>JABWTJ010000112.1:353357-1553357 GCA_016801875.1 Solanum sitiens
GTGGCATTATTCTTGGATATTTTGTTCACGTATGACTTATGTATCAATACGGAAGTTTGGGCAAGGAAACCCAAGTTTGAATCACTTGGCTATCATTTACATTTTTCATTGATTTTATTTTTAATATTCATAACATTAGAACTCTAGATTAAATCCTAACATTAACATCGTATCATTAATTTTCTACTTAGTTTTTCTCTTAGGTTGGCCGAAGGGTTGTGGGTTCGAACCCCCACAACCCCTTTTCATTTTTCATTAACATCTTTTTGCCTATTTTCGCCCAAACCAAGAGGTTGTGGGATCAAACCCCCACAGCCTCTTTTACTTTTGTTATTTATTTCGCTGGGATAGGGAGGTTGTGGGTTCGAACCCCCACAGCCTCCTTATTTAGACTTTAATTTCGCTGAGGCTGTGAGGTGGTGGGTTCGAACCCCCACAGCCTCCTATCTTTATTTTTATTTAAATTTTCCTTAACTAGGCGACTTTGCAGTGAGGTTGTGGGATCGAACCCCCACAGCCTCACTTTGTTTTCTTAATTAGCTTTGCCTTCTCCTTTTCCAGCCTTGAGGTCGTGGGTTCGATTCCCACGCCTCACATTTTCTTTTCTTTATTTTCTCCTCCTTCACTCGCTACCTGGAGGTCGTGGGTTCGAATCCCATGCCTCCCATTTATTTGTTTGATTTATTTCCCTCCCATTTCCCCCACCAGTAGCCCGAGTTCGAGTCCCCCCAGCCCAGCTTTTCATTTCTTTTTCGCGAAATTCAGTAGCCAAACGGGTGAGGTCACAGGTTCGAATCCTGGTGGCCTCACCCCTTTAAAATTCATGCAAATTTCCAGATTTCTTTGTTAAGCTTTAATCTAAATTAATATTGCATAGTTGGTGGAAATTTTGGTCATTTTTCAACTCATTTTCATCAACGTTTTCACATGATTCATAGGGTGCATTCATAAATCATTTTAACACATTTTTAGGCGCATCTTTCATAGATATTTTTGGCTAATAAATTGTTATTCAATCAAACATATTTCATTACAATGAACATCACATTTACACATTTTACACATAAAATACAAAGAATGAACATGTTAATTCATACTTCTAACAGTGAGTAGTTCACTGCCAAGTTCACTGCGAACGTGCACACACACATCATCTCTTTCGATCAGACATTGCTTGTCATTCTCTTGATTTCACGTACATAAACATATTCACATTCAACATAAAAACATCACACATACCTAAATCTACCAGCAAACAAACCCAACCTACGAATCATTGGGAGCTAGTGACAAGGACATGCAAAGGGGAAACAATCCTAGTTTCGGAGTGAATATCTTGAATGGACCAAGAGAGAAGAAACCCATACCTTAATTTTGTTGTTCAAACGTGAAGTTGCTCCCCAAAATCCTCTCCAAAAATCAGTCCAAGCCTCCTTAAGTTTCACCACCAACTCGACGGAATCTTCTCTTTGCCTTAACGTTTTTGGTTACTTTGTTTTTCTTAAAATTTCATGTGAGTTCTTCAAGTGTGAAGAACTCTTAATATTATTTCAGTTCTTGAAGTTGTTTTGGCAGAAACAATAGTGAGAGAGAGATTGTGAGAGAGTGAAACGTGTGAAGTTGTTTAGGCTTAGATAATTACTTAGTCAATTTAGAACTCTCCTTAATAAATTAAAAATCTGATTTTTGCTTTTATTTTAAATAAGCTAATAATTAATCAATATAAATTAATTACATTTAATTTATTAATTTAAATAAAAACAATTTAAATCATTGCTTCCACATAGGTTCGAACCCGGGTGGAGCAAGACTCCACTTCAAGAGCTCTATTTTGGCTCTCTCTCCCCAAATTGTGCCTCCATCTTATTAAACAATTAATTAATTATATATTTAGGGTAATTATGATACTACCCTTAGCCTGTTAAAAGACCATTTTACCCCTAAAACCTCAAAACTTAAAATTTCTTCTTTTTAAGTCCGGTAAAGACTCCTTCGATTAAATCTTTATTTTCGAGAGCCTTACTTGGTTGGTTCCAACCTTTCCAAGCTCAACAAACTCCCCAAGTTAGTTGGATTGGCCGTAGTAAGGGTTCTGAAGTCTGGGTCTACGCATATCAATTCGTGTGAACCTTGGTCTAATCGCAAGCATTCTTGACACCTTAAGCATTTATCTTATTCACTTTTAGGGTTGTTACAGGTCGAGACTTAGCCAATTTCTGAGTTGGGTTTGGGGAGGGGATATAATGGTGAACCACAGACCTACAACACAAGCTATAGATTAGACTACATTCTATGGATGGTGACCGTAGGTTGCACATGAAGTTTCTGAAAAGCTGAAATCTTGTCAGTTTCGGATATGGGGTGTTACATCTTGGATGAGAATGGCGTTATGAAATTATTTAACCACAATATTGGACACTCCCGAAACACACTTGATCATCCTTGCCCGAGGATCAATAACCATACTAGAAGCATAAATAATTTCATGAACTTTAAGACATACTCATTCACGCTCATTCTTCCTTGACGTAGGTTGATGAACTCAAGTACCTTTTTTTCACTCGTCTCAATGGAAAGAACCTATCAAGGAAAGCGACCTTAATCTTTCCTAATCATGAGGACATGCATCAACCGTACTCTCTTCTTTCCATCGGTTAAACGAAACCTAGGCAACCCTTTAGTTGATAAGCGGCCAATTCTTCCTTTTCCATCGGCATCACTCCCATGATCATCAACACCTTAAACACCTCATTAATGAACTCTTGAGTATGTTCCTCCAATTTTCCACCATCAAACTCCAGAGGATTAATCTCAGTGAAGTCCATCACTCTAGTTCCTATCGTACCCACTTTTTAGTTAACGAGGACCAAAGTCTCCTATTGGCTTGAGACAATATTTGAAAGACAACTATAAACTCCGCATTAGTCACTTGTTTAGCCAAAGGGTCGAGTGGAACATGTGGAGATTCCCGTTCCATATTCTCATTCATCCTAATGTATGCTCTTCGAGGGGACATATCTTGAAAATCATAGACTAAGGAATAGAAGAGAGACATATAGAGTTACACACTATCGCACGACATTTAGGGTAATAAAAAAAGTCGAGTTACCTAACCATATTATAACTTTTCATTCATAAATGTGGCATGCCTCACATTTATCAAGAAGACTCTACTTGATGTGGCTTAGAAATTTCCTAGGACCTTTTTAAATCTTGTGCTCTGTTACAAAGTTTCATATGATACAATGTATACCCTAAGGGCTCGTTTGGTGGGTGGGATTAAAAATATTAGTGATGGGATAAAAAATTTATGTTGTTTGGTTGTCATGTTTGGATGACTTATACCACCATTTATATCTTAGAGATAGGATAAGTTATTCCATGTACATGGTGGGATAAGTTATTCAAGATAGCTAACCTCATGAAAATTTTTGTTTCCAACCAAACGACCCCTAAGAGTAACATGGCATGTAAAACCTTGAGAGACCCTTCGCAACCCAGTTAGCATACATCATCGAGATATTTAAATTGAAATGAATTCAAAGACAATTTTATATCATAAAGAGTTTGAAAAAACAAAAGTATAATATAAGTCTCAAAGTCATCTAATATATCATAGGAAAATAATTGGTATGTAACAAATACATCACATACAAGTCCAAATTTAAAATGACCAAAGCAATAAAATAATCTCGATCCACAAAACATAAGGACTCACCAATGTTCAAAATCTCATAAGGATCAACTATACGTGATGAACGGAATAGGGCATTGGACCGTACATTAGTAAAAGAATATTGGCACAAGTCTGCATTAGTTTTTGAAATGTACTAGGTATGATAGAAATGCATATGAGTTGAGAAATCATGCAAAAAAGCATTATATGACATGCGATAACCATAATAAATCATGGTTAATGCAAGTCAAACATCTTTAAAACACATTTGAGATACCTTTAGAAAGTAACCTTAGTTTATTATTATTGAAAGTTGACCATTAACCAACATAGACCATTTGAGCTATAACATGGAATCCGGTGTCTATCCCACACCGAAAAGATATGTACTTACTTTCAAAGGTAAGAACCATAAAGTTTAGCTAATGTGGATTCACTAACTAATGTCTATCTATGACAAATCTACGGTGTCACATATTTATGGGACATGGACACTCACCACTAGTCCACTCAGTGCTAATCATAAATCCCAGGGAATAGTCATTAATCATATTCGTCCTTATTGTCCATGGAAAGGTACAATTAAGTAGTCAATCAAAGATAGAGTTCATATTAGAATTAATCCTAAGTCTTGATTCAAATTTAGTTTAGAAAATCATTTAACCCTATGAATTATTCATGTAAGAATAACCTTTCACAAAAACAAATTTATTCTTTACTTTCAGCAACCTAAAATTATTCATATCATTTCCATAGATAGGACATACATATCTTTATAAATTCATAACTCACAGTTCATAAACTTAGTTATAAGATCATAGTCTAAAACGTATGGGTCTATCATGGGTTCATAGGAATTTGATTCAAAAACATGTAATTACCTCAATTCATGCATAAATAGATAGAAAAAATAATCAGTTTGATGAAGATTGTTAAGAACCCATGAACATGGAATAAAACCGTAACTTTGATTGCGAAATCTAGCTTTTTAAAATTGGAGAATTTAAGAACCGTATGGAATAATGGACTGAATAGGAAAATATTACCTTACCTTGATGTTAAATGTCCAAGAAATATAATGAATTTGAGACTTGAATGGAACCATACTCTTCTAGTTCTTGCTTTGGCTTGAGAGAATTTGGGAGGATGAATTTGGTCATGTTTTGGAAATATAGGAGAATGAGTTCTAATGGGAAAATTGAGGACTTAAATGCTTTATATAGGGCTTAGGGTTACATAGTATTTGAATAACATAATTAGGAAAAGACCCAAATTCCCCTTGAAAATAAATGTTGCGCCCTATCTATGGTTGAACCTATGATTTGTAGGTCCTTCCACTAACTGTACTGGTAAACCGTAGATAAATTACATAGAATTCAAATGTTAATCAATGATAATAGAACACTATGTCTGGATCGTAGGTCTTCTTACGGATCATACATACTAACCGTAGCCCTGGGACTCAACTACGTGATATATCTACCACTCGTACAAATATTGACGGACCATCCCCGTGGACCATAAAAAGGGTATTGAAACTTGATTTTTTAAAACTTATTTTTCCATGACCTACGGTTACCATCTACGGACCATAGATGGGACCTGTAGACACAAATACCGGCCAAAATGCATTTTCCTTCTTTTTCAAATTTGAGGTGTTACACGAGATCAATTGTTTTTTTAGAAAATATATAATATATAAATTTATATTTCCAAACAAATAACAAAAATATATATTATAAAATTGATGGAGTCCCACTCCCACGAAGAACCCATACAGAACTGCATGATCATATTATTGGCGGGATCTCTTGCTTTCCCTTGAAATTTACAATTAGAGACACATGAATTACCCTTTACGAGTTTTAACATATTTTTAGATTTAAATTTCTATTTTCAAATCTCATCTTTATATTTTCTTTATTTCAATATTTAGTAGATTCTACTAGAGAAAAGTGAAAATCACAAACATAGTTGTACTTTATGCTAGTAATTTTATTATTGATTTTGCTAGAAAATTGGAAATAACAAAATCTATGTTATTTGAGTTTTCTTATATTTAACATTGAGGTAGTATTTTATTGCAGGTTATTTTAAAAATAAATATCAAAAGATCAAACCAATGACATGTTGCCACCTGATAAATTTTGTTTCAATATTTATTAAAAGCATATTCCATGGGAAGAGAATATTCCACTCTTTTATAGAAATTTTTTGATATTATCCAAAATTCATATGGGTAGTTTAGGAAGATTACACCGTAAAAAATACATCACACTTTACCCTAAACCTTGACTATAAAAAGTAAAAAGACCTAATGAAGGTTCAAGAAAAATCAGCCGCAACACTTATCTTCTTCATCTTATATGAGTGCTGGGAATGATATAGTTTATTCTTCTCTTCCCATAAATAGACCTCCACCATTTCGGCTAAGTACCACAAAACACCCATAAAAACTCCACCATAGCATAATCGTCAAACACCTAAATTCCAATCTTTCTTCACCGTTTAGACTTCCTAATCTTCTTCATGGCTTTCGATCTATTGAGGGTTCCAGATCGATCAAGGTTTTTTTTCGTGATCATTCAAGTTTAAGAAGACATCATCTTGAGATAAAGGCCCAATTTTTACTCTTTTTTTTGTTGACTAATACATGTAATCTGATATGAATTTTGTTTTAAATGGTTGAAATCGATTGTTTAGCGTGGGTTACTTATTTGGCATAAAGTTATCATTTTGCAAAAGTGAATTATTTATTTCTTGTTGCTTAGAGGGACGAAAATTGGGCGATGTCGGGTTGCGGCGGATTGAGATGAACCCAAATTTTTTTAATCAAACCCTACATAATATTTTTTTCAGTTTCAACCTGCCCCACCTTGCACTTCGCAGATCCACCCGACATGAATCTTCCTGCATAATTGTTTTTATATCTTATCTTTCTACTTATATTTGATACTAAAAATAAAAGTCATACAATTAATTCTTTTTTTATTAAGTTGTATTTATTTAATCTATAATGACTTAAAAAAATTATTTTTACAGGTCAATTGGAAGCATGTTAGAATTGTAGCAGTTTTGCTTGAACCATTTTCATTTACTATCTTTGATATTTTAGAAACTTTGAAGAAACTATTTTAATGGATAGTGTTATGTGACTCTTATAATATGTATAAAGTCAAAATTAAGTTTGAACCCACATAATCCCACATAAAACGGCCTAGCCCGCAATCCGCCTAGACCCACATTAATATTTTTAAGAAACCACTTCAACCCCCTCACATCCCTCCCTGTTTTGCATAACCTTAAACTTACCCCGACTAGCCCCACCGTCATTAATTTATATCTTGCCCACATCCGCTCGCCCCAATGCCATCCCTAGTTGCTGATGTACAATTAATGTTGGAAGAGCTAACAACAATATCTAGACATGTATTACAAAACTTATTTCTAGACTCTAGGTATGATATATATTGGTGTGCTCTAGTAATCGGAGTGAAAGTATTGTAAATCAAAATTTCGTCAAAGAGATTTAATCCATTACACGAGGTCAAAAGTTCAATGCCATAGGATAAAGTCGTCACATAATGAATGATTGGGATAAGGTTTAGAGAAATTTTGTGAAATTTTCTGAATAAGTTTGTGTTGATATTATTAATCACTTCAGAGATTTAAGTTTTACTTTTACTAAAACCGATGGAAATAGCGACTCATTTTTGGTAAGAGATTTGATGTCTTCTTTTGTAGATTCCAAAATATACAATATCATGATCATAGGGCAAGAAAAAATGAGTCAGAGGAACACACGCTATAATATTGAGTATGAAATTACACGATGATACAGTTGGGTAGATTATCTCATGCTTGACCTTCAAGTTTGAAGTTAGAACAATGTTTGAGAAAATTTAACATCAGAAATCCTACCGTCAAAATTCTTTCTTTGAACTATATTTAAGATTCTAAGTAAGAATCTTGAAGGTAAGATTTCTGATTCTATTTTTTCAAACTTTGTTCCAACGTCAAACTTCAAGGATAAGCAGGAGATGATCCCCCGAACTATATCATCATATAATTCTAAACTCACTAATTTGTCATTGTGTTCCTGTGCTATGGCTCCTTTTTTCTTATCCTATAATTTTGTTTTGTTTTATTGAATGTACAATGGAACACATCAAATGTTTTACTTAATACTAGTATTTATATTTATTTG
Organism: Solanum sitiens; assembly: GCA_016801875.1. Taxonomy (NCBI): domain Eukaryota; kingdom Viridiplantae; phylum Streptophyta; class Magnoliopsida; order Solanales; family Solanaceae; genus Solanum; species Solanum sitiens. The sequence goes on from JABWTJ010000112.1 coordinate 361,241, forward strand.
TGAAAAATAAAACTAAATTCATAAGGAAAATATCTATAATGATTAAGAATATTCGCAGGAACAACCAAAGAACTGGATATGTTGATTTTTGTGGAATTTTTTGAATAGGTTCATGGATATATTCTTAATCACTTGAGATATTTTTAATATAAAATTTAACTTTATTTAACACCAATAAGAATATTGATTCATTTTAGGAAATACGATTGATGTCTGTTCTTGTAGGGTCAAAAAATAGAATAGCATGATAAGGAAAGGAAAAAAAACATAGCGGAGGAACACAATGGTATATTAGTGAGTATGAAATTATAGTACGATAGTTGTGCGGTCATCTCCTCCTTGCCCTTGAAGCTTGATTTGGAACAAAGTTTGAGAAAATTAAGGATCAGAAGTCAAACCTTTAAGATTCATTCTTAGAACCTTATGTATGATTCTAAGACATAATCTTAAAGATAGGACATCTTACTCTCAACTTTTCAATTTTTTCCATGGTCAAGCTTAAAGGGCAAGTAGCAGATGATCCCCCCAATTATATCATTATTTAATTTCATACTCACTGATATACCATTTTGTTCCCCTGCTATATCTCCTTTTATTTGTTGCCATATCATGTTGTTTTGTTTTCTTTCCCTATCATGTTGTTTTATTACCTAAAATGAATTACTATTTTCATTGGTGTTAAATAATATAAAATTTTATAAGTCAATTGTCTTAATTGATTAAGAATATCTGCATGAACAACCAATGAAGTAGATATATGTTCATTTTAATGAATCTTAGACATTAAGAAACAAAAATAATAGATAATAAATAATATTTGATTCTTAAAAAAGTTGTATCTTTGGTGGATATAATTACACATTGATGGTGGGAGGTGACAAGTATCTTGTGGAACTTGTCGAGGTCTGCAAAAGCTATCTTGGGCATCATAGTCATAAGAAATGTATAATAATGTTTCATAAACTACGTATTGAACATGTGTTACTTGTTTAATGTAAGTGGATTCCAAGTTCTTATTAGTATAAATTTAGAATAATATCATAAAACTAATGAAACTTTTCAGTAAAATAAAATTTCATAAATGTGATACTTTCATAGTGCCTTATGTGACATTATGTCCATTGCTTAAGAAAAAGTATTATTTTGTGAAAAAAGAGGAAGAAATGATGTTGTTCGTCTGTTTTTGAAAAGTGATGAGTACAAAAGAGAAGAAACTGGTTGTGTTGCTTTTCTGTCATTTTTAGGAAAACAAACCACGTCGTCCAACGTTCGTCAAGCAATATTTAGTTTTTTTAAAGTATCATATTCACGAATTTACATTTTATGAATTTAATTTTAGTTACAAAAAATGTGTTTCAATAATTTTATGTTATTACTTAAAATCTTGTACTAAATAACTTGTAACACACGTGTTACACGTGTTAAAAATTAATTACTGAGACATCCTTTATAAAAATAACTTCAAATAATTATTTTGACTTATTTTTACCATGAAAAATTACAAATCATTCCACAAACAATTAGTAATTACACTCCTCCAATAATATTATGAAATTCCCAATTACTCTTATGTAATTCCCATGTTAAGATTAAAGTTACTAATTAATAAATTAAATTACTAACTAATTTAATTCAATGATTAATTTCCTTGAGGGCAACACTAAAATTATTTCACGTATAATATTCAGTAATCCACTTACAAGGCTTGACACGATAAAACATGTAAGCTTCTCAAAAAGGCATATCATCAGTATCTATATCGACCAGGTCATCACTCCCATGATCATCAACACCTTAAACACCTTGTCACGATTTGAGCCTACACCCTGGACGTGGCTGACACTCGAGAACAATTGTCGGTCCCCAAAGAACCCTCATCCTGGATGGCTACAAGCGAAACTAACTCAAGCATACAAAAGCTTAAAACTAAAATAATTTCAACAAACTCTATTATTCAACCTTTATAAAGTCTTTGCGGTACTCAAAGTAAAAGTAAATATAGAAACTCCTAAACTCTGTCTATCTATAAAGCCTCTACTATTACCGAATGATATCAGGACTAGACCCATGACATCTTAAAACTATTAAATGTAAGATAAAGGTCAAGTCCTCTTTAATATAGGAAGGCTCACCAAAGCTGATTGGATATCATGTGACCTCAATGAAATGCAATACCTATATCTGCATCAACAAACGATGCAAACCAAATGACTCATTACATAGAATGTAAGAGCATGTACATGAAATTTTAAAGCATAAACATAAGCTTGAACTGAGGAAAAGAAACATACTTACCTCTTCTCAGCTCATTCAACTCAATGAAACATAATTCAACCTAGTAATAAGAGACTCAACACTGTGAAACATAGTTCAAATCAACAATAATATACTCAACTCTGGATAAAGCAACATTAAAAGATGCAATACATGGAAAGCTTTAAGAAAAAGTAAACATCAACTCAATAACTCAATTTGTATATAGAATAGAATATAATTCAGTGGAAGATTCTCTAACGGACAACTATCACTATGAGAAATGTGATGACACAACGTCTAGCCCACGCTGCCAGAACTTTCCTATACTTTTTCGGGGTATGGAATCTACTATTAAGTGGATCCACTATTCTATGCTAAAAAGAAATAAGGAATCATCTAAAAAGTATGACCCTTTCTTACCACGTTTGCTACATGGTATATGGGTTCCGTGAGTTGTATGAACTCTCCCTCATATCGGTGCTCAATACTACTCCCAAAATATACTACCTCATATGTTTTTTCGAAAAAATATAACTCTTTCAGTGTTTTGAGATTATTACTCAAAATACTTTCTGTTAAAATAGATGGTACTGAAACTACTCAAAACTCTTTTGGTAATCTCAGTTTCCTCCTCTTTGAAGAAAATGAACTCAGATATACTCTTCCTCAAACTCATATAGTCAAGTATAAAAATATGTTTTATAAAGGTTTGCAAAAGAGTTCTAAAAATAAGGGTTCATAAAAAATTATGGATGTGAACGACTAAATTCATGGTTTTTCAATATCCATACATAGAAGTCATTAGGTACTCAACAACTCCAGAACATAAGAACTTCCATGACACTACTTATTTCAAGAATGCTCAATTCAAAGGGTTCATGTTGAATTATGGGTATTAACATGTCAACTCACAAGAATACTTTACTCACAAGGGTCATGCGAAATTGTTGACATGAACTACTCAACTCATTTACTTCATGATACTACTCATCTCAAGAATGCTAAACTCATAAGGTTCATGTGGGATTATGTCCATGAACAACTTAAATCAATGATCTTCATGCATAACATATATCAATTCGATGATTAGGAATAGAATTTCAAAATGAAATAGGAATTCAAGAACTCAAATCCACTTATCTCCAGAATACTCCAATCTAAGGGTAGAATCTTAAAATTTTCTTTTACTAATTTAAAAGAAGATGTAAGGCGTGAGGAAAAACTAGTCAAACACTATGATGACTTTACATGCCTCAAAAAAGTAAGTTTATTCAAGAATCTGGATTAGAAACCTTGAAACCCTAGCTTGAAGGTAAACAATCAAGAAAACCCTTTTTGAGATTCTTAAATTAGTTTCTTGAAATCTCTATGGCCAAAATTTATGATTTTCATTAGTGATTCATAATTGTATGGAGAAATTTGAGTTGGAAATAATGGAATTCTTCGAGAAAAACTTACATCGAAGAAGAATCTTAAAAATATTGAAAGAATCATGAATGAAGTCTTCTACTTTGATTTTTCCTTAGTGTTTGAGAGAGAGGAGAATGATGGATGAAAAGATGGATGTAACAACCCGTATCCAAAAAAGACCAAAAACTAGTTTTTTAGAAAATCTGCAGGTGCAATCGACGGATGCCATCGACGGACCGTAGCCTATCCCACAGTCCGTCCTGCATATCCGTTGATTTACTCAGAAACCCCAAAATCTCAGCCCATAAAATTTGACGAAGTGTCAAATGACGGAACGACCTATGGTCCGTAGGTCAGACTACGGTCCATAGTCTGTGTCCGTTGATAAACACCCCATTTACCCACTCTCTGACAAGAACCATGATTGACAAGCACGGTCCGTAGATGCACACACGGACCGTAGGTATGACCATGGGTGGAAATTAGCAGACAGTTGGGGGGAAATTGCTGTTGGGTCAACTTCAAATGATCATAACTCTTAGCGCAAAATGAATTAGGTGTCCCCTGACATACAAAAAGATATATAATTGAATAAGCTTTCCATATCCAACAACCTTGCTAAAATCAGTCCTCCAAGTAAAATGTTATGCCCGTTTTAGTAAAGACCTGTTGAACAGACCCAACCTACGGACACAAATGATGGACCGTCGATTGAACGATGGACCATCAGTCCAGGTCGTCGTTTGGTCCGACAACAATTAACTCAGGGGTCTTTTGGTCTTTTTCCACTTCGTTTAAACCCTAAGATACGTCGTTTTACCCCAAATCATCATATTTTAGTCAGTTTAAGCCTGGAAACATAACTAGAACTTACCTAACTCAAAATCATAAATCAAAAGTTAGAAAATTAGAAGCAAGAAAGGAGAAAAAGGTCAAGAACCCTAGTTGAGGAACACAACAAGGTTCCAGCAGTTCCAGCCCCGAAACCTAAGTTTTTTCCATGAATTTCATCACAAGGTATGTGGGATTTCACTAGTGGGTTCCTTTCACCCATTGGGTCCCTAGTTTTCAGTCAGTTCTTGATTCTCTTATCATGATTTAACCTAGGGTTTCTATAATTACAACAGAACTTCATGACTTAGTTAAAATATATGTTCCAAATCAGATCATCATGTTATTACTCAATTTATCGCATGAATTTCAGAACCCTAGCTTTGTATTTCTTTAGTTCTTGAACTACACATGTTAGGTTAGATATTTTATTTATTTAGTTATACATGTCTCAGTTTTAATGCATCATTATTAGATTAAATGTTGCATTCTCAGTTTGCATGTTCAGTTTTGAGCTATCCAATATTTATAGAAATTCAGACATAATCAGTTAACTACATAAATCAATGGGAGTAGCATAATACCGAGTTGGACTAGGGTTCAGCGTACCCAAATAGTCCCAGAACTACTAGCCAAATAGGTTGTAAGTCCCCTCTGTGGGCATCAATTTAGTGATTACGCCAGCATGCCTTTATACCTCTGGCAGGGTATATTGGGTCCTCTCGATGTGGCGTATACAACGGACTCTACATTTAGCTCATGTGGTTTTATTATCGGTTATGAGTAGCTGCCACAGTTCAGTCGGTCTCTCTTGCAGTGACCATTTATTAGTATAATCAGTATTTAGTTTCAGCATGTTATAAATTGATCACTGCATCCAGTTAGCTCAGAATTCAGTATATCATGTTCAGATTTCTATACTTGTTTTTGTGCTTGTTCAGTTATGTTTTATTTCAGCTTTATTCTATCCTACATGCTCAGTACATTTCAAGTACTGACGCATACGTGCACTACATCTTCTCGTGATGTAGGTTTAGGTTCTCAGCATCCAGATCATGCATAGATCGATTTTCGATCTCCAGTTCATCACATTCAGTGGTGAGTTCTCATTCTCCGAGGACAACAGTCATGAGTTTTTATTTCTGTTTTTCAGTCATTTAGTTTCAATTTTGCTAGATTTAGTTGGGCTTGTCCCAGTATTTCTAGTCTAGTTTAGAGGCTATTTTCAGAAATAGTTAGTTCCAGCTTAGTATTCAGTTAATAACTTCTTTGTATTAAACTCATCAATTTTCATATTATCTCAGTTTTAGCATATGGGTATTCCCCACCTTATCATTATAAATTATGATTTAGCTTCCGCATCAGTTTATATTCTTTAGTATGCTCATGATTATGCCAACAGGTTAGCTTGGGATCACTTGTGGTCCTAGTTCCCGTGTCCGCGTCTCGGGGGTAGCTCAGGGCGTGACAAACTTGGTATCAGAGCCCTAGGATGTCTGAAAATCCGTACTAAGTAGAGTCTTTTTCATGGGTGTGAAGTGCACCACATCTAATGGGAAGGAGTCTATGAAGTGTTTTTGGAAAAAAAAAGTTTAATTTGTTGTTACTCTTATCGTGCGTAAGGTATGATCTAATTCCATTATAACTTGAAGTTTTACGTTTCAGATCATGCCTCCTCATAGAGCTAACGCTAGGAATGTGAATGCCAGAAATGAAAACGCAGCTCCTCCAGTCCTAGATCAAAAAGTTTCCAATGTTGAGTTCAGGAATGTCATACAGATGTTGGCTAAGAGTATGACCAACCAGAACAATCGAGTTCATGACCCTGTGAATAAAAATAGTGCATCAGTAGCAGCAAGGGTCCGTGACTTTGTTAGGATGATTCCGCCTGTGTTCTTAGGATCGCAAACTAAATAGGATCCTCATAATTTCTTAGATGAGATCAAGAAGATCTTTGAGGTAATGCAAGTCACTCGGAATGATCGGGTTGAGTTGTCATCATACCAGTTGAAGGATGTTGCTCATATCTAGTACACTCAGTGGAAGGAAAATAGGGGAACAGATGCAACTCCCATTACTTGGTATTGCTTTAGTGAGACCTTTCAGGACAGGTTTTTCCCAATAGAGTTGAGAGAAGCAAAGGCTCTGGAATTCATGAATTTGAGGCAGGGAAACATGACGGTCTAAGAGTATGGGCTAAAGTTTAACCAACTCTCCAGGTATGCTCCTCACATGGTTGTTGACTCCAGGTCTCATATGAATAATTTTTGTATGGAGTGTTAGATTTGGTGAAACCTGAGTGCAGAAAAGCTATATTACTGGGAGATATAAACATCTCTAGGCTTATGACTCATGCTCAACAGGTTGAGGGTGATAAGCTTAGGGAACATGCTAAAGAGAATAAGAAGGCTAGGACTGGGAACTATGACTATTCTCAGCATAAATTAGGTCGTGGAAATCGCTCGCAGAGTCAACAAAAGTTTTCAACTCCATCCCCTTCATCAGCTAGTGTTCCATCCTCCAAGAACAAGTTTGACCAGAAGGTTAGAGCACCTGGATCTAAGTCTCAAGGAAGTGTTTCAGGCACCAAGACTTACCCTACTTGCCCTAAGTGTAGTAAGAACCATCCAGGCGAGTGCATTGAAGGAAAACAATAGTGCTTTGGGTGCGGTCAGTCTGGTTACAGGTTGAGGGATTATACTTCTAGACAGAGTCATGGAGGTGGAAATGTTAGAGTTTAGTCTACAACTTCATCAGCACCAACAAATCGCCCGACTCAGCAGGGTCACTCATCTGGTACAGGTGGCGGTTAACACCAGAACAGGTTGTATGCTCTTCAGGTTCGCCAGGATCAGGAAGGTTCTCCTGATGTAGTCACTAGTACGTTACGAGTCTTTGACCTTGATGTTTATGCATTGTTAGATCCATGGGCTACTCTTTATTTTGTAACTCCTTACATAGCGGTCCAATTCAGTGTTAGTCCAAAAACTCTCTATTCTCAGTCTCTACTCCAGTCGGTGACCCAGTTATAGGTAGACGGGTATACAGAAATTTCCCTGTCACAATCTCTCAGAAAGTCACCTCAGCAGATCCTGTAGAGTTAGAAATGGTAGACTTCGATGTCATTCTAGTCATGGATTGGTTACATTCATGTTATGCCTTAGTCGATTGTAGAACTAGGATTGTTCGTTTTCAATTTCCAAATGAACCAATCTTAGAATAGAAGGGTAGTAGTTTAGCGCCTATGAGTCGATTTATTTCTTACCTTAAGGCCAGAAAGATGATCTCTAAGGGTTTCTCTATCATCTAGTTAGGGTTAAGGATTCTAGCTCTGAAACCCCAACTCTTGAGTTAGTTCCAGTAGTCAGTGAGTTTTTAGAAGTGTTTTCGGAAGATCTTCTCGGAGTTCCTCCCGAAAGGGAAATCGACTTTGGAATTGATCTCCTTTCAGATACCCAGCGTATTTTTATTTGTCCTTACAGAATGGCTCCAGCAAGCTTAAGGAATTGAAGAAGCAGTTGAAAGACCTTCTAGATTAGGGTTTCATCATACCTAGTATTTCTCCATGGGGTGAACCAGTGTTGTTCGTAAAGAAGAAAGATGGTTCTCTTAGAATGTGCATTGACCATAGACAGTTGAACAAGGTCACAATCAAGAATAACTATCCAATCCCCAGGATTGATGACTTGTTTGACCAACTTCAGGGTGCTAGCCATTTCTCAAAGATAGACCTCAGATCGGGTTATCATCAGCTCAGAGTCAGAGATAGTGACATCTCGAAAACAACCTTCAGAACTCGGTGTGGTCATTACGAATTTGTAGTTATGTCATTTGGACTAACCAATGCTCCTGTATCTTTCATGGATTTGATGAACAGAGTGTTCAAACAGTACTTGGACTTGTTCGTTATCGTCTTTATTGATGATATCCTCATTTACTCTAGGAATGAGTGTTCACATGCAAGTCATTTGAGAGTTGTTTTGAAGACTCTCAACGATCGCTAGTTATTCACTAAGTTTAGAAAATGTGAGTTCTGGTTGCCATCCGTTGCTTTCCTTGTTCACATTGTATCTAGCGAAGGGATCTAAGTGGATTCACAGAAGATAGAAGCAGTGAAACAATGGCCCACCTACCTCTGCTACAAATATCAGAAGTTTCTTAGGTCTATCAGATTATTATAGAAGGTTCGTGGAAGGATTTAAATGCATAACCTCAGCATTGACTAGATTGACTCAGAAGATGGTCAAGTTTCAATGGTCAGATGATTGTGAGAAAATCTTTGCAGAATTGAAAACTAGATTAACTACAGCTCCTGTTTTGACTCTACCAGAGGGTTCAGATGGTTATGTGATCTATTTTAATGCATCCAGAGTGGGCCTAGGTTGTGTATCGATGCAACGAGATAAGGTTATAGCTTATGATTCTAGACAACTTAAGGTGCATGAGAAGAACTATCCAACTCATGACCTCGAGCTTGCAACAATGGTGTTTTCGCTCAAGATCTGGAGACACTACTTGTATGGTGTTCATGTAGATGTGTTGACTGACCATAAGAGCCTCCTATATGTGTTAACACAAAAAGAGTTGAATTTTTGCCAGAGGAGATGGCTTGAGTTCCTTAAGGATTATGATATGAGTGTGCATCATCTTCCTGGTAAGGCGAATATAGTAGCAGATGTTCTTAGTAGACTATATATGGGTAGTGTAACCCATGTTGAGGAAGAAATGACGGAGCTAGTGAAGGATGTTCACAGGCTTGCTCGCTTAGGAGTTTGCCTTATGAGAATATCAGACAGTGGTGTAACAGTTCAAAATGAGGCAGAATCTTCTTTGGTAGTGGAGGTTAAGGAAAAACAAGACAGTGATCCAATCTTGATTGAACTTAAGGGTGCAGTCCATACTCAGAGAGTGAAGGTTTTCTCCCAAGGGGGATATGGTGTACTTCGCTACCAAGGTAGATTGTGTGTTCCTGATGTGGGCGAGTTGAGATAGCATATTCTTGCAGAAGCCCATAACTCCAGATATTCTTTATATCCAGGTGCTACTAAGATGTACCACAATATGCGGGAAGTCTATTGGTGGAATGACATGAAAAATATATAGCAGATTTTGTGAGTAAGTGGCCCAATTGTTAGCAAGTCAAGGTAGAACATCAGAAACCAGGGGGTATGACTCAAGAGATCGACATTTTTACTTGGAAGTGGGAAGTGATTAATATGGATTTAATCACAGGGTTACCGCATACTCGCAGACAATATGACTCAATTTGGGTGATAGTTGATAGGATGACTAAGTCTTCTCGCTTTTTGGCGGTCAAGACTACAAATTCGGCTGAGGACTATGCGAAGCTTTACATTAATAAAATTGTGAGGTTTCATGGGGTTCCTTTGTCTATCATCTCAGATAGAGGACCTCAGTTTACCTCTCATTTATGGAAGTCATTTCAGAAGGGTCTTGGTACTCAAGTTAACCTTAGCACAACATTTCATTCGCAGACGGATGGACAGGCAGAGCGTACCATTCAGACCCTAGAGGATATGTTGAGAGCTTGTGTGATCGATTTCAAGGGTAGTTGGGATGATCACCTTCCTCTGATTGAGTTCGCCTACAACAATAGCTACCATTCCAGCATTCGGATGGCCTCTTATGAGGCTTGGTATGTACGTAGATGTAGATCTTTGTTGGTTTTGAAGTAGGGAAAGCAGCTTTGATAGGGCCAGATTCAGTCCTTGATGCTATGGATAAAGGGTAACTCATTAGAGATAGACTTAAGACAACCCAAAGTCATCAGAAATATTATGCACATATAAGGAGAAGGGAACTAGAGTTCCAAGTTGATGATTGGGTTTTTATGAAAGTGTCACCTATGAAAGGGGTGATGAGATTTGGCAATAAAGTCAAGCTCATTCCTAGATATGTAGGCCCTTATAAGATCTTGAAAAGGATTGGAAAGGTGGCATATGAGTTAGAGTTGCCAACAGAATTAGAAGTAGTGCATCCAGTCTTCCACATCTCACTCTTGAAGAAACGTGTGGGTGACCCAGCCTCTGTAGTGCCATTAAAGAGTGTGGCGGTGAAAGATAGTATTTCTTATGAGGATGTACCAGTTGAGATTTTTGACCGTCAGGTTAGAAGGTTGAGAAACAAAGAAGTCGCTTCAGTCAAGGTTTTGTGGAGGAGTCAATCCGTTGAGGGAGCTACTTGTGAAGCAGAAGCAGCCATGAAAGCCAAAGTATCCTCACCTCTTTCCTTCTGATTCCACTCCAGCTTGAGGTAATAGTTCCTCTTCAGTTTTCCGGTCATTCATGCATGAATTCAGTCTTAGAATCATGTTCCCTCAGTTTGTACTTGCATTTTCAGCATATTTGCATGTTCTCGGAACTCAATTCAGTCAGAAACTCAGTTTTCAGTGTTTAGTAGTAGGGTTTGCAACTCTCTCCCTCTATTTCAACTAGTTTAGTCTTCATTCAAGGAATAATGTTCCCAAGGGGGAGATAACGTAACACCCCGTATCTAAAACAGACCAAAAACCAGTTTTTAAGAAAATCTGCAGGTGCAATCGACGATTTCCATCGACGGACCATAGCCTGACCCACGGTCCGTCCTGCACATCCGTCGATTGAGTCAGAAACCCCCAAAATCTCAGCCCAAAAAATTTGAATAAGCGTCGAATGACGGACGAACCTACGGTCCGTAGTCTGTATCCATCAATCAACACCCCATTTATCCACTCTCCGATAAGAACCACGATTCACAAGCGCGGTCGGTAGATGGACCCACGGACCATAGGTATGACCGTGGGTGGAAATTAGCGGACAGTTCGGGGGAAATTGCAGTTGGATCAACTTCAAATAATCATAACTCTCAGCACAAAATGAATTACGTGTCCCATGACATACCAAGAGATAAATAATTGAATTATATTTCCATATCCACCGATCTTTGTAAAATCAGACCTCCGAGTAAAAAGTTATGCCCGTTTTAGTAAAGCCCTGTCGAACAGACCCAAACGACGGACCATCGATTGAACGATGGACCGTCAGTCCAGGTCATTGTTTGGTCCAACAACAATTATTTCAGGGGTCTTTTGGTCTTTTTCCACTTTGTTTAAACCCTAAGATATGTCATTTTGACTCCAAATCATCATATTTTAGTTAGTTTAAGCCTAGAAACATAACTAGAACTTACCTAAGTCAAAATCATAAATCAAAAATTAGAAAATTAGAAGCAAGAAAGAAGAAAAAGGTCAAGAACCCTAGTTTAGGAATGCATCAAGGTTCCAGCAGTTCCAGCCCCGAAACCTAAGTGTTTTTCCGTGAATTTCATCACAAGGTATGTGGGATTTCACTAGTGGTTTCCTTTCACCCATTAGGTCCCTAGTTTTCAGTCAGTTCTTGATTCTCTTATCATGATTTAACCTCGGGTTTCTAGAATTACAGCAGAACTTCATGACTTAGTTAAAATATATGTTCCAAATCAGATCATCATGTTATTACTCAATTTATAACATGAATTTCAGAACCCTAGCTTTGTATTTCTTTAGTTCTTGAATTACACATGTTAGGTTAGATATTTTAGTTATTCAGTTATACATGCCTCAGTTTTAATGCATCATTATTAGATTAAATATTGCATTCTCAGTTTGCATGTTCAGTTTTGAGCTATCCAATATTTATAGAAATTCAGACATAATCAGTTAACTACATAAATCAATGGGAGTAGCATAATACCGAGTTGTAGTAGGGTTCAGCGTACCCAAATAGTCCCAGAACTACTAGCCAAATAGGTTGTAAGTCCCCTCTGTGGGCATCAGTTTAGTGATCACGCCATCATGCCTTTATACCTCTGGCAGGGTATATTGGGTCCTCTCGATGTGGCGTATACAACGGACTCTACATTTAGCTCATGTGGTTTTATTAGTGGTTATGAGTAGCTCCCACAGTTCAGTCAGTCTCTCTTGCATTGACCATTTATTGGTATAATCAGTATTTAGTTTCAGCATGTTATAAATTGATCACTGCATCCAGTTAGCTCAGAATTTAGTATATCATGTTCAGATTTCTATACTTGTTTTTGTGCTTGTTCAGTTATGTTTTATTTCAGCTTTATTCTATCCTACATGCTCAGTACATTTCAAGTACTGACGCATACGTGCACTACATCTTCTCGTGATGTAGATTCAGGTTCTCAGCATCCAGATCATGCGTAGATCGATTTTCGATATGCAGTTGTGCACATTCAATGGTGAGTCCTTATTCTCCGAGGACAACAGTCATGAGTTTTTATTTCTGTCTTTCAGTCATTTAGTTTCAATTTTGCTGGATTTAGCTGGGGCTTGTCCCATTATTTCTAGTCTAGTTTAGAGGCCAATTTCAGAAATAGTTAGTTCAGCTTAGTATTTAGTTAATAACTTCTTTGTATTAAACTCATCAGTTTTCATATTATCTCAGTTTTAGCATATGGGTATTCCTCACCTTATCATTATAAATTATGATTTAGCTTACGTATCAGTTTAGATTCTTTAGTATGCTCATGATCATGCATAAATGGGTTATCTTAGGATCACTTGTGGTCTGTAACAACCCTAAAATGGCTAGACTAAATAATGCTTACTGTATCTAGAATGCCTACGGTTAGACCAGGTTCACACGGATTGATGCGCGTAGAACCTGACCTCTGAACCCTTGCAACAGCCAAGCCAACCAACTGAGTGAGTTAGTAGAGCTAGGAAAGGTTGGGTCCAGCCATGTAGGGCACCTGAATATGAAGATCTACCTGGATGAGTCTTAACCGGACTTAAAAAGGGGTAATCTTAAGTTTGGAGGGTCTAGGGGTAAAATGGTCTTTTTCCAGGCTAAGGGTAGTATTGTAATTATGCTAAATATTTAATTAATTAATTAATTAATATGATGGAGGGGCAATTTGGGTAGAGAGGGCCGAAATTGACCTTTGAGCGAAATCTTGCTCCACCCGGGTTCGAGCCTAGGTGGGAGCAATGATTTGATTTGATTTATTTTATTTAGTGAATTAATTTAATTAATTAATATTTAATTGCTGATTTAAGAAAAAGGAAAAATCAGATTTTTAATTATTAATTAAAGATAAGTCCTAATTTGACTAAGTCTCCACCTAATCTTCTAATCCTAAGCTAACACTACTCACGATGCTCAACTTCTATAAAACAAGAGAACAGAGCGTAAAATACAAAGTTCATCAAGAACTTCGAATCTAAAAACTCAAAAGCAAAACAAGCTTAAAAAGAAAAAGTAAAAATCAACTTCTTGACGGATTTTGCTTGTGGTTTCGGTGGTGAGACGTTGGGTTAGTGGGGAAATAGGCAGCACGCTGAATCATGTTTGAAGAACTTCAGGTATGGGTTTCTTCCTCTGGGTCCCTTTTCCAAGAGACCCTTAAGGCTCAGATGATTCTACTCGAAAACTAGGGTTGTTCCCCATTGAATGTCCATGTCACTAGCTCCCTATGATCTTAGGTTGGGTATGCTTGCTGGTAGAATTTAGGGATACTGTGTTTGTGGTGATGATCTCGTTTTGAGTATGTGTTCATGATTACGTGCTTATGTTTTGTGTCTTTCGGAAATATGAATGTAGACACGTATGTATGTGTGCAAGTTTGTGACCATGACTTTGAGTCTCAGTTTGAGCATGTTTATAACATAGAGATCACTCGTGTTTTATGTGAAATTAGATGTTCCTAAATCGTGATGTTCATATGATTGAAATGCTATAAATTCTAGTTAAAATAAACGACCAAATTATACCTCAAACTTGTCTTAAGAACCCTGATGAACGACTAAGAAAGAGGTGCTAAAATGACATGTAAATACTGCAGAAAAAAATGTGGAATAAAGTTACAGAATCTGGAAATCTGCTGCAGATGATTTCTGGAAATTTTGGGCTTCTAAACATTTAAAAAAAAATAGGTGAGGTCTGCAGGGATCGAACCCAAGACCTCACTAAGGCATACCTTAACAAATAAATTAAAAGGGGTGTGCTAGGCGGGGCTCGAACTGGGGCTGGGGTCCTGCGAAATTCGGAAGAAAAGGGAAAATAATAAAATGTTGTCGTGGGGTTTCGATCCCACAACACGGAAGACCCCCAAGCATTTATTTTAAAAAGAAGTGAGGGACACGGGATTCGAAACCATGTGCCCTTAGCCGAATTCTTTCACTTAAAATGAAAATAAATAAATGAGAGGAGTGGGATTCGAACCCACGTCCACTCAGTAGGTAGCGAAGGAGAAGAGAAAATAATAAAGAAAAAGGGGCTGTGGGGAATCGATCCCACTACCCCTCAGCCAGTAGCGAAAATGAGAGAATAAGAGAGGGAAAATTAATTAAAGGAAAAGTATGAGGTCGTGGGGTATCGATACCACGCCCCTCAGCAATCAGCAAAAACTAAATGTGAAGAAAAAGAATAGGAAAAAATTAACGTGAGCAATGGGGATCGAACCTGGATCCCCAAGCCGAGTGGTACAAAGATGGAAATTGAGGAAATGGCTAAGTGTTGTTCAAGGGATTCGAAACCGGGTTCCCTTGCCAAAATTCCGTATTGACACATAAGTTTTACGTGATTAAATAATTAATGAATGATACCTATATGAATCAAATTGAGACTTTGACATACTTATAAGATGCATAAGTCTTGTACCACATAATCTTCGGCAATATGAATCACTTAAATGAACTATGAATGAAGCCTCATGGCTTTTGTGTGTGGACTCATAAGTCCAGCATACGTTTATAAAGAAAGTGAACCTAAGATGTTATGTGATGAATAATGAGACCCCAGAAGGGTTAAGTAAGAGTGTGAAACACACTAAAAGGCCAAGTGCATTGGCATATGATGAAATGAACATTCACGTAAAAAGGTGTGAGTAATTATGAAGGGCAAATGTGCTAAGACTAATGAATGTGGTGACAACATGATAAGAGGCTAATGTGAAACATGAGAGCAATCTCAAATGCGCCTAAGTAAATGTTGCCAAAACGTACTCACCTATGAGAGTGTAAAGTTAATGAAGAGACCAGTCTCTATGAAAACTCTAATGAAAATATTAAAGTTAACGCATACTTAATACTAATGATGAGATGAGAAATCATCTAATGAGCAATGATGTCCTCATGCTAGAAGCCAGCTTCTATAATGTATAAGATGAATGTAACAGAACTTTATACTGAGCACCTATAGGCTAGCTATGAGTGGCGATTCCTTCTTTCGGGAAGGCAGAGGTTCGTGTAATTCTCATGAGATGAGACAGTCCGTCCAGACGGGTATGGGTCTCCTTATATCTCCTAGTCTTTGAACCTATGCAACCAACATAGGGATCTAGCAGGGTTCAATCCCCTATATACGCTAGTATGTTTTTGGTTTCACTTTGGCCGGTGATTCCACCTCTTTCCGGTGTGGGGTAGACACAGGATTTCATGGAGCTCACATGATCTATGTCGGTTATAGTAAAAGTTCCCAAAAAAAGAATGAGGCGAGCCTCATATAATGCACACAATGAAATGGAAGATACCAAAGGTGTTTGGTTAGGTAATCAAGATGTGAACTAGGCATATGTAATGACACTAGGTCATTCTTAGTCATTGCGAAGTGAACCCAATGAGAGTCTTAAATTACATCCTAGGTATAGCTGGTGTTTACACTAGCCTATGAATGAAATGAAATGAAGTACGTATGAATGAATGAATCAGACTCTGTGTTTGCTAAAGAAGGTTCCCTAGTTGAGGTCCCATATGTTGAGCCCTCATTTTGGGAAGTCCTAATGTTAAGTCCATGATTCCAAGGTCTCATGGCATATGACGAATGAAATGAAATATGATATGTGCTATATTCATATGTTATGGGCTATATGCAATATGTTATGTGTTGTGTGCAATATGATACGTATGATGATGCATGTTACTCTCATGGCATGACTTTCCTAATCCGATTTCGGAAAGTCCACTGACTTGACTTTCCATAACTCATATTGTTAGGAGAGAGCTATTCTAAATAATGCATGTCCGTGGTGTGTGCTTGCATATACCCATACTTAGTACAAGTGTGTACTAATTCCATACATTTATGTACTTTTAGGTGCAGGTGCAGGTGGACGTTAGAGCTTACGAGTCGATACAGAAGTTGTTCGGACGTGGAGCTTTCATCCTGATTTGGTAGTCCCTCATGCTTTCGAGGATACTTACTGGCTTATTCTAGTGTAGACGTAGGCATGAGCTAGTGGAGTATGTTCCACTAGCGTTTCTATCGTATTTACTTTCAGACGTTGTATTGGTGCCATTTTGGCAACTCTATATTTATGACTATATCTTTCATTTCATTATCTTGATTTAGATGGTTGTTGTAAACGCTTATGAGTTTACGTAGATAGTATTATGCGAGATCAATGTTTTCCAATATAAAGTTTAAGTAAACAAAAAGTTCAAATTTTTCGCTAAAATTTACCTAGATGAAGTAACGATGACGTATGTAGGCTTGTCTTCGACCTCTTAGAGGTCAACGATGCCGGTCTCGTCTGGGTCTAGATTCCGGTCGTGACATTGTCCTAGGTCCTGTGTCCGTGTATCGGGGGTAGCTCGGGGAGTGACAATGGAAATAGGATTGTTTAGGGATTTATAGAATTTTTTCATTTTAAGGTTTTCTAGGTGGTATAAGGAAAAGAAAATTACCTAATTCAGAATTTTCCCGCGGGTAAAAAAGTACTGCACTACTTAAGTAACTTAAATGGTCATAACTTTTTACTCAAAAATTGGTCTGGTGCGCAATTGGTGGCGTTGGAAAGAGGATTCAAATACATCTAATTTTATTGGTTATGGTTCAAGTAACTCTTTATATTATAAGAGATGTGTAAGTTTGAAGTGAACCTTAGCAGAATACTTTACAAAACTTAATCGGTAAGTAAAATTTCAACTTAAAATTTTGCTAGGAAATTCTAGTTACCTTAATTAATATTAAAAATAATTACACATTAAAGAATTTACCTTAACACATACGGGAAATTTAAGAATCACCTAATATGACCCTTTGAGTAAATGAAGAATGATTCTAGTCTAAACTTAGAATTTTTCAGGGTATTACAATATCTTCCCCTTTGGATTATTCGTGTTCGAATAATGGCTGGTTTGATAATGGAAAGGTGTTACTCCTACTATATTCAGTTCCAAATCAGAATCACAAAGTACTTAACATGGAGTGACTCTTCTAATCTAAATCACAAGATTTAAGTTCTATACATACCTCTGTAGGAAATCTCATCCCAATAACACTACTCTTTACTACTACATTCAGCTAGCCTTGAGCTTATATCACGAAACCCCTTAACGTATCATGCATTGTCCACATGTTAACAACACCACATTAAATCTTAGAACATTAACAGCTCCATACACTCCTATTAACCCACTTTTTAAGAACTTCTCATCCTCTCATTGTCCCTACCAACTGAACTTTCATGTACTACCACCAGGAGTCTGACTTAGTAATCATCATAAACTTTCGTCTCCTTCTTATCCATCA
This sequence comes from Solanum sitiens, assembly GCA_016801875.1. Taxonomy (NCBI): domain Eukaryota; kingdom Viridiplantae; phylum Streptophyta; class Magnoliopsida; order Solanales; family Solanaceae; genus Solanum; species Solanum sitiens. The sequence continues at coordinate 379,276 of JABWTJ010000112.1, forward strand.
CCATAACAATAGTAAGTAGCAATCCTCACCTCCATCATCACACAAATGCGATCAACAACAGTACTCTCCAAAAAAAAAAGATTAGTGAAAGGGCTTCAGGGCGAAAGATAATAAGCACTATTTATTTGAGAATTTTGATATTGTAATATGCATGACATAACATTATGTTGCTAAACATTAGGAGTAAATCATGAATGTGTGAGACAACACATACTTTAAGACTTGAATTCTTATATTAATATATTCATATCATGAAGCTGATATCCATAACTTTATGGATTAAGCTTGAGGTTAATGACTAAAGTCCTAGCCCCACATTCTGAAAACATAGCTTGGATGTAAAACTCTCTGAAATGTATGAGCATAGGTCATAGACACAATTTTTATATTAGGAATATCCATAAGATTTTGAAATACTTTGTTTGAGGAATATGAAAGATTAGTACCGGATTGATATATCTCTAAAACTCTTTTTGAAGACATTACAATTTCAACCTTTACACTTGACTTTATTTCTCATCTTACCATATCCCCCTTAGGTTTGGAGTTGACACTCTAAAGCCATGGATCTATTATCATCATATCTAAACTGGTCAACATACCATTTACCTTAATGCTCGAGAAAGGATTATCTCATGGCTACTGAACTCTCCATAAGCAGCTAGTAAGACTCCTTCTAAGATCTCTGTTTAAGATGCTTCTCTTAACCTCTTCTCAATGGTTTATAAGGCTTCTTCATCTAGATCTTAAGGGAAGAAAAATATTGTTTACCTCAACCTATTACACATTAATAGCTAAATTATACTATCTAGGCATAGATGAAAAATAATCATTAACTTATTTGTAACCTCGTCTAACTACATATGATCTTGGGTACACCTCTTAATTATCTTATTAATCTTATGACTTATCTAAGATTCATTGCTCTCATCTAAAAGTTAGAATCTCATACCTGTACTACTCACACACGTGAAACGTAAAACCATAATTTCTTACCTAATCTATGTCATATATACCAGATTAGATCTCGAACTAATATCATCACCCTCATGCTTCCATTCTTTTTTACCATTGCTCTCATTTCAAATGTAAACCTAATGTTTATTACTAAGATCCGGATATTAGTATGATTGCTCACTTGCTATACTAACTTACAACTTCTAGATATAAATTAAGAAACACTCGCCCACTAAAATCTCATGACAAGACATCAATATTTATCTCTCTGTCTACATACTTATGTATTATTGTCAGATTCAATTTCACGACTTAAGTACTATTTTCTCATTCACTATACATCATTGACTAGTTACTTCTATAACACTTTGAATATTATGGGCTCTCCCTCAAAAATCATAAGCCTAGATTAGATTTATCACCTCATGAATGCTCTTGATTTTCTATTCAACACATAAACTTGGTCAGTACTAACACAATGGCACAACATCATAACCTCCTTTCTAACTAAAGTATTCTCTAACTTATATTAACTAGTAACTATTCTCTACCTTCTATCATGAACTCTATACAAAATTACTCCTTTTGAGTTTACCCATAAGGGAAAAACTCTTCATTAGTAACTTACTAGATGCATGACTATAGTAATATAGATCGTCAAAACACCTTCTACCTTTTTCAGATTATTAAATCTCTCTGTACATTCTTCTAACTCTGGGATCCTTCTCTTCTACTGCTCTTGATCTCATAACTCATGTTTCCTTCTCGGGTGAAGATATTACTGAAGCTCCAAATATACAAATTCTCTTAAACGCTCTATTGAATAAGGTTTAGGGAAGAGTGTACTACTCCCTTTTAGCTAAAACACATGATTCATATGAACATGAGTGCATTCTTGTTCAACTCAACACTTAACCACTCATAGGCTCCTCTCAAGCCCTTCTAAAAACTCATGACTTCCTCAAGGCTCTTACTAAAAATAACTCATCCAAAAGAAATTTGCGGCATTACTTTTCAACCGTCTTTAGTATAAGGGATAGTCGAATAGATATGAGAACACACGAGTTCGATTAAATCTCTATGACGTATCTTAATTATATGATTACGAGTATGAAACACAAGAAACTTTGTGTAAATATCTGCAGTCCCTAATTTAAAGAAATGGGGCGGTCACCACCATAAACAAGTTTGTCACGACTACATAGACACCCTAGGACACTAGAACTCTATTCTCTGATAACAAGTTTGTCACGACCTGAGTCTACACACTGGATGTGGCCGGCACTCAAGAACTATTTTTGGTTCCCAAGTGAACCCTCATCCTGGATGTCTACAAGTAAAAAACTAACTCAAGCATACAAAAGACTAAAACATAATTAATTTCAATAAATTCAAATACTCAACCTTATAAAAGTATGTACCATACTAAAAAATAAAGTAAATATTGAAACTCTTCAACTCTGTCTATCTATGAAGCCTCTACTACTACAGAAGGATATCAGAACAAGATCCACAATATCTAAGAAATACTAATTGTAATATAAAGGTGAAGTCCTTCGGTATATAATAAGGCTTACAAAAGTTGACTAGAATATCATGTTACCTCAACGAGAGGGATCTTGATTATTCTGAATACATGTATCTGCGTCATCAAATGATGCATGCCAAATGGCTAAGTACATGGAATGCACATGTATGTAAGGGAAATTCTAACGCATAAAAATAATCTTGAACCTATGGAAAGGAAATATACTTTCCTCCTCTAAACTCACTTACTCAACTAATGAAACATAGTTCAACTCAATAATAAGGGACTAAACTCCGTGAAACATAGTTCAACTCAACTTAGAGAAATAGGGATCAACTCAACAATGGGATACACAACCCTAGAAAAAGCATCAATAAAAGATGTAATATATGGAAAGATTTTTAAACAATATATAAGAACTCAATGTATTAAATAATACAATATTAACACAGTTTATATATAAAAAATAAAATATAACTCTGTGGGAGATTCTCTAACTGACAATCATCACTATTAGTTAAGTGATGATACAACTTCTAGCCCATGCTGCCAGAACTTTCCTATACTTTGTTTGGGGTATAGAACCTACTAATAAGTGGATCCACTAGTCTATGCTACAATGCAAAAAGAGATAATCTAAAAAGTATGACCCTTTCTACCTACGTTGGATACATTGTTTATGGGAGTTGTGAGTTGTATGAACTCTCCCCCATATCGGTGCTCAATACTACTCCCAAAATATACTAGCTCAAATGTTTTTTTAAAAAAATATAACTCTTTTTGTGTTTTCAGATTATTACTAAAAAATCTTTCTCTTAAAAGAGATGGTACTCGAACTGCTCAAAACTCTTTTGGAAATCTTAGTTCCTCTTTTAAATGTGAAAAACATTTACTCGTAGAAAATACTTAGTTCCCATATATTCATTTTTTTTTTAAAATGAACTCATCTCTACTCTTCTTCAGCTCAAGCTCATATGCTCAAGTCTAAAAACAAATTTTAAAAAAGTTCACAAAAGACTTCAGAAAATAGGGTTCATGCCGAATTAAAAACGTGAACGACTCAATTAATGGTTTTCAATATCCATACATGAAACTAAATACTCGAAACTCTAGAAATCAAGGACATCAATGACACTACTCATTTCAAGAATGATAAACTCAGAGGGTTCATGCGGAATTATGGTCATGAAAAACTCAACTCAAAGACTTCATGATAATAGTCATCTCAAGAATGCTCAAATCATAAAGTTCATTTGGGATAATGGGCATGAACTACTCAACTAAAGAACTTCATGATACTACGCATCTCAGTAATACTCAACTAATAAGGTTCATGCGAAATTATGAGCATTAAAAACTCAACTCAAGTATATTAATGCATAACATATTCAATAATTAGGAATAGAATTTAAAATTAAATAGGAACTCAAGAACTCAAATGAACTTATCTCAAGAATATTCAAATCTAGAGGTAGAATCCTAGATTTCTCTTTTACTGATTTGAAAGAAGATGTATGGCTTGAGGATGATCTAGTCCAACACAATGATAGCCTTTTATGCCTGAAAGAACAAAGTTCTTGAATAATTTGAAGAATGTTGATTAGAATGCTTGAAACCCTAGCTTGAAAGTAAACAATGAAGAAACCCTTTCATGAGATTCTTGAATTAGTTTCTTAAAATCTGTATGGCCAAAATTTATGATCATTATTAGTATTTCATAACTGTAGGGAGGAATTTCAGTTGGAAAGAATGGAATTCTTGGAGAAAAACTTACATTGAAGAAGAATCTTGAAAAATATTGAAATAATCTTGAATTGTGTCTGCTACTTTGATTTTTCCTTGGGGTCTTGCCTTTTGGTTTGAGAGAGAAGAGAATGATGGATGAAAATATGGAAATAGGATTTTTTAGGGACTCTTAGGAGTTAAGGAAGTAGTTTTTAAGGTTTTCCTAGTGGTAAAAGAAGCATACAATTACCTTATATAGAACTTTTGTTGCGGCTATAAATGAACTGCACTACACCAGTTACTAAAATGATCATACCCTTGTACTAAAACTTTGGATTGACACGAAATCAGTGGTGTTGGATAGAAGATTCAAATACCTTTAATTTGATAGTGTATGGGACAAATAACACTTTATATTCTAAGAGATATTGTCGTTTGATGTTGACCTAAGTAGAATACTACACCAAAACATAATTGGTAAGGAAAATATCAACTCAACTTTGTTCTAGGAGATTCTAGTTACCTAAGTTAATGCCCAAAATCATTCTAGACTAAATAATTTAACTTACCACATATGGAAAATTTAAGAATCTCCCAATAAGAACCTTAAAGTAAAAGAAGAATGGTTCAAGTCTTAACTTTACAAATTGTCAGGTTGTCATACACCTCATCAATGAACTCTTAATGATGTTCCTCAACTTTATAACCATCAAAGTCTGAAGTATTCATCCTTGAGAGGTCCCTAACTTTATTTGTCATTGTACCCATATTTAGGTTTATGAGTACCAAAGACTCCATATTTGCTTGTGTCAACACTTGAAAGACAGTTCTAAACTCTGAACTAGTCACTTGTTCAGCCAAAGAGTCGATCGAAACTTGAGGAGATTCTTAAGAATCTTGAGGAGCTTTTCGTTCCACATTCTCATTCCTCCTAATGTATTCTCTTCAAGGGGTCATATCTTGAAAAACATTAGATAAGGTTTATGAGAGAGACATATAGAGTTACACTCAATGGCACGACTTTTAGAGTAATAAAAGATGTCGAGTTTCTGAATCATCTAATAACTTCTCATTCATAAATGTGGAATACTTCATGCTTATGAAAAAAGCTCTACTTGACGTATCTTAGAGACTTCCGAGGACCTTTTTGAACCTCTTGCTCTGATATAACATTTTATATGACCCAACATATACGCTAAGTATAACATGACATATATAACTTTGAGAGGCCCTACGCAAGGAACTTATCATACGTCATACACTATAATAAAATTTGAATGAATTTGACGAAAATATTATATCATAAAGAGTTTTGAAAACCAAAAGTCTAACATAAGTCTCAAAGTCATCTAATGTATCAAAAGGTAAGTGACTGGGACGTGATCATACATCACATACAAGTCCGAAATGAAAATGCACAATGAAATAAATGAGTATCAATCCTTGAAACATGAGGATACCAATGTTCAAAAGCTTAAAAAAGACCAACTAGCAAGGGGTGTTCGAAATAGGAGCATCGACCCTACATTAGTGAAAGAATATAGGCACAAATATGCATTAGTATATGAAACGTACTAAGTATAATAGAAATGCATATGAGTTATGAAATCATGTTTTAAAAAGACTTTATATGAACTGCAATGACCAAACTAAATCATAAATTAACATGTTACAAAACCTAAGTAATAATCATGGTGAATGTAAGTTAAATATCTTTAAAACACATTTGAGATACTTTAAGAAAGTAACCTTAATTTATTATTGTTCGAAGTTTACCATGAACCGACATAGACCATGTGAGCTATAACATAAAATCCGGTGTCTATCCTACACCAGAAAGAGTTGCCCTTAATTTTTCCAAGTTAAGAACCATAAACTTGAGCTAGTGCAATGGTTAATGTCTATACAATACAAATCAATGGTGACATATAGTTATGGGACATGGGTACTCGCCGCTAGTCCACTCGGTGCGAACCATAAAATCCAGTGAATATCATTAATCATATTTATCCTTATAATCCATTGAAAGGCACAATCAAGTGGTCAATCCAAGCTTAAGTTCATATTAGAATTACTCCTAAGTCTTGATTTAAATTTAGTTTTGAAAATAGCCTTTCAGAATAACAACATTGATTCTTTACTAAAAAAACTCAAATCATGCATATCAATTCCATAGGAAGGAAATGCATAGCTTCATAATTAATTCATAATTCATAGTTCTTAAAATTAATCATGAGCTCATAGTCTAAAACTCATGGGAATTGTTTGGGTTCATGCGAATTTACCTGTAATTACTGCAATTCATGCATAAATAGATTTAAAAAAAACAATTTGATCAGGATTGTTAAGAGCCCATGAACATGGAATAAAACGGTAACTTTTATTGGAAAATGTAGATTTGTAAAATTGGATAATTTAAGAATCATATGGAGGAAAGAAATCCATGGGTGAATACTAACATACCTTGATGTTAAAATCCCTATAAATATGGTGAATTAGAGACTTGAATGGAACCCTATCTCTCTTCTTCTTGCTTATGCTTGAGAGAATTTAAGGGGATGAATTTTGTCAAATTTTGGGAATTCAAGAGCATGAGTTAAAATGGGAATTCAAGAGAATGAGTTTTGGGAATTCAAGAGAATGAGTTAAAATGGGTAAATTGTTAAGCATGAGTCATGAGCTTAGAGATGCTCCTATCTCCCAGTAACATATAATTTCTGCACTCCATTTTCACCAAATTTGATACTCCATACAAGAACTTATTCATCTGATTCGTTGAATTAGCAACCATGTGAGCAGCAAACCTGGAGAGTTGGTTAAACTTGAGCCCATACTCTAGAACTGTCATGTTACCCTACCTGAAGTTCATGAATTCCTTGGGCCCTTTCTTCTCTCAACTCAATCGGGAAAAACCTGTCCAGAAAGGTCTCACTAAAACGTACACAAGTAATAGGGGCTGCATATGTACCCCTATTTTCCTTCCACTGGGTGAACCAAATATGAGCCACATCTTTCAGCTAGTATGATGCCAACTCAACCCGATCATTCCTAGTGATCTGCATCACCTCAAAGATCTTCTTGATCTCATCCAAGAAATTGTGGGGATACTCACTAGTCTTTGATCTTAAGAACTCAAGAGGATTCATCCTATAAAAGTCACGAAACCCTCACTGCTGCTTATCCTATAAAAGCTTGAACCCGCTGATTTTTCTGGTTGGCGACACTCTAAGTCAAAATTTGAATGGAATTCTTTAATTCAACATTGGAGACATCTTGATCTGAGACTGGAGGAGGTACGTTTGCGGTCCTGGCATTCGTATTCCTGGTGTTAGCTTTATGAGGAAGCATGATCACTGAAAAGTAGAACGTCGAGTTAGAATGGAATTATGTCATACCTTACGCACTATAAGAATAATAAGAAAATGAAAATTTTTCCGAAAACACTTCGTAGCCTTCTTCTCATTAGAAGTAGTGCACTTCACACACATGAAAGGGACTCTACTTAAAGCGGCTTTTCATACATCCTAGGACACTGAAACCTTGTGCTATGATACTAAGTTTGTCACGCCCCGAGCTACACCCAAGACGCGGATAAAGGACCTAGGACAACAAGTGATCCCAAGCTTACCCTATTGGCATGAGCATGAGCGTACTGAAGATAAACTGAATAATACACTATTGCGGAAACTACAATCATAAGAAAAATGAAAAGATGGGGAATACCCATATACTATAACTCAGACATATGAAAACTGATTAGTTTAATACAAGAAAGATATTAACTCAATACTAAGTTGAATCTATCTATGTCTTAAAATAGCCTCTATTTGACTAGAAATACTGGGATAGGCCCCAACTAAGTCTAGTATACCTGAAACTAAAGGACTAATAATACTGAAACAAACTCATGACTATTACCCTTAGAGAATGATGACTCACCATTGATTCTACTGAACTGAAGATCGGGAACCCATCTAAGCGTGATTTGGATGTTGAGAACCTAAACCTACATCATGAGAAGATGTAGCTCACGTATACATCTATACTTGAAAGGTATTTAGCATGCATAATAGAATAAAACTGAAATGACATAAAATTAAACAAGAAAATAAGAAATTATATAATCTGAACATGATATAGATATTGAATGTTGAGATAACTTAATGCAGTGCCCAATTTATAACATACTGAAACCAAATACTGTATATACTAATAAATGGTCAATGCAATAGAATCTGACTGAACTATGGGAGCTATTAATAACCGATAATAAAACTACATGAGATAAATATGGAGTCTGATGTATATGCCCCATTGAGAGGACCCAATATACCCTGCCAGAGGTATAGAGGCATGCTGGCGTGATCACTGAAATAATGCCCACAAAGGGGACTTTAAACATATGTGGCTAATAGTTCTTGGACTATTTGGGTACGCGGAACCCTGGTTCAACTCGGTATTATGCTACTCCCAATGAATTAAGTGGTTAACAGATTATGACTGAGTTGTTACAGTACTGGATAGCTCAAAACTGAACATGCAAATTGTGAATGCAACAATTAATCCTATAATGATGCATTAATAACTGAGGTATGTATAACTAAATGCTGATATATCTGACCTAGAATTTGTAATTCAAGAACTAAAGAAATACTCCTTCCGTTTCACAAAGAATTATCTAGTTGGACTTGACACATAGTTATAGAAAATAAAAAAACACTTTTGATCATGTGGTCCTAAATTAAAGTTATGTCAAATGTACTAAATTGTCCTTTAATCATATGCCTTAAACATGCCACGTGGAAAGTTGTTACCGAAAAAAGAAAGAGGTCATTCTTTTTTAAACAGACTTAAAAGGAAAATAGATCATTCTTTTTTAAACAGAGGGAGTACATAGCTAGGGTTCTAAAATTCATGCAATAAACTGAGTAATAACATGATAATCTAATTTGGAACATACAGTGAGGTTATTCATAATGATATGTTGTAATTCTAGAAACCCTAGGTCTATTTATAATAAGGAAATCAAGAAATTGACTGAATTCTAGGGACGTAATGGGCAAAAGAAACCCACTAGTGAAGTCGCACATACCTGGTGACGAATTCCACAGAGAAATCTTTAGATTTCAGGGCTACAACTGATGGAACCTTGCTTCGTTCTTGAACTAGGGTTCTTGACCTTTTTCTTCTCTCTTGCTTCTAATTTTATATGTTTTGATTAATTATTTGACTTAGATAAGTTCTAGTTATGTTTCAAGGCTTAAACTAACTAAAACCTCATAATTCAAAGTCTAAAGGACGTAACTTAGGGGTCAAATGAACTAGAAAAAGACCAAAAGGCCCCTAAATTAATTACCATCTGAGTGACTTATGGATAGGATCCACGGGCTGTAGGTCAATCTACGGTCCGTAGATTGGGGTCGTAGGTAAAGTCTACCCGACAGGGCTTCACTAATACGATCATAAATTTTTACTAAGAGATCCGATTTTAGAAAACTTAGTGGTGTTGGAAAGATGATTCAATTATGTATCATATTATAGGTCATGGGACACCTAATTCCTTTTGTGCTAAGAGTTATGCCCATTTGAAGTTGACTTAATCAGCAATTCCCCCTGACTGTTGACCTTCACCAATGGTAGACCTATAGTCCATATATCTATCTACTGACCGTACTGGTCGATCGTGGTTCCTGTCTGGGTAAAGGGGCCACTATCTACTGTCACAGACCACGGACCGTGGGTCTATTCCGTGTGTCGAGACTTAACAAATTTCTGAGCTGGGTTTGGGGAGGGGTGCAGTGGTGAACCATGGACCTAAAACACGGGCCGTAGATTAGACTACAGGTTGTGGATGGAGACCGTAAGTTGCACGTACAATTTCTGTAAAGCTACAATCTAGTCTTTTCCATATACGGGGTGTTACATAATTGAATTGAATGGTGTTATGACATTCTTTAACCACAATATTGGACACTCCCTAAACAAACTTTATCATCTTTGCCCTAGGCTCGATAACCATAGTAGGAGCATATATTGACAATTACATGAACTTCAAGGGATACTCCTTGACACTCATGCTTCCTTGACAAAAGTTGATGAACTCAAGTACCTTTTCTCCCTCATCTCAAGGGAAAGAACCTATCAAGGAAAGCAACCTTAAGCTTTCCCAATCAAGAGGACCTGCATCAACCGTACTCTCTTCCTTCCATAGGTTGAACCAAACCTAAGCAACCCTTTAGCTAATAAGTGTTCAATTCCTAATTTTCAATCGGCATCACTCCCATGATTATCAACACCTTAAACACCTCATCAATGAACTCTTGAGGATGTTTCTCAACTTTATAACCATCAAGCTCCAAAGGATTCATTCTAGAGAAGTCCCTCACTCTAGTTCCCGTTGTACCCACATTTTGGTTCACGAGGACAAAAGTCAACCAATTGGATTGAGAAAACATTTGAAAGGCAACTCTAAACTCCGCATCAGTCACTTGTTCAACCAAACGGTCGACTGGAACTTGAGGAGATTCTTCAGAAGCTTGAGGAGCTTCTCGTTCCATAATCTCATTCCTCCTAATGTATGCTCTTTGAGGGGTCATATCCAGAAAAGCATCATAAAAGGTTTAGAAGATATATATATAGAGGTACACATTATCACATGACTTTTAGAGTAATAAAAGAAGTGAAGTTTCCTAACCATCTTATAAAATCTCATTCATAAATGTGGCATGCGTAATATGTATGAAAAAGACTCCACTTGACATGGCTTACAGATTTCCTAGGACCTTTATAAATCTTGTGCTCTGATATAAAGTTCCATATGAACCAACGTATACCCTAAGGGCTGGTTTGGTCTGAGGGATTATAAATAATAGTGATGGGATAAAATAATTATGTTGTTTTATTGTGATGTTTGGATAACCTATACCACCATTTATATATTAGTGATGGGATAAGCTATTCCATATACATAGTGGGATAAGTTATACCAAGATAGCTAACACTATGATAACTTATCCTGTAATAACTTGTTTCCAACCAAACGGCCCTTAAGAGTAATATGGCGTATAAAACCTCGAGAGGCCTTACGCAACCCAGTTAGCATGCATCATATAGGATAATAAACTGAAATGAATTCAAAGACAATTTTATATCATAAAGAGTTTGAAAAAACAAAGGTATAACATAAGTCTCAAAGTCATCTAATATATCATAGGAAAATGATTGGTATGTAATACATACATCACATAGAAGTACAAATTTAAAATGACCAAAGCAAATAATCTCGATCCTCAAATCATAAGGACTCACCAATGTTCAAAATCTCAAAAGGATCAACTAACCATGAGTGAATGAAATAGGAGCGTTGGACCCTACATTAGTAAAAAAATGTTGGCGCAACTATGCATTAACTTATGAAATGTACTAAGTATGATAGAAATAGATACGAGTTAAGAAATCATACTAAAAAGCTTTATATGATATGCGATGACCAAAATTAAAATATACTAACATGTTAGAAAACTAAGTCATAATCATGGAGAATGCAATATAAACATCTTTAATACACATTTGAGATACTTTTAGAAATTAACCTTAGTTTATTGTTGTTGGAAGTTGACCATTAACCAACATAGACCATGTGAGCTTTAACATGAAATCCGGTGTCTATACCACAATGAAAAGAGATGTCCTTACTTTCCAAGGTAAGAACCATAAACTTTAGCTAAAGTGGATCCACTAGCTAATGTCAATCTAAGACAAACCTATGGAGGCACATAGTTATGGGACATGGGTACTCACCGCTATCCCACTCGGTGCTAAGCATTAATCCCACGGAATAGTCATTAATCATATTCATCCTTATTATCCATGGAAAGGAACAATTCAGTAGTCAATCAAAGCTAGAATTCATATTATAATGACTCCTAAGTCTTGATTTAAATTTAGTTTAGAAAATCTTTCAATCCTCTGAATTCTTCATGTAAGAATAACCTTTCACAAAAACCAAATTTATTCTTTACTGTAAGCAACCTAAAATTATTCATATTAATTCCATAGAAAGGACGTGCATATCTTTATGAATTCATAGTTCATAAACTTAGTCATAAGATCATAGTGTAAAACGCATGGGGTTTGCATGGGTTCATACGAATTATCAACATGTAATTATCTTAATTCATGCATAAATAGATATAAAAAATCAGTTTGATCATGATTGTTAAGAACCGATGAATATGGAATAAAACCGTAACATTAATTGCAAAATCTACCTTTAAAATTGGAAAATTCAAGAACTCAATGGAATAAAGGACTACATAGGGGAATACTAACATACCAGGATGTTACAATTTCAAGAAATATAATGTATTTGAAACTTGAATGGAATCGTAGCTCTTCTTCTTCTTGCTTAGTCTTGAAAGGATTTGGGAGGATTAATTTGGTCATGTTTTGGAAATATAGGAAAATGAGTTAAAATGGGTAAATTAGGGGCTTAAATTCTTTATATAGGCCTTAGGGTAGAAGGTAAAATTACATAGTATTGGATTAACATAATTAGGAAAAGACCCAAAATCCCCTTTGAAAAATAAATGTTGCGCCCCATCTACGGTTGAACCTACTATTTGTAGGTCCTTTACTTATTGCACTGGTAAAACGTAGATAAACTACATGGAATTCAAATGTTACTCAATGTTAATAGAACACTATGTCTAGCTCGTAGGTCTTCTTAAGGACCGTACATACCAACCGTGGGACCAAAATTTGACTTTAAAAATTTCTCCGAGTCTGGGACTCACCTACGAGACTTATCTACCACTCGTACAAATATTGACGGACCATCCTCGTGGACTATAAAGGGTATTGAAATTTGATTTTTTAAAACTTATTTTCCGACAAACTATAGTTGCCATCTACGGACCATAGATGGGACCCGTAGACATAGACACCGGCCAAAAAATGCATGTTCCTTCTTTTCCAAATTTGAGGTGTTACACTAGATCGTTTGGATTTTTAGAAATATACATAAAATATAAATAGATTACAAAAATATATTTTAAAAAATTGATGGAGTCCCTCACCCACGAAGAAACCATACAGAACTGCATGATGATATCGTTGGGGGGACCTGCTTACCCTTGAAATTTACAATTAGAGATGCATGAATTTTACCCTTTACAAGTTTTACATATTTTTTGCTTTAAATGTCTGTTTTCAAACCTCATATTTCTTTTGTCTTTATTTCAATATTTAGTATATTCTACTAGCGAAAATTGAAAATCACAAACATAGTCGTATTTTATGATAATACTATTATTATTGATTTTGCGAGAATATTGGAAGTTACAAAATGTATGTTATTTGAGTTCTCTTAGGTTTAACATTGAGGTAGTATTTTATTGGAGGTTATTTTTAAAATAAATATCAAAAGATCACCAATGACATTTTGCCACCTAATAAATTTTATTTTAATATTTACCAGAAGCATATTCCATGGGAGGAGAATATTCCACCCTTTTCTAAAAACAAATTAATATTATCAAACATAAGGGTAGTTTAGGAAGATTACACCCTAAAAAATACATCACAGTTTACCCTCAACCTTGACTATAAAAGAGTAAGAAGACCTAATGAAGATCAAGAAAAATCAGTCGCAACATTTATCTTCTTCAACTTAGATGAGTGTTGGGAAACGATATAGGTTATTCTTCCATCCCCATAAATAGACCTTCACCATTTCAGCTAAGCACCAAAAAGCACCCATAAAAAGACCATCATATCATAATTGTCAAACACCCAAAATTCCAATCTTTCTTCACCGTTTAAACTTCCTCTTCTTCTTCATGACTTTCGATATATTAAGGGTTCCAGATCGATCAAGTTGTTTTTTTTATCAGTCATCATTTTGACATAAAGGTATGATTTTAAATTTTCTTGTTGACTAATACATGTAATCTGATATGAATTTTTATTTTAAATGGTTAAAAATGATTGTTAAGTGTGGGTTATTCATTTCGCATTAAAGTTATCATCTTGCAAAAGTGATTTTTTTATTTGTTGTTGCTTACTCGGACGAAAATTAGGCAATGTGGGGTGGGGGTGGATAGAGCTCAACCCAATTTTTTTAAATGAACCCCTACATAACATTTTTTTAGTTTCAACTTGCCCCACCTTGCACCGCGCGGATCCACCTGACACGAATCTTCGTGCATAATATTATTAACATCTTATCTTTCTACTTATGTTAGATACTAAAAATAAAATTCATAAAAATAAATTTGTATATTTATTAAGTTGTATTAATTTTATATATAATGACTTAAAAATTTATTTTAGAGGTCAATTGGAAGCATGTTAGAATTGTAGTAGTTTTATAGAACCGTTTTCATTTACTATCATTGATGTTTTAGAAACTTTGAAGAAACTATCTTAATGGATAATGTTCTATGACTCTTAAAACATGTAAAAAGTATAATTAAGTTTGAACCCGCATAAACCCACATAAAACCGCCTATACCTGCATTAATTATTTTTTTTAAAAAAACAACTTCAACCCACCTCACATTCCTCCCTGCTCCGCATAACCTTAAACTTACCCGACTCGCACCGCCCCCATATCTTTATATCTCTACCGCATCCCCCGACCCAATGCCATCCCTAGTTGTTGATGAACATTTAATGTTAGAAGAGCTAACAACAATATCTAGATATGTATTACCAAACTTATTTGTAAAATCTAGCTGTGATATATATTGGTGCGCTCTACTAATCTGATCGAAAGTATTGTAAATCAAAATTTCATCAAAATCAAAGAGATTCAATTCATTACATGAGGTCAAAAGTTCAACGACATAGGATAGTGTCAACACATAATGAATGACTGGGATAAGGTTTAGAGAAATTTTGTGAATAAATTCGTGCTGATATTATTAATCATTCAGAGATTTTTCTGATAAAGTTTTATTTTGTATTAATACCAATGGAAATAACGACTCATTTTTGGTAATACATTTTTTGTCTTCTTTTGTAGATTCCAAAATATACAATAACATGATTATAGGGCAAGAAAAAATGAGTCGTAGCAGAGGAACACAAGGTATATTATTGAGAATGAAATTACATGATGATATAGTTGGGTGGATTATCTCCTTCTTGCCCTTGAAGTTAGAAGTTAAATCAATGTTTGAGAAAATTTAGCATTAGAAATCCTACCTTTAAAATTCTTGCTTAGAACCTTACGGAATATTCTAAACAATAATCTTGAAGGTAGGATTTTATCCTATTTGATTCAGATTTTTGTTCCAACATCAAACTTCAAGGATAAGGAGGAGATGATCCCTCGAACTATATCATCATATAATTCTACACTCACTAATATGCCATTGTGTTCTTATGCTATGGCTCATTTTTTTGTTGTCCTATCATGTTGTTCCGTTTTATTGAATCTACAACGAAACACATCAAATGTTTTACTTAAAATAAGTATTCATTTTCATTGGTGTTGAATAAAATTAAATTCATACGGAAAATATCTAAAGTGATTAAGAATATCCGCATGAACAACCAAAGAACTAGATATGTTGATTTTATGAAATTTTCTTAATAGGTTCATGCAGATATTCTTAATCACTTCAGATTTTTACTATAAAATGTAACTTTATTTAACACCAATGAATATAGTGATTCATTTTAGGAAATTCATTTTATGTCTTCTTTAGTAGGTTCAAAAAATAGTATAGCATGATAGGGAAAGAAGAAAAAAACATAGCAGAGGAACACAATGGTATATTAGTGAGTATGGAATTACAGAACGATAGTTAGGCGGTCATGTCCTCCTCGCCCTTGAAGTTTGATGTTGGAACAAAGTTTGGGAAAATTTAGGATCAGAAATTCTACCTTTAAGATTCCTTCTTAGAACCTTATGTATGATTCTGAGAAATAATCTTAAAGATAGAATTTCTTACTCTAAATTTTTTCAAATTTTTCCAACCTCAAACTTCAAGGGAAAGTAGTAGATGATCCCCCCAATTATATAATTATTTAATTTCATACTCGTTGATATACCATTTTGTTCCCGTGCTATCTCTCCTATTTTTTTGCTTGCCCTATCATGCTATTTTATCTTTTTTTGAATCTACAAAGGAAGATATCAAATGTGTTACCTAATATGAATTCCTGTTTTCATTGGTGTTAAACAATATAAAATCTTATAAGATTCATTTTAATAAATCTTAGCCATTAAGAAACAAAAATAATAGACAATAAATAATAATTGATTCTTACAAAAGTTATATAGTTGGTGGATATAGTTACATATTGTTGGTGGGAGGTGACAAGTATCTCGTGGAACTTGTCGAACACTGCAAAAGCTAGCTTGGGCATCACAGTCATAAAAAAATGTATAAGTATGTTTCATAAACTATGTATTGATCATGTGTGTTACATGTATAATGCAAGTGTATTCCAAGTTCATTTTAGTATAAATTTTGAACAATACCATAAAACTAATGAAACTTTTTAGTAAAATAAAATTTAATAGATGTGATACTTTCATAGTGCCTTATGTGAAGTTATGTCCGTTGCTTAAGGAAAAAGTATTATTTTATGAAAAGAGAGGAAGAAATGACGTAGTTCGTCCGTGTTTGAAAATTGATGAGTATAAAAGAGATGAAACTGATTGTGTTGTTTTTATGTCGCTTTTAGGAAACCAAACGACGTCATCTAACGTTCTTCAAGCAATATTTAGTTTTTTAAAGTATCATATTCATGAATTTACATTCTATGAATTTAATTTTAGTTACAAAAAATGTGTTTCAATAATTTTATGTTATTATTCAAAATCTTTTACTAAATAACTTGTAATACACGTGTCACATGTGTTCAAAATTAATTATTGCATCCTCCTTCATAAAAATAACTTCAAATAATTAATTTGAGTTATCCTTACCATGATAAATACAAATTATTCCATCAAAAATTTGTAATTACACTCCTCCAATTATATTATGAAATTCCCATTAAACACTTATGTAATTCCCATGTATTAAAGTTACTAATCAATAAATTAAAATACTAACGAATTTAATTCAATGAATAATTTCCTTGAGAACACTGCTAATATTATTTCATGTATCATATTCATAAATCCACTTGTAAGGTTTCACACAATAAAAACATATAAGCTTCTAAAAAAGGCATATCAACAATATCTATATCGACCCGATCATCACTCCCATGATCATCAACAACTTAAGCACGTTTTCACGACTCGAGCATACACCCTGGACATGGCTAGCACTCGACAACAACTGTTGATCCCCAAGAGAACCCTCATCCTGGCTGACTACAAGCGGAAACTAACTCAAGCATACAAAAGCTTAAAACTAAAATAATTTCAATCAATTCAAATAGTCAACCTTTATAAGTCTTTACAATACTCAAAGTAAAAGTAAATACAGAAACTCCCCAACCTTGTCTATCTATGAAGCCTCTACTATTACAAAAGAATATCAGGCCAAGACCCACGACATCTCAAAACTACTAACTGTAAAATAAAGGTGAAATCCTCTAGAATATAATAAGGCTCAATAAAGCTGATTTGAATATCACGCGACCTCAATGAAATTCATGTTGATGATCCTGAATACCTATATCTGCATCGTGAAAAGATGCAAACCAAATGGCTAATTACATGGAATGTACGAGCATGTACGAGGAATTCTAAAGAATAAACAAAATCTTGAACTGATGGAAAAGAAACATACTTACGTCTTCTCAGCTCACTCAACTCAATGAAACATAGTTCAACTCAATAATAAGAAACTCAACTCTCTGAAACATAGTTCTACTCAACAATAAGATACTCTACTCTAGATAAAGCAACATTAAAAGATGCAATATATGGAAAGCTTTAAAAATAGTAAACATCAACTCAATAACTCAATTTTTATATAAAAATAGAATATAAATCTATGGGAGATTCTCTAACCGACAACTATCACTATGAGAAATGTGATGACATAACATCTAGTCCACGCTGCCAGAACTATCCTATACTTCGTTGGGGTATGAAACCTACTACTAAGTGAATCCACTATTCTATGTTAAAAAGCAATAAGGAATCATATAAAATGAATGAACCTTTCTAACCACTTTGCTACATGGTTTATGGGGGCCGTGAGTTGTATGAACTCTCCCTCATATCGGTGCTCATTACTACTGTCCAATATACTAGCTCATATGTTATTTAAGAAAACATAACTCTTTCTGCGTTTTGTGATTATCACTCAGAATACTTTCTCTTAAAATATATGGTTCTCAAACTTCTCAAAACTCTTTTGGAAATTTCAGTTTCCTCCTGTTTGAAATGTGAAAACATTTACATCTGGAATATTTACTTTCCATATATTCTATTTGAAAAATGTGTACTCAACTCTACACTTCCTCAAACTCATATTCTCAATTCTTAAAATTAGGTTCATGTCGAATTATGGATGTGAACGACTAAATTCAAGGTTTTTCAATAACCATACATAGAACTCAATACTCGGTACTCAACAACTCCGTAACTTAAGAACTTCCATGACACTACTCATTTAAAGAATGCTCAACTCGAAGGGTTTATTAAGAATTATGGGTATGAACAACTCAATGCAAAACTTCGTGATACTACTCATCTCAAGAATATTTTACTCATAAGGTTCTTGCGGAATTATGGACATGAACTAATCAACTCAAGAACTTCAAGATACTACTCATCTCAACAATGCTCAACTCATAAGATTCATATGGAATTATGGACATGAACAACTTAACTCAAGGATCTTTATGCATAACATATATCAATTCAATACTTAGGAATAATATTTCAAAAATAAATAGGAACTTATGAACTGAAATCAACTTATCTAAAAAATACTCAAATCTAGGGGTAGAATCCTAAATTTTTCTTTTACTAATTTAAAAGAAGATTTAGGGCTTGAGGGAAAATTGGTTAAACACTATGATGACCTTACATACCTGAAAAAACAAGGTTACTGATGAATCTTGATTTAAAACCTTGAAACCCTAGCTTGAAGATATACAATCAAGAAAATCCTTTTTGAGATTCTTGAATTAGTTTCATGAAATCTCTATGTACAAAATGTACGATTTTCATTAGTGATTCATAATTGTATGGAGGAATTTGAGTAGGATATAATGGAACTTTGCGAGAAAAACATACATTTAAGAAGAATCCTAAAAAATATTGAAAGAATCTTGAATGGAGTCTTCTACTTTGATTTTTCCTTAGGGTTTGAGAGAGAAGAGAATGATGGACTAAAAGATAGAAATAAAAATGTTTAGGGCTTTATAGAAGTTAAGAAATTTATTTTAAGGTTTTCCTAGTGGTATAAGGAGAAGAAAAATTACTTTATTCAGAATTTTTCCGCATCTAAAAAAGAACTGCACTACACCAATAACTAAAATGATCATAAAATTTTACTCAAAAATTTAATTGATGCGAAATGTGTGGCTTTTGAAAGAGGATTCAAATACATTTAATTTGATTGGATATGGTCCACATAAATATTTATATTCTAAGATATATGATCGTTTGAAGTTTACCATAGTAGAATCCTACACCAAACTTAATCGTTAAGGAGACTTTAAACTTAAATTTGTGTCAGGAGATTCTAGTTACCTTAATTAATATCCAAAAGTATTACACATTGAATAATGTACCTTAACATATATGGGAAATTTAAGAATCGCCTTATATGACCCTTCAAGTAAATGAAGAATGATTTGAGTCTTAACTTACAAATTTTCGGGGTGTGACAATATCTCCCTCTTGGGATTATTCGTGTTCGAATAACGGTTGGTTTGATAACTGAAAGGGGTTACTCCTACTATATTCAGTTCTAACTCAGAATCACGAACTACATAACATGGACTAATTTTTCTGATCTAAATCACACGATTCAGGTTCTATACCTCTATAGAAAATCTCAGCCCAAGAACACTACTCTTTACTACTACATCCAACTAACCTTGAGCTCATATCACAAAACACCTAATGTATCATGCATTGTCCACATGTTAACAACACCACATTCAAGCTTAGAACATTCACCACTTCAGATGCTCCTACTAACCCACTTTCTAAGAACTTCTCATCCTCTCATTGTCTCAACCAACTGAACTTCCATGTACTACCACCAGGAATCTGACTTAGTAATCGTCATAAAATTTTATCTCCTTCTTCTCCATATTCATAAGCTTAAATGGAATAAACACTCCATCACTATCACAATAAGAAGTAGAAATCATCACCTCCATCATCAAACAAATATTATCAATAACACTACTCTCTAAAACCAAAAAAAAAAACATTAGTGAAAGGACTTCAGGGTGAAAGATCATAAGAAGGATTCATTCAAGAATTCTGATAAAAGAGTATGCATGGCATACCATTATGTTGCTAGCCTTTGAGAGTAAATCATGAATTTGTGAGACTGAACATACTTTGAGACTTGAATTTTTATATGAATAGATTCATATCATAAAACTGATATCCATAACTTCATGGATTAAGCTTGAGGTTAATGGCTAAAGTCTTCGCCCCTTATTCTGAAAACATAGCATAGGTGTGAAACTCTCTGAAGTGTTTGAACATAGATCATAGACACAATTTTGATATTAGAAATATACACAAGATGTTGTAATACTTAGTTGAGGAATATTCATGATTATCACCGAATTCATATATCTCGAAAACTCTTTCTGAAGACATCACGATATCATCCTCAACACTTGAATTTATTTCGCATCTTACCATCTCCCCCTTAGGTTTGGAGTTGACACTCTAAAGCGATGGATCTATTCTCTTCATATCTAAACTGGTCGACATACCATTTACCCTAATACTCGAAAAAGGCTTATCTCATGGCTATTGAACTCTCTATAAGAAGGTACTAAGATTTCTTCTAAGACCTCTTTCTAAGATACTTCTCTTAGCCTCTTATCAATGGTTTATAAAGATGCTTCATCTATCTTTTAAGGGAAGAAAATTAATGCTTACCTCAGCCTATTACCCATTAATAACTCAATTATACATCTGGGCACAGATGAAAAATAATCATTAACTTAATTGAAACCTCGTCTAACAACATACGATTTCGGGTACACCTCTTAATTATATTATTAATCTAACGACTTAGCCACACTTCATTGCTCTTATCTAAAAGTTAGAATCTCATACTTGTACCACTCACACATGTTAAAGGTAACACCTTAATTTCTTATTGTCATAACTCAACCCTAGGTGATGCGGTTAAGTACCTTATGAACACATGCTTTACAAGTAACCTATGATCATAAAGTAAACTACTATGCACGTTACTGATGAGAAATTTCATATACAACACATTTTGACTAGATGAACCGCTACATGTGACAAGTGAAACTATGAACATAGATGATAGCTTTATAATGTCTACAAAGCTCTATTTAAATCCATGAATGTATCACTATGAAAAATACGCATAGTAAAGACTCGGCAAAGACCCGAATCAACCTAAAGCTCACCAAAAACCGCTAAGTATCATGTGTATTTATTGGGGAGATCTACTTTTGAGTACTTGTACCAGCAACATGAGATGCAGCATCCCCAATAAGGGATGTCGATATGAAAGAATGTACTGAATATGTAAGGCATGATACAACCTTATGTAAAATCAGAGCTCAAGGTAAACCAAATACCAATAGATAAGGATTAGGGACCACCTTTGCTTGTACTTGTGGAATCGTGCATGTTACATTCTTTTCTTTACTTTTCTGTACTTTTTAATCTTTAATAGACATATGATACAAATGACCAGCTGATCAGAGGTAGAAGAGGATGACCCATGCTAGGCATTTTAACCCCTGGGATCCTGTCCTCGTAATTCCACAAATTAGGATTGGCCCATGCTAGGCTTTAGCCCTGAGATGCCACGCCTAATTATTTTGATTGCTTCACTTAGATTCTTTAATCTTTGAGATTGTTGTTTTGATGTTCCTAACTCTTTGAGATTGTTCTTTTGATGTTCATAAGTCGTTTGTGATTGTTTTTTTGGTGGTCATAATCCTTGTTTAGATTTGGAACTACGGACCACTAGTAGAAGACATATGAATATGGAGTTACGATAATAACATGACATGAGAAGAAAATGTTATATGAACGTGTAATACTTAGGAGCTTATATGACTCAGTATTCATTTGACATCTCAAATTGAAGCACATATCAAGTGAAGACATTTAACATTTAGCCAATAGATTTGAACTCGATATGATAGCCGAATATTCACTAACTATACCAAATACAAGGTATACACGAAAGTGGAACCAAGGGAGAACGTGGACAGATTCGACTTAAGGATGGATACATATTCCAAGTAATACATATAAGAGTAGAATAGAACAAGTAGTGATCATGTGAGGCAACATTATAGTCTAACACAATGGGAGTAATAACCAAGAAATAGAACATATGAACATGTGACAGGATGACATATCTATAAACAATTGAAGTAAGTTGGCATGATATAGGAAGATTGTACCATGTGTAATCTAGGATCATTTTTATTTATATAAGGGAAATTCGTGTCAAGTGTACTTTGACGATGAAAAAAGATTAAACCTATGCTTGGTAGAGTAAGCACATAAATTTAGTAACAAACTCATATTAGAGTACTCACTTCAATACTCTAGGGAGTAGGAACTGCACCTATTATCGTCACTACCAAGGGCACTTAGAAAACATACTTTTTGTAATGCAAGTGTTGGATTCATGCCAAAGAAATAGGAAATCAAATAGCCTTACATACCTTTCTATTCAATAAAAAACTATGACTTAAGCTCATTCTCTTCAAATTACTAATCTACAGTAAAATAAGTTATAATAATAGTATTAGTAGCTAATCAATCAATTGGAGCTACTTGATCTCACCGAAATAGTAACCAAGCAGTAGGCATGCAATTTATCTAGACAATGTTTTTTTTCCTTCCCTTTCCCTTAGATCACATCCATATATTGAACAACCTTCGTATCAGGTCCTACCCAAAACTTCCTACAATATTTATGTCCTTTAAAGTCTCCTTAAGTTCCCCACACCTCCAGTCACATCCCTTATCCTAAAATACATAAAACAATCCTTAAACATTATTTAATGTAACAAAAGCAATATGAATCACTGTTTTTGATCACCATCACTTGAAGAGCTAACATTACTTTTAAAACACTCAAATAGCTCATAACTGAATTTAAAGAGGACTCCCCTCCATGTCTGTCCCATCATGCACTAATAACCAGAACATCCTCCACAATATTATACCATGTAAAAGTAACAATTTAAACTCCCTAACACATACCAAGTGTCTGAATTAACTCAAGCATAAGAGGGAGAAAATTACAGTAGCTTACCTTGCTGGACAGAACTACCACGACTTGGATTCTTCAAGGTAAAGGTTGTCATCTTTAACTTGTATTAAATTTTACCTTCCAATAGCTTGAAATTCCTAATATTTAAGAACTATAATGGTATTTAATGGATGCTTTATGAAGCTAAGAGAGAGGAGAGAAAGCTCTAGAAATCAGTTTTTTTGTCAAAGTAAAAATGGTTGGAAAAATCTGATATCAAACCCTGTTAAATGGACCTGCTTTGGCCGACTTTCTCACTCATTTTGGGCAATAATTTTCAAGTAGGTGACCCACCTACGTGGATTTTCACTTGGGCCTTTTGCCACCTTTGTTGTACTTCATTTTCAGCCAACATGTGTCTTTAATTTAGGCCACATATCTAAGTAGGTGATGCACCTTGTTTTCCATTAAAATTATTTCTTGTGGGCTTGGGAAGATTGAGCTTTGGTTTTCTATTTTCCCTTATTCTTCTATTCAACTTGTTTTAGATTAATGCAAGTAGGTGTCGTGTACTTGGCCCAATAACATGGTCAAAAGAGTCTTAGTAGGTGATGCACTTACTTGGTCCTTTGGGCTGGTCAATAAGTCAAAGTAGGTGATGCACCTTCACCTACTTGGTCATTTGGTTGGTCAATAAGTCAAAGTAGGTGATGCACCTACTTGTCACCTACTAGCTTAGTGAAGTCAAGCAAGCACCTCAATAATTTATTCTATTTCTAGCTTAATAACTTTAACATAACTTAAAACACATATACACTATGTCACTTTAAACTTTAGATTCCAATACCACCATATGATCTGAAGTTTAAATACTTTTATCGACGTCAACTTAATCGGGTTGCATCAAAATTTATGGACACTTCAGTTTAAACCTATTCTATTGTCACTAATCGTATAGGAAATAGAATCCATAACTACACCACAAGGCAGTTTATAAGCGTTATATAAATAGAAATAGTATACATAGAATACGTGGTATTACATCCTCCCCCTCTTATGATCATTCGTCCTCGAATGATAGTGCACCAGATAGTTGGTTAATCTTGGAATTTCATATAGAGATTTTGGAGAGTCCCCATTATAAATAGGACTATCAAAAATCCATAGACTAACCTAAAACATGTATAGACAATTCTAGCATGACGTCTCAATAGATATGGTTCATGAAATAATAATATGAAAAATTAAACCCCTTCTTTACCATGTAATTCACTGAAGATACACAAGTAGGAATCATACAAATAGGGACTGTAATATACATAAACACAAGACATGCAAATGACATATGAAATGAACAAATTCTAGTAGGATTCATTTCATATAAGGGGACGACATGATCTCAGATCCTTATGTTGATGTTTAGAATGAGGAGGGGTACTTAGTATCTCTACCATTTTCTATTCCCATGTATCTTATGTTATATTCTATTCCTTCCACAAATCAATGGAGGTTACACATTTTGAGCTTAAGTTCTTGCCTTAACAATCAAGAATAAGTATAGTATCTCCATTTTTTCGTATATGGAATAGACACATAAAATCATAGGCATAACCTATAAGGGCGCTACTTTCCCTTCTCTTTTATCTCATGAAGCTTTTCAAAGGTGAGTCTTATAGGAACACATAACTGTTAATATAAACTCAAAATTTTATGCCGTACCTTCGAATAGGGAATTGTACTAAGTTATTTATCTATGGCTGTGATAAAATTTACATATATGCCCAACCTTTTCTCGTCAAAATCTTCACTACATAATGATACAAGGAAATGTTTTCCCAAATTGTTGACAACTCAAATCAATAAGCAGTGCACGGTACACGGGCATTAAGCTATAGGAATATGTGGTGTATGCAATCATATAAGAAAGTAGACTATATGACAATTAGACATATAAGAAAATGAACTATGAAACACAAACACATTGAGCAAGTACGTTATACTGCATGGATAGGTGGACGAACATATCAATTAGCACAGATATGAAATACGAGAAAGGGAGAAGATAACACATGGCCAGAAAAACTATAAGGCCTGATATGTTTAAGCAATTAGGCTAAGAGGCATGCAAAATATATAGAAATGGTCATATGATCAAGTAACATGCATTTCCCACACAATATGGACAAGTGACATGTGGGAAGTAACCAGTGAAATAAATAACATGTAAGGAAACGGTCCTATGAAAATGTATAACAATAAACAAGGGTGCTCTGAAGCGGATAACACTTACATGTAAGCATTCTATTACATTAGGTAACCTGTGAGAAGGTAATCCACAAAGGGAAAATGACATACAAATAGATAAGTTATAGAGCATGCTTCATATATAATTATATAACAAATCATCTCTGGAAACTACGAGATATCCTATAGAACCACTCTACCATAATAAGGCAAACACACTGTCTTAAGCGTTAAGTCACAGGTGGGATAGTTCTGCTCATATACCTTACTCACCTCAAAACACATACAATTGATTTCCCCATCTACTCTCTCCAATCTCCTAAGAATTCTTATAGGTGTTCCATTTTTGGAACTTGGCTTCCGTCTAGGTCAATATAAATACTACAGTCAAGATAGAAAAATAAAATCCTCAAAAAAAGAGTTCATCTTTTAGATCGTAGGACGACGAGGTCAACTTTTCCTTCATTACTAGCTTGTGTTATATCACACTCAATGCATTTTGCCCTTTGAAGGTGAAAATAGAAAATAAATAGTGAAGCTTGAACGCACCATGAAACATGAACTCTAATAACATGTAAACGTCAGGTACCTATAAAGTTATATTATGATTCATAACGTCTTAGAATTGGACGATTTGGGATTTATTAGATATCTCTGGCCATACTAATGGATTTCCTCCTTTTTCTTTTTTATAATAAGAGATGGTGCTCCGACTCTTTTCCCATGCAAGATACCAAATAAGAACAGCTAGCATATGATAAAATTTTCAATTCTCTTAACTGGACTAGGACTGATGAATTACTGTAGGCCTATATTAAATGAATTAGGTAATAGCTCTATTCAATTTGATGGAAGTCTATACATATGTATAGTGTTATACTCTTATTTTGTACTATTAATGTGGATGAACTAGGTCCATATTCTATCAGGGTAACATTAAATTCACCTTTTTTTTTCTTGTTGTTATCAAGATTAAATATCAAAACTTGAATCGATACTAAAACTTCTCTGTGTAACAAAGGGTCACAAAGTTGTTCCCAGGTGCGCCATTATAACTCGTTAGGGTTGAAGTTACCTCATACACTTAGCAATCACTCTCTCATAACTACCTATCTCACTCCTCTATAGCATCCTCGTATTACCCCTACTCTATGTTTAGGGAATTTGACATATTCCATCTCTTTCTAATGAGAAGTTGTATGTACATATTCATCCCGTGTAATTCAAGCTTTATTATCACATGCTTCCTATCTAACAAGTAACTTTTGATTAAAACTAGCAACTTCATGTACAAGATCCCATTATGTACAACCGACTAATCACAACTTAGTTCTAACCAATCAACTTTCCTTTTGTTAACCTTACCCTTTAGTCACATATTAATTCTCTATAGCCAACAAATAGATCATAAAAAGGAATTACATACATATATCATTTGCAGCAATTGGCACACTTATACCTAAGTTTTATAACTATGAAAATAATAAAAATGTTATTAGTACTTATTAGGAGTTGTTTGTCACACCTAGAGAGCATACCCTAGATGAGACCAGCGTCGTCGTTCTCTCAGAGGACTCAGACAAGCCCTTAGCATTCGTCATAACATGTGATCAGTAAAAATTGTGGAAAAATTAAAACTTTTACATTCTATTTGAAGTATACTTAGACTTCATACTTAATATCATAATGACATACGATATTCTAAAAACTTGTCTCACATATGTAAAACCATATAAGAGTATGAATCTGGACTTAGTCCAATAAACAGTAAATATGCCATATTGGCCTTAGTACAAAAGAATCCAAAGTTCATAAATGGAAACAAAATATTCTTATAATCTACTAATGTCTTCATAGGCTGGAATATGAAAGATAGCATGCCTGAACATGAGGACTTACCAAGACTTGGAGAAATAGTTCCAAGTTTCTTCAAGTCGAACTCCTTAAACTTCACTGGCAGGAACCTACAGTTGTAGTAATATAAAGTAATGGGGTTAGTACGCCCCATGTACTAAGTATGGGTATATGCACATAACATATAAGTACATGCATGAAAAAGGATCATTTATCATCTCTTTAGAAAACATACTAAGTCATATAAAAGTCATCAATGCACAAACCATATAACATATACAAGTTAAGGATTCCATCAACTTAAAGCATGATCATAATCAAACACATATTATCATAGAGTCATGTTAACATTTCATATTAAAAATATCATATAAACATAACATACAAACACTTACCAATGATCTCATCCCCAACCTACAAGTGCAATTGTCATGTGAAGCCCCATAACCCCACACAACCAAGTAGATAAGATAGGAGACCATAAGTAATGTTTTGCTTCATATAACTTGTAACATAAGTAGTCATCACTTCATATAACGATATAACCCAATAACATATTCATCATAATGAACAACATCATATAAGAGTAACATCATGTATCATAAACATATATCTTTCATGTTATCATATTACATAATTAAGAACAATCTCCTAGAATTTCCCTTAGAGTCAACTTGTGCAATGTCTAGGTAGAGTCCCATACCCCTACCTATACTAAGTAGACTCTTCAAGTCACCCTAGTCAACGTTTATTTTACTTGTCTTTCATTTTTCATGAGGGAACATTCTCCTAAACCAACATAGACCATGTGAGCTAAACATGGAATCCGGTGTCATAAAACCCAACACCGAAAGAAGGTAGTCTACCAACCAAAGTAGATACAAACATGACACAGCTTTCTAGGTGAATCCACTAGCTAGTATCCTATGGTGGCAACATATTTCAAGAACTAGGAGATGTATTACAGACCCATAGTTCCACATTACATTGCAGCCTCAGTCTCATGAGAGTCATTCTAACCTACCTTCGAACTAAGGAAGGGACAATTCTCATATCTAGTTCATCGGTGCTTAGCTTAAGTCCCTTGATTGAATAACCTTTAAGTTGTCTTTTATCATAAAATTATATAGGTTATAGGAGATTAACTCCTTGTATAAACATGATAATGAGCTCTTTAGGATTAGATGACAATTTCCTTTCATCATAACCCTTCGTATGTGAGATTAACATAACATAATCACCTTGTGTAAAACATACAAGAGGATATCATAAACTTCCATTTTCATATTCTTATCATGATATCACAAGTAATATGTTCATAGCCCAACAATACACATAGAAACATCATACATACTTCCATAACATATCATCATGATTTATATGCTAACATAAACATTATAGAGTAATCACAACTTTAGAAGACTTACCTCTTTCTTCCAAGAGCATTATTGAAGAACTTAGTTCAACTTACAACATTCATAACCATGACATAGTAAAATACTCAATACCATAATTAAGAACAACTCTTCAAATCATATACAAGATCAATGCATAATGTAGGATAAGGGAAAAGGTCATTTAAGAGTTCATAATAGTCTTAGTTCCAATCCCTACGTTTACATGCCATCAAGTAATGGCGACAACCATACGTAACCATCATCTAAATAAGAACATAAATCACACGAGATTCAAACATTACTAACCCAATACTCAACAATTCATCTGAAATCAACCGTAGAAACAATTATTTTTTATCAAAAAATCATGAATCTAGAGTTAGGAAGAAAATTCATTTTGTAGAGTAAAAACCCTAGAATTGAATGTCTTGAAAATTTATCTTCGAAAGGACCTCTTGGGGATAGGAATCGCAAGAGTGAAAAACCCATACCTTATAGATGAAGAATCCACGAAATTTTGATTAAAACCGTGAAGTCTTCGTCTTCTTCCTTAAGCTCTTTTTGTTCTTCAATTGAGTTTGGAAAAGAGAGCGTTTAATAAGAGATGAGAGAATTTTAGTTTGAATCTGATTTGGACGTGTCAAAGTAGTCTAAAACTGACATAATATCCATATATAGTCGTACTATTAATTATCCAAAAGACCATCCGCTTAAATGGGTCTTTCTGTGAAGTTAAATTTCCAAAAATACGACTTCAACGATTCTGGGAAGTGGCTGCGCGTCGTGGGGCCAAATCCCGTCATTTTTAGTAAATTTTGGGTTGAGGAAGTGAGGTGCGTGTCATCTTCGCATTGCGAGGCTGCCTATCAATTCTTGAGTCAGTAGCCTGCATGACAGCCTCGCGTCGCACACCTTGCTTCAAATTCTGCCTGTTCGCAGGCTGCCTGGCAGCCTGCCCACCCATGTTTGGGTCCTCCCCAAGGATCCTTCGAGAGGTCCTTGGGGTGTAGTTACCGGACTTTTGGACCCTTTGTACTACATAATACCTATGAAGGTGTCTTTAGAAATTTGGGACTTCGTTTGACACCTCAAAACCTTCACAAAACATAGGGATATCAACTAGTTCAAATTAGCTAGTTTCTGGACGTCAAGGTCTTTCCTTGTCTTTTTGGATATAAACTTTTCCAAATGAGTTTATTACATTAATATAGGTATGGAAACATCATTTTAAGCATTATTTAATAGATTACGCTCTAGTCTAATGTTAGGTTGTGGAGCCTGATTAATATTTGATGTACTGTCATATATTAATATTTACGCGGTTTAACCTCCGCGTTGAGGTTGACAGGGTGTTATGGGGGGGGGGGGAGCCCCCCATCCTAAGGGGGGGTTCGGGGCAGCTCCCCGACCTATCTTTTTGGGCTGTACTATTTATTCTCCATTTATTCTCTGTAACTAAAATACTCTGATTTATTAATATATATATGCCCCACCGCCGTGGAAGTTTACTCACGGGGTGTTACTACGGAATTATTGTTTCTCTCTCTCTCTCTCTTCCTCTCTTTCTCTCTTTCTCTCGAAAGCTCTTATGTTCTTTATTCATCAAGTGTGTGTGTGTGGATTCGATCCCAACATCTAATTCATGGTATATCCGGAGTGTTACATTATTCCCCCTTAGGAACATTCGTGCCCGAATGACACTAAAATCTTTTGGAGGGTAAGAATAGAATCAATACTAGCATCCCAACCAACAAACAACATACAAATCATAATGAGTCACAGCTCAAAGGAGTACTTCACAACTCCTTTCAACACATACCATAACATTACACATAGCACTCAATTCATGACGCACACCTAAGAGCTTAACAATTCATAACACATAATGAGGATTTTCCTTCTCACATCCACATGAGCTCACAATACATCAATGAATTACCATGCTATCATTCTTCTCAAGACAACAACAAAACAACAAAATCTCAAGAAGACACATGCATACATATTTCACATAAGTGCAAGAATAAGTATGAAGGCATTTTCTTAAAACTCTAGTTGGTACTATCTTTTACCAAAACATGCACCTATTTAGAAAACAAGTCAATTCCATTATTATGCATTACTTTCTCTATTAATAGGAATGTCTAACCTCAAGGAGTAAATAAATGAGGGTAGCGGACTTCATGTCGGCTTCAGCCTCCCATGTTGCACCCCCAACAAGATGGTTCCTCCATAGAACTTTTACAGAGGCAACCTCCTTGTTTCTCAACTTCTTGAATTGGCGATCTAGGATCTCAACTGGAACCTCTTCATAGGAGAGGTTCTCATCCACCCCTAATCCTTCCATAGGCAGAATAGACACCGGGTCGCCTTTGCATTTCTTGAGCGTAGAAACATGAAACACCGGATGAACTGAAGCTAGTTCACTAGGTAGTTTCAACTCATAGACAACCTTTACAATTTGTTGAAATACCTTATAAGGACCAACATACCTGAGACTTAACTTCCCCTTGATACTGAATCTCATCAACCCTTTAATTGGTGAGATCTTCAAGTAGACATGATCACCTATTTCAAACTCAAGATCTCTTCTTCCATTGTCTGCATAAGACTTTTGCCTACTATAGGCTGTCTTCATTCTATCTCTTATGATTCAAACCTTCTCTTTAGCCTCATAGATAATCTATGGACCAAGGAGTGAGGACTCACCAACCTCAAGCCATCCAATCGAACATCTACACCTTCTACCATAAATATCTTCAAAAGGTGCCATAGAGATACTCGAATGATAGCTATTGTTGTAAGAGAACTCAATCAAAGGTAAGTGATCATCCCAACTTCCCTTGAATTTAATGACACAAGCTCTTAACATGTCCTCAAGGGCCTGAATGGTACGCTCCGCTTCACCATCCGTCTGAGAATGAAA
Organism: Solanum sitiens; assembly: GCA_016801875.1. Classification (NCBI taxonomy): domain Eukaryota; kingdom Viridiplantae; phylum Streptophyta; class Magnoliopsida; order Solanales; family Solanaceae; genus Solanum; species Solanum sitiens. Next base: position 411,286 of record JABWTJ010000112.1, read on the forward strand.
AGTGGTACTAACTTTCACTTGAGTACCTAAACCTTTTTTAAAAGCCTTCCAAAAATGAGAAGTGAATTGGGCACCTCTATCTGAAATGATGGACAAAGAAATCCCATAAAGACTCACAATCTCATTAATGTAGATTCTTGCGTAATCTTCGGCAGTATATGTAGACTTAACACGAATAAAATGGGCAAATTTGGTCAACCTATACACAATAACACATATAGAATCATTTTGCCTTCGGGTTCGAGGCAACCCAACAACAAAAAACATATTGATGGCTTCACACTTCCAAGTAGGAACATCTATGATTTGGGTTAAACCACCCTGTTTAAAAAGCTCAGCTTTAACTTGTTGACAGTTTGGACACTTAGAAACAAACTCCGCTATGTCCCTCTTTAAACCATGCCAACAATAGACCTTTTTAAGGTCATGATACATTTTGGTGGCACCCGGATGTATAGAATAGCGAGAACTATGGGCTTCTTCTAGAGTCTAATTTCTCAAATCCACAACATCGGGTACACAGTACCTTCCTTGGTACCTAAGAACACCATCCCCTCCTTGGGAGAATAAGTCATTGAGATTACTAAGTACCGATTCCTTCAACTCCATCAATAGAGGATCAAGATGTTGCTTAGATTTCCCCTCAACAACTAATGATGAGTCGGAGTTATGATGGACCATAAAACCACCATTTGGAGAATCTTCTAAACGCACACCTAAGAGAGACAACCTATGAACATCTTTCACAAGTTCTTTATTATCTTCTTCCACATGAGATACACTACCCATAGTCATACGACTCAAAGCATCAGCAACCACATTGGCGTTGTCGGGGTGGTAAAGAACACTCATGTCATAATCTTTCAACAATTCTAACCACCTTCTCTATCGAAGGTTCAACTCCTTTTATGTAAACACATATTGAAGACTTTTATGGTCAGTAAACACATCAACATGCACACCATACAAGTAATGCCTTCATATTTTCAAGGAAAAAACTACAACGGCTAACTCAAGATTATGAGTTGGGTAGTTCTTCTCATGAACTTTGAGTTGCCTAGAAGTATAAGCTATAACCTTACCATGCTGCATGAGGACACACCCCAATCCCACTCAGGAAGCATCACAATACACTACAAAGCCTTCATTACCCTTCGGTAAGGTCAACACCGGAGTGGGGGTAAACGTATCTTTCAATTCTTGAAAACCTTTCTCACAAGCTTCCGACCACTCAAACTTCACCTTCTTTTGGGTCAAGGCTGGCAAAGGAAAAGAAATGGATGAAAATATCCATCAACAAACCTTCTATAATAGCCGGCTAGACCCAAGAAACTCCTTATGTCTACGGGAGTCAAAGGTCTAGGTCAATTTCTAACTGCATCCATCTTCTTCGAATCAACCTCTACACCATCACTAAAGATAATATGGCCAAGAAAAGGAACTAACCTCAACCAAAATTCACACTTGCTAAATTTAGCATAAAGTTGGTGTTCTTTAAGGACTTGAAAGTCCAACCTCAAGTGACTCGCATGCTCATCTTCATTCTTGGAGTATATCAAAATATCAACAATGAACACAATCACAAATGAGTCGAGGTAATATCGGAAAACTCTATTCCTTAGGTCAATAAACGCCGTCGGGGCATTTGTTAACCCAAAAGACATAACTAGAAATTCATAGTGACCATATCTAGTTTGGAAAGCTGCTGTGGGAACATCTTCACCTCTCACCCTAAGTTGGTGATATCACGACCTTAAGTCAATCTTGAAAAAGTAACTAGCACCTTGGAGTTGATCAAATAGATCATCAATTCTAGGTAGAGGATACTTGTTCTTTATGGGGACCTTATTAAGTTGGCGATAATCAATGCACATTTTAAGGGACCCATCCTTCTTCTTAACAAACAAGACAGGAGCACCCCATGGAGAAATACTAGGTTGAATGAAACCCTTGTCTAGTAAATCTTTGAGTTGGAGCTTCAACTCTTTCAATTCAGCCGGAGCCATCCTATATGGAGGAATTGAAATTGGATTCGTATCCGGTAATAAATCAATGCCGAAGTCAATTTCCCTTTCAGGAGGAACTCTTGGAAAGTCATTAGGAAGAACCTTTGAACTCAATAGAAGGAGTTTCAAATTCTAGGTCCTTAACCCTCACCCTATGGTATAAACAACCCTTGGCTATCATCATACAAGCCTTCAAGCAAGAAATTATTTGACCCCTTGGCATAGAATTTCCCCCTTCCACTCTAAAATGGGTTCATTTGGGAATTGAAACTTCACTACCATTGTTCTACAATCTATGGAAGCAAAACAATCATGAATCCAATCCATACCCAAAATTATATCAAAATCAAACATGTCCAGTTCTACTAAATCAACAAGAGTAACTCTCTTGGCAACATCACAAGACATTTCATGTAGACTCTTTTGCAACTACAGAGTCACCCATTGGGGTACAAACCGAAAAGGGTTCAGTCAAAATATCGGAAGTACATCAAACTTCCTAGATACCAAAGGTGTAACAAAATAAAGGGTAGCACCTGGGTCAAGAAAAGCATAAACATTAACAGAGAAAACTTGTAACATACCCGTCACAACGTCAGGAGAGCTTTCTTGTTCACCCTTAGCCTTGAGTGCATAGAAACAATTCCTTTTTGGAGCTTCAGAACTAGGACCACTTGGTTGAGTTTGGCTATTCCCTCTACCCTGACTCCTCACATTAGGACAATATTTCACCATATGGCCACCTTTGCCACAACCATAGAAACTATTAGCTGCAACAAGGCATTCACCCACATGTTTCTTACCACACTTACCACAAGTTGGTCTTTCTCTTGGTGGGTCAACATTTCTTCCCTTTTGAGGTTTAGGATTAGAACCTCTATCATTGGGATTATTGGAGAAATTTGAAGGAACCTGGTTTGAAAACCTCTTCTTAAACTTAGACTTTTCCTGAACATCAAGCCTACTCTTAGTAGAACCACTTTCAAAAGGCTTTGCCTTCTTAGCTTCCCTATTCCTCTTTCTTAGACGACTCTCCTCAACCTATTGAGCATGAAGCATCAACCTAGAAAGATCCATATTGTCATGAAGCATGGCTGTACGACATTCTTCTTTAAGCTCTTTGGACACGTCTGTTACATAATGAATCATTTTATTCCTAGCATTAGAAACCAAAGAAGAAGCATATTTGGACAACTTGATGAATTTTAAGGAGTATTCCTTAACACTCATACCTCCTTGACGAAGGTTGATGAACTCCTCTACCTTAGATTCTTTTTGCTCCCTTGGGAAGAATCTGACAAGAAAGGTCTTTTTGAAGATCTCTTTAGTCACGGGGCTACCTCCTAAAGCCCTACTATCCTTCCACTGATTGTACCATGTCTCAGCCACGTCCTTGAGTTGATAAGCAGCAAGTTCAGCCTTCTAAGTAGTACTCATCCCCATAGCAAACAAGATTTTGTAGACCTCATCAAGGAAATCTTGGGGGTGTTCATCAACTTTCGATCCAAAGAGCATGGGAGGATTCATCCTCATAAAATATCTCAAGCGGCTAGCCATTGTACTAGCATGTTGGTTCTCTCGAGGTTCAACCTCTCTATTAGCTTGTACCGTAATAGCCTGTGCTTGGGTAGTGATGGCTTGGGCCATTTGGAGCAGGGCTTCCCTCACCTCACCATCTCTCATAGCCGGAGGATTCACCGGAACTTGATCATTTGAAGCAACTTGCACTTGAGGAGGAACTTGATTGCCTTGGGGAGTAGCTCCCGCATTCGGAATCTCTTCTCATACTCTTCTCGCGGATGTCCTTCTTGTGTTCATCACCTATAACTACAAGATAGAGATTAGATACTAAAATACACATAGTGTTAAAACTCTAAAGGCACGACATAGGATTTCCAAGAAAAGAGAAGTTTCCTAATCATCACATAGCCTCTTGTCCATAATTGTGGCGCGCTTCACAACCATGAACAAGACACTAGGTAATGTGGTTTAGTGAGACATTGATCCTAAGTATATTTATCCTTATGCTCTGATACCAAACTTGTCACACCCAAAGAGCATACCCCAGATGAGACCGGCGTCGTCGTCCTCTCAGAGAACTCATACAAACCCTTAGCATTCGTCATAACATGTGATCAGTAAAAATTGCAGAAAAATTTAAAACTTTTACATTCTATTTGAAGTGTACTTAGACTTCATACTTAACAACATAATGAAATACTATATTCTAAAAAGTTGTCTCACATATATAAAACCATCTAAGAGTACGAATCTAGACTTAGCCCAATAAACAGTAAATATGCCATATAGGCCTTAGTATAAAAGAATCCAAAGATCATAAATGCAAATAGAATATTCTTATAATCTACTAATGTCTTCATAGGCTGGAACATGAAAGATAGCATCCCCAAACATGAGGACCTACCAAGACTTGGAGAAAGAGTTCCAAGCTTCTACAAGTCGACCTCCTTAAACTTCAATGGCCGGAACCTACAGTTGTAGTAATATAAAGTAATGGGGTTAGTACACCACATGTACTAAGTATGAGTATATGCACATAACATCTAAGGACATGTATTAAAAAGGATCATTTATCATCTCTTTCGAAAAAATGCTAAGTCATATGAAAGTCTTCAATGCACATACCATATAACATATACAAGTTAAGGATTCCATCAACTTAAAGCATGATCATAATCAAAGACATATTATCATTTAATATTAAAAATATCATATAAACATAACATGCAAACACTTACCAATGATCTCATCCCCAACCTACAAGTGCAATGGTCATGTGAAGCCCCATAACCCCACACAACCAAGTAGATATGATAGGAGACCATAAGTAAAGCTTTACTTCATATAACTTGTAACATAAGTAGTAATCACTTCATATAACGATATAACCCAATAAAATACTCATCATAATGACCAACATCATATAAGAGTAACATCATTTATCATAAACATATATCTTTCATGTTATCATATTACATAAGAACAATCTCTAGGACTTCCCTTATAGTCAACTTGTGCAATGTCTAGGTAGAGTTCCATACCCCTACCTATACTAAGTAGACTCTTCAAGTTACCCTAGTCAACGTTCATTTACTTGTATTTTATTTTACATGAGGGAACATTCGCCTTACCAACATAGTCCGTGTGAGCTAAACATGGAATCCAGTGTCATAAAACCCCACACCGAAAGAAGGTGGTCTACCGGCCAAAGTAGAACCAAACATGACATAGCTTTCTAGGTGGATCCACTAGCTAGTATCATATGGTGGAAACATAGGTCAAGAACTAGGATATGTATTAGAGACTCATAGTTCCACATTACATAGCAGCCTCAATCTCATGAGAGTCATTGTGACCTACCTTCCAACTAGGGGAGGGACACCTATCATATCTAGTTCATCGGTTCTTAGCTTAAGTCCCTTTCTTGAATAACTTTTAAATTGTCTTTTATCATAAACTTATCATAGGTTATAGGAGATTTTCTCCTTGTATAAACATGATCATGAGCTCTTTAGCATTAGATGAGAATTTCCTTTCATCATAACCCTTCATATGTGAGATTAACATAACATAATCACCTTGTGTAAAGTATACACGAGGATATCATAAACTTGCATTTTCGTATTCTTATCATGATCTAACAAGTAACATGTTCATAGCCCAACAGTACACATAGCAACATCATACATACTTCCATAACATATCATCATGATTTTTAGGATAACATAAATATTGTAGAGTAATAACAACTTTAGAAGACTTACCTCTTGCTTCCAAGAACCTTATTCAAGAACTTAGTTCAACTTACAACATTCGTAATCATGACATAGTGAAATAATCAATGTCATAATCAAGAACAACTCTTCAAATCATATACAATATCAATTCATATTGTAGGATAACGGAAAGGGTCATTTAAGAGTTCACTCTAGTCTTAGATCCAATCCCTACGTTTATATTTCATCAAGTAGTGGCAACAACCAGACGTAACCATCATCTAAATAAGAACATTCATCACACGAGATTCAAACTTTACTAACCCAACACTCAACAATTCTTGTGAAATCAACCGTTGAAACAATTACTTTTTATCAAAAATCATGAATCTAGAGTTAGGAAGAAAATCCGTTTTGTAGAGTAAGAACCCTAGAATTCAATGTCTTGAAAACTAATGTTTGAAAGGACCTCTTGGGGAAAGGAATCCCAAGAGTAAAAAAATCATACCTTATATATGAAGAATCCACGAAATTTGGATGAAAACCTTGAAGTCTTCGTCTTCTTCCTTAAGCTCTTCTTGTTCTTCAATGGAGTTTGGAAAAGAGAGCGTTTCTTGAGAGATGGGAGAATTTTCGTTTGAAACTGATTTGAACATGTAAAAGTGGTCTAAAACTGACCTAATATCCATATATAGTCGTCCTATGAATTACCCAAAAGACCCTCCATTTAAATGGGTATTTTTATGAAGTTAAATTTCCAAAAATACGACTTTAACATTTCTGGGAACTGGTTGCGTGTCGCGGGGCCAAATCCCGTCATTTTTATTATATTTTGGGTTTAGGCAGTGAGGTGTGTGTCAGACTTGAGTCGCAAGGCTTCCTCTGAATTCTTGAGGCAGTATACTGCGTGACAGCCTCGCGTCGCACAGCTTGCCTCCAATTCTGCCTTTTCGCGGGCTTTTAGGCAGCCTGCCCACCCATGTTTGGGTCCTCCCCAAGGACCCTTCGGGTGGTCCTTGGGGTGTCGTTACCAGACGTTTGGAGACTTTGTACTACATAATACCTATACAAGGTCTCTTTACAAATTTTGGACTTTGTTTGACACCTCGAAACCATCACCAAACATAGGGACGTCAACTAGTTCAAATTAGCTAGTTTCTGGACATCAAGGTCTTTCCTTGTCGTTTTGGCTCTAACATTTTCCAAATGAGTTTATTACATTAATATAGGTCTGTAAACATCATTTTAAACATTATTTAATATATTAAGCTCTAGTCTAAGTCATGGCATATCCGGAGTGTTACATTGTTGGCCTATACCATATAATAGCCAAATATTACCATACTCAAGATGATATATGGTGAAAAATTGGTCTTTGTCAGCCAACTATGGGATATCTGGTAACACTATTGCACTGATACATCCACCTATCAGATTGTGCCACTGCCTTTTTCAAACTAAAAGTAACTGGGTGAACAACATCAATTTCGAGAACATGTGTAACGCTGAAAATTCTAAGGTTATCACAGACTAAGAACAAGTGTACTCCATAGGATAGATCCTATAAGTATGGAGTAAATATAGAACTCAAGAGTTGGTTACATTCTCCTAAGAATATTTGCCCGGAATTGCTATACCTCATATATGTAATTGGGTAACCAATCATTTCTTAAGCATGTACTATCTTAAACCACCATGATACAAATGGTAAAAATGCAACTTAAAATGCATATAACATAAAAGCCTTTATATACCTTGTAGAGTGGGACAGTCTAATATAATGAGGTCAATGTAGTCTATATTTTGGTAACTTAATATCCTTTCTGTATGCTACATGTTGACACTTTAGCTACCGTTGACCTTAACCATAGTAAACATAATATGAATAGCATAATCAGGTACAAGTGGAAATTGACTTCTTAACTTTGCTCCATCACACGATCTAAATTATGAAGGAGGGTAACTTTTGCTAAATGTCCAAGCAACCCCTAATTATAAATGTGGCGCACAATACATTCATAAGTAAGGCTCTACTAGACACGACTTTGTAGACTACCTAGGACGAACTGCTCTGATAGTTACCTAATCAATCTCATATCTACCAGAATAGATCACGAACTAACATCATCACCCTCATGTTTTCATTTTTTTTACCATTGGTGTCATCTTAAATTAAAGCCTAATGTTTATTACTTAACCTAGATATTAGTATGATTGCTCGCTTATTATACTAACTTACAACTTCTAGATACAAATTAAGAAACACTCGCCCACTTAAATCTCAACACAAGTGGTCAATATTTATCTCTCTCTCTCTCTACATACTTATGAATTATCGTCACATTCAGTTTCATGACTTAAGTACTATATACTCATTCACTATACATCATTGACTAATTATTTATATAACACTTTGAATATTATTGGTTCTCCCTAAATAATCATAAGCATAACTTAAATCTATCACCTTATGAATGCTTCGCTATTCTACTTAACACATACACTTGGTCAGTGCTAACACAATGACACAACATTATAACGTCCTTTCTCAATAAAGTATACTCTAACTCATCCTAACTAGTGACTATTCCTCTACCTTCTATACGAAATTACTCCATCTAAGTCTACCCATAAGGGAAAATCTCTTCATTAGTAACTTAAAAGATGCATGACTATAGTAACATAGCTCGTCAAAACACGCACTCCCTTTCATAGATTATTAAGCCTTTGCATACTTTCCTCTACCTCGAGGATCCTTCACTACTGTTGCTCATGATCTCATAAATTATGTTACCTTTTCGGGTGAAGATATTACTAAAGCTCTAAACATACCATTCTTTGAAAGGTCTCAATTGAATAAGGTTAAGGCAAGAATGTACTACTCACTTTTAGCTAAAACATATTATTCATATGAACATGAGTGCATTACTTTTCAATCAACACATAACTCACTCATGGGCTTCTCTCAAGCCCTTCTAGAGTCTCATCACTTACTCAAGGATCTTACTAAGAATAACTCATCCAAAAGGCTCTGCGGCTTTACTTTACAACCACCTTTAATATAAGGGGTAGTCCAATGGATATGAGAACACACGAGTTATAATAAATTTCTATGACATAGCTCAATTACAAGATTAAGAGTTTGTAATATAAGAAACTTATGGCAAATGTCTACAGTCCCTCATTTAAAGAAGTGGGACCCTCACAACCAAAAATAAGACCCTACTGATATGAATTCATAGACACCCTAGGACACTAGAACGCTATTCTCTTATACCAACTTTGTCACGAACCGAGGCTACACACTGGACGTGACCAGCACTCGAGAACCATTTTAGGTACCTAAGTGAACCCTCATCATGGCTGGCTAAAAGTAGAAAACTAACTCAAGCATACAAAAGCTTAAAATTGAAATAATTTAAATTAATTCTAATACTCAACCTTATAAATGTATGTACAATATTCAAAACTAAAGTAAACACAAAAACTCTTCAACTTTACGTATGTATGAAGCCTCTACTATTACAAAATGATATCTGAACAAGGCCTACGATATCTAAAAACTACTAACTGTAATATAAAGTTGAAGTCCTTCGGAATATAAGAAGACTTACCGAAGATGACTAGAATATCACGTGACCTCAACTAAAGGTATGTGATGATCCTGAATTCATGTATTTGCGTCGTCAAATGATGTAGGCTAAATGACTCAGTACATGTAATGTACAGACATGTAAGGGGAATTCTAAAGCATAAAAATAATCTTGAACCAATGGAAAAGAAACATACTTACCTCTTCTGAACTCGCTCAACTCAACTGAATAAAGCATAGTTCAACTCAATAATAAGAGACTCAACTTTGTGAAACATAGTTTAACTCAACTTAGAGAAATAGGGAACAACTCAACAATGGGATACACAACCCTAGAAAAAGCATCAATAAAAGATGTAATATATGGAAAGCTTTTAAAACAGTAAATAACAACTCAATGTATTAAAGAATACAATATTAACCCAGTTTGTATATAATACAATATAACTCTTTGGGAGATTCTCTAACCGACAACCATTACTATTAACTATATGATAATACAACTTCTAGCACATGCTGTCAGAACATTCCTATACTTTGTGGGGGTGTAGAACCTACTAATAAGTGAATCCACTAGTATATGCTACAAAGCAAAAAGAAATATTCAAAAAAGTATGACCCTTTCTACCCTCATTGGCTACATGGTTTATGGGGGTTGTGAGTTGTATGAACTCTCCCCATATCGGGGCTCAATACTACTCCAAAAATATACTAGCTCATATGTTATTTTTTAAGAAAAAACATAACTCTTTTTGTCTTTTCAGATTATTACTAAAAAAATCTTTCTCTTAAAGGAGATGGTACTCAAACTGCTCAAAACTCTATTGGAAATCTCAGTTGCTCCTCTTTTAAATGTGAAAACTTTTACTCTTGGAAAATACTCAGTTCCCATATATTCATTTTGTAAAAAATGAACTCATCTTTACTTTTCCTCAAGCTCATATTCTCAAGTTTTAAATTAAGTTTTAAAAAGGTTTGCAAAAGACTTCTTAAAATAGGTTTCATGCCGAATTATTAGCATGAATGACTCAATTCAAGGTTATTCAACAGCCATTCATATAACTCTATACTCAAAGCTCAACAACTCTAGAAATCAAGAACTTTCATGACACTACTCATTTCAAGAGTGCTCAACTCTGAGGGTTCATGCAGAATTATGGGCATGAACAAATTAACTCAAGGACTTCATGATACTACTCATCTCAAGAATGCTCAACTCATAAAGTTCATGCGGGATAATGGGCATGAACTACTCAACTCTGGGACTTCATGATGCTACTCATCTCAAGAATGCTTGACTAATAAGGTTCATGCGAAATTATGGTCGTGAAAAACTCAACTCAAGGATACCAATACATAACATATTCAATAATTAGGAATAGAATTTCAAAAAGAAATAGGAACTGAAGAACTCAAATCAACTAATCTCAAGAATACTCAAGTCTAGGGGTAGAATCCTAGATTTCTCTTTACTGATTTGAAAGAAGATATAGAGTGTGAGGACGAACTAGTCTAATACAATGATAGCCTTCGATACCTGAAAGAACAAAGTTCTTTAATAATTTTAAGAATGTTGATTAGAATCCTTGAAACCCTAGCATGAAAGTGAACAATAAAGAAACCCTTTCTTGATATTCTTCAATTAGTTTCTTAAAATCTTTGTGGCCACAATTTATGATGTTCATTAGTGATTGATAATTGTAAGGAGGAATTTGAGTTTGAAAGAATGGAATTATTGGAGAAAAACTTACATTGAAGAAGAATCTTGAAAAATATTGAAAGAATCTTGAATGGAGTCTTCTACTTTGATTTTTCCTTAGAGATTTTCCTTATTGTTTGAGAGAGAAGAGAATGATGGATGAAAAGATGAAAATAGGATTTTTTGGGGCTTTATAAGAGTTAAGTAATCCGTTTTTAAGGTTTTTCTAGTGGTATATGGAGTAGAAAATTACCTTAATTAGAATTTTTCCCGTGGCTTAAACAGAACTGCACTACACCAATTACTAAAATTATCATAACTTTTTACTAGAAATTTGGATAGACGCGAAATTAGTGGCGTTGGAAAGAGGATTCAAATTTCTTTAATTTGATAGGTTATGGGCCACGTAACTCTTTATATTCAAAATATAGGGTCGTTTGAAGTTGACATAGGTAGAATCCTATACTCAAATCTAGTTGGTAAGGAAACTTTCAACTCAATTTTGTGTTTGGAGATTCTAGTTACCTATATTCATATCCAAAATCATTCCAAACTAAATAATTTACCTTAACACATATGAGAAATTAAAGAATCAACGAATATGAACCTTTCAGTAAATGAAGAATGGTTCAAGTCTTAACTTAGAAATTGTCAGGTTGTCACACACCTCATCAATGAACTCTTGAGGATGTCCCTCAACTTTGAAACCATCTAAGTCGTGAGTATTCAACCTAGAGAGGTCCCTCACTTTAGTTGTCATCGTACCAACATTTTGGTTCATGAGGACCAAAGACTCCACATTTGCTTGAGAGAAAACTTGAAAGATAGCTCTAAACTCCACATTAGTCACTTGTTCAGCCAAAGGGTCGATTGAAACTTGAGGAGATTCGTGAGAATCTTCAAGATCTTCCCATTCCACATTCTCATTCCTCATAATGTATGCTCTTCCAGGCGTAGTATATTGAAAAGCATCGGATAAGGATTCTGATATAGACATATAGAGTTCACTCTATTGCACGACTTTTAGAGTAATAAAAGAAGTCGAGTTTTCTAACCATCTAATAACTTCTCATTCATAAATGTTGCATGATTCACACTTATGAAAAAGACTCTACTTGACGTTTCTTGTATACTTACTCAGACTTTTTTAAACCTCGTACTATGATATAAGGTTTCAGATGCCTTATCGTATACACTAAGCATAACATGGCACGTATAACTTTGAGAAGCCCTATGCAAGCTACTTAGCATACATCATACAATATAATAAAATAAATTCAAAGAAAATCATATATCATAAAGAGTTTGGAAAACAAAAAGTCTAACATAAGTCTCAAATTCATCTAATGTATCATAAGGTAATGATTGGGACATAATCCATACATCACATACAAGTCCGAAATGAAAATGACAAAGCAATAAATGAGTATCAATCCTCATGTAACACTTCGTAAGTCCATGACTTGGTCTAGAGACTCACATGATGAACTAAGGCTTGAAACACTGTTTATAGGCCTAAAATAATGTATTTAAATAATTTAGGGAGTTTTAGAGTCAAAACGTCAAGAAACGTCCATGCCATCCAAAGACTAGTGAAATTGAGGTTGGCGTGTTTTGGCATGTTTCATGGGGTTTTAAGAGTCGAAATTGAATGAAAATTGGTAGAAAGGAGTTAAACAAGTATTATAATGTTTTTAGATTCTAAACATCCGGGTACGACTCCCCAAGGATCAACCTAGGGGTCCTTGGAGAGGACCCTACAATTTGACCAAAAGCTGTCAATTTGATAGTGGCCAAACGATGGACCAATTGATGAGCCGTAGATGGGTCAACGGCCCGTCGATGGTGGTTGTTGGTCCAGACTTATCAAAAGTTTGAAAGGGTCCAAAAACTAAGCTTAATCCCAAACGACGACTTGCCAACATGGGACGTCGATGGGACTACGAGGCATAGGTCGAGGAGTCTCGATTAGGCCTGCGTTTCACTGTACAATTTTAAGTTAAGTCATTTAATTAGTTAGTTGGTTATTTGGTTAATTAAGCATTAGTTCTTTTTAATATAGTTAGTTAATGGACTATAAAAGGTCTAACCCCTATTAAACTAACCCAACACTTTAAATTTTTTAACTCAAAATCCTCGTCCGTCTCTTTACTTTCTCTCTTCCCAAATAACACCATTGACGACCAAGCTTTGAGGGCATTAGGGCTGAAAGAATTCAACTTTCTCTCTGACAATATTATAGAATTATAAAGGCATGGAATCTCTTCACTCTTGGGAATCCTTTCCCCAAGAGATTCTTCAAGGTTGATTTCCAAAATTGCTAAAATCATGGTTTTTCTTCTTATTCCAAAACTGATATTTCAAATTGAATTGTCGTTGGTTTCTTTTATTATTGTGGATATATTATGATGTGTTATTGGTCAATTATGTTATTTCTTGATGTTAGACCTAGTTCTATGGAAAAGATCATGTATTGACTCTATTTCCCTAACCCTAGATTATGAATTGATATTGGATTGGTTAGTGATGATATAATTGACTTAGTTCTTATGTTGATTACTATTATAGGATTTTATTAAGTATATTGGTGGATTAATATGGGGGTTTTGGTGTTGACATCTTGAAGATGGCTTATGAAGGTGAATTGGTAAGACTTTGTGATCTTGACTCCTTACTTCAATGATGATGGCTTATACTTGATTATTGGTGTTCAAGTTAAGTATATCATGTGATTAGATTAAGTAGATGTTGGTATGATAAATGTATATTGAAATGTCTTGACTATATTAATTGTGAGATTATGTTTAAGATATGATGATATAAGGTTGATTGTGAATCACTTATGTGCCTTACTATGATATGATGATGAGATGTTTTAATCTCACATATGAGGGTTGTATTGAAAGTAAGTTCTCATGCAATGCCTAATGAGCTAATGATGTGAATATACAAGGGGTTAGTCTCCTATGGCCTATACTAAGTTATAATGATTAAGAAAGGCTTAAAGACATTTCAAAAATGGACTTTAGATTAGCATCGAGTGAACTAGATGGGAGATGTGTCCCTTCCCAAGGTGGGAAGGTAGGTTCACTATGTTCTCATGAGATAGAGATTATAATGCAATGTGCATAAATAGGGTATCAAGTATATCTCCTAGTTCTTGAACTATGTTTCCCCATAGGAATATTAGATAGTGGATCCACCTAGAATGCTATGTTCATGTTTTGGTTCTACCTTGGCAAGTAGACTACCTTTTTTCGATGTAGAGTTCATGACACCAAATTCCATATTTAGCTCATGTGGTCTACGTCAATTAAGACAATTATTCCCGAACGTTAAATGTATGACTAAATGTAAATAAATACAGACATTGATTATGATGACTTGAGGGGTATACTTAGGATAGGTAGAGGTATGAGACTCTACCTAGACATTGCACAAGTTAACTCTAAAAGGAGTCATAGGAGATGATCTTATGTATTATGATATCATGATTAGGAAATGTTGGCTTTATATGATGACACTGTTATACGATGCTGACTATGTTGATGAATATGTTATTGGTCTAAATTGTTATATGTGGTCATGACTACCTATGATGATGTGTTATATGAAGTAAAGCAGGACTTATGATATCCTATCTTGCTTATATGATTGTGTGGGGTTATGGGACCTCAAATGAGCATTGCACTTGTAGGCTTGGGATGGGATAGTTGTTAAGGGTTTTGTATGTTATGTTGCTATGAGCTATGGATTATGAAATATTGATATGGATTTATGTTGAAGTTGTCTTTGTTTATGAACATCGTTTTGGTTGTTGTGATCCTTATATTGTATATGTTCTCTTGTGTGTGCATTAAAGACTTTCGAAATGACTTAGCATGTTTTCTAAAGAAATAGTCCCTTTGATGCATGCTTTTAATTTTTTTTATGTGCATTGTTTCCATACTTAGTACAAGTTGTGTGCTAATCCATATTTATATGTTTTCTATAATTATGTAGGTTTCGGCCATTGAGTTACTAGAAGGCCGATTGAAGAAGACTTGGACTCTTTTCTCCAAGTGTTGGTAGGTCCTCATTTTCGGGGATGTTACCTTTTCTACATTGTAGCTTTCAAAATGTATTGTCATAAAGACATTGTTCATTCCTTTAGCGTTTGAAACATTGATATAGGGCTATAATGGAATATTGACTTTGTATTCGCTATGTCCAACAATTGTACTCGTTTAGATGGTTTTATGTGAGACGATTTTATTAGACTATCTTTCGTGTATTGGTTATGTTGTTAAAAGTGAAGCCTAAGTAACCTTCCTATGCGAGGAGTGTATGTTAACTCTCTATAAGTAGTATGTGAGAGGTCTATGTAAGCCTCACTATATATATGTAAAAATTTTAAATTTTTTTACCGCGCTTTCACCTATGATATGCAATGAAAAATTCTAAAGACTTGTCTACGTCCTCTCTGAGGACGACGATGCCGGTTACGTCTAGGGGGTACTCACCGGATGTGAAAAACTTGGTATCTTATCATGAGGTTAAGTAACCTTACGGTGGATGTCTCACTAAACCACGTCTATATAGATTTTTATTAATAATTGTGAAGCGCACAACACTTATGAATGAAAGACTATGTGATGCCTAGGAAATTCTCATCTTCTTGGTACTCCTATGTCGTGCCTCTAGAGTTTTAACTCTATGTGTCCTCTTTTCACCTAAACCTTCATATTATGGTTATACGTATGACTACTAGAAGGGAAGCCGCAAGAAGAGCTGAGGAAGGAATTGCTAATGCTGTAGCTCCTCCCCAAG
Source organism: Solanum sitiens (assembly GCA_016801875.1). NCBI lineage: Eukaryota > Viridiplantae > Streptophyta > Magnoliopsida > Solanales > Solanaceae > Solanum > Solanum sitiens. The sequence continues at coordinate 427,129 of JABWTJ010000112.1, forward strand.
ACAACAAGCTCCTCTGCAAGGCAATCAAGTTCCTCCACTAGAGTAAGTTCCTATGGGTGATCAAGTTCCGGTCAGTCCTCCACCTATGAATAATGGAGAGATAAGGCTCCCTTTCCTCAATTTGTCCCAACCTATGACTTCTCAAGCTAATGTTGTAACTACTCAAGTCCAAGCTATGACGACTCAACTTAATCGAGAAGTTGGACCCCATGTTCCCCAACATGCTAGCACTATGGCTTCTCGTTTGAGAGACTTTAATAGGGTGAGCCCTACTATGTTCTTTGGGTCAAATGTTGGTGAAGAGCCCCAAGACTTTGTCGATGAGGTCTAAAAGATCTTGTTTACTATGGGTGTGACTTCGAGTGAAAAGTCCAAGTTGGACGCTTATCAACTAAAAGATGTGGCACAAACTTGGTATACTCAATGGAGGGATAATGGGGTGCTACGATGTGGTCCCGTGACTTGGGAGATCTTCAAGAGGGCTTTCCTTGATAGATTATTTCCTAGAGAGAAGAGGGAAGCTAAGGTGGAAGAGTTCATCAACCATCGTCAAAGAGGAATGAGTGTTCTTGATTACTCCTTAAAGTTCACTAAATTATCTAAGTATGCTTCATCATTGGTGTCTGACCCAAGGGATGAGATGAATCGCTTTATGACGGGAGTGTCCGAAGACTTTGTGGAAGAATGTCATGTAGCTATGCTTCATGACAACATGTATATCTCTCGTTTAATGGTTCATACTAAACAAATGGAAGAAAGTATACTAATGAGGAAAAATAGAGAGGGCAAGAGGGCAAAGTCTTATGAAGGTGGTTCCTCTAAGGGAAGATTGGAAAATCAAGACAAGCCTAAATTCAAGAAGAGGTTCTCTAATTAAGTTCCTTCTAAGTTCCCCAAGGCTCGTGATGATAGGGTGTCTAACCCTGAGTATCAAAAGGGAAGAGGTACTAACTCACCAAGAAAGAAGCCTACTTGTGGAAAGTGTGGCAAGTAACATATGAGTGAATGCCTAGTTGGGACGGTGATTGCCTTGGGTGTGGAAAGAGTGGCCATAAGGTTAGGGGTCAATAGAAGGGGAGCGGTCAAGCTTAAGTAAGTGTTTCCAATGCGGATTGTCCAAGGAAGAATCGCTTTTATGCTCTCCGCTCTAGGGGTGAACAAGAAAGTTCTCCCGATGTGGTGACCGGTATGTTACAAGTCTTCTTTATTGATGTTTATGCTTTACTTGATCCCGGTGCTACCTTGTCATTTTTAATCCTTTGGTAGCTAGAAAGTTTGATGTATTGCTCGATATCTTAAATGAACCTTTTATGGTGTCTACCCCGGTGGGTGATTCGGTAGTTGGAAAAATAGTATATAGAAATTGTCCTATAATGTGGACGAATAAAGCTACTCATGTTAAATTGCTTGAACTTGATATGATTGATTTTGATGTAATTTTGGGAATGGATTGGTTGTATTCTTGTTTTGCTTCATAGATTTTAGAACAAGGGTAGTAAAATTCAACTTTCATAATGAACCCGTCTTAGAGTGGAAGGGGGGAAATTCTATTTCTAAAGTTCGTATCATTTCTTGTCTGAAGGCTTGTAAGATGATATCTAAAGGGTGTTTATACCATAATGTAAGGTTCAAAGATTTGACTTCGAAACTCCTCCCCTTGAGTTGGTCCCCGTAGTGAGGGAATTTACGGAAGTCTTTCTGGAAAACTTGCCCGTAATTCCTCCCGAACGGGAAATTGATTTTTTTATTGACTTATTGCCGGATATGAATCCCATTTCAATTCCTCCTTATCGGATGGCTTCGGCCAAATTGAAAGAGTTAAAGTCTCAACTCAAGGATTCATTAGACAAATGCTTCATTCGACCTACTATTTCTCCATGGGGTGGTATAGTGTTTTTTGTGAATAAGAAAGATGGGTCCCTTAGGATGTGTATCGATTACCGTCAACGCAATAAGGTCACCATAAAGAACAAGTATCATCTCCCTAGGATTGATTATTTATTTGATCAACTCCAAGGTGCGAGTTACTTTTCGAAAATTGACTTAAGGTTAAGATATCACCAACTTAGAATTAGAGGTGAAGATATTCCCTAAACATCTTTTCGAACTAGGTATGGTCAGTATGAGTTCCTAGTTATGTCATTTGGGTTAACAAATGCCCTGGCGGCTTTTATGGACCTAATGAATAGAGTAATACGAAATTACCTTGATGCTTTTGTAATTGTCTTTATTGATGACATCTTTGTATATTCTAAGAGTGAGGATGAGCATATGGGCCATTTGAGGGTGGTATTGCAGGTCCTAAAGGAACACCAACTCTTTGTTAAGCATAGCAAGTGTGAGTTTTGGTTGAGATAGGTTCTGTTTCTTGTTCACATCATCTCTAGTGAGGGTGTCGAGGTGGATCTGACAAAGACGGAAGTGGTTAAGCAGTGGCCCAGCCCTTTGGCTCCAACTAATATTACAAGTTTCTTGGGTCTAGTCGGGTACTATAGAAGGTTTTTCGATGGGTTTGCGTCTAGTGCATCTCCTTTGACAACATTAACTCAAAAGAAGGTGAAGTTTGTGTGGTCAAAGGCTTGTGAAACAATCTTCCAAGAGTTAAAAGATAAGCTTACCTCCGCTCCAGTTTTGACCTTACCGGAGGGTACCAAGGTTTTCGTGGTGTATTGTGACGCTTCTTGTAACAACCCAAAGTATCCCCTAGTTGTTACCAGCGTCTTCGTCCTCGAAGAGGAATAAGACTATCCCTTAGCATACGTCATACATCATAGGTCAAAAATGCGGAAAATTTAAAACTTTATGTAATGAACTGTACCTAGTCTTCTCGCATATTATATAAGGAGTTTACATAGACTCGTCACGTAAGAAGTTTACATAGACTTCTCTTTTAGCATTAGAAATCATATAAGAGTCTAAAGTCTCATCTTACATATAAACCATCTACAAGAGTATAAACGTATGGACATAGCCAATACAAGAACAATACTCCATTATAGGATTACATCAATTGTCCCAACGATAAAAGAGAGAATGAATGTTTCTAAATAAGAGCAACATCATAGCTAGATTGGAACATGGCAACATCCCCGGACACAAGGACTCACCAATAACTTGGGAAAAGATCCAAGTCTTCCTTGCAAATTGGCCGATGAAATCTTCAACGACCGGAAACTAATATGATACATCACACTTACTAAGTATGACTTCCATGCACAAAAATCACCAATGCATGAGAAAAGGACATTTTAGTCAAAATCATGCTTTCTATCAATTTAAATCAACATGCACATAGAGTAAGCATAATAAGTCTATTTAACATCATATCAACCCAACATGTAGACCACCTAAGTAATACTTGTGCAATGCCAAATATTGAATATCATAACCCTATCCAAAGATAAGTATCACATTAAGCAACCCACTTACACCATGTTCTCATAATTCATCATGACATGCTTTATACATTAATACTATTCATAGCTTATCAACATAATCATAATCATAATGATAAAAGAATGCTACTAGAACCATCCCTTAGGATCCCACATATGCAATGTGCAAGAGACGTCTCTGATACGCTCAAACTTACTTCTCAAATAAGAAGTAAAGCGGTCGTATCAAGTAAAAAACCCAACTAATGAGGTTGGGATCGATCCCACAAGAAAAATAGTTCAGACTTAACTTTATTTTATTATTAGTATTATTTAGCCAACTATTCTCCAATAAACCAAAAGACAAAAAGGGGGGTTTTGTTTCTAAATAAATGAAAATGATTAACTAAATAAGAATGAACAACTAACAAATTTAACTTTCGGAGTTTAATCAAATTATAAAAGTAACTAGGGTTTTAGTGTTCCCCACAGGTTCCTAACTTGGTAAATCTAACTATAACAGCTCTATCCTTATATCTTGCACGTAAAGTGATAAGTTATGTATCTCTAAATCCTTGGTCCGGCATCTAGAGAATTTCACTCCGCACCTTGGTCCGGCTACGTGTGTTGCTATACTAACCCTTATCTTTACCTCATATTAAACATCGTATTCGGTATTTGACTAAGCTATTAACTCGTACCAACCAATACTAGTCTATTAGATAGTCTACACTAAATCTATGTTGATAATTCTTTTCCTATTATCTACCTCCTTGGTCCGGCAAGTAGCATTAAGGCAAGTTCTAACGTTGGCCACCGTTAAAAAGAATTCTAAACGAAAGAATTATCAATACATGCAAGACACCACTCTAGAATTGTTATTGAAGTTAGATTACTACCTTGTTATTCACCCATGGTTCCCACAACCCTAGCTATGAGGTTTAGTTACCCATGTTCGTAATTACACAATTCATATGGTTAATGGAAGAATTCATGCACTTAATTTTTATGAGAAGCAATAATTTCCCAGAATTTAACTTGATTAATCAACGAAATCCACAACAATCAATTCCCGGAAAATATCTTAATTCCCAAAATCGAGAATTTACTAATATAATTGAAGAACTATAAACTAAAAATTATCCAGAATGTCTAACCCCAAAAACGAGGTTTTTCCAACTATTTATAATAAAAACAAAACCTAATCAAATAAGGATTCTATTTACTAAAATTCTGTCCAAACGCGTCTGGGTCGATGGACCACGTGACGGACCGTTATGGACACGACGGACCGTCATAGCCTCCGTCGTCCCATACTTCACATCTTCTCATGTTGCTTTCCTCATTCCCCTCGACGGACAGGTATGACGGACCATTTCAAGCACAACAGTCCGTCGAGGGTCTTCGTTCCAAAACACTTGAACTTCGGAATTTTGGGTACTGGGATTACTCTCTGATCATTACGACGAACATGCAGGACGGACCATCGTAGCTGTGACGGTCCATCATGGACTTCCGTATTCCCACACTTGTCAGACTTCCCCAACTTTCCTTCAGCAACTTCTCCTTTCACTACGGTGCCACCTACGGACCGTCACAGCCGCGACGGACCGTCATAGGTTCCGTAGGTGGTCTCTTCTGCAATTATTTCTCAAAAACTCCCGCGTTCATCCTTGGACAGATTTTCTGCAAACAAAAAGAAACTTATATCAAAAATCAACACAAAAAGGCTCTCGACACACACTAAACTTAAGGAAAAAGTATTAGAAATACCGTGTAACCACGGTACATCAACACCCTCAACTTAAATTTATTGTTTGTCCTCAAGCGACGCACTATGACTCCTTTGTACAAAAGTATCCATATTTCAACTTCCGCAATCATTTGGCTATCAATCCCAATTATTCTCATTATGTTCATGCATGGTATCACTATTAGGCATTGACTTGTGTAGAATCAAACCATAATCCAGATTTACTACGCAATGATGCCTATCCTCTTCAATTTCTCACTGAGATGCTAATATTTCTGGTATTACAACTCATGTCCTCACTTCAAATAACATCCTCATTTTCACACAATGATTTTAGTTTGAGTATAAGGATCACTTTTTGACACTCACTCTCAGAACAAATTCATCACTCATTTATACATATTGCCATAGGCTTGCCCTTATTTTCACTACTTCAAATTCCTCATACGCACTTAGGATCACAATAGGACTTTTTTAGATTGTAACATAGGCTCAGGGTCAGGTAGGGTGTATTTAGGTATACTTTAGTGACTTGTTGCCCTCCTTGACTTATCAGCTAAGCAAACCTCCTTTTTATCATTCTTATTTCGCCCTATTACTCAATTTTCTTTTCACTTTGCTGTTTTCCCTTTCTTATCCTTATGTGTAAGTGACTTTTCTCTTTTGTTGTGTTTATTTTGCTTTTTTTTTTTTTTAGTCACTTCTGTTTTATTCTTTCTTTCTCTTCATTCTTTCAACCCCACTTTCCGTGGTTTTCCTTATAGCAGCCACCCTCAACTCATGATTTTGCCATGAGTCAAGGTTCACAATACCCATGGTTGGGTCAGGGCCAAAACAAGGTTGCTTTCTGCATTAGCCACCCTCAACTTATGCTTTTGGCATAAACTGAGGTGCACATGTCCAAGGAGGGACCAGGGCCAACACATTATTCCCAGAGAAGATCATTTGGGGTGAAAAAGAAAGATCTATTTTAGGCTCAATTCATTTGGATCAAAAAGGGATTAACTTCATTTGGTTTTCTGTTATTTTTAGGCTCAAGATTGACTATTTCGAACAAGGGCCTATGATCCTTTCCTAAGTGATTGTTTTGACTCACTTTTAGCAGGACTAACCAGGCAAGTTCTAGCTCAGTATTAATGGTGGTCATTCAAATTCACCTCACACTCACATGACATTCCTTGCATTCCCAGAGTATTAGACACCTAGTTCAAATCTTAGATTCAGGATCATGCAGTAGTGTATCTTTGTTTCATGTTTCAAACCACACAATTATCACTTACTATGCCTAGTCATGCAAATGATTATTGAGATATCATATTTATTTTAGCCATCATGCTTCAGATTTATACTGTGTACATAAGATATGACATGCCGGTTCAACAATAAAAGTAATCAGTCTTTTGGGGAAAAAGAACACAGGCAAGAAAACCCCAAAAGAGGATCGTGAACTTGGGCTACTCAGAATTCACCCAAGCGCTCACTTTCCATTTACCCCACCCCCAACAAAAGATATGCAATTGTCCCCAATGCATAGAAAAGTTAAACTACGTAAAAGGGTAAGTGAAGCAAACCTGAGGCGCTAAGCGCCGGTGATCAGCAAGCTGGTGGGTCCGATTCCCCGGAACCCGCTCCCTGCGTAGTCTGGACATCCTCAGTAATGTCCTCAGCATCCACATCACCATCAGTAGTGCCTCCCACAGAATCTACAATTTTGGAGCTAGACGCCCCGGCAGCTACTTCTACAGCCCTCAACCTACGGTCTTCCTCATTGGCAATCGAGGCTCTCCTCGCAGATTCCATCTCACGGCGATCCTTCTTCCTCGCCCTAGCCTCATCCTCCTCTCGACCCCTGCGTCTCTTGACATGTTCTCGTGGGGGAGGTGGTGGAACATCAAAAGTGGCAAAAAGGGCAGCCATCACGGTGTCATCAGCAGGCTCTGCAGAAGGGGCCTCAGACTCAGGCGCCCTTGCCTCTAAAATCATATCAAGATCCTCCCGCAGACTCTCAACCGCAGCTTGGAGGGTCGACATGTCCACCGGAGGGGCTGGTCGGGCTAGCACTCATAATTCAAATGCGTCTAAGCGCTGGTGTACCTCGGCGATCTGCCTCTCTGTGTGCTGTACCATCTTGCGCTCCATGCGCTCCTCTGCCTCAGCAATAGTCTTCTGCATCCACGGCTGGATATGATGCAGAACAGTAGCCATCTGTGCCTCAAGTTTCTGGACCCGAGCAAGTGGGACCAGAGTGGCAGAAGGAGCCGAGCGAGAGGAGCTCGGGGCAATGATACTACCCGGGATAGACTCGACCGGAGTAGTGTCAGTGTGTGCAGAAGCAGCACGGGAAGCATCATGAGCATGCTCTACGGTGTCGGCTAGGTTCTTACTAAATGGGGCCACCTATGGACGGGGCCCTTTGCATGGGGCCAACTCATTGGCCTCATCCCTGATGAGGCCGATGTCAACATTTCCTGGCGGGGTCTTAAGCTGGTCAATGTGCCAAATGGGCACACCTGCTGATCTGCACAAAGAGAAAATCATGCAAGGTAAAGGGTAAGTCGTGGTGACCTTGAAGGCCCTCTCGTGCATGACCGCTTGGAGAAGCCAAGCGAAATCGACCTCGAACCTTGCCATCATTGCAGCCATCAGCACTGCACGATCCCAGGTGACTATGTTATCCGCAGCAGTGGGGGAGAGACAATGGCGGACTATCAACCTAAAAAACTTAGCCGTAAAGGTCAAGTTGGCCTTCCTGATGGCTCCCTTAGGGTCCATCACCCAATCCGCAGCCTCTCTATCAACAGACAGGTGCTGGGCCATCCACCTCTTGGTGGTCTCTCTCAGTGAAGGCTGGCGGAAGAAACTACCCTCTTTAACAATTTGCCACCGGTAATCAAACTCGGCAGTGAGAGGTGTGCTGGTGGAGTCAAAATCCGTGCCATATAGATATCGGCGGATGGCTGGTAGTGAGATGTCGACCTGGATGCCGCGTACTCGGACATACTCAAGTGGGGCCTGTTTGGCGGGGGCAGACCGCCTATCGATCTGTGAGCGAAGAGTAGCCACATAGGAGGCATAGAACTCACGCACTAACTCTTCACTGTAGCAGCCCAAAGAATGAGCCGTCCACTCCAGCCGGTGTCTGGTGAAAAGGGTGTGAATGTCTGGAATGGTGGGGAGACTTCCCGTGAGGACCCGCCTCTCTAGTGTGAGGGTCCGTGTCATGACGCCTTTGTCATTGAGCACTTTGGCGTCCAAGTATACTTTGTATTGCCCGTCGACACACCACCGGTTGGGCTGATCGACAACCGGGGGAGGAACTCCAGTTGGTGAGCCAAGGGTGGAGTCAGTGCTGTCAGCCTCATTATCCGAAGCAGACTGTGTAGCTATGGCGGGGGCAGAGGCTTCTGTGGACCCAGAGGCTTCCTCTGACCATGGAACTCTTAAGGATCCAGATGCTCCTTCGTCTTGGGCAGCTGACCCAGAAGGTGTGCCGGTCAGTGTGCGCTCCTCATCAGACTGGGAGGCAGTGACTACGCCGGGTGCCACCTTCTTGGGTGTGACTCTCGGTACACGGGGAGCTCGTGCTATAGTAGCAGTGCCTGGGGGCACGTATTCAGGATCATGCTCATCATCAGAGCCTATCACCAATCGGGCAGATGGGGCGACAGATTTAGAACGCCCACGTGCATAAACGCGATCTTGTTTAGGTACCATGATAGGTAGTACCTGTAATGAATCATCATTAGTACTTGAAGGATGAAAACATGACACAACAAAAATGAGACAATAATACACAGAAAATCAAACCAGTGATAACAGCTCTGAAGTAGCAGTAAGGCACGACGGACCTGGTGACGGCCCGTCGTGCGTATGACCGACCGTCATGCAGTCCGTCATGTAATACTTGGCAACATAAAGTATCAGAAGGAAAGTCTCAGACCGATACGACGGTTGTGCAGGACGGACCGTTGTGGGTATGACGGTCCGTCACATGTGTCCGTCAGTGGACACTTAGAAAAAGTTGAGACCCTTCGGACAGGGGTCTCTGACCGATACGACGGTTGTGCAGGACAGACCGTCGTGGGTATGATGGTCCGTCACATGTGTCCATCAGTGGACACTTAGAAAAAGTGTTGAGACCCTTAGGGCAGGGGTCTCTGACCGATACGACGGTTGTGCAGGACGGACCGTCGTGGGTATGACGGTCCGTCACATGTGTCCGTCAGTGGACAAGAAGTGTTGAGACCCTTAGGACAGGGGTCTCTGATCGTCACGACGGTTGTGCAGGACGGACCGTCGTGGGTATGACGGTCCGTCACATGTGTCCGTTAGTGGACACTTAGAAAAAGTGTGGATACCCTTAGGACAGGGGTCTCTGACCATCACGACGGTTGTGCAGGACGGACCGTCGTGGGTATGACGGTCCGTCACATGTGTCCGTCAGTGGACACTTAGAAAAAGTGTTGAGACCCTTAGGACAGGGGTCTCTGACCGTCACGACGGTTATGCAGGACGGACCATCGTGGGTATAACGGTCCGTCATCGGGTTGTCGTGCTGTCAAGCAGAGACAGAACTGGGGGGTGCCAAATTTACCCCATGTGAGTCGAAACAACAACCCAACAATGTTCTAATACAGATTAGAACTCTAATGGACAAGTTTAAAGCCCTATCAAATTGGCAAGTTTAAAGCCCTAATTTCTCTAGTATTGTCCATGTATTTTGTGGAATTAAAGACCTAAGTTAGATAATATCTAGGCAAAAACAGAAACCCATATGCAATTAATAAGGAAAAATAGTAAAACAAACAAAAAGCGTAAAGGGTAGAGTTTCAGGAACACATACCTTGGAAGAGGAGACAACAATGCACAATTGATGGCACTCAAGTTAGAAGACTAAGACTGACTGCAGCAGATTCCGACCAAGAGGGAAAATTTGGGATGAAAAATGGGAGAAGATGGGGAATTTGGGAAGAGAGTGAAGTTGAAAGGGGAGAAAATGGAGGGAAGATTGAATGAAACTGGTAATGAAGGAGTGGGGTGAGGGGTTTAAAACGTTTTAAACTTTTAAAATTCTTTAGCCGGGTCGGGTCGGGTAGACGGGTAATGGCGTGACGAAACCCCGATGACGGTCCATCGCAGTTCTGACGGTCCATCACACGGTCCGTTGCCTGTGCCCTAATTCTTCAAAAATACAAGAGAGCGTACCTGGCATGACGGAGACATGCGATGTTCCGTCACAGGCGTGACGGTCCGTCGATGTATCCGTCAGTAACTGATGTAGAGTAACTTGTCTGCAGAACTTCCTGTAGATGTGCTACCTGAAAATTTACAACCCATTAATAGAAAATGCTACCGTTACTAGAAAGAAAAAACTATAAAAGTGGTTAGATGATAACTATTGGGTTGCCTCCCAACCAGTGCCTGATTTAACGTCGCGGCACGACTGAGGACACTTGATTACTCAGACTTCATCAAGATGATATGCCTCAACCACCTCATTCGCCAATTCCGCATGACCAATATAGATTTTGAGACGTTGTCCGTTCACCTTAAACCGCACACCTTCCTTGTTTTCCAACTCAACCGCTCCATGAGGGAATAATTGGGTGATCAAGTAAGGTCCAGTCCATTTAGACTTGAGCTTTCCTGGAAACAAGCGCAATCTAGAGTTGAATAAAAGCACCGAATCCCCAATCATAAACTCTCGTTTCTCGATTTTTAGGTCATGGTACTTCTTCATCTTCTCTTTGTAGAGGGCTGAGCTTTCATAAGCCTTAAGGCGAAATTCATCGAGTTCATTTAACCCATTTAATCGTTGTTCTGCAGCTTCGTTCCAGTCCATTTTTAGCTTCTTCATAGCCCACATGGCTTTATGCTCTAATTCAACCGGAAGATGACATGCTTTCCCATATACTAGTTGGTATGGGGACATACCTATGGGAGTCTTATACGCTGTCCGGTAAGCCCAAAGAGCATCATCAAGCCTCCTTGACCAATCTGTTCTACTAGCGTTCACTGTTTTCGACAAAATCTGTTTGATTTCCCTATTTGATACTTCAACTTGCCCACTAGTTTGAGGATGATAAGGAGTGGCCACATTATGGCGAACCCCATATTTCTCCAATAATCCCTTGAACAATTTGTTGCAAAAGTGGGATCCCCCATCACTAATAATTGCCCGTGGGGTACCAAATCGAGAAAATATATTCTTTTTCAAGAATGCAGTGACACTCTTCCCTTCATTGTTTGCGAGGGCGATAGCTTCCACCCACTTGGATACATAATCAACTGCTACTAAAATATACTTCATTCCATGAGAACTCACAAACGGACCCATAAAGTCAATACCCCAAACATCAAATAACTCAATTACTAGAATGGGGTTTAGAGGGAGCTCTTGCTTTCTTGAAATGTCGCCATCTCTTTGACATCTATCACATGCTTTGGCGAACTCATGAGCATCTTGATGAATAGTTGGACAATAGTAACCACTTTGTAAGATCTTATGAGCAGTCCGGACACCACTATGATGTCCACCAAAGGGTGAGGAATGGCATGCCTCTAAAATACTCAACATCTCGACTTCTGGCACACAACGCCGAATAAGCCCGTCAGCACAACTCCTGTATAAGTATGGTTCATCCCAAAAGAATTTCTTCACATCGTACATGAACTTTTTCCTTTGATGAAAAGACAAGTCCGATGGAACAACATCACTAGCTAGGTAGTTCGCAAAATCTGCAAACCACGGAATCAGGTCTTGTGAGGCAGCCAATACATGCTCATCGGGGAACGTGTCATCAATATCGGTCTTATCCCCCAACTCTCTCATAGCTTCATCTTCTAAACGGGACAAGTGATCAGCAACTTGAATTTCGGTCCCTTTTCTATCCCTTACCTCAAAGTCAAATTCTTGCAGTAGTAATACCCAACGAATTAACCTTGGTTTCGCATCCTTCGTCGCCATCAAATATCTCAGGGCTGAATGGTCAGTATGCACTATGACTCTAGTACCTAGCAAATAGGAGCGAAATTTTTCAAAAGCAAATACTACGGCAAGGAGCTCTTGTTCAGTGACTGTATAGTTCTTCTGAGCTTCATTGAGGGCTTTATTAGCATAGTAAATGGGATGAAGGATTTTGTCCCTTCTTTGTCCTAATACCACACCAAGGGCAACCCCACTCGCATCACACATTACCTAAAATGGACTGTTCCAATGCGGAGAAATAATGATAGGTGCAGATACCAGTTTTTCTTTGACATCGCCGAATGCTTTCAGACAGAATTCATCAAAAGAAAATTTATAATCTTTCTCCAACAGTTTGCACAATGGATGTGCAATTTTCGAGAAATCTTTGATGAATCTCCTGTAAAAACCTGCATGCCCAAGAAGCTTCTCACACCTTTCATAGAGATAGGTGGAGGAAGATTCTCTATCACTTCGACTTTGGCTCGATCAACTTCTATGCCCTTTTCTGAAATACGATGGCCCAAAACAATACCTTCTTTGACCATGAAGTGGAATTTTTCCCAATTGAGAAATAAATTGCAATCTTCACATCTCTTAAGAACCTCAGACAAATGGCTCAAACATTGCTCGAAAGATTCACCAACCACTGAAAAATCATCCATAAAGACCTCAATAGTATCTTCCACCATGTCGGAGAATATAGACATCATACATCTCTGAAATGTGGCGGGTGCATTGCACAACCCAAACGACATTCTCTTGAATGCAAAGGTCCCATATGGACAAGGAAAAGTGGTCTTCTCTTGATCTTCTGGTGCAATAGAGATCTGATTATACCCTGAATAACCATCAAGAAAACAGTACCACCCTTTTCCGGCGAGTCTATCCAACATCTGATCCATGAAGGGCATGGGAAAATGTTCCTTTTCGGTCCATGCATTTAATTTCCGGTAATCCATACACACCCTCCATCCAGTCACCGGCCTCATTGGAACAAGTTCATTTTTTTCATTGGGGACCACAGTCATTCCCCCTTTCTTAGGTACACACTGAACAGGGCATACCCAACTACTATCGGCGATTGGATAAATTACTCTTGCATCCAACCACTTTATGATTTCCTTCTTCACGACCTCTTGCATAGGTGGATTTAAGCATCTCTGGTGCTCAATACTTGGCTTATGATCGGGCATGAGTTGGATTTTATGAGAACAAATACCAGGAGGGATCCCAATAATGTCCGCAATGGTCCACCCAATAGCTCTTTTGAACCTTTTTAGCACTTTGACCAAACTCTCAACTTGTTGTTCATTTAGATCTGATGCAATGATTACCGGTAATGTGTCACCGTTTCCTAAGAATTCATACCTTAGATGAGGTGGGAGAGCTTTTAGTTCTAGCTTTGGAGCCTCCTCTATGGATGGTTTAGCGGGTGGAGACTCGCGATTCTTCATGTCTAGCTCATATTTATTCGGTTTAAACCGAACATTACCACGATCAAGAGCAGCGACTAATGACACATATTCTTCAATGCCTTCATTATCAAAATTCATTATCACTGCTGCCAGTGCTTCTACACCTAGACGTTCTTCTATTTGTGTCTTGGGTGATTCACCAACTTTGTAGGATATGGCAGATACCGATTGGAGCTCACCACTCTGCCGCATGGACCTACAAATGTTGAAAGTCACTTCTTCATTGTTCAACCGAAATTTCATATGCCCTTTTTCCATATCAACTAAAGCTCTACCCGTAGCAAGGAATGGCCTCCCAAGAATAATAGGCACCTCAAAATCGACTTCACAATCAAGAATGACAAAATCTGCTGGAAATATGAACGACTCCACTTTTACTAACACATCATGGAGTATCCCTATAGGCCTTTTTACTGTTCGATTGGCCATCAGTAGCCGCATCGCATTGGGTTTTGGGTCACCCAAACCCAACTTCTTGTAAATCGAGAGGGGCATGAGATTTATGTTTGCCCCCAATCACATAATGCTTTCGCAAAATGTAATAACCCGATTGTACAACGAATAGTAAATGCACCCGGATCTTCTTTCTTTTACACCAAAGACCTTGTAGCAATAGCACTACAATGCTGCATTCTGTCATTATCCTCAAAAGTGACCGATCTTTTCTTTGTAACCAAATCTTTCATAAACTTGTCATAACCGGGCATTTGTTCAAGAGCTTCTACCAAAGGGACATTGATAGAAAGTTGCTTCAACATTGTTATAAAACGCCGATATTTGCCATCTTCGGTCTTTTTCACTAATCTTTGAGGAAAGGGGGGTGGAGGTCTAGGCATGGGAGTTACCTTTTTAGGCACTTCAGCATCTTTATCAGTGTTATCTTCTACTTCATCATTATCTTTCAGCACCTTTTCCACAATAGACGGCATAGGTGGGTCAATAGTTTGTTTACCACCACGAGTAGTAATTGCCATACTGTGTCCATCATTTTTTGAATTTTGGACAGTGTTGCTAGGAAGAGTGCCTGGTTGCCGTGTGTTCACAGTTGCAGATAATTGAGCCATTTGCAATTCAAGCTGCTTGATTGATATGGCATGTGTATCAACTTTCTGTCCAATACCTGCTACATCACTCCTTAACTCTTTGGTGTGCTCATCACTAGCATCGAACCTCCTCCTCATCTTGTGCAGCATATCCTCAACTCGCGCCATACTACCTCCACCATCCCTAGGAGCAACTTTACGATTTTGAGGAGGAACATAGGGCTCACTCCTCTCATTTCTGTTACCATAGTTACCCCTGTTGAAGTTGTTGTCGCGGTTGTAATTTCCATCACGAACATAATTACCCTCGCGGTTATAGTTACCATAGTTCCGACCTTGATTTCCTTGACCTTGGCGCCAATTCTCCTAATTGGAGCCTTGGGAATTTGGTCGGAAACCCCCCGTCTGATCATTTACTGCATAAGAATCTTCCTCATAATAATATTCATCAGTTTGTGGTGGTGGTTTAGACAAGTAGTTCACTGCGTTTATCTTTTCTGCACCCCAGTGACATATTTTAACACTAACCCAAGCTCAGTTCTCATCTGTGCCATTTCTTCACGAATCTCATCTGTGGCTGGATTGTGTGTGGATTGCACTGGAAAAGTATTTCTCCCAGTATCTGTCTTCCTAGTACTCCATGCTTTATTATTCTGGGAGATTTTCTCTAATTTTTCGGCAATTTCAGCATAAGGACACTCCCCATAAGAACCACCTGCTATAGTATCCAATACCGCTTTATTATTATCATCCTGTCCCCGGTAGAAGTATTCTTTTAGTGACTCATCATCAATGCGGTGATTTGGGACACTTCTCAGAAATGAAGTGAACCTATCCCAAGAACTACTAACTGACTCTCCTGGTAGTGCCACAAAGTTGTTAACTCTGTCTTTGTGATTTAGTTTCTTGGAGACCGGATAGTAACGTGCTAAGAAAACGTCCCTCAGTTGGTTCCAAGTGAAAATTGAGTTATAAGGGAGCTCAATGAACCAAATGGCAGCCTCTCCCGTCAGTGAGAGAGGAAATACTCTTAGCCCTATTACATCCAAATTCAAATCAGGCCTCCCTACACAGCTTTTACACACTGCCCTCACCTTAGCTATATGGGCATGTGGGTCCTCAGACGGTAGTCCTGAAAACAAACCTCTAGCCGTGAGCATTTGCATTAGACTACTAGTGACTACAAAGGTGTGACCTTCTGGTAGAGGGGGCAAGACAAGTGGCCCATCCAAATTTGCAATATTGTCATACCCTCTGTAGTATTCTTGAGGACGTGGAGCGGGATTATGTCCCCTTTGTGCACCTTGATCAGGATCATCAGGTAATAATCGACCATGAGCATCAACCGGAGCTGGGATGTTCAGGTTTGGATCATCATCATTTATACCCAAGTTTCGATTCATTTTGCATAGTGTACGCTGTAACTCGTGATTGTAGGAAAACAAGGGTTCTCTTCCTCTCCGTGTATTTGGCATACAAGGACGTCAAACCTGGTAAAATCAAAAACAACAGAAAAAGTAAAATCAGGAAAATATTGACTAAATTTTAGTAATAAATTTAAGTTAATCTAAAAGCTACTTTCCCCGGCAGCGGCGACAAAATTTGATACGCTCAAACTTACTTCTCAAATAAGAAGTAAAGCGTTCGTATCAAGTAAAGAACCCAACTAATGAGGTTGGGATCGATCCCACAAGGAAAATAGTTCAGACTTAACTTTATTTTATTATTACTATTATTTAGCCAACTATTCTCCAATAAACCAAAAGACAAAAAAGGGGGTTTTGTTTCTAAATAAATGAAAATGATTAACTAAATAAGAATGAACAACTAACAAATTTAACTTTCGGAGTTTAATCAAATTATAAAAGTAACTAGGGTTTTAGTGTTCCCCACAGGTTCCTAACTTGGTAAATCTAACTATAACAACTCTATCCTGATATCTTGCATGTAAAGTGATAAGTTATGTATCTCTAAATCCTTGGTCCGGCATGAATTTCACTCCGCACCTTGGTCCGGCTACGTGTGTTGCTATACTAACCCTTATCTTTACCTCATATTAAACATCGTATTCGGTATTTGACTAAGCTATTAACTCGTACCAACCAATACTAGTCTATTAGATAGTTTACACTAAATCTATGTTGATAATTCTTTTCCTATTATCTACCTCCTTGGTCCGGCAAGTAGCATTAAGGCAAGTTCTAATGTTGGCCACCGTTAAAAAGAATTCTAAACAAAAGAATTATCAATACATGCAAGACACCACTCTAGAATTGTTATTGAAGTTAGATTACTACCTTGTTATTCACCCATGGTTCCCACAACCCTAGCTATGAGGTTTAGTTACCCATGTTCGTAATTACACAATTCATATGGTTAATGGAATAATTCATGCACTTACTTTTTATGAGAACCAATAATTTCCCAGAATTTAACTTGATTAATCAACGAAATCCACAACAATCAATTCCCAGAAAATATCTTAATTCCCAAAATCGAGAATTTAATAATATAATTGAAGAACTATAAACTAAAAATTATCCAGAATGTCTAACCCCAAAAACGAGGTTTTTCCAACTATTTATAATAAAAACAAAACCTAATCAAATAAGGATTCTATTTACTAAAAATCTGTCCAAACGCGTCTGGGTCGACGGACCACGTGACGGACCATCATGGACACGACGGACCGTCATAGCCTCCGTCGTCCCATACTTCACATCTTCTCATGTTGCTTTCCTCATTCCCCTCGACGGACAGGTATGACGGACCGTTTCAAGCACAACGGTCCGTCGAGGGTCTTCGTTCCAAAACACTTGAACTTCGGAATTTTGGGTACTGGGATTACTCTCTGATCATTACGACGAACATGCAGGACGGACCGTCGTAGCTGTGACGGTCCGTCATGGACTTCCGTATTCCCACACTTGTCAGACTTCCCCAACTTTCCTTCAGCAACTTCTCCTTTCACTACGGTGCCACCTACGGACCGTCACAGCCGCGACGGACCGTCATAGGTTCCGTAGGTGGTCTCTTCTGCAATTCTTTCTCAAAAACTCCCGCGTTCATCCTTGGACAGATTTTCTGCAAACAAAAAGAAACTTATATCAAAAATCAACACAAAAAGGCTCTTGACACACACTAAACTTAAGGAAAAAGTATTAGAAATACCATGAAACCACGGTACATCAGTCTCATACCCTCCTTCACACTATGTAGTAGCCTTTAACACAACCCTAATAAGTGTTCACATACTTAAATTGTTCATTTAATTTTTACATTAGGGAAAGAAGTGCAATAACCGACATTAGTCCATGTGAGCTACATGAAATCCGATGTTCTACATCTACACTGAAAAAAGAGGGTTAACGATTGCCTAAGGTGCAATCTTTTGTACATAGCTATCTAGGTGGATCCACTAAGCTAGAGTCCTATGTGGGCGGGTCAAGGAGATTTTTTAGGATCCCTAACTTACTAGCGTGGGGTCCCAATCTCATGAGACAACAAATAACTTGGGAATCCGGACTTATTAAACATGAGGAAACCCATGTGGGAGGCCAGATTTGCTAAACATGAGACCTCCATCTCATTTACATTACCTTTTAGTGCTATGCATCTATTCCCTTTAGTAATTATCTTATTTCATCATACAAGTTCACATTAGTACCTTCTAGACCCTATGTAAACATCTTATCACATTAGCTCATAGGTCATCACAAGTGAGAACAATCCTTTCACTTTAGACACCACTTCACAAGTGAGTAACCCTTTCACTTAACATTTTGGTATAATCATAAGAAACTACTTTTGATCATATATTAATTGTATCAGAACATGCATACATAATTCATGTCTAATTCAATGTCATAGGGTTGAGGATGAGCAATACCTAGAATCAAAATCACAACCACACATTAGACATAGAAGCATTAAAATCTAACTAACTCGTACTTCATAATTGAACCCAAGAGGGAACCAAACTTCATACCTTATTGCCCTCTCATGATCCTTCATACTTCCATTACTCAAGAACACATAACCAATACATAATCAAGGTAAATTCAATGAATAATACAAGGTTAATATCAATCTACATAATCCACATACTCATCATCTTTCTTAATTACCATAAAATTTTAAGGTTTCATGAGATTAGGGAAGATCAAGAATTCAAGGGGGAATCTCAAGTGGTTATCAACAATTAGCCACAATTACACAACAAATCATCAATAGAGGACCATAATTCATCACAATTGAACAATAATTTCGTTTTGAAAAGAGACTTCATGTCTAGATTGAAACCCTAGTCTTGGTGTAGTTTGAATCCATATTTGAAGGAGCCTCGTGGGGAAAGAATTCCAAGAGTGAAAGAAACTATACCTTGGTGATGATTGATAATCTCAAATTGCACCTCTCTAAAGAAGTATAAGAGGTCGCAATCAAGTAGAGAACCCAACTACTAGGTTGGGATAGATCCCACGAGAAAAATGGTTTAGACTTAACTTCAATGTACAATTATGTCTATTTCACCAAGGTTTTTCTGAAAACAAGTAATTAGAGGGGGGTTGTGAAACAAGTTTCTTTAAAACTTCTAAGTTAACAAGTAAGCAAACGTAAAAGTTGAGTTTTTATCAAGTTGTGAAACTAAGTAGGGTATATGTGTTCCCCATAGCTATAGCAGTTCTTCCCTAGTGTTTTGCATGTAAAGTGGTAAGTTATGTATCTCTAAATCCTTGGTCCGGCATCTAGAGAATTTCACCCCTTACATTGGTCCGGATACGTGTGTATAATTTACTAACCCTTACCGTGTCCTCATATTAGACATCATAATCAATGTATGGCTTAGTTATTACTTTGCACCAATCGTCACTAGCCTATAAGATAGTATCCTAGTAAATATATGTCGATAATTCTTTTCATATTACTACCTCCTTGGTCCAGCAAGTAGCAACAAGGCTAGTTTTAACGCGTGCACTCGTTAAAAAGACTTCTAAATGAAAGAATTATCAATACATGCAAGAGCCTATTTGAGAATTGCTTATTTGTTAGGTCTACTTTTTTAATTATCCATGGTTCGCACAACCCTATTTGTGGATTTAGTTACCCATGCAAGGGAAATCATAATTCATAGTTTTTAAAGAAGAAATCATGAACTTACTTCAACAATAAGAAAAAACCCAGAAAATCAACTTGAAATTGAAAGATAAAACTTCAAACCAAATCCGGAAATTGAGTGATTGCTAAAGTTTGCGAAAAACCAATCTCTAAACAAAAGTAGAACAATACTAATAATGTCTAACCCCAAAAACGAGGTTTTAATCCCCTATTATAGAAAACATTATCCTAAATTAAAAAGAATCAAAATAAGGAAAGTTTGCTCAGTTCACGCGACTTTCATCTATGGACCAGCTGACGGACCGTCGATCAATAGACGGTCTGTAGACTTCTTTCGTCGTTCAGGACTTAGAATATTTTTTCTCTTTTCAGATAGCAACTACTCCAATTCATTCGATGGACCAACAGCACGGTCCGTCGATGCCCTCCATCGTTCCATCCTTAGAATTTTTCCAACTTTGGATACTAGAACTTTCTCAGATCAAAATAACGGTCCACCAGTACGATTCGTCGATCACTCGACGAACCGTCGTTCCATTTCGTAGTTCAACACTTAGTCAGACTTCCCCGAGTTGTCTCCAAAGTCCTATGTTTCTAATCTACGGTTCCCAACTATGGTTCGTTGATCAAATGATGGACCGTCGATGGTCTCCGTAAGTCTTGTTCTACAATTTTTTTCAGTTGTTTCCTCATCTAGCCACCTGAGCATCTTCCATGTAAAACAAATGCAAAAACATGTTAAAACTACAACAAAAAGGCTCTAGACACACACAACTCTTAAACGAAATGCATTGAAAGCACCGTGAAACTACGGTACATGAAAACCCTCTAATTAAATTCATCGTTTGTCCTCAAGAGATGCACTATGAATCCAGACAACATTTGTACAAAAGTAAACTCTTTTAAGCTTTCGCAATAACATGGATATCAATCTCGACTCTTTCTTTGATTTAGTGCAGTCTTACGCTCTCACGTTCGACAAGTTAACTCATTTGGATCACATCATAACACAAACTCACCATGCACATACGCCTCTACTATTTTCCCTCTTACCAAGGTACCAACTTTCCAACACCGCAATTAGTGCCCTCACTTCAAAAGAAATCCTTTTTTTTCGCACAGTGATTTTAAGTTTGGGTACAAGGACCTTTATTCAACACTCACTCTCAAGAACAAGTTCAAATACAGTTAGTATTCATCGCCATAGGCTTGCCCTTATTTTCTGTGCTTTGGTTCACCGTACTAGACTCCAGGATCACGGTAGGACTTTCTTGGATTATAACGTAGGATCAGGGTCAGGTGTGGTACATTTGGGTACATTTTTAGTGACTTTTTTCCCTCCTTGACATTTATGCTAAGTTTCCTACCTCTTTTCATTGCCTTTTACGCCCTACTTTTCTTTGCTTTTCATCTTTACCTTGCTCCCTTTTTTGGATATGACTCTTATTTCTTTTGCAACTTTTTCTCTTCAAAAACTGTCTTCTTTCTTTTATTTTGCTTTTCTCTTCCTTTTCATTCAATTGTTAATTTCACCGAGTTTCATATTTTGCTCACTTTTCTCTTTTATTTTCAACATCCAACTCTTTTCATACCCATTTTTGGGTCCTCACTCATAATAGCCACCCTCAACTCATGGCTTTTCCATGATTTGAGGTACACACTACCCGAAGTTGGGTCAGGGCCAAGACAAGGTCATTTTATGCATTAGCCACCCTCAACTTAGGATTTTGGCCTAAGTCGAGGTGCACATGTCCAAGGAGGGACCGAGGACAAAACATTAGACATTGGGAATGTGAGTTGGTGATAAAAAAAAATATAGGTATATTATAGGCTCAACAGATTTGGAACAAAAGGGACAGTTATTTCATTGGGTCAACTTCATTTAGGCTAAATATTGGCTACTTCAAAGGACGGCCTATGATCCTTTCCTAGCTTCTAATACAGATTTCCTTCGCAGGACTAACCGAGAAAATTCTAGTTAGGTACTAACTATTGAACATTCCAATTTCCTCACACCCTCTTGGCATCTCATTACACTATCAGATTGTCAGGTTTCCCAGTTTAGGTGTTATTGAGGATCATGCAGTGGGTGCCTATCTATGTCATGCTTAGAGCCACCACATTCAACTCATTTTCACCTATTCATGCAAGCACTATCTAGGACACGATATCATTTTGTCAGCCATCATGCTTCATATGTTATGCTTTTACACTTTGTACAAATAACAACATGTCAGTTCAACAGAAAATTAAATCAGTCTCATAGGGAAAAAGAACATAGGAAAGAAAACACCAATAGAGGACTGTGAGTTGGACTACTCAGACTTCACCCTAACACTCACATTCCCTTTAGCCCACCCCCAACAAAAAGAGCATGCCATTGTCCCCAATGTATAAAAAACATAAGTACAGGGTGGTAGGTGAAGCAAACCTGAGGCGCATAGCGCCGACGATCTCTCAACAAGTAGGCGGCTCTGGTTTCCCAGAAACCGATATATCAGTACTTGGGTCACCCTTAGTTACCCATATCAATCTCCGCAACATAAGTGGTGCTCCTCTCACCGGTCAACGATATGGAACTAGATGGCCCAGCAGCCATCTCATGTGCCCTAATATGGCGGACCTCCTGATCTACCAAAGAATCCCTCCTAGAAGGCTCGATGTTCGTCCTCTCTTTGTCTCTCGCACGAGCATCATCTCCTACTTCAGTATTGGGGATAGAACGGTGACTCTTGGCACGACCACATGGCTCAAGATACGGCTCAGCAGAAGGCATGAACAAAGCATCAATGATTGTGTCCTCTGCTATCTCGATAAGCACACTATCCGGCTCCGTCCCCCTCATATCCAAGATAGCGTCTACATTAGACCACAAACTAGCGACTGTAGCCTGAAGAGTAGTGAGGTCTATTGTAGGGGATTGTCATACTAGTACCCACAGCTCGAAGGCGTCAAGGCGATAGTGAACCGCGCAAATTTTCTGCTCAGTCGGTAGGCCACCGTCTTCTCTATTTTGCGCTCAACCTCGACAATGGATTTCTGCATCCTAGGCTCCATATGGTGGAGCAAGGTGGTCATTTGGGCCTCTAACTTCTGGACCCGCGCTAGAGGGACCAGTGCTGCAGATGGGGGCATACCAGGATGAGATGGGGGCTCGACTGACGGCATGGACAGAGTTAGCTGATGTGGTGTCAACGGGCTCTGAAGTAGCAGGGTCAGCCCATTAGGCTAACTCCACAGTGTCTGTCAAGTTCTCACTCAAGGGATGCATCTCAACTTTGGTCTATCTTCGTGGTGCCGCTACATTGGCCTCTTCCTTTATGAGACATATATCAAAAGTACCCACCGGACTACGGAGTGTATCAGAGTGACAAATTTGTATTCCGGCATCCCTGCACAAGTGGAAGATGAGACAAGTAAAGGGGTAAGTAGTAGAGGTCTTGAAATCTCTCTCGTGGATCACCGTGATAAGCACCTTAGAAAATTCTATCTCAAACCCCGCCACCAAGGCTGCTACCAACACTGCCCTATCCCAGGTAACGACATTATAAGCATTTTTCGGCGATAGGAAGTGTCGGACCAACAACTAGAAGAAATTGGTTGCAAATGTGAGGGTGGCCTTCTTAATCAACCCTCGGGGTCTAACACCCAGTCGGCTTTTTAACCATCATTTGATAGATGTTGGGCCAACTATTTCTGCATTGTTTCTCTCTGCTCGTCCGTCCTCTTAAATGTGCCACTTTTGACAGTCTCCCACCTATAGTCGAATTCTGGAGTCATGGGGGGACCTTGTGTCTCAGTTGTGGATCCAAATAGGAACTGATGGAGGGTGGCCTACGAGATGTCAACCCTGCAGCCCCGGATTGGTATAGAGGTGACTGGGTCCTGATTGGTAGGTTTCGCCCGCCTATCGATAGAGCATTCAATAGTAGCCACATAAGAAGCGTAGAACTCTCTGACTATCTTGTGACTGTAGGTACCCAGACTCTGCACCATCTATTCTAACTTGTGCTGGTTAAATAATTTGTGCACCTCGGGGACTCCCCGTAAGAACTCGACGCTTAACTGTCACAAACCGGGTTATTTACTCTTTCTCATTCAACATTTTGGCATCCCTGTAAATATGGTGTTGCCCATCGACGCACCACCGGTTCGGTTTCTCAGCAATGGGTGCGTGCTCATTTGGTCAAGGTATGGGTGCAGACTCTGAGCTATTAGTCTCATCATACGAGGCTTTGTGGTCATGTCCCTCTGACCTCGTGGCTCCCTCAGAGGCAGAACCAGAGGTAGTGTCTGCATTTGATACAGAACATTGGGTCGATCATGATGCAGATGCAGATCCATATCCTGAGGCGGAGCTCCCTTTAGAACCATAGGCAGCCATAGACGGTGAGCCGGTCAGTGTGTGCTCCTCATCAGACTCGGAGGTAGTGAATTCACCGGGAACCACCTTCTGGGGTGTACCCCTAGTGACTCGTACAACTGGTGTTGGGGTAGTTATACCCGGAGGAACGTATGCATGACGTTGTTTATATTCAGACTCTACAATAATCTAATGTAATGGGGAAACAGGTTTGGATTTGCCCCGTTTGACGTAGATGACATCCTTCTTGGGATCCATTTGTACATGTAGAGCAGTTGTTAGTATCCACTCAGCCATACAACAAACTTGAAACATACAGAACTAAGGAGGGATAAGAAATAACAACACACTTAGGTTCTGCAGAGTTTGGTCGACGGGCACTATTGGTGGCCCGTCGATAGGGTACGTCGTGTGACACTTAGAATTATTGCACTTAGACACATAATAAGACTTTAATCGACAGGCCGTTAGTCAACTTCCGTCGTCTAACACTTAGAAAAAAATTTAGAAGTTAAGGTAAACAGGTTCTTTGAAGGAAACGACGGACGTGCAGAACGGTCCATCGATCAATTGATGGACCGTAGTTCACTTCCGTTGTTTAAGACTTAGACAATTTTAGGTTGGTCCAATCGACAGACCCGATCAATCGATGGTCCATCCACGTGGTCTCGTACGGCTAGTCTTAGACAGATTTCAAGCTTTCTATTCAAGGTCTAATTTTTGGACACTCTTTGACATATTCAAGTTTAGACAAGCAACTATAACACCCACAAAACGAATTCGTCATTCCTAGAGTTTCATTTTCACTTAATTTGTGTTCTAATTCATCTACTCTATGGAACCCTAAGTTGAAAATTCCAAAACTACATAGAAAATCACATTTTAGACAGACTACAACGCGACTTAACCATATTCTATCATTCCAAGGGACATATTGCACGAGTTTTAGCATGCGATTTCAGTTAATTTAGTCCCACAGTCAAGACCCACTTCTGGATTTCTGGAAACAACTATTAACGAGAATTCAAAGTTTACATGAAATTGAAATACCTTTAGTTCAGAGTGTTGTTGTTGTGAGATGAACTTTCAAGTTTTAGCCTATGCTCCTGAACTTGATCACCGGACAAAGAACGGGGAGAAAAGAAAATTTGGGAAGACAGAGTTTGGGGAATTTGAGGGATTCTAATTGGGAGTGAAATAGAATATGGGAGGATGATGGTTTGCGATAAAGGAAAGAAATAAAGGAAGAAAAACGATTTGGGAAGTGAATTTTAAAAGAATTTGAAGGTAGTAATTAATATGAAACGTTATGTCCTTTAATATTACCGGCCAGGTCGGGTTGGGTCGTTGGCAGTTTGGACCTACGAAACCCCATCAAATGGGACCGTAAATTGCATCTAGACTTATAAAATTTGAGACATACCTGGTATCTACAGAAACCATCGACGATCCGTCGATTAAACGACGGCCCATCGATGGGGTCCATAGACCTATACTCCAGACAATTTTCTGCAGATTTTTGTTTTGATCCCTACACATGTAACACCAATTATGCTATTCTTTTTGAGTTTTTCTAGACACTTTTGAGACACAGACCCTACACTAATCTCTAGCCAACGCTAGCACACAAGCAAGAATGAAATAAGATTAAAAACAAAATGAAACAAGAAAGTATGACTATTCCTACAAAGAAAATAAAACCTATCGTTGGCTATAGGATACACCTTGGTTTGCCTCCAAAGAAGCACTTGTTTTAACGTCGCTGCACGACGCAGGCTCCTTGATTACTCAGATTTCATCAAGGTGATAGGCATCAACCAGTTCATGGACTCTCTCCGCATGCCCCAGGTAGATTTTAATCATTTGCCCATTGATTGTGAACATTGCGCCCTCCTTATTCTCCAACTCAACCGCTCCATGTGAGAACACTTTAGGGATGAGGAATGGCCCTATCCACTTGGACTTGAGTATGCCCGAAAACAAGATTAGCCTAGAGTTGAACAGAATCACCAAATCACCAATCGCAAATTCTCGTGTTACAATCCTTTGGTCGTGATACTTCTTCATCTTCTCTTTGTAGATGGCTGAACTTTCATAGGCTTTGAGGCAAAACTCATCAGTCTCATTCAACTCATTTAGTCTTTATTCTGCCACTTCATTCAAATCCATCTTCAGTTTCTTCAATGCCCACATGACTTTGTGCTCTAACTCGACCGACAAGTGACAAGACTTCCCATATACAAGTTTGTATGGATACATACCTATGGGAGTATTGTATGCAGTGCAGTAGGCCCAAAGAGCATCATGAAGTCTCCTTGACCAATCCGTTCTATTAGCATTCACCAGTTTTGCCAGAATTTTTTTGATCTCTCGATTGAACACCTCAATATGCCCGCTAGTCTGTGGATGATAAGAAGTAGCCACATTATAGCGAACCCTATATTTCTCCAATAGCCCTTTGAAAAACTTATTACAAAAGTGAGATCCATCATCACTAATAAAGGCCCTAGGTGTGCCAAATATGGAGAAGATATTCTATTTCAAGAACGCGGTAACACTCTTTCCTTCGTTGTGAAGCTCTATTGCTTCCACCCATTTTGACACGTAGTCAACCGCCACAAGTATATACCTCATCCCATGATAACTCACAAACGGGCCCATAAAATAAATGCTCCATACATCAAATACCTCAATCACCAAAATAGGATTTAAAGGGAGTTCTTTCCTCTTCGAAATTCATCTTTCTCATTGGCACCGATCACATGATTTGGCAAATTCGTGAGCATCTTGCTGAATGGTTGGCCAATAGTACCTGCACTGCAAAATCTTATGCGCAGTCCGGATACCACTATGGTGCCCACCCACAGGCGAGGAGTGACATCCCTCCAAAACACTCAACTTCCGGTACACAACGGTGAATAATCAGATCGGCACAACTCCAGTATAAATAAGGCTCATCCCAAAAGAATATTTCACATCATACATGAACTTTATCCTATGATGGAAAGACAAGTCCGATTGAACTATATCACTTGCCATATAATTCGCAAAATCATCGAACCATGGGACCAAATCTTGAGAGGCGTCCAATGCATGTTCATATGGGAATGCGTCATCAATTTCAGTATTTTCACCCAATTAACGCATAACTTCATCCTCTAATTTAGAAAATGGATTGACAACTTGATTCTCAGTCCCCTTTCCGTCTTTTACCTCAAAATCAAAATCTTGCAATAATAGCACCCATCTAATCCACCTTGGCTTGACATCCTTTTTTTAAATCAAGTATATCAAAGTGAAGTGGTTTGTATGCATTATAACCCTCGTTCCAAGCAAATAGGAGCAAAATTTTTCGAAAGCAAACACCACCGCAAGAAGCTCTTGTTCGATTACCGTATAGTTCTTTTGAGCTTCATTCAAGGCCTTACTTGCATAGTAAATGGGGTGAAGGATTTTATCCCTTCTCTGTCCCAATACCACAACAAAGAGCAACCCCACTAGCATCATACATCACCTCAAATGGTTCACTCCAATCTAGAGAAATAATAATGGGCGCGGACACTAATTTCTCCTTCAATTCTCCAAATGCTTTCTGACATGATTTATTAAAATAGAACTTACATTCCTTCTCGAGTAGTTTGCACAAATGATGTGAATGTTTTGAAAAATCCTTAATAAAACTCCGCTAAAAGCCCGCATGTCCAAGGAAACTTCTCACACCTTTTACAGAGATGGGTGGAGGAAGCCTCTCTATAACTTTGACTTTAGCTCGATCGACCTCTATCCCCTTCTCTAAGATGCGATGGACCAACACTATACCGTTTTTCACTATAAAGTGAATTTTTTCCCAATTAAGCAAAAGATTGCAATCTTCACATCTTTTGAGTACCTCAGCCAAATGACTCAAACATCGATCAAAGGAGTCGCCGACCACTGAAAAATCATCCTTGAACACCTCAATAGTGTCTCCAACTATATCAGAGAATATGGACATCATACATTGCTGGAAGGTGGCCGGTGCATTACACAACCTAAACGACATCCTTTTGAATGTGAATGTCCCAAAATGGCAAGTAAAAGTGGTCTTATCTTAATCCTTAAGGGCAATAGAGATTTTATTGTAACCCGAATATCCATCAAGAAAACAATACCACCTTTTTCCTGCGAGTCTATCTAACATCTGATCCATAAAGGGCATAGGGAAATGGTCCTTATCAGTCCATGCATTCAACTTCCGATAATCCATACAAACTCTTTATCAGGTCAGTGGCTGCATTAGAAGAAGCTCGTTCCTCTCATTAGACACCACATTCATTCCACAATTGTTAGGCACGCACTGAACAGGCACACCCAACTACTGTTTGCTATACGATAAATGACTCTGGCATCCAACCACTAGATGATCTCCTTTTTCACTACCTCTTGCATAGGTGTATTCAACCTTCTTTGGTGCTCAATACCTGGTTTGTGATCGGGCATGAGGTGGATTTTGTGTGAATAAATACCAGGAGGAATCCCAATAATGTAAGCAATAGTCCAACCAATGGCTCGTTTGAACCTCTTCAAAACCTCCACAAAACACTGTACTTGTTAGCATTCAAATCCGCTGTAATTTTCACCGGTAAAGTGTAATCTCTACCCAAGAACACATACCACAGATGAGGTGGTAGAGCCTTAAGCTCTAATTTTTGAGCCTCTTCAATAGATGGTTTCGTTGGTGGACACTCGCGATGCTTAATATCTAACTCCAATTTCTTTTGTTTTGACCCATATTCATTTCGTTCAAGTGCAGCCACTAAAGACCCATAATCTTGAATACCATCACTCTTAAATTCATGATCACTGTCGCTAGTGCCTCGACGCCCAGGCGTTCTTCAATTTGTACCTCATATATACTCTCAACCCTGTAGGATATAACAGATACCGTTTGGAGCTCACCACTCTATTTTATGGACCTAAATATGTTGAAAGTTGCTTCTTCATTGTTCAACCTAAACTTCATATGCCCCTTTTCCATATCAACCAATGCACGAATGGTGGACAGGAATAGCCTCCCTAGAATAATGGGACCCTCAAAATCAACCTCATAGTCAAGAATCACAAAATTGGCCGGAAATATAAATGACTCCACTTTCACAAGCACATCATGGAGTATACTAATTGGCCTCTTCACTCGGCCATCAGTAACCGCATCGTAGTAGGCTTTGGGTCACCCAAGCCTAAATTCTTACAAATGGAAAGAGGCATGAGGTTTATGCTTGCACCAATATCACATAGTGCTTTAGCAAAGTGTAGCAACCCAATTGTATATGGAATGGTGAAAGCACAAGGATCTTGTAGCAATAGAACTACAATGCTTCATTCTGTCGTCATCCTCAAAACTCACGATCTTTTCTTTGTCAATCTATCCTTCATAAACTTAGCATAACCGGGAATTTTTTCCAAAGCTTCTATCAAAGGGACATTGATGGAAAGTTGTTTCAACATAGTGATAAATCGCCGGTATTTACTATCCTCAGTCTTCTTCACTAATCTCTGAGGGAATGGTGGTGGAGGTCTAAGATGAGACCACCTTCTGAGACACCTGTGTTTCTTTCACCGCGTCATCTACAAATTCTCCACTAGTTTCTACTACCTCTTTGTCTTTTCTCATACCATATTCTACCACAAACGGCATAGGTGGATCAATGGTTTGCTTACCCCTCGAGTAGTGATTGCATAAAATGCCCATAATTTTTAGGATTCTAGATGGTGTTTCTAGGAAGAGTGCCAGGTTGGCGTGGATTCACAGTAGTAGACAATTGAGCCATCTGTAACTCAATATGCTTAATCAAAACTGCATGCGCATCCACCTTTTGCGAAATATTAGCTAAGTCACCTCTCATATCCTTGGCATGCTCATTACTAGTATCAAATCTCGTCATCATCTTCTTTAACATATCCTCAACTCGCGTCATACTACCTCCACTGTCCCTTTGATCAACTTCCCGATTTTGAGGTAAAACATTGGGCCCACTCTGATCATTTCTATTACTATAGTTACCCCGGTTGATTTTGTTGTCGCGGTTCTAGTTCCCATCTCAAACATATTGACCCTCTCGATTGTAGTTACCATAGTTCCAACCTTGATTTCCTTGACCTTGGCAACAATTATCCTGATTGGAGCCTTGGGCGTTTGGTCGGAAACCCCCCATCTGATCGTTCACTTATAATCATCCTCTTCATAATAATACTCAATCTACATGCGGTGGTGGTTTAGTCAAGTAGTTCACCGCATTTACCTTCTCTGCACCTTCACTGACATGTTTCAAGACCAATCTTCACTTAGTTCTCATTTACGCCATCTCCTCAAGAATCTCATCTGCCGGTGGGTTGTTTGTAGCCTGCACTGCAAAGTTGCTTCTCCCAGTATCCGACTTTCTAGTGCTCCAAGCCTTGTTGTTGCGAGATATCTTCTCCAAATTTTCTATGATCTCAGCATATGTACACTCTCCATAGGAACCCCCCACGATAATATCGAGCACTACTTTATTGTTATCATCTTGACCCCGATATAAGTAATCTTTCAATGACTCATTATCAATGTGGTGGTTTGGGACGCCTCTCACAAATGCAGTAAATCTGTCCTAAAAGCTACTCACAGACTCCCTAGGTAGTTCCACAAAGTTGTTCACTTTATCTTTGTGGTTGAGCTTCTTGGACAATGTGTAATACCTTGCTAAGAACACATCTCTCAACTGATCCCAAGTATAAATGGTGTTTTAGGAAATCTTAGTAAACCATATCGCGACATCTTCTGTCAGTGATAAAGAAACACTAGCAGCTCCATGACATTCATATCCAAGTCAGGCCTACCTACACAACTCTTACACATAGACCTCAGTTTGGCTATGTGAGTATGTGGATCCTCTGATGGCAGTCCTGCAAACAAACCCCTTGCAGTGAGCATCTGCATCAAGATACTCGTAACCACGAACGTGTGACCTTGAGGTAGAGGAGGTAGGACAAGAGGTCCATCAGAGTCTGTGATGTTCACGTTGCCCCTATATTAATCCTGAGGTCGTGGTGCTGGGGGTTGCATCCTCAAATCATTCTCCTATTAATTTTCAACCGGAACTTGATTGCGTGTCTCAACCGGTAATGGAGGTTAACAGATTGCCCCATTACCTAGATTGGCTGGGTTATGTTGATTTTCCATCCTTCTCAACGTACGATTAAGTTCAGGATTGAATGTAATGAGTGGTTCTCCTCGGCTCCGTGTACTTGGCTAGAGCTAGACATGAAAGAAACAAAAACAAAAAGAAGATGTAAAATCAGGAAATCGTTTACTAAATTTCAATAATGTAACTAAAGCTAATCTAAAAGCCAGACTCCCCACAAGCTGCACCAAAATTTGATACGCTCAAATTACACCTCCCTAAATAAGTATAAGCAGTCGTAATCAAGTAGAGAACCCAACTAGTAGGTTGGGGTCGATCCCAGGAGAAAAATAATTCAGACTTAACTTCAATGTACAATTATGTCTATTTAGCCAAGGTTTTTTCAAAAACAAGTAATTAAAAGGGGGGGGGGTTGTGAAAAAAGTTTCTTTAACACTTCTATATTAACAAGTAAGCAAAAGTAAAAATTGAGTTTTTATCAAGTTGTGAGACTAACTAGGGTATATGTGTTCCCCATAGATTCATAACGTCGTATTCCTAGCAATAGTAATTCTTCCCTAGTGTTTTGCATGTAAAGTGGTAAGTTATGTATCTTTAAATCCTTGGTCCGGCATCTAGAAAGTTTTACCCCGTACCTTGGTCCGGCTACATGTGTATAATTTACTAAACCTTATAGTTTCCTCATATTAGACATCATAATCGATGTATGGCTTAGTTATTACTTCACACCAATCCATACTAGCCTATTCAATAGTATCCCACTAAATCTATGTTGATAATTCTTTTCCTATTACTACCTCCTTAGTCCAGCAAGTAGCAACAAGGCTAGTTCTAACGCGTGCACTCATTAAAAAGACTTCTAAATGAAAGAATTATCAATACATGCAAGAACCTATTTGAGAATTGCTTATTTTCAAGGTCTACTTTTTTAACTACCCATGGTTCCCACAACCCTATTTGTGGATTTAGTTACCCGTGCAAGGGAAATAACAATTCATAGTTTTTAAGGAAGAAATCATGAACTTACTTGAACAATAAGAATAAACCCAGAAAATCAACTTGAAATTGCAAGATAAAACTTCAAACCAAATTCGGAAATTGATTGATTGCTAAAGTTTGCAAAAAACCAATATCCAAAAAAAGTAGAACAATACTAATAATGTCGAACCCCCATAAACGAGGTTTTAATCCTCTATTTATTGAAAAAATTGTCCTAAATTAAAAGGAAATAAAATAAGGAAAGTTTGCTCAGTTCACGCAACTTCCATCTACAGACCAGCTAACGGACAGTCAATCAATCGACGGTTCATAAAATACTTTCGTCCTTCACGACTTAGAATAAGTTTTCTCTCCTTAGATGGAAACTTCTCTGATTCATTCGACGGACCAACAACACGGTCTGTCTATGCATCTACGGTCCGTCTATGCCCTCCGTCGTTCCATACTTATAATTTTTCCAACATCGGGTACTGGAACTTTCTTTAATCAAAACAACGGTCCACCAGTATGGTCCTTCGACTAATCGATGGACCGTCGTTCCCTTTTGTAGTTCCACACTTAGTCAGATTTCCCTGAGTGGTCTCCAAAGTCCTAATCTGCTCATCTACGGTTCCCAACTACGGTCCGTCGATCAAACAACAGACTGTTGATGGCCTCCGTAAGTCATGTTCTGCAATAATTTTCAGTTATTTCCTCATCTAGCCGCCTGAGCATCTTTCCTATAAAACAAACGCAAAAACATGTTAAAACTACTACAAAAAGGCTCTAGACACACACAACTCTTAAGCAAAATGCATTGAAAGCACCATGAAACCACAGTACATCAATGATCTTGACACGAATTTGGAATGAAATCCTTGGTGAATTCGTCCTCAACTTGAAGCCCTAGTGTTCCTTCAATGGAGGTTTTGATCTTGGGAAGACAGAGGTCACAGAGATGTGGGTTTTGGAATTATGGGTGTGTTAGGTTAGTTTAACTAGGCTTAGGTCTTTATATAGTCCCTTAATTAACTTAATTATACCTCCATTAATTAACCAACTAACTAACTAACTAATTAAATGACCCCACTTAAAACTCACCAGCGAAAACCAGACCTAACCTACAAGAGCCCAACCTACGGTCCGTAGGTCAGTCGACGGCCACTGCAACCATCGTCCTGCACGTCCGTTGATGGTGTCAGAGACTGGTACTTTGGACCATTTTTTTAAAATGTCTAAGTCTGGGGCTACAGATCCATCGACTCCCCGTCAACAAGAGGATGGCTCATAGTTTGGCAACCGTATTTGGCTACTGTCTTTTGACAACTTTTTGGTCATTTGGAAAGGTCCTCATCAAGCAACCTTAGGGTGGTACTTGGGGAGTCGTACCCATATGTATAGACCTTAAACATATTCTAATACATTTTTGACACATTTCTACAAGACTTCATTGAATTCCGACTCTTAAAACCCCATGAAACATGCTAAGGCACACTAGCACCTATGTAAGATCCCGAAAATGACATAGGTGAACTAGAGCCTAACATTGTTGTCATGATGTTCTAAGGCCCTCAATTGGTCTATAATGTGGTATTGAGGCAGTAGCTAAGAGTTTAGGTTCATTGAAAGTCAAACGTCAAGGGACAACTAAGACGTTCGGCGACTAAGTCACCTAAGTGCCTCATATGTGGTTTTATGTGTTTATGTGTGATTAATGAGCTTGTATGGTCCTTAAATAAATTATTATGATGTATATTGGCTGTGTGTCAAGTTTCTAGAAGTTTGGAGGTCAAACGTCCAAGAACGTCCATGAAGTTCGAAAGATGTGCCTTGAAATGACCTTGTGTGTCTAAGCATGTTTCATTGAGTTTTACGTGTTATTTTTGGGTGAAATTCATGTGAGAGGTCCTAAACTCGTATACAAACTTGTTTGGGTTGGAAATGTCTGGTCAAACATCCCCAAGGACCATCCAAGGATCCTTGAGGAAGGACCCAAAGTTGGTGGCCAAGACTGTCCAAGACAGCCCACCTACGGATGGCAATCGTTGCCCAGTGGGTCAATCGACTCCCTGTAGGTGAGGTCTCGTAGATTTTCACTTAGTCTTGGGGGATAGAAATCCAAAGAAAAGCCTCATCCCTAGACAACAGACCAACAGGATGGTCCGTTGGTCAAGGGACGGGCCATCGATGGGCAACCGTCGATTGGGTCTAACCCTGCGTGCAGGCCACAGTTAAGTTGAGGGGTGAACTTTTAAATTCACCCCACGTACAAACTGAAAGTTTGGCGGTTCCTTAAGGGCTTAATGGGTATTTTATACATGTATATATGTCTTTAACACATAGAAGAATTCATTCTTCCAAATTAAAACCCCAAAATCCCTTAGAAATTCCTTAAGACTCCATTGAAGCCAAAACTCAAGGAAGAGCTTGGATTGGAGATTTGAGTGGTGATTATTCATAAAATTGGAGGATTAACATCATTTGGGTATAGTTTTTGATCCTTAAAACTCTATTCATCAAGGAGCCCAAATTCAAAGAAGTTTTCTAAAGTTTTCAAGTTGAATTTGACCTATTTCATGATCTATCCATGGGTTCTTGCATTAAAGGTTTTATTCATTGTTTAGTGATTGAATTGTTGTTATTAAGATTATTTTAACTCAATTGACCTATGAACCCATGTAATTGATGAACCCTAGTTTTTGACTAATTTATGGGTTACTTGATATTGATCTAATGCTTACAAATTCTAGTGTAGATTTCTATGGGCTTTTTAATGATGTAAGAATTATATTCAATTGATGTCTAATTTTTCATATATTGATAAATCTATATTTAATTGACCTAGTTTCATCTAGTATTATGATTTATCCTTTGAATTGATGTTGATGGCCATGGGTAAGGGCCTTATGGTATTGAATTGGATGATTTAGATATGGATTGAACTGGAGAGAATGGATTGGTGGTACGCTGCCCTATTTCTATTTATTTTAAGTAATATAACTCTGTAATTATGTTGTGATTGGTATGGACCACTTATGGTGGCGGTGTTATGTGATTAATGTGGCCTTGTCACCGTTATTTTATGTATTATGATGATCATGGCCTTGTCAGCACTATTTAAAGTAATGTGATGATTGGTGCAGTTGATTATGTGATGTATGATCATATCTACCTATATGTGAAAGTATGTGTTCTTCTATTGATATTAGTTGATCATGTTTGACTAGTGATTATGTGTTCATGTGTGTAGTCTTAGAGTTGATAAATGATTGTTCCTGCTTGACTATATGAGTCTATGATGATTATATTGATGATGATATTGTAGTGTATATGATGACTTAAAGATGATAATGGTTGTTCCTATGTGCTTCTAGAATGACATGTAATATGTGCTAAAGTGAAGTAATGTTGTGTCTTGTTTAGGTAGACTTTTGTCCCTTACTTGATTCTGGTATGAATATGAATATGTGATGTCTATACTTAGGAAGCTAAAGCATCTTAGTCTTGAATGTATAAATTTTATGAGACCTTGAATGATGATAAGAGGGTCCTTTGTGTGAAACCTTGAACCAAGTGGTAAGATTATGAAACTTGAAGTCGAAAGCCATAATGGTATCCTTCATGTAATGCAATGAAGGACTTAAGGGTGATTGGCTGGAAAGGCATCATATCAAACCTTAGAAAAGTCATGATGAGCTTCTTGTCTCCATTGAAAGGTAGCCCCTAGAGGACCTCTTTTGTAGGGTAAATATAATTGGGTTATGAACTTGATATGGAACCCCTTTGTATGAACCTTAATATGAGTTAATCTATGAGAACGAAGGCTAGCACCGAGTGAGTATGGCAAGGGAAGTAGTTCTAGTTAAAGGATGAGGCTAGAATACAAAGTAAGACATTCATATTCCTTAACCATGTGACTACATGGGATGTGTCCAAGTTCTACCATTGGCAAGTAGAACAACCTCATCGGAGTAGGATAGAACTCCGGATTCCATGTTTTGATACCATGGTATATGTCGGTTATTGCCTATTCTCATATTGTGGGATAAATATTAGCATTAGAGAAGTTCTATGAAGTTTAGGTGGTGGTATGTGACCTATCTAGACATTGCACAATAGGCATTGAAGATGTTAGTGAGAGTCCCTAAGTCTTCTCCAAGACCATTACTTGAATGTCCTTTATGTGATGAATGTCTCTTTAATGAACTAATGAATTAATGACTTATGATATAAAGTATGTAAAAGGATGAGTACCTAATCTAGGATCACTTAAGGATTCCTTATTTAAAGTCTGAAGAGGGCACATGGGATGATCTCTTAATGTCTTATCTGGGGAAGTCTTGCGAATAACTCTAGTTAGGGAAGTTGGTTGTTATGTTGGAGATGATATATACTTAGGATGTCTTAAGGATTATTTAGGTAATCATGAAGAGGGTGTATGGGCGTTCTCTTCTAGGAGTACTTAAGCAAGTCTTTTGATAGGCTTAGTAAAGAGAAGGTCATATTATGTATGTTATGTGCTTGGTGTATAGTAAGTGTGTATGTGTCTCATTCTAAGTAGTCTTGAAGATTGTTTGGCATACTTAGAGAGGGTGTATGGGCGGTATCTCTTTGTGTGACTTAAGTGAGCCTTAGGATAGTTTTTAGTGGGATGATTAAAAGCTAGGAGGGGCCTTAAGGGAAGGAAGGCAACTTCACTGTACAATGAAGGAATTCACTGTAACAGTGAACTGAGTTACTGAAAAGCGACTCCTTAAATTGTAATTTTGGTTTAAGTGATTTCTTATGTGTTTCTAAGTTGATAAATGTTGTTCTTATGATTATATTTGATATTTAAATGAAAAGATGCATATTTCCTAAATGTCCATTTTCATGATTTTTATGCATTATGCCATACTTAGTACATGTGGTTGTACTAATTATGTGCTTTTATCTATCTCTATAGTGGTTTGATGGTGAGGAGCATTTGGGAAGAAAGACTTGGATCATAGCCTCGTTCAACTGAAGTTGAAGTATGTCCTCATTTGACTCGAGGGCATAGATGTCTTTTATTATTATTCTTGAAGTATTATAACAGACTTAGTAGTACTATATTTCTTTTTCGTGTGGGACGTGTCCCAAGTACTCTTATGTCTAAGATTGATGAGATTGAGACTTAATATTTCCTATTACTTTTATATGAAAGAGATTTTAAAGACTATTATTTTATTTGTGAAAAGTTTTAATTCCGCACTACTTTTCACTATGTATATGCGATGAATGATATGAAAAGGCTTGTATAAGACCTCCGAGAGGTCGAGTACGCCGTTTGCAATCCGAGATTGTGTCCTATATTCTAGGGTGTGGTCTTGGGATGTGACAAACTTGGTATCAGAGCATAGGTTGTGAAAGTAGTCTTAGGAATAAAAAAGTCTCATCAAGTCACATCTAGTAGAGTCTCGACCATTGGTGTGAGTCACGACACATCTATGGGCGAAAGGTTATAAGACGATAGAGTTTCCCTTCTTTCCTACTCCTATGTTGTGCGGTAGAGTAAACGTTATGAGTATCCTTCTTAATGTGTTGTCTTGTGTTTCTAGGAGATGAATATTAGAAGAATGGCCGCTAGAACGTTGGAAGAGGAATGGGTGAATGAGAAAGTTCCTCCTCATGTTGAGCAAGTTGAGAAAGTTGAGCAAGATGAGCAAGTTCCTCAAGATGTTCAAGGTGCTCAAGTGCCTCCCCTAGGTTATCAAGTCCCTAATGTTGAAGGAGGTAATGAGGTCCCGTAGGTTTATCCGGAATTATCTAATAGAGATATTAGAGAGGCTTTGCTTGCTTTAGCCGGAGCCGTGACTACTCAAGCGAATTTGAGTTTGGTGCCTAGGGTGAATGTCTTGGAGAGCACTATGACTTCTAGGTTGAGAGAGTTTGTGTGGATGAATCCTCCTATTTTTCTTGGCTCTAAGGTGGGAGAGGATCCCCAAGAGTTCCTTGATGGTGTGTACAAGGTGTTGAGTGTTATGGGGGTTACATCTAGGGAGAAGGCAGAGTTGGCTTCGTATCACTTGAGGGAAGTTTCTCAAATATGGTACACTCAATGAAAGGATAATAGGCCGGTGTAGTCGGATCCTATATAGTGGGAAGAATTTAAGAAAGCTTTTTTAGGTAAGTACTTTCCCCGTGAGAGGAGGGAGGTTAAGGTAGAGGAGTTTATCAATCTCAAGCAATGCAATGTGTGTGTTGAGTAATACTCTTTGAAGTTCTCAATGTTGTCTATATATGCACCATCCCTAGTGTCTAATCCAAGGGATGAAATGAGTCGTTTTGTGACCGGGGTCCCCGATTTAGTGAGGGAAGAATGTCGTACAGCTATGCTATATGATGATATGACCTTAGCTAGACTCATGGTTTATGCACAATCTATTAAAGAGTCTAAACTTGGTAGGATTGCTAGAAACTTGAAGAGAAGTGGTGCTAGTGATCAATGGCAACCTAGGTTCAAAAAGAGGGCTCAAACTCAAGATGGACCTAGTGCTCCTAAGGTGAAATTTGAGAAAGGAGGTGGCTCTCAAAATGACAAACCTACATGTGTCACTTGTGGCAAGAAACATTATGGTGAGTGTCTATTGGGTACCGGTAGTTTCTTTGGATGTGGAAAAGATGGGCACAAAGTTAGAGATTGTCCTAATAGAGATGGTAAGAAAGTTGCTCCTAATGTTCCAAAGGATGATACTCCAACAAAGAGGCATTTCTATGATTCCGTACTAGAGGAGAAAAGATGGATGAGAGTGATGATGATATTCGTAAGTCCTTGTATTTTCTTTTTATTGATATGAGTTCCTTCTAAGTGGGGGAGTATGGTTATAGATGGGATAGAAAGTCCTAGAAGTTTGTTGCATGAGCATGGTGTTTAGGAGTTTGGTTGAAATGGAATTTCATTAAATTCTTGCATTGTGTATTTTATGAAGCCATGATCATGTTGTAAAAGGTGTTTATATGATGTTACCTTGCATATTAGCATGTCTCTATCATGAATTGCCTAAAAGTTGCATTTTTAGAAAGATTGTATAATTCACTGTAGGTACTGCCTGCTCACTGTGAAATTTTTGGAAATTTGACTAATTCATTCTTTGGTCTAAAATTGTTGTTATGTGGTTAGAACTGATGTATATGATCATGAGATTTAATATAAAATGAGTTTTTGCTATTCGGAATGAAGAATGTGAGTTTTATAGCATGATGAGTTATATAATTTATTCTAAGCTTTTTTGTTGTGTTGTGAATCTCTTGATTGTGTGAAATTGATGTTTTCTCCTTGATTGTGAGTTATGTGGTTTGGTTTCGAGCTGGTAATTGAATCTCTATTCTTGGAAGTGTTCGGAGAATGGCAAGTGTCATTCGAGGACGAATGTTGTCCAAGAGGGGGAGAATGTAAGATCCCAAAAATGACAAAGGTGAACTACAGCCTAAAATTAATGTTATGATGGTCTAAGGCCCTAAGTAGGTATATAATGTGGTATTGAGGCAGTATCTAAGATTTTAGGTGCATTGGAAGTCAAACGTCAAGGGACGACTAAGACGTTCGACGACTAAGTCACCTAAGTGCCTCATATGTTGTTTTATGTGTTTATGTGTGATTCATGAGCTTGTATGGTCCTTGATTGAGTTATTATGATTTCTATAGGTAGTGTGTCAAGTTTCGAGAAGTTTGGAGGTCAAACGTCCAAGAACGTCCATGACGTTCGAAAGATGTGCCTTGAAATGACCTTGTGTGTCTAAGCATGTTCGTTAAGTTTTACGTGTTCGTTTTGGGTGAAATTCATGTGAGAGGTCCTAAACTCGAATACAAATATGTTTGGCATTGAAACGTCTGGGAAAACATCCCCAAGGACCATCCAAGGGTCCTGAGGAAGGACCCAAAGTTGGTGGCCAAGACTATCCAAGACAGCCCACCTACGGATGGCAATCGACGCTCAGTGGGTCAATAGACGCCCTGTAGGTGACGTCTCATCGATTGAACTTAGTGTTGGGGGATAGGAATCCCAAAAAAAGCATTCGTCATAGACCACGGACCAACAGGATAGTCCGTTAGTCAAGGGATGGGCCGGCGATGGGCAACCGTCGATTGGGTCTGTCCCTGCGTGCAGGCCACTGTTAAGTTAAGGGGTGAACTTGTAAATTCACCCCACATCCAAATTGAAATCTTGGCGGTTCCTTAAGGGTTTATTGGGTATTTTAGACATGTATATATGTCTTTAACACTTAGAAGAATTCATTATTCCAAATCAAAACCCCAAAATCCCTTAGAAATTCCTTAAGACTCCATTGAAGCCAAAAATCAAGGAAGAGCTTGGATTGGAGATTGAGTGGTGATTCTTCATAAAATTGGAGGATTAGCATCATTTAGGCATATTTTTTGATCCTTAAAACTCTATTCATCAAGGAGTCCAAATTCAAAGAAGTTTTCTGAAGTTTTCAAAGTTGAACTTGACCTATTTCATGCTATCCATGGGTTCTTGCATTAAAGGATTTTAATAATTGTTTAGTTATTAAATTGTTGTTATTAAGATGATTTTAAATCAATTTACCTATGAACCCATGTAATTGATGAACCCTAGCTTTTGACTAATTTATGGGTTAGTTGATATTGGTCTAATGCTTACGAATGCTAGTGTAGATTTCTATGGGATTTCTAATGATGTAAGAATTATATTCAATTAATGTCTAATTGTTATTAAATTGATAAATCTATATTGAATTAAACTAGTTTCATCTAGTATTATGGTTTATGCTTTGAATTTATGTTGATGGTCATGGGTAAGGGCCTTATGGTATTGAATTGGATGATTTAGTCATGGATTGAAGTGGAGAGAATGGATTGGTGGTACACTGACCTATTTATCTTTAATTTAAGTAATATAACTCTTTAATTATGTTGTGAGTGGTATGGAACACTTATTGTGGAGGTGTTATGTGATTAATGTGGCCTTGTCACCGTTATTTTATGTATTATGATGATCATGGCCTTGTCAGCATTATTTAAAGTAATGTGATGATTGGTGTAGTTGATTATGTGATGTATGATCATATCTACCTATATGTGAAAGTATGTGTTCTTCTATTGATATTAGTTGATCATGTTTGACTAGTGATTATGTGTTCATGTATGTAGTCTTAGAGTTGATACATCATTGTTCCTACTTGACTATATGAGTCTATGATGGTTATATTGATGATGATATTGTAGTGTATAATATGACTTAATGATGATAATGGTTGTTCCTATGTTCTTCTAGAATGACATGTAATATGTGAGAAAGTGCAGTAATGTTGTGTCTTGTTTAGGTAGACTTGTGTCCCTTACTTGACGCTTGTATGAATGTGAATATGTGATATCTTGACTTAGGAATCTAAAGCATATTAGTCTTGAATGTATGAATTTTATGAGAACTTGAATGATGATAAGAGGGTCCTTTGTGTG
Organism: Solanum sitiens; assembly: GCA_016801875.1. NCBI lineage: Eukaryota > Viridiplantae > Streptophyta > Magnoliopsida > Solanales > Solanaceae > Solanum > Solanum sitiens. The sequence continues at coordinate 468,823 of JABWTJ010000112.1, forward strand.
AAACCTTGAACCTAGTGGAAATGTTATGAAACTTGAAGTCGAAAGTCATAATGGAATCCTTCATGTAATGCAATGATGGACTTAAGGTTGATTGGCTGGAACGACATCATATCAAACCTTAGTAAATTCATGATGAGATTCTTGTCGCCGTTGTAAGGTATCCCCTAGAGGACCTCTTTGGTAGGGTAAATGTAATTGGGTTATGAACTTGATATGGAACCCCTTTGTATGAACCTTAATGTGAATTAATCTATGAGACGAAGGCTAGCACCGACTGAGTATGGAAAGGGAAGTAGTTATAGTTAAAGTATGAGGCTAGAATACAAAGTAAGCCCTTGATATTCCTTAACCATGTGCCTACATGGGATGTGTCCAAGTTCTACCATTGGCAAGTAGAACAACCTCATCGGAGGAGGATAGAACTTCGGATTCCATGTTTTGCTACCATGGTCTATGTCGGTTATTGCCTATTGTCATCATGTGAGATACCTATTAGCATAAGAGAAGTTCTATGAAGTTTAGGTGGTGGTATGAGACGCTATCTATATATTGCACAATAGGATTTGAAGATGTTAGTGAGAGTTCCTAGGTCTTCTCCAAGAGCATTACTTGAATGTCCTTTATGTGATGAATGTCTCTTTAATGAACTAATGAATTAATGACTTATGATAGAAAGTATGTAAAAGGATGAGTACTTAATGTAGGGTGGCTGAAGGATTCCTTAGTTAAAGTGTGAAGAGGGCATATGGGATGATCTCTTCATGTCTTATCTAGGGAAGTCTTTAGAACGACTCTAGTTAGGGAAGTTGGTTGTTATGTTGGACATGATCTAAGCTTAGGAAGTCTTAAGGATTATTTAGGTATCCTTGAAGAGGGTGTATGGATGTTCTCTTCTAGGAGTACTTAAGTAAGTCTTTTTATAGCCTTAGTAAAGAGAAGGTCATATTATGTATGTTATGTGTTTGGTGTATAGTAAGTGTGTATGTGTCTCATTCTAAGTAGTCTTGAGGATCGTTTAGGCATACTTAGAGAGGGTATATGGTTGGTCTCTCTTTGTTTGACCTACGTGAGCCTTAGGATAGTTTTTAGTGGGATGATTACATGCTAGAAGGGGCCTTAAGGGAAGGAAGGCAACTTCACTGTACAGTGAAGGAATTCACTGTAATAGTGAATTGAGTTACTGTAAAGTGACTCCTTAAAATGTGATTTTTGGTTTAAGTTATTTCTATGTGTTTCTAAGTTGATAAATGTTGTTCTTATGATTATATTATGATATTTAAATGAAAAGATTCATATTTCCAATAAATGTCCCTTTTCAAGATTTTTATGCATTATGCCATACTTAGTACATGTGGTAGTACTAATTCCATGCTTCTATCTATCTCTATAGTGGTTGGTAGGTGAGGATAATTTGGGAAGCAAGACTTGGATCGTATCATCGTTTAAGTAAAGTTTAAGGATGTCCTCATTTGACTCGAGTGCATAGATGTCTTTTATTGTTCTTCTTGAAGTATTGTAATAGACTTAGTAGTACTATATTTCTATTTCGTGTGGGCTGTGTCCCAATTACTTTTATGTCTAAGATTGATAAGATTGAGACTTAGTATTTCCTATTACTTTTATATGAAAGAGTTTTTAAAGACTATGATTTTATTTGTGAAAAGTCTTAATTCCGCACTACTTTTCACTATGTATATACGATGAATGATAGAAAGGGTTTGTATAAGACCTCCGAGAGGTCGAGTACGGCGGTTGCAATCCGTGATTGTGCCCTATCTTTTAGGGTGTGGTCTTGGAATGTGACAACCTATTTCACTAGTCTCCGGACGTCATGGACATTTCTTGACGTCTTGACTCTTAAACTTCCTAAATGCTTTATAAACATTATTTTGGGTCTTACAACAGTGTTTCATGCCTTGTATACTCATGTGAGGCTCTATATTAGGTCATGGAAATTTTGGGGTGTTACACTTCTCGAGTAGGGTTGGATTGGGTTCTTATGCAACATGTTAAGGTGATAGCCTATGCTTCTAGGAAACTCAAGGTACATGAGAAGAACTACCCAACTCGTGATCTTGAGTTAGCGGCCGTGGTGTTTGCCTTGTGAGTCTTCATGGGATCCCTTTGTCTATCATTTTGGATAGAGGTGCTCAATTTACTTCCCGATATTGGAGGTCTTTCCAAAATGGTTTAGGTTCTCAGGTAAAGTTAAACACCGGCTTTCATCCTCAAATGGATGGTGAAGCGGAGCGTACCATTCAAACCATGAAAGATATGCTTAGAGCTTGTGTTATTTACTTCAAGGGAAGTTTGGATGAACAATTGCCTTTGATTGAGTTCTCTTATAATAATAGCTACCATTCGACTATTGACATGGCTCCTTTTGAAGCTCTATATGGTAGGATATGGAGGTCTCCGGTTGGGTGGTTTGAGGTTGGCGAGTCTTCACTCCTTGGTACTAAACTAATCTATGAAGCTTTGGAGAAAGTTCATGTGATAAGGAATAGACTGAAAATGGCCTATAGTCGACAAAAGTCCTATGCCGACAATAGGAGAAAAGACCTTGAATTTGAAGTAGATGATAAGGTGTACTTGAAAATTTCACCTATGAAAGGGGTGATGAGATTTGGCAAAAAGGGGAAACTTAGTCCTCGGTATATGGGTCCCAATGAGGTATTGCAACGGGTTTGCAATGTTGCATATGAGTTGAAATTACCTAGTGAAGTAGCTTCGGTTCACCCGATATTTTATGTCTCCGTGCTTAAGAAGTTTATTGGTGACCCCGCGTCCATTTTTTCTATTGAAGGTCTAGGTATGGATTAGAAGCTTTCCTATTAAAAGTTTCTGGTAGAAATCCTTGATAGTCAAGTTAAGGAGTTGAGTAACAAAGAGCTGGCCTCCGTAAAAGTTCTATGGAGAAACCACCTAGTTGAGAGAGCAACATGGGAGGCCAAGGCCGACATGATGTCCCGTTATCCCCATCTTTTTCCAAATGGAGGTTAGTAATTCCTTTTAATAATGAAGATAATTAATATTATGTATTTTGACTTATTTTCTAAAGTAGGTTCTTTTTTTGGTTAAGGTTGTGCAAAAAATGAGTTTTCATGAAAAAGGCTTTTTGTGTTAACTTACACTTATGAGAAATTTAAGTATATGTTGCCTTGTTGAGAATTTGTTGTTTTATTGTTGTCTTGATAAGAAGGATAGCATGGTTACTCTTTGATGTATTTTGAGCTCATGTTGATATTGAGAAGGAAGTTCCTCATTTTATGTCATGAAATGTTGAGTTCTTATATGTTGTGCATTATGAATTGAGTTTATATGTGTAATGTTGTTGATATGTGTAGAATGGAGTTGTAAGTACTCCAATGAGCTATGACTCATAATGATTTTTATGTTTTTGGTTGTTGGGCTGCTAGTATTGAGTGTATCATTTCCCTTCCAAAATAGTTTAGTGTCATTCGGGGACGAATGTTCCTAAGGCGGGGATAATGTAACACTCCGAAAGTCCATGACTTGATCTAGAGCCTCACTTGATGAACTAAGGCTTGAAACACTGTTCATAGGCCTAAAATATTGTATTTAAATCATTTAGGAAGTTTGAGAGTCAAAACGTCAAGAAACGTCCATGACTTCTAGAGACTAGTGAAATTGCGGTTAGCATGCCTTGGCATGTTTCATGGGGTTTTAGGAGTCAGAATTTAATAAAAATTGGTAAAAAGGTGTTAAAAAGTATTATATTGTGTTTACGGTCGAAATGTCCCTGTACGACTCCCCAAGGACAACCCTAGGGGTCCTTGGTAAGGACCCTACAATTTGACCAAAAGTTGTCAGTTCGACAGTGGCCAAACGACGGACCAATCGATGAGCCGTCGATGGGTCAACGGCCCGTCGATGATGGTGATTGTTCCAGCCTTATACAAATTTGGAAAGGGTCCAAAAACCAAGCCTCAATCCTAAACAACGACTTGCCAGCACGGGCCGTCGATAGGACTACGGGGTGTAGGTTAAAGAGTTGTCGATTGGGCCTGCGTTTCACTATCCGATTTCAAGTTAAGTCATTTAATTAGTTAGTTGGTTATTTGGTGAATTAAGGGTTAGGGGGTGTTTCACTATATGAATTGTGAGATTATTTAAGTTACGATGATATACGGTTGATTGTGATTCACTCATGTGCCTTACTATGATGTGATGATGATTATGTGTTAATCTCATATATAAGGGTTGTATTGAAAGGAAGTTCTCATGCAATACCTAATGAGCTAATGATTGTGAATATACAAGGGGTTAGTCTCCTATGGCCTATACTAACTTAAGATGATTAGGACAGGCTTAAAGACATTTCAAAAAAGGGACCTTAGCTTAGCACCGGGTGAACTAAATGTGAGATGTGTCCCTTCCCAAGGTGGGAAGGTAGGTTCACTATGTTCTCATGAGATAGAGATTATAATACAATTGACTCACACGGAAATTTCCATGACCTATACTAGAGCTTAATATGTTGAATAATGATGGTTTTAGACCTAAATAAGTATAAATAACTTGTTTGAGAAGTTTCGGAGTCATAACATTAAAGAAAGGCCTTAATGTCCGGAAACTAGCAAAATTTTAGTTGACGTCCCTATGTTTGGGAAAGGTTTTGGAGGATCAAATGAAGTCTAAAACTTGTAAAAACACTTTGTATAGGTAGAGTGTAGTATAGAGAGTCTAAACGTACGATAACGACACCCCAAGGACCATCGAAAGGGTCCTTGGGAAGGACCCCAACATGGGTGGGCAGGCTACAAAAATAGCCTGAGAAAGTCAAGGATTGGTGGGCTACTGTGAGACGCTCAGCCAACACGGACCTCACTGCCTCATATTATTTTTGGGAAATAAGATGTGTGTTGGCCCCGCGTCGTGGAGACACTTCCCAGATATCATAAAAGTCGTATTTTGGGTGTTTTGACTTCACAAATAAACCCATTTAAGTGAGGGATCTTTTGGGTAATTTAATGGGTGAATATAGAATGTATTAGGGTCAGTTTTAGGTCAATTTGATAACTCAAATCAAGTCCCACAAGTTGAAATAAAAAATCTCTTCTCTCTCCCAAATTCTCTCCTCCTCCAAAATTCCATTGAAGACCAAAAGAGCTCCAAGAAGAAGATCAAGCCTTCAAGTTTTTCAACCTAATTTCGTGGATTTCTCATCTATAAATTATGGTTTCTTTCACTCTTGGTAATCCTTTCCCCAAGAGGTCCTTCAAAAGATGATTTCTAAATCCCCCAAAACAACGGTTTTTCTCCTCACATGGGTCTTCTTTTTGTAAAATGAAATTGTGAATCAATTGTGATGAAATATGATGAATTGATGTTTTTTAAGTATTAACTAATGGTTAATTGATGAAAACCTATGAGTTTTCCCTTGACCCATGTCTTTCCCCCAAATCCCTAATTTCTTGGATTTATTAAGGTGAATTATTGAGGGTGATGAACATGTCACTTGTTTACTTTGATTTTAGTTATGTTAATACTTCATGAATTGCATTATTTCATATGTTGGTTGTGAGTTCTTGGGTATTGAAGTATGAACTCCCATGAAGGGCAATGAGGTATGATCTTGATTCTCCTTTGATCTTAATTATGCAAGGTGAAATCCACTTATGTGATAATGATGCTATAGCTAATTGTGTTGTTGTGATGTTGGTGACAGGGATCCCTCATCCTTAACCCTAGATCTATGAATTGGCTATGAAGTATGTAATTATGTTATGATGTGATCATTATATGATTGAATGTAGTTTCTCATGATTATAATGTTGTCTCTAAAGTGAAAGGATATTTCTCACTTGTGATCACCTATGAGCTATTATGATAAGATGTTTACTTAAAGGTCTAAACGAGACTAATGTGAACTTGTATTATGTTATATTGTAACGTTCCAGAAAATCACATGTTTAATAAAGATCCCAGTACGTCCTTAAGAAAGCCTATTAGGGGTACATAAGCACCCCAATGCGCAATATTGAGAAATATTGGGCATAGTATAGAAAAATTGGCTAAGAGATATTAGCCAATTTTCTATATACCAATATGAAATATACTTTTTGGGTTGTCATGCCCCAATCCAAGATTGATGTTTAAGAAATGTACCTGCAATGAAGACCCTAAGCTAATAAAATATATGTCATCCAACTCACAAAAGGTATGAGGCATCCAAGTGTCAAGCCTAGATACCATTCCACATGACCATCTAAAATGATCATGTAAATTAAGCAGTGCCCAAGGACATGGTGAGGGTCCTTAGGACAATAAGTGAGCATTCCAAAATGAGCCATAAAGATAAGTTAGTTAAGAAAGTGCAACAAACCCATGTGCAAGCACATGGGATAACCGGCCGAGAGGGGGACCACTCGACAGCCAACCACTTTTGGTTAGGCGGTTAGGGACATGCGTGCACGGGTCCGTCCGTGTGGGGTCAACTCTCCTAACCAACTCTACATCGTAACTAACCTAACCAACTAGCTAGCTAACCTAGGATCAATTAAAAATAACCAGCCAATGGACCCGACAACCTCAGACCCTAACTAACTTAGGGACAACCTAGTACCTAGCCTAGGATGCTCCAAAAGTTGTTAGTTGTGGTCCTAGTGACTTATGGGTGTTTTGGTAATTTCCCTAGGTTCCTAAATTAATTAAATTAAGGATTTAATTAATTAATTAAAAGTCAAAACATTGACCAAAACAAGGGTCAATGCCGATTTCCAGATTTCGGTCAAAGTCAACATCTTCCTATGTTTAGTCCACTTAGGAAGGGCGTTTGGTAATTTACTAATCAGTTGGTTAATTTACTAAAATATCCCTAGTTGAATAATTCAAAGTCAGTTCCTAAACCTAAAACTCACGATCAAACACTCAAAGAATGACAACGCTAAAACAAACGAAAGAAAGAGGCAGAAAGTTCATAGACGTTCTAGGAGATTTCAAGGTTTCTCCATGTTTTCGTTCAAGGTGGTCTTCCTAGATTAAGTTCTACTTAAGGTATGGGTTTCTATCCTGGACTTCTTTCTCCAAGAGAACTTTCTTTCCAATGATTCAAAGATCTTGAAAACTAGGGTTGTTCACGTGTTCTCGTCAAACTCCATGTCCCTAGTATCCTTTTTGATTCCATGTTGAATAGGTTAGAGATCATGTTGTTGGTATGTGGTGCTGGCTGTTCTTAACATGTATTGTTCTTGAAAGATGAATACTGAAAGAACCTATGAGCTTGTAAGTCGCATAAAGTAATATTATCATGTAAATTAAGAATTGATGATATGCTAAGTTCCGTCCGTGATGTGTTAAGTGAATTATGTGTTTTGGCCGAATGTTGACTTGCTGTTGTTGTGACGTTATGAAGAGGTTATAGTCATCAAATATTAATATGATGATGTCTAATATGTCTTTAAAACATTACCCTAAAGTCAGGAACTAAAATTGTCTTTAAAGACTGTAACAACCCAAAAATGACTATGCTAAGTAATGTATAAACGTACCTAGAATGCCTAGATTAGACCAGGTTCACACGGCTTGATGCGCGTGGAACCAAACCTCAGAACCTCTGCACCAGCCAAGCCAACCAACTTGGTGAGTTACTTGAGCTAGGCAAGTTTGGGTCCAGCCATGTAGGGCACCCGAATATTAAGATTCACCCGGATGAGTTTTAACCGGACTTGAAAGGGGTAATCTTAGGTTTGGAGGGTCTAGGGTTAAAATGGTCTTTTCCAGGCTAGGTGTAGTATTGTAATTACCCTAACTATTTAATTAATTAATGAAAATAGTGGACAATTCGGGTAGGGTTGACCCGAATTGACCCATTTTCGCGCGATGAGCTTCACCCGGGTTCGATCCTTGGTGGAAGCAATATTTAAGTTGAATTAATTGGTATTTAATTATCTAATTTAATTAAGGGCATTTTAGTTTTGTCACTTAAGCCTTAGAAAATCAGATTTTTATTTAAAATAACAAATAGTCCTAGTTTGACTAAGTCCTTACCTAAAACTCCTACTACTAAGCTTACTCTCACATCTCTCCACTCTCATTATCACGTCTCTCCACACTCATTCTCACGCTTTCTTCATCAGTAAAAGAACAAAAAAATGAAAAGTTCATCACTCTTGAAGAACTTGTACGCTAAAACTCAAAAGAAAAACTAAACTAAAATCGAAAAGCAAAAACATTATTCTTGACGGATTGTGCTTGAAGTTTCGGTGGGGAGGCTTTGGTGTCGTGGGAGTTGGTTGTCCATTGGATCACGTTTGGAAGGTTAGAACGACACAAAAAGGTATGGGTTTTCTTCCTTTTGGTCCCTTTCCCAAGAGACCCCTAAGATTCAGTCAATTCTAATCCAAAAACTAGGAATGTTTCCCCGTTGCATGTCCTTGTCACTAGCTCCAATCAATTGTTGTAGGTTGGGTATGTTTGTTGGTAGAAATTAGGGATGTAACGTGTTTTCGTGATGATTATGTTCATGTATGTATGTTTGGATTTATGTGACTGATAATTATGTCTTTCCGAAATTATGTGACAAGTATATGTGTGCATTGTGTAGGCCATAACCCTTGGTCATAAATTGAAGTGTGAAAAAGGCATGTTGAATCCTTGTATTTTATGTGCAAATGCTTGTAAAAATCATGATGTTCATATGAGGTGTGATGTTGTTGAATTGAGTGAAAACTCTTGGCTAAATGTAACCACGAAAATGCACCTAATAATGTACAAAATATTCTTCGAATTGTCCTAAAATCTACCGCACAAAATGTTGAGAAAATGGACTGGAAAACGTGATCATATTTCCAGATTGCTGGAAAGTTGGTTTCGGCTATGTACCTTGAAAATTGGAGATTCAAAAATCATTTTTTAATATGTGAGGTCATCAGGGATTGAACCCGAGACCTCACTATATGTAGGCTTCTAAAAATGTTGATATTTAATGTGAGGTGAGGGGGATTCGAAATGGGGTAAGGTTGGGTGAAGAAACAAAGGAAAACGGAAAATAAATAAGATGGAGAGTGTGGGGATCGAACCCACAACCCCCCGGATAGGTGAGAAAAGTAGGAGAAAAACTAAAGAAAAATAAAATGAGCTTTTGGGAGATCGATCCCACATCCTCTTGGTCTCAAACGAAAAAGAGAGGAAATAAAAGAAAGACAAAAGAAGTGTAGGCATTGGGGATCGACCTAGGGTCCCCAAGCCGAAAATATAAACTAAAAACTTAAATAAGAGACAAAGTGTTGCTCAAGGGATTTGAAATCGGGTTCCCTTGCCCAATTTCGTATTGATACATAAGTCTTACGTGAATAAATATTTAATGAATGATGCCTATAGGAATCGAAATCGAGACCTTGACATACTTACAAGATGCATAAGTCTTGTACCACATAATCTTGGGTAAGTATATGAACGAAGCCTCATGGCTTGTACATATGGGTTCATAAGTGCAGCTTACGTTTAAAAGTAAGTGAACCTAAGATGTATATGATGAAATGATGTGATCCCAAGAGGGTTAAGTAATAGTGTGAAATACGCTAAAAGGCCAAGTGCATTGGCATATGATGAAATGAACATTCACGTAATGGGGTGAGTAATTATGAAGAGCTAATATGCAAAGTTAATGAATGTGGTGACAACACGATAAGAGGCTAATATGAAAGACGAGATCAATCTCAAATTAGCCTAATAAGTGTTACCAAATATCGTACTCACCTATGAGAGTATAAAACTAATAAAGAGACCAGTCTCTAAGAAACACTCTAATGAAAGTATTGAGATAAATGCACACTTAATATTAATGATGAGATGAGAAATCATCTAATGAGCAATGATGCCCTCATGCTAGAAGCCAGTTTCTATGATGGGTGAGATGAATGTAATGGAACTTTATACGGAGCACCGATAGGCTAGCTATGAGTCGCGATTCCTTATTTCGAGAAGGTAGAGGTTCGTGTAAATCTCATGAGATGAGACTGTCCATTTAGGCGGGTATGGGTCTCCTTATATCTCCTAGTCTACGAACCTATGCAGCCAACATAGGGTTCTAGCAGTGTTTATTTCCCTATATACGCTAGCATATTTTGGTTTCACTTTGGCCGGTGATTCCACCTATTTTTGGTGTGGGGTAGACAGTGGATTTCACGGAGCTCACATGATCTATGTCGGTTAAAGTTAAAGTTCCCAAAGAAAGAATGAGGCCAACCTCAAGTAATGCACACAATGAAATGAATGATAAAAAGGTGTTTGGATATGATAATCAAGAGGTGAACTAGACTCAAGTAATGACACTAGGTCATTCTTAGTCATTGCACAGTGAACCCGAAGAGAGTCCTAAACAACATCCTAGGTATATAAATGAATGAAAAATGAAGTATGTATGAATGAATGAAGCAGACTCTGTGTTTGCTAAAGAAGGCTCCCTAGTTGAGGTCCCATATGTTGAGCCCACATTTGGGAAGTCCTAATGTTAAGTCCGTGATTCCAAGGTCTCACGACATACGAATGAATGATATATGATATATGTATGTGCTAAATGAAGTGTGTTATGTGATGTGTGCAATATGTAAAGAATGATGATGCATGTTACTCTCATAGCATGAGTTTCCTAATCTGATTTGGCAAGTCCAACTGACTTGGCTTTCCATAACTCATATCGTTAGGAGAGAGCTCTTCTTAATCATGCATGTCCTTGGTGTGTACTTACATACACCCATACTTAGTACAAGTGTGTACTAATCCCATACAATCCTTTACTTTTAGGTGAAGGTGAAGGTGGACGCTAGAACTTACGAGACTACGTTGAAGCTATACGGACGTGGAGCATTCATCCCGACTTGGTAGACCCCCATTATTTTGAGGATGCTAATCTCTTATATTCTATCTTAGACGTAGGCATGATCTAGTGGAGGATGTTCCACTAGCGTTTCTTTCTTACTTATTTTTAGACGTCGTATTGGTGCCATTTTGGCAACTTTATATTAATGCAGTTATGAACTATTTCCTTCATTTGAATATCTTATTATTAGAAGGTTGTCGTGAACTGATGTGATATGATGCAATTCTTACTATGAAGTTTATGTATACTTCAAAGCAAATAAAAGTTGTAAATTTTCTGCTAAAATTAACCTATACGATGTAACAATGACGTATGTAGGCTTGTGTGCGACCTCTAAGAGGTCAACGACGCCGGTTTCGGTTAGGGTCTAGACCCCTGTCGTGACAAACGTGGTATCACAGCATTAGGTTTAATTCCAAGGATAATAAGTTCACATCAACCACATCGAGTAGTTTCTAAGTTATGGTAGTGAAGTGCACCACTATCATGAATTAGAGATTGCATGATGCGTAGGAAAATTTCCCTTCTTCTGATCTTATCGTGCTTCCCTTAATGTCTGATTCTTGGTGTTATGAGCGTATCTAACATCAACTCTTATTTTTTTCAGAAAATGAACACAAGGGGGAACGCTGGTCGGGGAAGAGTAGGAGCAGCTGCTGGGGGCAACCAAGTTCCACCCAGGCTCCAGCTGCACGAGTGGCCATGCCAGTTAACCCAGCTGGGTTGACTGATGCGGAGGTGCGGACAGCTTTGGCACAGATGGCTCAAGCCATTACTGTGAAGGCTTAGGCTATGACGGCCCAGGCCAACAGACAGGAGGTTCAGCGGGAGAACCCACCAGCCCACAACATGGCGAACAGGTTGCGAGATTTTACGAGGATGAATCCTCCAATCTTTACAGGATCTAAGACTGTAAAGGATCCTTAGGAGTTAGTGGAGGAGGTCCAGAAGATTCTGGTAGCGATGGGGGCCATGGAGATTGAGAAAGCTGAGATGGCCTCGTACCAGCTTAAGGATGTTGCACATGCTTGGTGCAAGATGTGGCAAGATAGCATGGCGTTGGGCGGAGGTCCGATCACATGGGAGCTGTTTATCACAGCCTTTCTGGAGAGGTTCTTCCCCAAAGATATGAGAGAGGATAAGGTTGAAGAATTCATCAACCTTAAGCCGGGGTCGATGACTGTCAGGGAGTATTCCCTAAAATTCATAAAATTGTCCAGGTATGCCACTTTCCTTGTGTCGAACAGCAGGGACGAGATGAGCAGGTTTCTTACAGGAATCTCAGAGGACTTGGAGGAGGAGTGTCGGGCTGCGATGCTCCATGACAGCATGGACTTGTCCAGGCTGATGGTACATGTCCAGCAGGTTGAGGATAGCAGGAAGAAGAGGAGAGTCCGTGAGGTAATGAGGCCTAACCCTTCTTACCAGATAGGTTCCAGCAGTGGTGGTGGCATAAGCACTTTCGGAGTTCGTGATTAGGCCAGATTTAAGAAGGGGCATCAGAGTTTAGGGAACTCTAACTCTCAGAGGAGTTCAGCACCCAGAAGAGGCAAGACCGAGCCCAAGAATGGCAATGGAGGTTATGTGCAGCATCCTAGAAAGGAATGTGGCAAGTGTGGCCGTATTCACAGTGGAGAGTACAGACTAGGCACTAATGCCTTCTTCGATTGCGGAAAGAGCGGACACATGGTCAGGGATTGTCCATAGAATAGGGGTCAAGCTGGAGGTGATGCTCAGCCTAGGACTAGTCCCCAGAATGCTACTGCAGCCGAGCCTCCTAAGAGGAACAGATTCTACACCTTGAAGGGCAGGGAAAACCAGGAGAAGTCTGCTGATGTGGTCACAGGTATGTTGCAAGTCTTCTCAACCTTTGTTTATGCTTTACTTGATCCAGGGTGTACGCTTTCTTTTGTGACTCCCTTGCTTGCTCTTACTTTTGAAACACTACCTGAGGTTTTGCATGATCCTATTGTAGTTAGTACTCCCTTAGGAGAAAATGTGAGAGCTGATAGGGTCCATAAAGACTGCCCAATAGTAGTATGTGGTAAGATTTTGTGTGCAGACCTTGTAGAGTTACCCATGAATGACTTCGATATTATACTTGGTATGGAATGGCTCCATAAATGTTATGCCTTCATGGATTGTCGTAGTAGGGTTGTGAGATTCCGTTTCCCTAATGAAGTAGAGCTGGTCTGGGAGGGGTACAATTCGAGTCGTTCAAGTCCCTTGATTTCGAACCTAAAAGCTAATGAAATGATGTCCAAGGGATTGTTATGCCATCTTGTGAGTGTCAATGATCTAGATTATGACATTCCTCCCATAGACTCTGTGTGTGTAGTGAATGAGTTCCAAGATGTTTTCCCTGATGATTTTCCAAGAGTCCCTCCCCCTCGAGAGATTGATTTTCGTAGTGACCTAGATCCTGATACAAAACCGATTTCAATTCCTCCCAACAGAATGGATCCAGCTGAACTCAAAGAGTTGAAGCTGCAGTTAAAAGATCTCACTGATAAGGGCTTCTTCCAGCTGAGCATATCCCCTTGGGGCGCTCCAGTGTTGTTTGTGAAAAAAAAGGATGGAACCCTTAGGATGTGTATCGATTATCGGTAGCTCAATAAAGTCACTATAAAGAACAAGTATCCACTTCCCAAAATAGATGACTTATTCGATCAGCTCCAAGGTTCTAGTTTCTTCTCGAAGATTGATCTTCGTTCCGGGTATCATTAGCTTAGGGTTAGGGATGAATATGTCCCAAAGACAGCCTTTCGTACCCGTTATGGTCATTATGAGTTCCTAGTCATGTCATTTGGTCTCACTAATGCACCATCTGTATTTATGGACCTCATGAATCGAGTCTTTCGTGAATACCTTGATTCTTTCATCATAGTATTCATTGATGACATCCTCATCTACTCTAAGACCAAGGAAAAGCATGAACAACATTTGAGACTAACCTTGCTGGTACTTAGACAACATCAGTTGTATGCCAAATTTAGCAAGTGTGAATTCTGGCTTAGATCAGTGACCTTCCTGGGTCATGTTGTGTCTGATCAAGGTGTGGAGGTAGACCACAGGAAGACTGATTTTGTTAAGAACTGGCCAATAACTCTTACTCCCACCGATATCTGTAGCTTTTTGGGATTGGCTGGTTACTACTGCAGGTTCGTGGAGGGTTTTTCTTCCATTGCTGCCCCACTGACAGCTTTGACTAAGAATAAAGCCAAGTTCGAATGTGCGGAGACTTGTGAGAAGAGTTTCCAGGAGCTCAAGGACAGACTCACTTCAGCCCTAGTGCTTACGTTGCCTAAATGTGGTTAGAATTACACTGTTTATTGTGACGCATCTAGGGTTGATTTGGGTTGTGTTCTTATGCAGGGTGATAGCCTACGCGTCCAGACAACTCAAGGTTCATGATAAGAATTATCCCACTCATGACCTGGAGTTGGCAGCTGTGGTATTTGCCTTCCATCCTTAGACAGATGGGCAGGCAGAGCGCACCATTCAGATATCGGAGGACCTGTTGAGAGCGTGTGTGATTGACTTCATAGGTTGTTGGGACGACCATCTTCCATTCATAGAGTTCTCGTATAATAACAGCTATCACTCCAGCATTGGGATGGCATCGTTTGAGGTACTGTATGGTAGGAGGTGTAGGTCTCAATTTGGGTTGTTCGAGGTTGGAGAGTCATCCATTTTGGGTCAAGTGATCATTCATGAGGCCTTAGAGAAGGTCAAGGTGATTAGGGATAGGTTGGATACTGCTTACAGTCGGTAGAAGTCTTATGCAGATAATAGGAAGAGGCCCTTAGAGTTTGATGTTGGTGACCAAGTCTACTTGAAGATATCACCCATGAAGAGGGTGATGAGGTTTGGCAGGAAGGGGAAGTTGAGTCCGAGGTACATTGGGCCATACGAGATTCTACAGCGTGTGGAAGAGGTGGCCTATGAGTTGGCATTGCCTACGGAACTAGCTTCTGTTCATCTAGTCTTTCAAGTCTCTATGTTAAAGAAGTGCCTTGGAGATCCAACATCGATTCTGCCTGTCGAAGGTTTAGGAGTTGATGAAGACTTGTCCTATAAGGAGGTTCCTATTGAGATTTTAGACCGGCAGGTGAAGCGTCTGAGAAATAAGGAGGTTTCCACAGTGAAGGTATTGTGGAGGAACCATCTTGTTGAGGGTGCTACGAGGGAGGCCGAGGCCGATATGAGATCCCGCTATCCTCATCTTTTCAGCTCTTGAGGTTAGACTTTCTACTCTTAAGTCTAAGTTTCCTTATATCCTCTATTCCTTGTTGCTATTGCTTGACTGTGTAAAGTACTTATGTTATGATATGACTGGCATTGTGCTAGATAATTAGAGGTGTCATTTGGGGATGAATGTTCCTAGGAGGGGATAATGTAACAACCCAAAAATGATTATGGTAAGTAATGTCTAAATGTACCTACAATGCCTACATTAGACCTGGTTCACACGGCCTGATGCGCGTGGAACCAGACCTCAGAACCTATGCACCAACCAAGCCAACCAACTTGGTGAGTTATTTGAGCTAGGCAAGGTTGGGTCCACCCATGTAGGGCACCCGAATATTAAGATTCACCCGGATGAGTTTTAACCGGACTTGAAAGGGGTAATCTTAGGTTTGGAGGGTCTAGAGGTAAAATGGTCTTTTCCAGGCTAGGGGTAGTATTGTAATTACCCTAAGTATTTAATATATTAATTAATGAATGAAAATAGTGGACAATTCGGGTAGGGTTGACCCAAATTGACCCATTTTCGCGAGATGAGCTCCACCCGGGTTCGATCCTTGGTGGAAGCAATATTTAAGTTGAATTAATTGGTATTTAATTATCTAATTTAAGTAAGGGCATTTTAGTCTTGTCACTTAAGCCTTAGAAAATCAGATTTTTATTTAAAATAACAAATAGTCCTAGTTTGACTAAGTCCTTACCTAAAACTCCTAATACTAAGCTTACTCTCACATCTCTCCACTCTCATTATCACGTCTCTCCACTCTCATTCTCACGCTTTCTTCATCAGTAAAAGAACAAAAACAATCAAAAGTTCATCACTCTTGAAGAACTTGTACGCTAAAACTCAAAAGAAAAACTAAACTAAAAACAAAAAGCAAAAATATTTGACTTGACGGATTGTGCTTGAAGTTTCGGTGGGGAGGCTTTGGTGTTATGGGAGTTGGCTGTCCATTAGAGCAGGTTTGGAAGGTGTTGAACGACACAAAAAGGTATGGGTTTTCTTCCTCTTGGTCCCTTTTCCAAGAGACCCCTAAGATTCAGTCAATTCTAATTCGAAAACTAGGAATGTTTCCCCGTTGCATGTCCTTGTCAATAGCTCCCATCAATTGTTGTAGGTTGGGTATGTTTGTTGGTAGAAATTAGGGATGTAACGTGTTTTCGTGATGATTATGTTCATGTATGTATGTTTGGATTTATGTGACTGATAATTATGTCTTTCCGAAATTATGTGATAAGTATTTGTGTGCATTGTGTAGGCCGTAACCCTTGGTCATAAATTGACGTGTGAAAAAGGCATGTTGAATCCTTGTATTTTATGTGCAAATGCTTGTAAAAATTGTGATGTTCATATGAGGTGTGATGTCGTTGAATTGAGTGAAAAATCTTGGTTAAATATAACCACAAAAATGCACCTAATAATGTACGAAATATTCTTCGAATTGTCCTAAAATCTACCGCACAAAATGTTGAGAAAATGGACTGTAAAACATGATCAAATTTCCAGATTGCTGGAAATTTGGTTTCGGCTATGTAACTTGGAAATTGGAGATTCAAAAATCATTTTTTAATATGTGAGTTCATCAGGGATTGAAGCCGAGACCTCACTATATGTAGGTTGATAAAAAAGTTGATATTTAATATGAGGTGAGGGATATTCGAAATAGGGTAAGGTTGGGTGAAGAAACAAAGGAAAAAGGAAAATAAATAAAATGGGGAGTGTGGGGATGGAACCCACAACCCCTCGAATAGGTGAGAAAAGTAGGAGAAAAACTAAAGAAAAATAAAATGAGGTTGTGGGGGATCGATCCCACATCCTCTTGGTCTCAAACGAAAAAGAGAGGAAATAAAAGAAAGACAAAAGAAGTGTAGGCATTGGGGATCAACCTCGGGTCCCCAAGCCGAAAATATAAACTAAAAATTTAAATAAGAGACTAAGTGTTGCTCAAGGGATTTGAAATCGGGTTCCCTTGCCCAATTCAGTATTGATACATAAGTCTTACGTGAATAAATATTTAATGAATGATGCTTATAGGAATCGAAATCGAGACCTTGGCATACTTACAAGATGCATAAGTCTTGTACCACATAATCTTGGGTAAGTATAAGTCACTTAGATGAATTATGAACGAGGCCTCATGGCTTGTACGTATGGGTTCATAAGTCTAGCGTACGTTTAAAAGTAAGTGAACCTAAGATGTATATGATGAAATGATGTGATCCCAAGAGGGTTATGTAAGAGTGTAAAATACGCTAAAAGGCCAAGTGCATTGGCATATGATGAAATGAACATTCATGTAATGGGGTGAGTAATTATGAAAAGCTAATATGCTAAAGTTAATGAATGTGGTGACAACACGATAAGAGGCTAATATGAAAGACGAGATCAATATCAAATGAGCCTAATAAGTGTTACCAAATATCGTACTCACCTATCAGAGTGTAAAACTAATAAAGAGACCAGTCTCTAAGAAACACTCTAATGAAAGTATTGAGATAAATGCACACTTAATACTAATGATGAGATGAGAAATCATCTAATGAGCAATGATGCCCTCATGCTAGAAGCCAGCTTCTATGATGTGTGAGATGAATGTAATGGAACTTTATACGGAGCACTGATAGGCTAGCTATGAGTCGCGATTCCTTATTTTGGGAAGGCAGAGGTTCGTGTAAATCTCATGAGATGAGACTGTCCATTTAGGCGGGTATATGTCTCCTTATATCTCCGACTGTTTGAACCTATGCAGCCAACATAGGGTTCTAGCAGGGTTCATTTCCCTATATACGCTAGCATGTTTTGGTTTCACTTTGGTCGGTGATTCCACCTCTTTTCAGTGTGGGGTAGACACTGGAATTCATGGAGCTCACATGATCAATGTCGATTAAAGTTAAAGTTCCCAAAGAAAGAATGAGGTCAGCCTCAAGTAATGCACAAAATGAAATGAATGATACCAAAGGTGTTTGGATAGGATAATCAAGAGGTGAACTAGACTCAAGTAATGACACTAGTTCATTCTTAGTCATTGCACAGTGAACCCGAAGAGAGTCCTAAACAACATCCTAGGTATATAAATGAATGAAAAAAGAAGTATCTATGAATGAATGAAGCAGACTCTGTGTTTTCTAAAGAAGGCTCCCTAGTTGAGGTACCATATGTTGAGCCCTCATTTGGGAAGTCCTAATGTTAAGACCGTGATTTCAAGGTCTCACGGCATACGAACAAATGATATATGATATATGTATGTGCTAAATGAAGTGTGTTATGTGTTGTGTGCAATATGTAAAGAATGATGATGCATGTTACTTTCATAGCATGACTTTCCTAATCTGATTTGGCAAGTCCAGCTGACTTGGCTTTTCATAACTCATATCGTTAGGAGAGAGTTCTTCTTAATCATGCATGTACTTGGTGTGTACTTGCATACACCCATACTTAGTACAATTGTGTACTAAGCCCATACAATCCTTTACTTTTAGGTGCAGGTGCAGGGGGACGCTAGAGCTTACGAGACTACGTTGAAGCTATCCGAACGTGGAGCATTCATCCAGACATGGTAGGCCCTCATGCTTTCGAGGATGCTTATCTCTTATATTCTAGCTTAGACGTAGGCATGAGCTAGTGGAGGATGTTCCACTACCGTTTCTTTCTTACATATTTTTAGATGTCGTATTGGTGCCATTTTGGCAACTTTATATTAATGCAGTTATGAACTATTTCCTTCATTTGAATATCTTATTATTAGAAGGTTGTCGTGAACTAATGTGATATGATGCAATTCTTACTATGAAGTCTATGTATACTTCAAAGCAAACAAAAGTTTTAAATTTTCCGCTAAAATTAACCTATACGATGTAACGATGACGTACGTAGGCTTACCTTGTCCCTGGTATCCTTTTCGATTCCATGTTGAATAGGTTAGAGATGATGTTGTTGGTATGTGGTGTTGGCTGTTCTTAACATGTATTATTCTTGAATGATGAATACCGAACTAACCTATGAGCTTGTAAGTCGCATAAAGTAATATTATCATGTAAATTAAGAATTGATGATATGCTAAGTTTCGTCCGTGATGTGTTAAGTGAATTATGTGTTTTGGCCGAATGTTGACTTGCTGTTGTTGTGACGTTATGAAGATGTTATAGTCATCAAATGTTAATATGATGATGTCCAATATGTCTTAAAAACGTTACCTTAAAGTCAGGAACTAAAGATTGGCTTAAAAGACAACTATGAAATCACATCTTGAATGAATTGACTATCTGATGCCTATAAAATTTGCTAACACTACTTTGTCAAAAAGGATGCATGCAAAATGGCTATAATGTTATGATTAATAATTAAAAGATTGGCTAATGAATAATATACATATCCAACCAAGCATGAAAGAATGTAAAATTGGCTTATGCTAATAAAGATGGTTATGTAATCAAGTTTATGCCAATACTAATCATATGCCAATCTTGTGTAGTTAGAATATCAAATGATATTATAAGCACTTCTAAATTAATTAAATGTATCCATAACCAAGGGCATGCCATTCATTGGGACAACTCCCAACATTCTCTAAAAGAATGAACTATGAACATATATAACTCATTGAAAGAAGTGCTCATCGTCCATAAACGATGAAATGAATCTACTACACTAAAATAAAAAAGTAACATGAGTTATAACATAATTAAAGGAGTCTAAACTAAGTAAGTGACCAGAATGGGGTGATAAATAAAGTGAGACAAGTCTTACTTACACCTAAGCGACTATGTTAAAAGAATACTCACGAATGAAGGTGTTAGAATGTGTGAGACTAGTCTCATTAACACCTAAGGATGATATGTAAGGACAATTCACATTCATCAATGTAAAGTAAGGATGATATGTAAGGACAATTCACATTCATCAATGTACAGTAAGGATGATATGTAAGGACAATTCACATTCATCAATGTAAAGTAACGATGATATGTAAGGACAATTCACATTTTATCAATGTAAAGTAAGGATGACAAGTCATCAAAAGAGTAAGTAAATCTTAATCTAGAAGTAAGCTTCCATAATGCTTGAGTCAACTCTAAAAGATAAATAATATAATGAAAGTGAGTACAACACCGATAGACTAGTTATGAGCATGTGCGTGCACGCGTAAGTCTCATACGACGAGGATACCACCGAGGTGGATAAGTAGTCTCATTAAGTCCCTAGTTTTCGAACTATGTCTAGCCAACATAGGAACTAGCCAGTGGTTTCCACCTAAGCGAGCTAGGCATGTACGGTTTCACCTTGGCCGGTGATTCCACCTCTTTTTGGTGTGGGGAAGACACAGGATTTCATATTTATATCACATGATCTATGTTGGTTAATGCTCATGATATGTTCTTGGTTCACTATAGATGTGAGCCACTCCTTTTCGGTGTGGAGTGAACACTTGAGATGGATTCGCCTTAGCTGGGGATCACCCCTTTCCATGTGTGAGGCAGACACTGGATTCCATGAGTAGTTCACATGGTCTAGATTCATTTTAACCGGTGAATCACCCCTTTTTGATGTAGGGCAGACACTGGATTTCATGTTAGCTCGCATGATCTTATTCCCTATGATGTCTCTATGAAAGTGAGAATGAATGATGAAAATGGAACGTATGTTCAAAGTGCGCAATGATGAAGATCTTAAGAATGTCAATTGCCAATGTCACACTCATGAAAGTTTCAACAAATAATGGGCAAAGCCAAATAAAATTGGCTTATAATGACTTCTTATATGATACCAAGAAGGGAAGTAGGAATATCATGGTAATTAAATGACTTATAACTTCCCTAACATGAAAGTAATGAAATAGATGGCATAGCCAATAGAGAATGACTTATGAAATGTAATGAATGTATAGTGTAAAGAATAACTCACTATAAAGTAGGGAAATCATTCGTTAGTCCTTGGATTACTTACATCGATTCATTGTGGGTATGGGACTACAATGAATCATTGTACTTCTAAGTAAAACATAGACTAAAGGAATTATTGAACTACATAACAAGAAGAAGACAAAGACTGAAAATAAAACAAAGTATGGAAGAAAGATCTCTCGGGTTTGGAGGAGCAAATTTTCAAATCTTAGCCCGAGTGGTTCTAAAATTATGTTGATAATACTAATGACGTGTAATCATATAGAAAATCAGTTGTGTGCTTTGAATGCATTAAAATACATCATATTCGTACCACAATTCACAACTAACGAATTAGAAAAGTCTAATGACTAGACTTTCCAGAAATGGCATGTTGCTTAGGAAGAGCTTTCATTGATCATGCATATCTTTATGTGTATGTGTGCATACACCCATACTTAGTACAAGTGGTGTACTAACCCCCTACTATTTACTATTTTTGTAGGTGCAGGTCAGAGGGCTGATTGACGACACTTGCAGCGGTTTGGACTTCAGCATTTCTCCAAACCATTTGGTAGGTCCTTTTTATTTCGAGGATGCTACAGTTTTAGTCTAGCCTTAGTTTAGACATAGCTAGTAGATGTTGTCCCTATCATTTCTTTCGTAATTTCATTTCAAATCTTTGTAATAAGGCCGTGTTTGGCAAACTATTTATGATATATTCATCTTCTATTTCGAATTGACTTTTATGATAGATGGTTGTTTCTTTATGTTGAGCTTAGTATATGATGTAAATATGTAATGACTATATTGAAGTCTAAGTAAACTTTATACATATAAAAAGTTTTAAATTTTCAGCAAATTTAACTAGATGAATGTGATGAATGCAAGAAGAGGCTTGTCTGCGACCTCTGAGAGGTCAACGATGCCGGTGGCGGTCCGGATTCCAGAATCCGGGTCGTTACATATATGATGATTACTAAAGGGAATAATAGCACCGAAAGGGCATGTAAATGAGATGGGGGTCTCATGTTAGTAAGTCCAGCCTCCCACATGGGTTTCTTCATGACTAGTAGTGTGGATCCCCAAGATATGTGTTGTCTCATGAGATGGAAACCTTCACGATTAGTAGTCAAGGTTTCTAGAAACAATCTTCTTGACCCTAACCTATGTGCTCACATAGGACTCTATATTAGTGGATCCACCTAGAATAGCTATATACGAATGGTTGCACCTTCGGCAAGTGTTAACCCTCTCTTTTCGGTATGGGGGTAGAACACCGGATTCCATGTAGATCACATGGTATCATGTAGGTTATGGTACTTATTTCCCTAAATTAAAAGTATGAGTTATGTATGTGAACTTCTATTAGGGTTTTCTTAAAGGTTACTACATAGTGTGAGGAAGGGTATGGGACTTCTCTTACACATTGCACATGTGGGATCCTATAGGATGATTCTAGTAGTGTTCTATTATGGTTATGGTTATGTTTATGATTATGTTGAAAAGTTATGACTAGTATTGGTATATGAAACATGTTATATATGAGAATATATTGTAAGTATGAAATGGGTTGCTTAATGTGATACTTATCTTTGGATAGGATTATGGGGTTTTATTCTTGGCATTGCACAAGTGTTGCTTGAGTTACTTGTATGTTGATATGATTATGATGTTCCTTATATGTGTATATTTAATTGTTGGACATTTTGCATAGTTTTAACTAAATTGTGCCTTTTGTCATGCATTAACGATTTTTATGCACAGGGACCATACTTAGTACATGTGGTTTGTACTAACCCACATTTCTTTCCTTTCTCCCCAAACATTGTAGGTTCGGACCGTTGAAGTATCATTGAGGCTAAAGCAAGAAGGCTTGGACTAGACTGTCCAAGTTTTGGTATGCCCTCTAATTCGAGGAGCTACCATATACTTTATCTTAGTAGTACTTGTAATGTCTAGTAGACATTCATTTCTTTCCTATTGTTGAATACATTGATGTAAGCTCTATGTGGCAATTGTGGATTTGTATAAGGGCTTTGCTCGGATTGTTTTACTTTGTTAAAGATGGTTGATATGAGACAAAGTATTAGACTAAATTCCTATGTGTTGTTATGGTCTATTGCGAGAAGCCTATGTATGAATCCTATGTAGAGGTCTATGTCAACCTCTTTGCTATATAAGGAAAAGTTTTTAATTTTTTCGTGTTTTTGACTTATGATTTGCTATGACAAATGCTAAGAGGCTTGTCTTAGTCCTCTTAGAGGACGATGACGCCGGTTATGACTAGGGGGTACTTTGGGTTGTAACAACAATATGCATAAAAAGGGTCTCAATCTCTCCTAGTTCTTGAACTATGTTGCCCCATAGGAATACTAGCTAGTGGATCCACCTAGAATGTTATGTTCATGTTTTAGTTCTACCTTGGCAATTAGACTACCTTATTTTTGTGTAGGGTTCATGTCAATGGATTTAACATTTAGCTCATGTGGTCTATGTCGGTTAAGGCAATTTTTCCCAAAAAAAAATGAATGACTAAATGTAAATAAAGGTGGACATTGATTAGGATGAACTGAGGGGTCTACTTAGGATAGGTAGGGGTATGAGACTCTAGCTAGACAATGCACATGTTAACTCTAAATGGAGTCCAAGGAGATGATCTTATGTATTATGATATCATGTACCATGAAATGTTGGCTTTATATGATGACACTCTTATATGATATTGACTATGTTGATGAATATGTTATTGGTATAAATTGCTATATGTGGTGATGACTACCTATGATGATGTGTTATATGAAGCAAAGCATTACTTATGATCTGCTATCTTGCTTACTTGGTTGTGTGGGGTTATGAGGCTTCACATGAGCATTGCACTTGTAGGCTTGTGATGGGATTGTTGTTAAGGGTTTTGTATGTTATGTTGCTATGAGCTATGGATTATGAAATGTTGATATGGCTTTATGTTGAAGTTGTCTTTGGTTATGAACATGTTTTAGGTTATTGTGATCCTTATATTGTAGATGCTCTCTTGTGTGTGCATTAAAGGCTTTCCAAATGACTTAGCGTGATTTCTAAAGAAATGGTCTCTTTCATGCATGCTTTCAAATGTTTTTTGTGTATTGTTTACATTTTACTTACTTAGTACAAGTGGTGTACTAATCCATATTTCTATGTTTTCTACAATCATGTAGGTTCCGGCCGTTGAGTTCCTAGAAGGACGATTGAAGAAGATTTTGACTCTTTTCTCCAAGTGTTGGTAGGTCCTCATGTTCAGGGATGTTACCTTTTCTACATTCTAGCGTTGAAGTTGTATTGTCATGAATATATTGTTTATTCCTTTATCGTTTCAAACATTGATATAAGCCTATAATGGCATATTGACTTTGTATTGGATATGTCCAACAATTGTACTCGTTTAGATGGGTTTATGTGAGACGATCTTATTAGACTATCTTTCGTATATTTGTTATGTTGTTAAAAGAGAAGCCTAAGTAAGCTTCCTATGAGAGGAGTCTATGTAAGATCCCTATAAGTAGTATGTGAGAGGTCTATGTAAACCTCAGTATGTATATGTAAAAGTTTAAATTTTTCTGCATTTTGAGCGATGATATGTAATGATGAATGTTAAGGGCTTGTCGAAGTCTTCTCCGAGAACGACGACGCCGGTTACGTCTAGGGGGTGCTCCCCGGATGTGACAAACTTGGTATCAGAGCATGAGGTTAAGTAAGTTTAGGGTTTATCTCTCACTAAACCATGTCTATATAGATTCTTATTCATAAGTGTGAAGCATGCCACACTTATGAGTGAGAGACTATGTGATGTCTTGGAAATTCTCATCTTCTTTGTACTCCTATGTCGTGCCTTTAGATTTTTAACTCTATGTCTCCTCTTTTCACCTAAACCCTCTTATTGTGGTTATAGGTATGACTACTAGAAGGGCAGCCACAAGAAGAGTCGAGAAAGGAATTTCTAATTCGGGAGCTCCTCCCCAATAAAACCAAGCTGCTCCGCAAGGCAATCAACCTCCTCTACTAGAGCAAGTTCTGATGGGTGATCAAGTTTCAGTCAATCCTCTACCCATGATGGATGGAGATATAAGGTCAGCTTTCCTCAATTTGGCTCAAGCTATGACTTTTCAAGCTAATGACGTAACTACTCAAGTCCAAGTTATGACGACTCAAGTGAATCGAGAAGTTGGACCCCTTGTTCCCTAACATGTTAACACTATGACTTCTCATTTGAGAGACTTTACTAGGATGAACCGTCCTTTGTTCTTCGGGTCAAAAGTTGGTGAAGACCCCCAAGTCTTTCTCGATGAGGTCTACAAGATCTTGTTTGCTATGGGTGTGACTTCGAGTGAAAAGGCCGAGTTGGCCGCCTATCAACTCAAAGTTTTGGCAAAAACTTGGCATACTCAATGGAGGGATAATAGGGTGCTAAGAAGTGGTCCCGTGACATGGGAGATCTTCAAGAGGGCATTCCTTCTTTCGTAGAGAGAAGAGGTAAGTTAAGTTGGAAGAGTCCATAAACATTCGTCAAGGAGGTATGAGTGTGCTTTATTACTACTTAAAGTTCACTAAATTGTCTATGTATGCTCAATCCTTGGTGTCTAACCCTAGGAATGAGATGAGTCACTTTATGACGGGAGTCTATGAAGAGTTGGTGGAAGAATGTCGTGCGGCTATGCTTCATGAAAACATGAATATCTCTCATTTTATTGTTTATACTCAACAAGTGGAAAAGAGTAGACTAATGAGGAATTTTATAGAGGCCAAGAGGGCAAACTCTTATGAAGTTGGTTCCTCTACGGGAAGATTGGAAATTCAAGACAAGCCTAGATTCTAGAAGAGGTTCACCAATTAAGTTCCTTATTAGTTTGCCAAGGCTCCTGATGATAGGTTCACTACAAGAAAAACAGTTTGTTAAGACCAACATTTAGAGACGAGCTAGTAATCTCTTCTCTAATGACATATGTATTGGGACGATATTATATTTTGGTCCTTATTTAGATAGTTTATGGGGAAGATACTAAATCCGGTCCCTAAAAAACTTATTGGATAGTCCCAAATTGTAATTGAATTTTCTTAGCGGGAATCACTTCCACCAAAATTTAAAATTGAAGTATTAAAAAATAAATTTATTATTTATTCTAACCAAAATTTAGGCGGCAAATGTTTTTTCAATAGCCAAAAAAAGACCCGCTCCTTTTTTTAGAAAATTAGTAAACGATGGAAAAGGAATAGTCTTTTCTTGAATATGTTGGGCGCAACCCTAGCTTTCTTCAAATCATCGCCTCATCAAAAATACTGCTTCGGCTATCTGCACGCCTCAATCTCAACGCGCAACATCTTCTTCATTGTTTAGTTGTTGCACAGAGTTGCGAAAAAATAGAACTCCAGGTTTGTTCCTTTTCTTAATCGAGTTGCTTGTTTCTTCCATAGATTAATTGGTGCATTTTTTTCTTATTTTATTCAAGTTAGTCTTCTTGTTCTTCCTATTTTCTAACGTAATAGGTTAAAAGTTTCATAATATGCTCTGTTTTCTTTCTTAGAATCAGTAAAAGATTAATATTGGGTTGAACTTTCTAATAGTTGACTCGATATTTCCGATGAATTTTCAGAGCACCTATGTCTTCTTCTTCAATTTTGATATTTTAGAGGTGTTGATGAATTGAATGATAGGGAATATTTGAACATTCCAGGAACATCCTCTTGTATTTTAAATATTTTTGGTGCACCCTTGAGATTTTATGTACGTATAGATGATTGTATGTCTTTTGTAAAAAATCATGTTTGATGTTGATTCTCTGGTTGAATTTCCTGGACTCAGCTACCCCCACTATTGATAATTTATTTACCTTAATAAAAAGGGGGAAAAGAGTGATAAGGGTGAATGTATATTGCCAGAGAGGAAGAAGAAAATAATAAAAAGTTGTTGTAATGACTAGTTATATTTTCTATATGTAGTTGTTGTTAGTAGTACACAAGTTGAATGGTCTAATAAATCAATCAAGGGTGCTCAATCTCAAATCAGTTGGACTGGGTTGGTCGGCTATATGAATCCTGGGTATCTATTATGTAGACGATATATTTAATCGGTTAACTTTGTGTTGCCTTTAGGTAAGGCAAACATAAAGTGAGAATTCTACTTTATGTGCTTATATTGTTCACTATGCAGTTTCAATAGCTAGCAACTCTTTGTTTCTGCTAAAATTTCACTCGAATATTTTGTTTGTTGAAAGTTCCATTTATCACTACTTAGAATATCTTATTACATTAGAAAATCAATTTTTTGAACGCCTATTTAATGAGCAAAGGAAAAGATGAAAATCTGGTCTTATTTGTTGTATCTCAAGATAAGAAGACACGTGACTCCTAACACATGTCCATGTATATTTTGATCTTGTACCAAATCAGTACAAAAATATATTGTTCATGCTTTTCTGGTGGTTTTTGAAGCTTGTAGATTAACTTTTTTGGTGTTACTTGTATAGTAATGGGTGCCCCAAAGAAAGAATAATGAAATAATCTCTAGGCTCTTTTCTTGAGCAATTCATCAGCACCTTCGATGGATTTTTTTTGTTGTTTTATTCAAGTTAGTCATCTTCTTCTTCCTCTTTTCTAACATGAAATAGGTTAAACGTTTCATAATCTGCTATATTTTCTTATTTGTCTGTAAAAGATTATTGGTTGAGCATTCTAATATAGTTGACTCTATTTAATTGTTTTCTTATTTCTTGATCATCAATATTGGACAAGGAAATCTGGAACTTGAATTATTTGACCAGTGTTGTCTATAGTTGCACACAAAATTAGTGGTTGTTTGGAGAATAGTTGGAGTCAAACTTTAACTCTTAAAATCTTCAAACAAAGTAGGTTAGAGGAGGAAATGAGTTGAGGTGAGGTGACGAGATACGACGAGGTGAGACGAGAAACTGATGTATTGCCTTCTAATAAAAATAAAAGGCGCAACAATTAGAACATAGTTTAATTTTTTCTTCTGCTGCAACAGTGCTGTCAGCTACTCTGTTTTAACATTTTCTGCCGACATGTTGTTACTCCAGCTCGCCTTTTATGTTATGCAGTTAGTTCATTTGTTTCTATTTCCTTCCAATATTGTTAAGTTGTGGTTTCTAAAAATATATGTTGGATCTTCTATAAATATATGCAAAATTAGTTACTGCTTAGAGAATAGTTAGAGTTAAAATTAGATACTGCTTAGAGGCGCAACATTTAGAACTTATATTGTACATTATTTTCTGCTCTGCTGCGTTCAGTTTCTGTGTTTTAACGTTTGTTGTCTACATGTTGTTATTCCAGCTCGCCTTTTATGTTATTCACTTAGTCCGTTTGATTCAATTTCCTTCCAAAGGTTGTTAAGTTGTGGTTTCTAAAACTATGTTGGATTCATGTCTATAAATATCTTCAAAACCTTTTACTGCTTAAAGAATAGTTAGAATTAAAATTAGCTACTGCTTAGAGGCGCAACATTTAGAACTTATTAATACATTAATTTTCTGTTCTACTGCGATCAGCTGCTTTGTTTTAATGTTTTCTGCCAACATGTTGTTACTCCAGCTCGTCTTTTATATTATTCATTCAGTCCGTTTGAAATTAACTCAGTGAAAATACTACAGTCTACCTGGTTTTGCCTCCTGCGACTATGCTTGATCCATAGATTCCCCATCCTTTGGAGCAGCTGTCTGCATTCAAAAATTATGTTAGTGTATAAATCACGACCTTTGTGAATTAGGTGCACTATTTCTGCTGAGTCAGTGTCACTTTGCTGATTGAAGATATTTCGTAGAGCTGCAACTTTTAGTCCTATTACTACAGTTCTATGACCTCTATTTGCACCCAACAATACTACTTCTACTGGTCTATAGTTGAATGCAAAGTTAGTGATTGTTTAGATAATAGTTGGAGTTACATTTGAACTTTAAATTTATTTAAACAAAGTAAGTTAGATGAGGAGACGAGTTGAGGAGAGGTGACGAGACAAGACGAGATGAGTCAAGAGACTCATGCATTGCCTTCAAATAGAAATAAGAAGGCATAACATTTAGAGCATAGTACATTAATTTCTGAATTAACAACAACTGTATATATATTTTATGCTGGCTCTATTTTATTTTTCTACACAAGTTCATAACGACATAAATTTTGTTTTGAACTTTCTACTATGCTGCAACAATGTCGCTGCTAGCTACCATGTTTTAATGGTTTCTGGCGAGATGTTATTAATCTAGCTCATCTTTTATGCTAATTCATTCCATTTTGCGTATATGATCTATCTAATGTTATTTAGTTGTGGTTCTTCAAAATAGATGTTGGATTCTTGGCTAATCAATCTCAAAGTTTTCTAATAAAATTTTCTTATTTATTGCAGCTTCTGCTGATGTTTCAGATATCACTTGCAATGACAGAAATTTCTAAGTTTTCTGCCACACTTTTGTTCATTCTTCAATAAAGATGAAAGTTTAGAAGATGCACTAACTCAATATTAGTAATTTGCTATGAATGTTTCGCAAAACTTTGGATGTTATACAAGTGTTCTTGTAAAACATATATCGAAACTAACATTATGTGATGTTAACCAATTTATTGTAATCAATCGCACTGTTATCTTTATCTTCCTACGCCCTTTCACTATATGATCTTTTTCTATTCATATTTTTAGTAGTTCATATTTTGGTATTTGTTGATGAATTTAGATTCTTGTGATATTAATGGCTCTAGGATGGAATGTGGTTGGTTAGAGAACACAATTATTTATCGTCTCTAATGGTCAATCTAGGACTAAAGTTGCTGCTCGTCTCTAATGTATAATCTGGGACCAGAAATTTTTAATCATTTTAAAACTACTCTTGGACCAGTTTGTTAAGGTCGTAACAGCTATTCTAGGACCGGATTTTTGATGGTCTCTAATGCTATTTTAGGACCAGGTCACACTCGTCTTTAAAACTCTATTACGACTACATTGCGTACAGTCACAAAAGAGGTTTAACGACATGAATACGATGATATACAGACCAGGTATATAGTCCCTAAAAGCATCTCACGACCAGTGTTTTGGCTAGTCGCAAAACTATTTAGGGACGAGTTTTTTGAACTCGTCCTTAGTTACTAGTAGCGACGGTAGTTTCTAGGACGAGTGACGACCAGGTTTTTCTGGTCTCAGTTGCGCATTTGAGACCAGATTTGCACTTTTAGGGACTAGATTTCCCTTCCTTAGAGACTATTTTTCTTGTAGTGGTTGTCTAACCCTTAGTCTCAAAGGGAAGAGGTACTAACTCACCAATCAAGAAGCCTACTTGTGGAAAGTGTGGCAAGAAACATATGGGTGAACGCCTAGTTGGGACGGATAATTGCTTTGGGTGTGGCAAGAGTGGCAATAAGTTTAAGGGTTGACCTAATGTGAGGGGTCAAGAGAAGGGGAGCAGTCAAGCTCAAGCAAGTGGTTCTAATGCGGACGTTCCAAGGAAGAATCGTTTTTATGCTCTCTGCTCTAAGGGTGAACAAGAGAGTTCTTTCGATATGGTGACCGGTATGTTACAAGTCTTATCTATTAATGATTACGCTTTTCTTGATCTCGGTGCTACCTTGTCATTTGTTACTCCTATGGTAGATAGAAAGTTTGATGTATTTCCCGATATCTTAAATCAACCTTTTATGGTGTCTACCCCGGTGGGTGATTCGGTAGTTGCAAAAAGAGTATATAGAAATTGTCCTAGAATGTTGCCAAATAGAGTTACTCATGTTGAATTGGTAGAACTTGATTTTGTTGATTTTGATGTCATTTTGGGAATCGATTGGTTGCATGCTCGTTTTGCTTACATAGATTGTAGAACAAGGGTAGTCAAATTCAACTTTCCTAATGAACCCATCTTAGAGTGAAAGGGGGGAAATTATATTCCTTGAGCCGTATAATATCTTGTCTAAAGGATTGTAAGATTATCTCTAAAGGGTGTTTATACCATATTCTAAGAGTCAAAGATTTAGACTCTGAAACTCCTCCTATTGAGTCAGTCCCGTAGTGAGGGAATTTTCGAAAGTCTTTCGGGATGACTTGCCCGGAATTTCTCCCAAACGGGAAGTTGATTTTGGTATTGATTTATTACCGGATACAAATCCCATTTTGATTCCTCCTTATCGGATGGCTCCGGCCGAATTGAAAGAATTGAAGACTCAACTTTAAGGATTTACTAGACAAAGGCTTCATTTGACTTAGTATTTCTCCATGGGATTCTCTGGTGTTGTTTAAGAAGAAGAAATATGGGTCCCTTAGGATGTGTATTAACTACCGTCAACTCAATAAGGTCACCATAAAGAACAAGTATCATTTCCCTAGGATTGATGATTTATTTGATCAACTCCAATGTGCGAGTTACTTTTCGAATATTGACTTGAGGTCAGGATATCACCAACTTAGAGTGAGAGGTGAAGATATTCCCAAAATGGCTTTCCGAACTAGGTATGGTCACTTGAGTTCCTAGTTATGTTATTTGGGTTAAAAATGCTTCTGCGGCTTTAATGGACCTAATGAATAGAGTATTCCGAAATTACCTTGATGTTTTTGTAATTGTCTTTATTGATGACATCTTGGTATATTCTAAGAGTGAGGATGAGCATATGAGCCATTTGAGGGTTGTATTGCAAGTCCTTAAGGAACAGCAACTCTTTGCTAAGTATAGCAAGTGTGAGTTTTGGTTGAGATCGGTTGCGTTTCTTGGTCTCATCATCTCTAGCGAGGGTGTAAAGGTCAATGCAAGAAAGACGGAAGCGGTTAAGAATTGGCCTAGACCTTTGGCTCCAACCGATATTAGAAGTTTATTGGGTCTAGCCGGGTACTATAGAAGGTTTGTCGATGGTTTTGCATCTATTTCATCTCCTTTGACAACATTGACTCAAAAGAAGGTGAAGTTTGAGTGGTTAGAGGATATAGCTCAAGAAGATTTTCATTGGTGTTAAATAAAATTAAATTTGTAGGGAAAGTCTCTTGAGTTATTAAAAATATCCGCATGACTTATCAAAGAACTAGATATGCAGATTTTTTGGAACTTTCTAAATAGGTTCATGCAAATATTTTTAGTCACTTCAGATATTTTCACAATGAAATTTAACTTTATTTAACACCAAGGAAAATAGTGATTTATTTTAGGTAGTACTTTTGATATCTTCTTTTGTAGATTCAAAAAATTAAATAGCATGATAGTTCCAAAAAAAAATATAAATAGTAGAGGAACACAATGCTATATTAGTGCGTATGGAATTACATGACCTGATTGTACCTCACCTCCCAAGTACACACAGTCTGAATTAAAAAAAAATTGAATAATGTTAATTAGATTGATAGTTTTAAAATTGAAGTATACTAAATTTAACTAAAAGATGTAAAGTTATTAAACATCGTCTGGCGTATACTTTTTGGGATCTCTCCCCAAGAGTGATAAGCCTCTGTATAGAGTCTTCTAACACAGTCCTTTAAAGTCCGAGCAACATCCTTTGTCAGATGCCACCTACGAAACACATAATAAATATGTTGGTTCAAGAATAATATATTAAAGTAGAAGACAATAAATAAAATAAACTAACAAATAGATAACAAAATAAACCAACTATGATCCATCCAACTCAATCATAACTCTACCAAGTATGCCTTTCTGGACATGAAGAGGAGGCATCTCATCATCTGGAGTAGCATTAGGTGTAGCTGTAGCTGAGGGTGATACATGAGGATGAACATATAACTGAGTCAATAGAGGCGTACCAGCCATGTAACACCTCGATTTTTTTTGAATTAAGGCTCGAACCATCCTTCATTGTGAGTAATATTTTACCGAGGAATTTTAATTTTTCCTAAATGCTAAAGTCACTAGATGTATCACCTTAAGTTCCAAGAAGAACCAAAGAGAAAAGCATTCATGTCATTCCTAAGTTCCTTTAAGTTTTGGTTAAACTTCAAAAAAACATAACTCCTATAACATGATGAGTTATGTGTTCTACTAGATACCTTAGGAAGGATGCTTGAATTATCTTTTCAACGCTGCCAAGTTCGCTAAGTTCTGAGTCGGATGAGTGAGATATGACCTTTTGAAGTTAGGTTGTCCAGTTAATAAAAGTTAGTCAAAAATGGTGAGGGGTATTTTGGTCTTTTTCTTACCCAATCAGATTTATTACAATTTTTATTAGTTTTAAGGGTATAATCCTATTGGTTTTATTTTTATAATCCTAATATACACCTATGGTTTTAGTTGACAATTCAAGAAGAGAAAAGACGAGAATAGAGGAAATGATAAAGGCGTTCGTCGATGTTTTGAGTTTAGTTGCGGATTTTTGACATGGGTTTGATCCCTAAGGGTATATAAGATTCCATAGTGCTGGTTAATTCATCCACATGCCAATCATGTTAATTTTTACAAAATTTCGTTCTTAAATTTGAAAGATTAGAGTTCTTGATAAGTTCTTGATAGGTATTCTTGAATTTTATTCTAAATCTCGCTGTGTTGGGGTTTTGATGATTTTTTCAGATCAAATTGATTAATTTGGGTGTTGTTTTAAGTAGAGTAGAGTGTAATTCGGTTAATCAATCGAATCCATGTGATTAAAAAATAAAATGATTGATTTTAGGAGAATTAGGGTGAGAAAATGAGCAAAGAATTACATTGAGTTTTCTGGGTTGGGGCCTAGCGTGATGCACCATCCAGAGCGCCCCAAACCCTCCTCTGAACATTAGTGGTTGGCGCCCTGCGCCACCCATTGTGCCAGGGTCTCCTGCCCCATCCAGTTTGTCTTAGGTTGCTCCGTTTGAGTTCGTTTAACGTGCACCTTCACTCCCTTTTGATTCTTAAAACTCTAAGCTACTTCTAAAAACGTAAAATATTTCCTAACATGATCATAACCATAAATTGATAATTTAAATTCAAGGTGGAGTTAAGATTTATGTTTTGTGAATTCTTTCAAACATTCTAAGAAAGTCCCTCTGTATCCTTTTGTGAAGTCTCCTAAAACTTTTAGTAACTTGTTCCAAGGCTCGAGTAAGTGATCATGAGAGTTATGAGAATGTATCCATGATCTTCTTTATCACTATGAGATCGTTTACTCTTGAATTTATAATTCACATTCAAGAAAGAGTTAAGACTAGAATACAAGAAAGCGTTTGAGTTAAATTATGAATCCTTTGAAATCAACTATTGATTTGAACTAAGTTTGTAGGAAGTGAATAAGAGAATGAGAAGATTCATATAAATGAGTTCCATGTAGTTATATAGACCTTCGAGTTGAGTTGTTTCATGCCCATAATTCAGCATGAACTTCGTATGTTGAGCATCATTGAGAGGATTAATACTCTCCAAGTTATAAGTCTTAAGTATTGAGTTACTTATTTGAGATTATAATTCTAATCAATAGACTATTGCATGTTACCCATGAAGTCTTTGAGTTGAATTATTCATGCCCATAATTTCGCATGAACCCTATAAGTAGAACAGTCTTGAGATGCGAAGTGTCGTTGAGTCCTTGAGTTGATAGTTCATGCTCATAATTCTACATGAACCATCAAAGTTGATCATTTCTTAAATGAGTAGTATCGTTGAAGTACTTGAGTTCCAATTATTGATACCTAACTATGGTTATTGAAAATCTTTCATTGAATCATTCACGTCCATAATTCGACATGAACCATATTTTAAGAAGTCTTTCATGAAGGTTTTAAACTTTGTTTTAAGACATAAGCTTTGAGTTGAGTAAAAAGTAAGAGTAAATTTTAGTTCGTCAAACATTATATGGGAACTAAGTATTCCCAAGAAGAAATGTTCTTTTACATTTAAGATGAGAGGAAACTGAGATTTCCAAATGTTTTCACATTTGAGAAAAAAAGGGAACATCGATCCCAAGAGAGATTTTAAGCTAAGTTTTGTGTAATTATCTCAAACCAAAGAAGGAGTTTTTTTTAAAAACTAATGAGCTAAGTATATTTTTGGAGTAGTATTGAGCACTGATATGGGGATGTGAGTTCAGATAACTCAAATCGCCATAAACCATGTAGCCATAATGGGTAGTAAAGGATTCTACTTTTTAGATGATCACTTAAGTTAAGCTAGTGGATCCACTAAGTTAAACGTTCTATATGATAGCAAAGTATAGAAAAGTTGTGGTAGTGTGGGCAAGATGATGTATCACCACATAGGCTCATAATGGAGTTTGTCGGTTAGAGAAACTCCCACAAAAGTTATATTACTTTACTATATGAGCAAAGTTTAGTTTGTTATTGCATTTTCCTTAACAAACTATTTTTTTTTTTTGTACTGTTTTAAAATATTTCAATAAATTGCATGTGTATTGTTGTTTTATATTGAGTTGAGTATCCAGAGTTGAGTACCAAGAGTCGAGCATCATTTCTTTGAGTTGAGTATATAACCTTAGAGTTGAGTATCTAATCCTTGAGTTGAATATCTTATTCTTGAAAAGATGTAAGTATGTTTGCTTTTATCATGTTCAAGATTATGTTATGCTTTACAATTCCTCTTACATGCTCGTACATTCCACGTACTAAGCCATTTGGCATGCATCTTTTGATGATGAATACACTGATATTTAGGATCATCAACATGAACTTCGTTCATACATCCGAGAGTTTGAGTTATCTATCATGAGCCTCCTTTTTTTCGGGGGATTTCACTTACTTTTCAGTTTAGTCAGGATGTTGTGGGCCTTGTCCCGACTTCCATCATTATCAGTTAGAGGCTTCATAGATAGTCAGTATTATTGAGAAGTCTATATTATTCATTTTATTAAATTTTTAAACACTTAAGTTGCCTATTTTGTGGCTAGTTGAATATATAAATTGTATTCAGAGTTTCTCATTTGAGTTAAAGTTTTGTATTTCAGATTCCTGAATTATTAGTTAGTAATTAGCTTTTGCATGCTTAAATTAGTATTCAGCTTGTAGTCAGCCAAGATGAGGATTCACTTGGGGACTAGCAATAGTTCTTGAGTGTCAGCCACTTCCAGGGTGTAGACTCGGGTCGTGACAAACTTTTTATCAGAGCATAGAGTTCAAGTGTCCTAGGGTGTCTATGAAGCTGTGTCGGTAGCATATTGTTTATGGTTATGAAGGCCCACTTCAATAAATAAAGGAATAGAAATATTTAAGAAAATTTTCCCTTCTTTCATACTCTAAATCGGGCAATAGAGCTATGTCATAGAGACTTACTCTAACTCGCTTGTTCTAAGATTGATTCGACGAGCCCATACTATTGGTGGTTGAAATGTAAAGTTTAAAGATCCTTATGGATGAGTTGTTCGTAGTAAGAGTCTTGAGAAAGTCATGAGACTCATGAGGGGCTTGAGAGAAGCCCAAGAGTAAGTTAGGTGTTTAGTTTCAGAATAATGCCTTTATATGAATCGTGCATTTGAGATGAAAAAGAGTTGTGCTCTCTTTTCTAAGACTTTTTTCTGCTGAAATCCTTATGATAAAGTATGTTTAGATCTTGGGTAAGATTTTCACCCAAAAAGGTAACATGAACTACGAGATCATGAAAGGTAGTAGTGCATGTAGAGGTTTCGTGATTTAATAAAGGGAGATAGTGTTTTGAAGAGCTATGTTACTATAGTTATGCTCTTATTAAGTTACTAATTATGAAGAGTTTTCACTTTTGGGTAGACTAAGAAGTGATGAGTTGTAAAGATTCCACCATAGGAGGTAAATTGTGTTTGAGTTATAAAGTAGTTTATGATGAAGTGTCATTGTGTAGGTAATGACCAAGTGTAAGTGTTGAATAGAAGAGCAAAAGTATTCATGAAGTAATAGATCAAAGCTAGGCTTATGATTTGTTTGAGAGGGTCATGATGTTCAGAAGGTTATAGAACTGATCGAATAATAAGGTATAGTATAGTATATCAATCATATTGATATTCGGGTTTAGTAATAACATTAAGATTGAATTTGAGATGAGTGTCATGATCAAAAGAATGGAAACATGAGGGTGACGATGTTAGTCGTAAAATGTGATCTATAAGACTTGACATAGAGTAGGTGAGGAATTGAGGTGATAAACTGTAATAAATATAACGGTACAAGTGAGATACCTTAACGTTTAGATAAGGGCAGCGAAGTACGGCTAAATCAGAAGTGTAACAAAGCATTAAAAGGTGTGCCGATATGGTATGTTACCAGATGAGGTTCTAATTAAGTATTAATTTTCCATGTGTGCCTAGATAGCATATTTGAGTTGTCAATGTTGAATAGGTCCATAGTTTTTTTACAGTTAGCTCTAGACGTATCGGGGATATGACGAGATGAAAAATCAAGTAAAGTTTCTTAGAGTAAGATAGTAATGAGTTCCAAAGAGTTTGGAATTATCTTTTTAAAGGTCCTTTTAGTAATGAAGTGATGTTAGTAAGTGGAGGTTGCTATTCTTATCGTGATAGTGGTGCTGTGATAATTCCATCTAAGGTTATTAATGAGAAGGAAGAAAAAGATGAGCTTTTCTTTTCATGAGAAATAGTTTAATGAGAGCCCTTAGTTGGTTCCAAGGGGTTAGCTAGTAGGAGTCCATGAAGTTTTTAAACTACTAAAATTGAATGTTGTGGTAGAAAGTAATAGTTATGGGATGAGATTCATCATAGAAACGTATAGAACCCGAATCTAATTATTTGGGTTAAGCTTGAATATAGTAAGATCATACCATTAGACGCATACCATAGTAAGAGTAACCTATTCCATACCAAGTCCAGCTATCATTCGAGGACGGA
Organism: Solanum sitiens; assembly: GCA_016801875.1. Taxonomy (NCBI): domain Eukaryota; kingdom Viridiplantae; phylum Streptophyta; class Magnoliopsida; order Solanales; family Solanaceae; genus Solanum; species Solanum sitiens. The sequence goes on from JABWTJ010000112.1 coordinate 506,558, forward strand.
TGATCCCAAGGGGGAGATAATGTAACAACCCGCAAATATTTTTATATAAGGCTCTAATCGTCCTTCGTCACTAGATGTAGCAGCTTAATTTCCAAGAAGAACCAACGAGAAAAGATTCAAGTCATTCCTAAGTTTCTTTAAGTTTTTGGTAAACCTCAAATGACCATAACTTCTAGCACATGATGAGTTAGGTGTTCTAAAAGATACCTTAGGAAATCTCTTTGAATTATCAATCCAACGTCGCCAAGTTTTCCAAGTTCCAAGTTCGGATGATTGAGATATGGTCTTTAGAAGTTAACTTGTTCGGTTAAGGAAAGTTAGTCGAAAATGGTGAGGGATATTTTGGTCTTTTCCTTACCCAATAAGATTTAATTTTTTTTAGTAAAGTTTTAAGGGTCTAATTCTATTATTTTAAGCTTTATAATCCTAATATACGTGTAGGGTCTTAGCTGAGAGTTCAAGAAGAGGAAAGAAGAGAAAACACGGGAAAAGAGGAAAGGATAAAGGCATTCGTCGACATTCTTGAGTGAAGTTGTCGATTTTCACCATGGTTTTAATATCTAAGAGGTATCTAACCTTCAATAGTGTTGTCTTAGTTCACCCACACGCCAAACATGTTATTTCCAGCGAAATTTTATTCTTTAAGTTGAAAGATTATAGTTCTTGATAGGTGTTCTTGAAGTTCATTCTGAAACTTGTTGTGTTGGAGTTTGATGATTTCTTGAGATAAAATTGAGTAATTGTAGTGTTCTTTTCAGTATATTAGAGTGTAATTAAGTTAAGTAATTGAATCCAAGTGATTCCATTCGATATTAGGAGAATTAGGGTGAGAAAAGGAGTTAAGAATTTCATCGAGTTTTCTGGGTTAGGGCCTAGCACGATGAGTCAGCCAGAGCGCCCCAAACCCTCCTCTGAACTTAAGGGGCTGGTGTACCGCGCCACCTATTGCGCCAGGGTCACCTGCCCCATCTAGTTTGTCTGAAGTTGCTCCGTCTGAGTTCGTATAAAGTGCACTTTCACTCCCTTAAGATTCTAACTACTCTAAAATAATTCTAAACACCAATGCTCATTCCTAACATGATCATAACCTTGAATTTATAATTCAAATTCGATGTGGATTTAAGAGTTAAGTTTTGAGAATTCTTTCAAACATTCTAAGAAAGTCCATTTGGATCCTTTTGGGGAGTCTTCTAAAACTTTTAGTAGCATGTTTCAAGGCTCGCGCAAGTGATCATGAGAGTGATGAGAAGCATTTATGAGTTTAATTTATCATCATGAGATCTTGTACTCTTGAATTCATAATTTACATTAAAGAGAGAGAGAGAGAGAGAGAGAGAGAGAGAGAGAGAGAGTTAAGATTAGAGTACAAGAAATCCTTTGAGTTAAATTATGATTTCTTTGAGATCAACTATTGATTTGAACTAAGTTTTGAGAAAGTAAGTAAGAGAATGAGTAGAGTTGTATACATGAGTTCCATGTAGCCATATAGACCTTCGAGTCGAGTTGTTTCATGCCCATAATTCAGCATGAACTTCGTAAGTTGAGCATCATTGAGAGGAGTAGTATCTCCAAGTTCTAAGTCTTGAGTATTGAGTTCCATATTTACCTTGAGATTATAATTCTAATAACGGGACTATTACATGTTACCCATGAAGTCTTTGAGTTGAATTATTCATGCCCATAATTCTGCATAAACCCTATAAGTCGAACAATCTTGAGATGAGAAATGTCTTTGAGTCCTTGAGTTGATAGTTCATGCTCAGAATTCCGCATGAACTCTCAAAGTTGATCATTCTTGAAATGAGTATTATATTGAAGATCTTGAGTTCCAAGTATTGATATCTAACTATGGTTATTTAAAACCATTCATTGAGTCGTTCACGTCCATAATTCGACATGAACCATATTTTAAGTAGTCTTTCACAAATGTTTTAACTTTGTTTTAAGACATAAGCTTTGAGCTGAGTAAAAAGTAAGAGTAAAGTTCAGTTCTTCAAAGATTATATGGGAACTAAGTATTCCCAAGAGTAAATGTTTTTTTACATTTAAGATAAGAGGAAACTGAGATTTCTAAAAGACTTTAAGAATGTTTTCACATTTGAGAAAGAAAGGGAACATTGATTCCAAGAGAGATTTTAAGCTAAGTTTTGCGTAATTATCTCAACCCAAAGAAAAAGTTATGGTTTTACAAACTAATGAGCTAAGTATATTTTTGGAGTAGAATTGAGCACCGATATGGGGATGCGAGTTCAGATTACTCAAGTCTCCATAAACTATGTAGTCATCAGGGATAGTAAAGTATCACACTTTTTAGGTGATCACTTAAGTTAAACTAGTGGATACACTAAGTTAAGCATTCTATATGACGGCAAAGTATAGGATTGTTCTGGCAGCATGGGAGAGACGTTGTATCACCACTTAGGCTCATAGTGGTGGTTGTCAGTTAGAGAAACTCTCACAAAAATTATATTACTTTATTATATGAGTAAAGTAGAGTTTGTTATTGCGTTTTCTTTAATTAACTAAGTTGTTTTCCACATTCTCAAAATCTTTCATTATATTGCATGTGTATTATTGCTTCATATTAAGTTAAGTATCCAGAGTTGAGTACCCAGATTCGAGTATCATATCTTTGAGTTGAGTATCTAACCATTGAGTTGAGTATCTAATCCTTGAGTTGAGTATCTTATTATTGAAAATAGGTAAGTATGCTTCCTTTTTATCAAGTTCAATCTTATGTTATGCTTTAGGATTACTCTTACATGCTCGTACATTCCACGTACTGCGCCATTTGGCCTGCATCTTTTGATGATGCAGACACAGGTATTTAGGATCATCAAAGGAGCTTCATTGATACTAAATAGTTATGATGTTGTGGGCCATCATTATTAGTTAGAGGCTTTATAGATAGTCAGTATGGTTGAGAAGTTTGTTTCGTTTATTTTACTAAATGTTTTAAAGAATTAAGTTGCTTATTTTATGGTGAGTTAAATATATATTTATTCAGAGTTTCTCATTTGAGTTAATGTTTCGTATTTCAGTTTCCTAAATTTTGTTCAATTTTTAAGATTTTGAATGCTTAAGTTAGTCTTCTGCTTGTAGTTAGCCAGGATGAGGGTTCGCTTGGGGACCAATAATGGTTCTTGAGTGTTGTCCACTTCCAGGGTGTAGACTCGGGTTGTGACAAGCAATAGAATCGAGTGCTCGCTACTAGAATCTATAATCCTTATGGAAAATAACTAAGGACATGTACCTGTGGGAGATGGAGTACATGCCGATAAGGCTCGTCCTCGACGAATAGCCTGAAAAGGTATGTCCTCATAGCGTACTGAAGGAAATACATATAAAGTAGAGAAAGCATCGACTGGTCGACTGTAATTAGGATAATATTTTTGAGGATCTGCCGTACCAAATGTAACAACAAGTTTGGTTGATGCGCTCTGGCGCAGAAGAAATAGATACTGCAATATCCTCAAGATATATGGGTCTCCTAGACATCTTCTTTTTGGCCTATTGTAATTACCCAAGTGTAACGACCGAGATCACCCCCTAGAATTTACCGGCGTTGTCAACCTCTCGGAGGTCTAAGACAAGCCTCCTATCATTCATTCATTTCATGAACATAAGAATAGCAGAAAATTTAAAATTTTGCATAGCATATCATATGCTAGAACATCACTTCATATATAAGTATAAATATCTTAATACATAGTTAGACTCTAACTCTCTATTGCCATCTTAGACTCAACATCAATAGAGTATAATAGAGACACAACCCTTAACAACATAAAATAATATCTAAGTTATTACATAAATTGAATAAGAACTTGACATAGGAAATCCTTGAATCATAAGGACCCCTTTCCTTGAACTTGGGAGATCTATCCAAGTTCTTCACTTAGGAGACATCCTCTATTCCTCACCACCTACACTTTGTGTAAAAATATGACGAATAATGGTATTAGTACAGAGCACTAAGTATGAAAACCATGCAAAAACATGCGTTTAAAGAGGACATTTAGTTAGAATTGATGCATCATGTCTTTTAGGTAAACTTCATGAACATTGGCATAAAATACTATATAGTTCATACCATAAAGTAGACATATACATTATTCATAACAACACATAAACCACTTATCACATCTTGAGGCACATTCATTTCGTACAACTCAATTACCTCTCTTTTACTTTGACTTCATTTCCATAAGCAACCCTCATGTGTACTTAGTACAATGTATCACCTTGAGGTCACCTAAGATAGTGTTTCATAGATATGCTACATCCACACAACAACATATAATCAAAGGGTCACAAGTACATCAAAAGACATAAGCTTCACATAAGAACCATCACCTCAAAAAACTCCTAAGTCACACGAGTGCAATGTGTTGGTAGCATCCCATAATACTACTTCCACCAGGTGTTCCTAGGAAGTCACCCTACACTAGGCATAACATACTCAACAAGTCATAACACCTTCATTTATCAATAGACATAGGGCCTCATACTTCATAGCATCATGTAAGGACTCAATCCTTTACCACTACCTTAGTCATAACTCATATAGTTATATCACAAGTAAACCATCCTCACAACCCCTTCACAAGCTTAATTGTGCAATGCACACAGGGTGTCCCATACCCCCACATATACTAAGTAAATTCATTTAGAAGTCATAAGAGAAATTCACATGCATAGTCATAATTCATGTCATAACATAACAAAGTCACTTAACATGCATTCATACAAATCTTACATAACATAAGTCTTTACTTCATAAGAGGCTCCAATCCTATCCTTTCTTGAAGTCCACTAGTGCAATGCATGGGTAGGGTCCATAGTCCTACCTATACTAAGTAAACATCTCAAGGAATTACAATTAGAGTTCATATTTTTATCTTAGTCCATTTCTTAACTTTCAGGCGACATAGCCATAACCTACATAGACCATTTAAGCTACATGGAACCTGTGTTCTCCTCCCACACCGAAAAGAGAGGTTTAACACTTGCCTAAGGTGTAAGCAATCGTACATAGCTATTCTAGTGGATCCACTAAGCTAAGATCTTCGGGGTCACAGAGTTATGGAACATGGAGATTGCTACTATAAACCTTGACTTTCTAGACGTAGAGGTTTCCATCTCATGAGACAAAATTTATGTTGGAAACCTGGAGTTGCTAAACGTGAATGTTCTTTTGTGGGAAGCCGGACTTTCTAGACATGAAGCTCCCACTCTCATTTTTCATGTTCACTCGATGCTACTCTTAAACTCCATTTTTTACATCATAAGCATTTAATTAACATTAGTTCGTTAAGATCAGGTCTTATGGACTTACTACCTCATACATCATATAGATCAAAGGTATCTAAGATAAGAATGTCCCTTCATCATAGAACCTACTTTATGTGAGAACATATTTCACATAATTCTATCATTCATACCTTCATGTGTGTGCATACATACGTGAGTTCTACCTTCACATAAACACCTCTAGATACACATGTTCATAACTTCAATAGTCATATACTTTACATGGATAGAAATAAGTAATGATGCATAGGAGAACTATCCTTTCCTTAGTCATCATGAATCTACTCTACTCATAGATAGATATGAATGATGTGTGTGTACATTGGGCAACATGATCACATAATGGCTATAATATAACATTGAGGAAGCCACCGTCTAAGGATCACAACACATGTACAAAATTCCTCAAGTCTCAAGTCATACACATATAGAGCATTAAGGACCATAGACTACACACACTCACATTACATCATTGGATACAAGAACATATTAAATATTAGAATAGAAGACTCCTACTGTACTTTGATCAACATTCATATATGGTTCATATAGGTAGAGGTCATGCTATAAGAGTATTCATCATCATTAGCCATATAGATCACACCTAAACCTAACATGATCATTCACATATATACAACATCATCCACACACCTATATTATGCAAGTAGTGTTAAAAACTATACGTATAACTTCACATAACTTCAATTCACATAGACATGACACTAGAATCAAGGCTATATCCTTCAACTTCCTAAACATGGAAATCATCATATCAATTCATCTTGCATATAATTTCTTCAAGGCCATGATCATAACACATAAACATGTACAAGAATATAAACAGCGCCAGCATAAGTGGACCATACAAATCAACACAATTCAATGTACATTCTAAGTTAATTAGAGGAAATAGGTCAACATACTAAATCTCCAAGATAATGATCATCATTGATAAATTATCCATAATTCATAATAAAATGATATAGATAAGGCTAGGATTAATTAATATACTATAATCTAATAACAATTGAATCATAATCTAATCAAGATCACAAGACCCATAACATATCATAATTTGAGAGGATAAAAATAGCATGTGTTTTTCAAGGAACTTGATTAAAAATCATGTTTAAACCATAGATTAATCATATAATCATCATTACAATGCATTTGAAATCACTTTATCAATTAACCCATGGATAGATTGAAAGATGAGATTTTTGACTTAGAATCATGTTTGAAAAACCTTTAAAGAACTCCTTAGATGGAAGATTATCTAAGGATGAAGGATTATCATACCTTCTACAAAAGAATGCCCACAAAAATTTGAGAAGAAAGCTCCAAGAATCCACTTCTATAACTTGTTTTGGGGCCTGGTCTTCAATGCGGGTTTTAAGAGGGAAAGATTAGATTTGAAGAATGAGTTCTAAATTAGAGTTAAGGCTTATATACTAACTTAAAATACCTAAAAACTCCAAAATTAAACTCCTATATTTTAATTATTCACCCCTTCACTAGGCAGCGTGCAAGAAGAATCTACAGGTCCAATCGACGAGGGCAGTCGACGGACCGTTGGTGGAACGATGGCCCATACTGCACCACCGTCGTTTTGTTCTGAGGGTCATTATATGGGGGCTTAGCTCCCAGGTATAAGTTGGGGCGACGCCCCCAATCAACATGGCGTTGATGGATGCAGGAGCCTGATACTGTCACGACCAGAATCTAGACCCCAGACGAGACCGGCGTCGTTGACCTCTCAGAGGTCGCAGACAAGCCTACATACATCATTCTTACTTTATATAGGTTAATTTTAGCGAAAAATTTGAACTTTTTATTTTCTTATTTCATGCTAAACATTTTAAACTTAACATCATAGGCGTTCACAAATCAACCGTCTAATATAGAGATAATCAAATGAAAGAAACAGTTCATAATTGCATTAAACGTATTTTTGCCAAAACAACACCAATACAAAGTATGAAATGAAAGTGGGAAAGAAACACTAGTTGAACATGCTCCACTAGCTAAAGCCTACATCTAAGCTAGATAATAATGGTAGACATCCTAGAAAGCATGAGGGCCTACCATGTCCGGATGAAAGCTCCACGTCTGGATAGCTGCAACGTCAACCTATAAACTCTAACGTCCACCTGTTCCTGCACCTAAAAATATAGAGTTGTATGGGATTAGTACACACTTGTACTAAGTATGGGTATATGCAAGCACACACCATAGAACATGCATGAGTAAGAATAACTCTTTCCTAACAACATGATTATGGAAAGTCGAGTCAGTGGACTTGCCAAATTGGGATTAGGAAAGTTAGTGAGCTTTCCAAATTTGGATTAGGAAAGTCAGTGAGCTTTCCAAATTTGGATTAGGAAAGTCAGTGAGCTTTCCAAATTTGGATTAGGAAAGTCATGCCATGAGAGTAACATGCATCATCATACTTATCATATTGCACACAGCACATAACATCTTACACATAGCACATATCATATTGCATATAGCACATAACATCTTTCTTATCATTCATTCAGATGCCATGAGACCTTGGAATCATGGACTTGACATTAAGACTTCCCAAAATGAGGGCTCAACAGATGAGACCTCAACTAAGGAGCCTTCTTTAACAAACACAGAGTCTGCTTCATTCATTCATACGTACTTCATTTCATTCATTCATAAGCTAGTGTAAACACCAGCTATACCTAAAATATAGTTTAAGACTCTCATCGGGTTTGCTGTGCAATGATCAAGAATAACCTAGTGTCATTACTTGAGTCTAGCTCACCTCTTGATTATCCTATCCTAACACCTTTGGTATCGTTCATTTCATTATGTGCATCATTTGAGGTTGGCCTCATTCATTCATTAGGAACTTTAACTTTAACCGAAAAAGATCATGTGAGCATCATGAAATCCAGTGTCTCCCCCACACCAAAAAAATGTGGAATCACCGGCCGAGGTGTCCCAAAACATGCTAGCATACATGGGAATTTAACCCCGCCAGATCCTTATATTGGTAGTATAGGTTCGAAGACTAGGAGATATAAGGAGACCCATACCCGGCATGCCGGACAGTCTCATCTCATGAGAGTTACGTGAACCTCCGCCCTTCCCGAAAGAAGGCATCACCGCTCATAGCTAGTCTATCGGTGCTCAGTATAAAGTTCTATTACATTCAACTCATACGTCATGGAAGTTGGCTTCTAGTATGAGGACATCATAGCTCAATAGATGATTTCTCATCTCATCATTAGTATTAAGTGTGTTAATCTCAATACTTTAATTAGAGTGTTCATAGAGACTGGTCTCTTCATTAACTTTACACTCTCATAGGTGAGTACGTTTTGGTGACATTTACTTAGGCTCATTTGAGATTGTTCTCATCTTTTACATTAGCCTCATATCATGTTGTCACCACATTCATTAACATTAGTATATTTTCTCTTCATAATTACTCACCCCTTTTTACGTGAATGTTCATTTCATCATATGCCAATGCACTTGCCCATTTGTGTGTTTTACACTCTTACTTAACCCTTCTAGGGTTTCATCATTCCATTACATAATAATCATTTCATTGTATGCCAATGCACTTGGCCATTTAGTGTGTTTTACACTCGTACTTAACCCTTCTAGGGTTGCATCATTTCATTACATACATCTTAGGTTCACTTATTTTTAAACGTATGCTAGACTTATGGGTCTATATATACAAGCCATGAGGATTTATTCATAGTTCGTTTAAGTGATTCATATATTCCTAAGATTATGTAGTACAAGACTTATGCATCTTGTATGTATCCCAAGATCTCAATTTCTATCTAAGTAGGTGGCATTATTCTTGAACATTTAATTCACGTATGACTTATGTATCAATACGGAATTTGGGGCAAGGGAACCCGGTTTCGAATCCCTTGGACAACACTTACATTTTTCATTTATTTTATTTTTGGTCCACATGACATTGGGACCCTAGATCGAGCCCCAACATCAACATTCCCTCTTTATTTTTCTCCTAGGAATCTCCTCCTACTTGGCCGAAGGGTCGTGGGATCGAACCCCCACAGACCCTTTTATTTTTTTCATTTAATTCTCCTTGTCTAATTCGAATAGACCATGAGGTTGTGGGATCAAACCCCCACAGCCTCTCTTTATTTTTCTTTTATTTTGCAGCTCCTACCTTGAGGTCGTGTGTTCAATTCCCACGCCTCTCAATTCTTTTAACTTCATTTTCCTCTTAACTCCTTTCACTGCCTTGAGGTCGTGGATTCGATTCCCACGCCTCACATTCCTTTTCTTTTATTTTTCCTTTACTCCTTTACTCTCCTTCACTGCCTTGAGGTCGTGGGTTCGATTCCCACGCCTCACATTCCTTTTCTTTTATTTTTCCTTTACTCCTTTACTCTCCTTCACTGCCTTGAGGCCGTGGGTTCGATTCCCACGCCTCACATTTCTTTTATTTTATTTTTCCTTTACTTCCACTCGCTGCTTGTAGGTCGTGGGTTCGATTCCCACGCCTCCCATTTTATTTTATTAATTTTTTTGTACTTTACCTTTCAGCCAGCACACCCAAGATCAATTCCCCTTCACCCCATTTCCCTTTTCACGTTTATAAGGAAGTTCACGGGTGAGGTCACAAGTTCGAATCCTGGTGGCCTCATTCCTTTACACTTAAATAATTTTAAAATTTATTCATCATTATTTAGACTAAACCAAACTTGTAAGTTTGCTGGAAATTTAGTCATTTTTCAACTCATTTTCACCAACACTTTCACTTGAACTCTTAGGGAAATTCATAGATCATATATTACGTTTTGGGGTGCATTTTTCATAAATTCGTTTAGCCAAAATATTGGTACTCAAATCAGCCACACTTTCATTTTAATGAACATCACGATTTACATAGGTTTATGCACGTAAAATGACAACCATAACATTATCAAATTTGGAGCCTTAACCCGAGGACCTTAGTCACTGTAACATGCTTGCACACACACACTTGCACATAATTTCGAACACATGGTTGTCTTTCATACGATTTCAAGTACACAAACATAATCATATTCATCACGAAAACATAACATACACCTAAATCTACCAACAATCATACCCAACCTACGATTCATTGGGAGCTAGTGACAAGGGCATGCAAAGGGGAACAATCCTAGTTTTTAGACTGAATAATCTGAATCCTAAGGGGTCTCTTGGGAAAGGGACCACGAGAGAAGAAAACCCATACCTTTTTGACGTTAAAACCTTGACTTGCTGCCCAAAACCTTCACCCAAGATCACGTCTAAGCCTCCTCAATGTCAACTCCACTCGACAGACAACCTCTCTTAGCCTAGTGTGCGATTAACGTTTGTTTTCTTGTGATTTCGTGTGAGTTCTTCAAGTGTGAAGAACTTGGTTTATTTTTATGCTCTTGAATCTTATTTTGGCAGAGAGAATACGTGAGAAAGAATAAGAGAGATTGAGCGTGAGAGTTGAGAGATAAACGTGAGAGAGTGGGAGTTGTAGGAGGCTTAGGAGTCTAGTTTTAGGACTTAGTCAATAAGGTTTTATTTATTTAATAAAAATCTAATTTCTATTTTATTTTAAATCAGCTAATGAATAATAATTATTAATTAATTACATTAATTCAATAGGTTAAATAAAAATCACTTTAATTCATTGCTTCCACGTAGGTTCGAACCTGAGTGGAGCAATACTTCACTTCAAGAGCCCATTTTCGGCCCTCTCTCCCCAAATTGCCCCTCCACCTTATTAATTAAATAATTAATTATATATTTAGGGTAATTACGATACTACCCTTAGCCAGGAAAAATATCATTTTACCCCTAGACCCTTCAAACCTAAGATTTCCCCTTTTTAAGTTTGGTAAAGACTCCTTCGAGTAAATCTTCATATTCGAGAGCCCTACATGGTTGGACGCAACCTTTCCAAGCTCAACTAACTCCCCAAGTTAGTTGTATTGGCTGTAGCAAGGGTTTCGATGTATGGTTCTACGCGCATCAATCAGCGTGAACCCTGGTCTAATCATAGGCATTCTTGACACATTAAGCATTACTTATCTTATCCATTTTTAGGGTTGTTACGTTATGCCCCCCTAGAAACATTCGTCCCCGAATGACACTACTACTATCTAGCGTAATGCCAGTCAGATCATAACATAATCACTATACACAGTCAAGAAATAGCAACAAAAATGGAGAGATAAGGAAACTTAGACTTAAGAGTAGGATGTCTAACCTCAAGAGCTGAAAAGATGAGGGTAGCGGGATCTCATATCGGCCTCGGCCTCCCACGTAGCACCCTCAACAAGATGATTCCTCCACAATACCTTCACTGTGGCAATCTCCTTGTTCCTCAGCCGCTTGATCTGTCTGTCTAAAATCTCAACAGGTACCTCCTCATAGGACAAGTCTTCATCGACCCCCAAACCTTCCACAGGTAGTTTCGATGCTGGATCACCTAGGCACTTCTTTAACATGGATACATGAAAGACTGGATGGACAGAAGCTAGTTCCGCAGGTAATGCCAACTCATAGGCCACCTCACCTATACGCTGTAGGATCTCGTATGGCCCAACATACCTCGGACTCAACTTCCCCTTCCTGCCAAACCTCATCACCCCCTTCATAGGTGATATCTTCAGATAGACCTGGTCACCAACATCAAACTCTAAGGGCCATTTTCTGTTATCTGCATATGACTTTTGTCGACTGTAAGTAGTAGCCAACCTGTCCCTAATCACTTTGACCTTTTCTAAGGCCTCATGAATGATCTCTGGACCCAAAATGGATGACTCTCCAACCTCGAACCACCCAACTGGAGATCTACACCTCCTACCATACAGTGCCTCAAACGGTGCCATCCCAATGCTGGAGTGATAGCTATTATTATACGAGAACTCTATCAAAGGCAGATGGTCATCCCAGCTACCCATGAAGTCAATCACACACGCTCTCAACATGTCCTCCAATGTCTGAATGGTGCGCTCTGCCTGTCCATCAGTCTGAGGATGAAAGGCAGTACTAAGCTTTACCTGCGTGCCCAAGCTCTTCAGGAAAGATCTCCAAAAATGTGAAGTAAACCGAGCTCCTCTATCTGAAATGATATACAAAGGAATCCCATGCCATCTCACAATCTCATCAATGTAGAGTCTCGCATAATCCTCGGCTCTATAAGTAGACTTCACAGGGATAAAGTGGGCAGACTTAGTCATCATGTCCACAATAACCCATATGGAGTCATGTTGTCTCCTAGTCCTCGGAAGACCAACCATGAAGTCCATATTAATGGCCTCCCACTTCCAAGTCAAAACCTCAATAATCTGAGTAAGACCGCCAGGCTTAAGATGTTTTGTCTTAACCTGCTTACTATTAGGACACTTGACCATATATTCTGCAATGTCCTTCTTCATGCCATCCCACCAATAAATCTGCTTAAGATCATGATACATCTTGGTGGAACCTGGATGTATGGAATATCTGGAACTATGGGCCTCTGCAACAATCCTGGTCCGCAAATCATCCACATATGGTACACACAGCCTGTCCTGATACCTAAGTATGCCGTCACCTCCCAAAGCGAAAGACTCATTCATCTTTATCAACACTGAGTCCTTCAGCTCCATCAACACAAGATCGAGATGCTGACCCTGCTTGACTTCAACTACCAAGGATGATTCAGAACTAGGATGAACTGAAACACCCCTACTAGTAGAGTCAACCAATCGCACACCCAGTCTGGCCAGTCTGTGTACATCTTTCGCCAAATCCTTCTTCTCATCCTCAACGTGGGCTGTACTTACCATGCTCATCCTGCTCAAAGCATCAGCTACAACATTAGCCTTACCTGGGTGGTAGTGAACATTCATGTCATAGTCCTTCAACAGCTCCAACCATCTCCGATGACGTAGATTCAACTCCCTCTGTGTGAACAAGTACTGGAGACTCTTGTGGTCTGTGAACACATCCACATGCACTCCATACAAGTAGTGCCTCCACATCTTCAGTGCAAACACCACAGCTGCCAACTCCAGGTCATGAGTGGGATAATTCTTCTCATGAACCTTGAGCTGTCTGGACGCATAGGCTATCACCTTACCAACCTGCATAAGAACACAACCCAAACCAACCCTAGATGCATCACAGTAAATAGTGTAATTCTGACCACACTTAGGCAAAGTAAGCACCGGGGCTAAAGTGAGTCTGTCCTTGAGCTCCTGGAAACTCTTCTCACAAGTCTCCGTCCATTCAAACTTGGCCTTCTTCTTAGTCAAAGCTATCAGTGGGGAAGCAATGGAAGAAAAGCCCTCTACGAACTTGTGGTAGTAACCAGCCAATCCCAGAAAGCTATGGATGTCAGTGGGAGTAAGAGGTTTTGGCCAGTTCTTCACAGCCTCAGTCTTCCTGGGATCTACCTCCACACCCTGATCGGACACAACATGACCCAGGAAGGTCACTGATCTGAGCCAGAATTCACACTTGCTGAATTTGGCATACAACTGATGTTGTCTAACTACCTACAAGGTTAGTCTCAAATGCTGTTCATGCTCTTCTTTAGTCCTAGAGTAGATGAGGATGTCGTCAATGAATACTATGACAAAAGAATCAAGGTATTCACGGAAGACTCGGTTCATGAGGTCCATAAATATAGCAGGTGCATTCGTGAGACCAAATGACACAACTAAGAACTCATAATGACCATAACGGGTACGAAAGGCTGTCTTTGGGATATCTCCATCCCTAACCCTAAGGTGATGATACCCTGAACGAAGATCAATCTTAGAGAAGAAACTAGGCCCTTGTAGCTGATCGAACAAATCATCTATTCTGGGAAGTGGATACTTATTCTTTATAGTGACTTTGTTGAGCTACCGATAATCGATACACATTCTAAGGGTTCCATCCTTCTTTTTTACAAACAACACTGGAGCGCCCCAAGGGGATATGCTCGGCTGAATGAAACCCTTATCAGTGAGATCTTTTAACTGCAGCTTCAACTCCTTGAGTTCAGCTGAAGCCATCCTGTAGGGAGAAATTGAAATTGGTTTAGTATCAGGTTCTAAGTCGATACCAAAGTCAATCTCTCGAGGGGGAGGGACTCCAAGCAAATCATCAGGAAATACATCTAGGAACTCATTCACTACAGGCACTGAGTCTATGGAAGGAATGTCATGATCTAAATCATTAACACTCACAAGATGACACAATAACCCCTTGGACATCATTTTATTGGCCTTAAGGTTCGAAATCAAGGGATTAGGACGACTCGAGTTGTACCCCTCCCAGACTAGCTCCTCTTCATTAGGGAAACGAAATCTCACCATTCTACTACGACAATCCAAACAAGCATACCAACTGTGAATCCAGTCCATGCCAAGAATAACATCAAAATCATGCATGGGTAACTCAACCAAGTCTGCACACATAGTCTTACTACTTACAACTATTGGGCAATCCTTGTATACTCTATCAGTTCTTACATTTTCTCCTAAAGGTGTACTAACCACTATAGGATCATGCAGAACTTCAGGAAATATATCAAAAGTGAGAGCAAGCAAAGGAGTTACAAAGGAAAGCGTAGACCCTGGATCAAGTAAAGCATAAACATAAGTTGAGAATACTTGCAGCATACCTGTGACCACATCAGCGGACTTCTCATGCTCCTCCCTGCCCTTCAGGGCATAGAATTTGTTCCTCTTAGGAGGCTCGGCTGCTGCTTCACCCTGTGGATTAGGCCTAGGCTGAGTAATACCTCCAGCCTGACCTCTGTTCTGTGAGCAGTCTCTAACCATGTGCCCACTCTTACCGCAACCAAAGCAGGCATTAGTGCCCTATCTGCACTCTCAACTGTGAGCACGGCCACACTTAGCACAGTTCTTTTTGGGACGCTGCATCTCACCTCCATTTCCCTTCTTGGGCTCAGCTCTGCCTCTTCTATGTGTTGTACTCCTCTGAGAATTAGAGTTCCCAGAACTCTGCTACCCCTTTTTGAACCTGGGCTGCTCACGGACGCCAAAATTATTTATTCGGCCTCCATGGCTGGGACCTGCCTGATATTGAGGCTTAGGCCTCCTAGCATCACGAACGCCCCTCTTTTTGCGGACGTCCTCTACCTGCTAGACATGCACCATCAACCTGGAGAGGTCCATGTTATCATGGAGCATCGCAGACGGACACTCCTCCTCCAGATCTCCGTTGATTCCTGTGAGGAACCTGCTCATCTCATCCCTGTTGTTAGAGTACAAGGGAAGTAGCATACCTGGATAATTTAACAAACTTTAGTACTCATCTCATCCTTGTTGTTAGATACTAAGAAAAGTAGCATACCTGGATAGTTTAACAAACTTCAGGGAATACTCCCTGATTGTCATTGATCCCTGCTTAAGGTTGATAAACTCCTCAACCTTTGCCTCCCTCATCTCCCTGGGAAAGAATCTCTCCAGGAAGGCTGTCTTAAACAGCTCCCAAGTGACCGGAACTCCACCCAAGGCTCGGCTATCCTGCCACATCTTACACCAAGTCTGTGCAATATCCTTGAGCTGATAGGAAGCCAGCTCAGCCTTCTCAATATATGTGGCCCCCATAGCCACCAAAATCTTATGCACCTCATCCACAAACTCCTGGGGGTCCTCTGAAGTCTTAGACCCTGTGAAAATAGGAGGATTCATTCTCGTGAAGTCTCTCAACCTGTCAGCTATGCTACGAACAGGTGGGTTCTCCCTCTGAACATCCTGCCGGTTGACCTGGGCAGTCATAGCCTGGGCCTACATAGTGATGGCCTGTGCCATCTGGGCCAGAGATGCCCGCACCTTCGCATCAGTCAACCCAGCTGGGTTAACCGGCATAGCCACTCCTTCAGCTGGAGCCTGGGGTGGAACCTGATTGCCCCCAGCAGCTGCACCTCCTCTCCTCTGACCAATGGTTCTCCTAGTATTCATTCTCTAAAAACAACAAAGATTGATGTTAGACACGCTCATAACACCAAGAAATTAGACATTAGCAAAAGCACGATAAGATCAGAAGAAGGGAAATGTTCCTACGCATCATGCAGTCTCTAATTCAGGATAGTGGTGGACTTCACTACCATGACTTAGAAACTACTCAATGTGGTTGATGTGAACTCATTATTCTCAGAATTTAACCTAGGGCTCTGATACCAACTTTGTCACAACCGAAATCTAGACCCCAGAAGAGACCGGCTTCGTTGACCTCTCAAAGGTCGCAGACAAGCCTACATACGTCATTCTTACTTCATCTAAGTTAATTTTAGCGGAAAATTTGAAATTTTTATTTTCTTATTTCATGCTAAACATTTTAAACTTAACATTATAGGCGTTCACAAATCAACCATCTAATATAGAGATAATCAAATGAAAGAAACAGTTCATAATTGCATTAAACGTATTTTTGGCAAAACGGCACCAATACAAAGTATGAAATGAAAGTGGGAACAAAACACTAGTGGAACATGCTCCACTAGCTAAAGCCTACATCTAATCTAGATAATAACGGTAGACATCCTCGAAAGCATGAGGTCCTACCAAGTCCGGATGAAAGCTCCACGTCCGGATAGCTGCCAACATCAACCTGTAAACTCTAGCTTCCACCTATGCCTGCACCTAAAAATATAGAGTTGTATGGGATTAGTACACACTTGTACTAAGTATGGGTATATGCAAGCACACACCAAGGACATGCATGAGTAAGACTAGCTCTTTCTTAACAACATGATTATGGAAAGTCAAGTCAGTGGACTCGCCAAATTGGGATTAGGAAAGTTAGTGAGCTTTTAAAATTTAGATTATGAAAGTCAGTGAGCTTTCCAAATTTGGATTAGGAAAGTCAGTGAGCTTTCCAAATTTGGATTACGAAAGTCATGCCATGAGAGTAACATGCATCATCATACTTATCATATTGCACACAGCACATAACATCTTACACATAGCACATATCATATTGCATATTGCACATAACATCTTTCTTATCATTCTTTCATATGCCATGAGACCTTGGAATCATGGACTTCACATTAAGACTTCCCAAAATGAGGGGCTCAACATATGAGACCTCAACTAGGGATCCTTCTTTAACAAACACAGAGTCTGCTTCATTCATTCATACATACTTCATTTCATTTATTCATACGCTAGTGTAAACACCAGCTATACCTAAAATGTAGTCTAAGACTCTCATCGGGTTTGTTGTGCAATGATCAAGAATAACCTAGTGTCATTACTTGAGTCTAGCTCACCTCTTGATTATCCTATCCTAACACCTTTGTATCGTTTATTTCATTATGTGCATCATTTGAGGCTGGCCTGATTCATTCATTGGGAACTTTAACTTTAACCGACATAGATCATGTGAGCATCATGAAATCCAGTGTCTCCCCCACACCGAAAAAAGGTGGAATCACCGGCCAAAGTGACCCAAAACATGCTAGCGTACATGGGAATTTTACGCCACCAGATCCTTATATTGGTAGTATAGGTTCGAAGACTAGAAGATATAAGAAGACCCATACCCGGCATGCCAGACAGTCTCATCTCATGAGAGTTACATGAACCTCCGCCCTTCCCGAAAGAAGGCATCACCGCTCATAGCTAGTCTATCGGTGCTCAGTATAAAGTTCTATTACATTCAACTCATACGTCATGGAAGTTGGCTTCTAGTATGAGGACATCATAGCTCAATAGATGATTTCTCATCTCATCATTAGTATTAAGTGTGTTAATCTCAATACTTTAATTAGAGTGTTCATAGAGACTGGTCTCTTCATTAACTTTACACTCTCATAGGTGAGTACGTTTTGTGACATTTACTTAGGCTCATTTGAGATTGTTCTCATCTTTTACATTAGCCTCATATCATGTTGTCACCACATTCATTAACATTAGCACATTTGCTCTTTATAATTACTCACCCCTTTTTACGTGAATGTTCATTTCATCATATGCCAATGCACTTGGCCATTTATGTGTTTCACACTCTTACTTAACCATTCTAGGGTTTCATCATTTCCTTACATAATAATCATTTCATCGTATGCCAATGCACTTGGCCATTTAGTGTGTTTTACACTCGTACTTAACCCTTCTAGGGTTGCATCATTTCGTTACATACATCTTAGGTTCACTTATTTTTAAACGTATGCTAGACTTATGGGTCTATACGTACAAACCATGAGGCTTCATTCATAGTTCGTTTAAGTGATTCATATCTTCCTAAGATTATGTAGTACAAGACTTATGCATCTTGTATGTATCCCAAGATCTCGATTTTGATCTAAGTAGGCGGCATTATTCTTGAACATTTAATTCACGTATGACTTATGTATCAATACGGAATTTGGGTCAAGGGAACCCGGTTTTGAATCCCTTGGACAACACTTACATTTTTCATTTATTTTATTTTTGGTCCACATGACATTGAGACCCTAGATCGAGCCCCAACATCAACATTCCCTCTTTATATTTCTCCTTGGAATCTCCTCCTACTTGGCCGAAGGGTTGTGGGATCGAACCCCCACAGCCCCTTTTATTTTTTTCATTTAATTCTCCTTGTCTAATTTGAATAGACCATGAGGTTGTGGGGTCAAACCCCCACAGCCTCTCTTTATTTTTCTTTTATTTTGCAGCTCTTACCTTGAGGTCGTGTGTTCAATTCCCACACCTCTCAATTCTTTTATCTTCATTTTCCTCTAAACTCCTTTCACTGCCTTGAGGTCGTGGGTTCGATTCCCACTCCTCACATTCCATTTCTTTTATTTTTCCTTTCCTCCTTTACTCTCCTTCACTGCCTTGAGGTCGTGGGTTCGATTTCCACGCCTCACATTCCTTTTATTTTATTTTTCCTTTTCTCCTTTACTCTCCTTCATTGCCTTGAGGTCGTGGGTTCGATTCCCACGCCTCACATTTCTTTTCTTTTATTATTCCTTTACTTCCACTCGCTGCCTGGAGGTTGTGGGTTCGATTCCCACGCCTCCCATTTTATTTTATTAATTTTTTTGTACTTTACCTTTCAGCCAGCACACCCAAGATCAATTCCCCTTCACCCCATTTCCCTTTTCAAGTTTTTAAGGCAGTTCACGGGTGAGGTCACAAGTTCGAATCCTGGTGGCCTCATCCCTTTACACTCAAATAATTTCCAGATTTATTCATCATTATTTAGACTAAACCAAACTTGTATGTTTGCTGGAAATTTAGTCATTTTTCAACTCATTTTCACGAACACTTTCACTTGAACTCTTAGGGAAATTCATACATCATATATTACGTTTTGGGGTGTATTTTTCATAAATTCGTTTAGACAAAAGATTGGTACTCAAATCAGTCACACTTTCATTTTAATAAAAATCACGATTTACATAGGTTTATGCACGTAAAATGACAACCATAACATTATCAAATTTGGAGCCTTAACCCGAGGACCTTAGTCACTGTAACATGCTTGCACACACACACTTGCACATAATTTCGAACACATGGTTGTCTTTCATACGATTTCAAGTACACAAACATAATCATATTCATCACAAAAACATAACATACACCTAAATCTACCAACAATCATACCCAACCTACGATTCATTGGGAGCTAGTGACAGGGGCATGCAAAGGGGAACAATCCTAGTTTTCGGACTGAATTATCTGAATCTTAAGGGTTCTCTTGGGAAAGGGACCAAGATAGAAGAAAACCCATACCTTTTTGACGTTAAACCCTTGACTTTCTGCCCATAAACTTCACCCAAGATCACGTCTAAGCCTCCTCAATGTCAACTCCACTCGACGGACAGCCTCCCTTAGCCTAGTGTGCGATTAACGTTTGTTGTCTTATGATTTCGTGTGAGTTCTTCAAGTGTGAAGAACTTGGTTTATTTTTCTTCTCTTGAATCTTATTTTGGCAGAGAATACGTGATAAAGTAGAAGAGAGATTGAGTGTGAGAATTGAGAGATAAATGTGAGAGAGTGGGAGTTGTAGGAGGCTTAGGAGTCTAGTTTTAGGACTTAGTCACTAAGGTTTTATTTATTTAATAAAAATCTAATTTCTATTTTATTTTAAATCAGCTAATGAATAATAATTATTAATTAATTACATTAATTCAATAGCTTAAATAAAAATCACTTTAATTCATTGCTTCCACGTAGGTTCGAACCCGAGTGGAGCAAGACTTCACTTCAAGAGCCCATTTTCGGCCCTCTCACCCCAAATTGCCCCTCCACCTTATTAATTAAATAATTAGTTATATATTTAGGTTAATTACGATAGTACCTTTAGCCAGGAAAAATACCATTTTACCCCTAGACCCTTCAAACCTAAGATTTCCCCTTTTTAAGTTCGGCAAAGACTCCTTCGAGTAAATCTTCGTATTCGAGAGCCCTATATGATTGGACGCAACCTTTCCAAGCTCAACTAACTCCCCAAGTTAGTTGTCTTGGCTGTAGAAAGGGTTTCGAGGTCTGGTTCTACGCGCATCAATCAGTGTGAACCCTGGTCTAATCATAGGCATTCTTGACACATTAAGCATTACTTATCTTATCCATTTTTAGGGTTGTTACAGATACGCTCAACTTATACTTTCCTAAAGAAGTATAAGCGGTCGTATCAAATAAATAACCCAATTATTAGGTTGGGGTGGATCCCACGAGGAAAATGATTTAGACTTAACTTTAATGTACGATTACCTCTATTTAGTCAAGTCCTTTCCGAAAACTAGTAATTAAAGGGGGGGGTTTGTGAAACAAAAGTGTTGCAATATTATGAAATCAAATAAATAGCAAGAGTGAATTATTAGTGTTTATCAAGTTGTGAGGGAAACTAGGGTGTAAGTTTTCCCCATAGGTCTATAACGCCATAATCCTAGCTTATAACAATTCTTTCCTAATGTTTTGCATGCAAAGTGATAAGATATGGATCTCTAAATTCTTGGTCCGGCATTTAGAGAATTTCACCCCGTACCTTGATCCGGCTACGTGTGTCTAGGTTACTAACCCTTACCTTTACCTCATATTAAGCATCATATTCGATGTTTGGCTTTGCACCAATTGAAACTAGCCTATTAGATAGTATCCACTAAATCTATGTCAATAATTCTTTTCCTATTAACTACCCCCTTGATCCGGCAAGTAGTAATAAGGCGATTTCTAGCGCGTGCACTCTTTAAAAGGATTTCTAGATGAAAGAATTATCGATGCATGCAATAACCTAGTTGAGAATTATTAATTAGCTAGGCTTATTTTGTTAATCACCCATGGTTCCCACAACCCTAGTTTTGGATTTAGTCATCCATGCTTAGAAGAACACAATTTATATTTGGTAAATAATAAATCGTGAACTTACTTTGACAAGTTTGAAGAAAATCCAGAAATTTAACTTGAAATCACACAATTATCTTCAACACATAACCCAGAAATTTGAATTAATTGTCAAAACAAATCTCCAAGAACAAAAGTATGAAACTTAGTAAAAGAATCCAACCCTAAAAATGAGGTTTTTAACCCTATTTATAATAACAAAGTCCTAAATTAAAAGGAGTTCAAAATAAGGAAAGTTTGTCCCAAAACGCAGCTTCAATCGACGCCCCCACAGATGGTCCGTTGATGAAACTATGGACCGTCGACTGCCTCCGTCGGTCCATACTTAGCATATTTTCTTAAGCCTCCAGATTGCATCTTCTCTGATCCAATCGACGAACCAACAACACGGTCCTTTGATGCACTTACGGTCCATTGATGCTTATCGTCGTTCCATACATGGCTTTTCTTCTACATAGGGTACTGGGACAGTCTCTAATCATATCGACAATTTGCCAGCACGGTCCGTCGATCAGTCGATGGACCGTCGATCCTTCCGTAGGCCCACACTTGGTCAGAATTCCCCGAGTTGCTTCAGATGCTTGAACCTCCAATTAACGGTCACAACCTACGGTCCGTCGATTGCTTCGTGGGTCACTTCTGCACTAATTTCTGCACAGCCTTCTGTATTTTCGTTTTGAACAACTTTCCTGCAAAACACAGACATAAACACATTAAAATTGCTACAAAAAGGCCCTAAACACACACTAAACTTAAGGAAAAAGCATTGAAAGTGTCGTGTAACCACGGTACATCAACACCCACAACTTAAATTCGTTGTTTGTCCTCAAGCGATGTACTATGACTCACCACAACACTTTTGTACAAAAGTATCCTCTTTTAAGCTTTCGCAATCATATGGCTATCAATCCTGAATTTTTTCATTACTTTAGTGCATGCTTTTACTCTTAGGCTCACTCAGCTCATTTATGTGGATCAGATCATGACACAGACTCACCACGCACCGACACCTTTACTCTTATATCTCTCACCAAGGTACCAACTTTCCAATATTGCAACTAGTTCCCTCACTTCAATATCCTTCTTTTTCGCACAGTGATTTCAAATTTGAGTATAAGGATCATTATTCAACACTCACGCTCAAAACAACTTCACACCTAGTTGGTACTTGTCGCCATAGGCTTGCCCTTATTTTCACTGCTTAAGTTCACCATATTAGACTCTTAGGATCACGATAGGACTTTATTGGCTTGTAACGTAGGATCCGGGTCAGGTTTGATACATATGGGTACATTTTAGTGACTTGTTGCCCTCCCTGACATTACGACTAAGCGTCCTACCTCTTTCATCTTCTACTATGCCCTACTCTTCCTTTTCTTGTACTCTTTGCCTTGTTTTCTCCTTTCTTTCTCCTTTTGTGGAAATGACTCTTACTTCTTTTTCTTAAACACTCTTTTTCTCTTTTATTTATTTATATATTTTTTTTATTTGAGAATGACTTTGACTGAGTCACTTCTCTTATTCACTAATTCTTTTTCACATTATTATTTTCATCCCCACTTTTTGGGACATTACTCATAATAGCCACCCTCAACTTATGGCTTTGCCATGAGTCGAGGAACACAATACCCAAGGTTGGGTTAGAGACAAGACGAGAGCAGTTTTTGCATTAGCCACCCTCAACTTATGCTTTTGGCCTAAGTTGAGGTGCACATGTCCAAGGATGGACCAGGGCCAACACATTATACCCAGGGAAGATGAGTTGGGGTTGAAAAGAAAGGTCTATTGTAAGCTCAAAATATTTGGATCAAAAAGGGATCAATTTCATTTGGTTTTCTTTTATTTAGGCTAAAGATTGGCTAATCTGGACAAGGGCCTATGATCCTTTCCTAAATGTCTAACACAAATTTCTTTTTGCAGGACTAACTGGGCAAGTTCTAGCTAGGCACCAACAGTGGAACAATCAACTTTCGTCACACTCTCTTGACACCTCATTACCCTATCAGATTATCGAACACCTAATTCGAGTGTTAGATTAAGGGTCATGCAGTGGTGTATATCTATGTCATGCTTAGAGCCAACACATTCAACATTCATTATGCCTAATCATCCAAGCATTCTATTTAGAACGGGATTTCATTCATATTTTTCCATCATGCTGCAGATTTCACATTCATACTTTGTACAAGATACTACACATGCCGGTTCAACAGTAAAGTAACCAGTGTCTTGGGGCAAAAGAACACAGGCAAGAAAACCACCAAGACAGGATCATGAGTTGGGCTACTCAGACTTAACCCTAGCACTCACTTTCCATTTACCCCAACCCCAACAAAAAACATGCAATTGTCCCCAATGCATAAGAAATATAATGATAGGGTGGTAGGTGAAGCAAACCTGAGGCGCATAGCGCCAAAGATCAATAATCAAGCGTGTCCGGTTTCCCGGAACCCGCTCCCTCAGTAGAAGGGACACCATCAGCGGTGCCTCCAGCAATATCTGCACCCTTAGTGGTGCTCCTATCAACGACCTCAAATCTGAAGTTAGATGCCCCAACAGCTAAATCATGAGCCCTCATCTGCCAGGCCTCCTCATCAACCAACGAGGCTCTCTTCGCAGCCTCTATATTTGTCCGATCCTTCTTTATAGCCCGATCCTCCTCACTCTCACTAGTGTGGATGGAACGGTGCCTCTTGGCACGCTCACGTGGCAGAGGCGGAGGTACAGTAGTAGTACGGAACAATGCAGTAAGCATTGTATCCTTCTCAAGCTCCGCAGGTGCGGCCTTAGGCTCGGTTACCCTCGCGTCAAGTATCGCATCAACATCAGCCCGCAGACTCGCCACAACTGCCTGAAGAGTTGTCAAATCAATAATAGGTGCTGGGCGTGCTAGGACCCTCAACACAAAAGCATCGAGGCGCTGGTGGAACGCCTGAATCCTCCTCTCCGTCTGCTGAGCTACCTTCTTCTCAATTTGGTCCTCAACCTCGACAATGGACTTCTACATCCAAGGCTGTATATGGTGCAGCAAAGTGGCCATCTGGGCCTCTAGCTTCTGGACCCTAGCAATCGGGACCAGTGCTGCTGGTGGTGGTGTAGACCGGGAGAAACTCGGTGCCCTACTAGTGCCAGGGGCAGACTCAACCGGGGTGGTGTTGGTAGGCTCTGAAGTAGCATGATCAGCCCCTTGGTCTTGCTCTACCGTATCCTCCAACTTCTCACCCAACGGCTGCACATACAATCTGGGCCCTCTCCGTAGTGCCGCCTCATTGGCCTCATCCCTTATGAGATCGATATCCACTGTCCAAGTAGGAGTACGGAGGACATCTATGTGCCAAATAGGCACTCCAGCATCCCTGCACAGCTGAAATATCATACATGCAAAAAGTTAAGTGGTAGAGGAATTTAAAGCCCTCTCATGGATGACGGAGATCAGAAACCTGGCGAAATCAACCTCTAACCCTTCTCCAAAGCTGCTACTAAGACCGCCCTATCCCAAGTGAGTGTACTATCTGCAATAGTGGGGGATATGCGGTGACGGACTAATAGCCAGAAGAACTTGGATGCAAACGTGAGGTTGGCCTTCTTGATAAGGCCTCTGGTGTCCAATACCCAGTCTGCTCCCTCACCATCAATGGAGAGTCACTGTGCAATCCACCTCTTGGTGGACTCTCTCACTTCCCTACTCCGCTGAAAATGACCACTCTTTATCACGTCCTACCTGTAGTCGAATTTTAGGGTGAGGGGAACCCACCCGGCATCAATGTCCCTATAATAAAGTAAGCGACGGATGGAAGGATAAGAAATATCCACCCGATATCCTCGAACTCAGACCTTTGTGAGCAGTGGTTGTTTGTCGGGGTTAGACTGCCTGTCCAAATCACCTCGGAGAGCCGCTATGTAAGAGGCGTAGAACTCTCGCACCATCTCCTCACTGTAAGGCCCCCACTCCTAGACATCCACTCTAGTCGGTTGTGGGTAAACAATTCATGCACCGCAGGGACTGTGTGAAGGATCTCTGTAAGAACCCGCCGCTCAACTGTCAGCAATCGAGTCACTACCCCATTTTCGTTCAGCATCTTGGCATCCCTGTAAACCTTGTACTGGCCATCTACGCACCACCGGTTGGGCTCATCAGCGACCGGTGCATGAACCTCATGCTGGGGTACCGGGGCAGACTCCAAATTCTGGGCCTCATCAGACGAGGTATGGTGGGAAGGCACCTCCAGGAGAGTGGCTCCCTGTGTTTCAGAATCGGAGGCAGTGGCCTCATTCTACCCTGTAGAGTGGGCTGACTCAGAATCGGATGCCTCTTCAGAGCCAGACGCTCCCTCATAACCTGAGGCAGACCCAGACGGTGTGTCGGTCAGTGTGCACTCCTCATCAGACTGGAAGGAAGTGACTAAGCTGGATTCCACCTTCTTGGGCGTGCCCCGAGTGGCTCTAGCAGCTGGTGTCGGGGTCTGGGTGCCTGGAGGCACGTATTCTGGATCAAGCTCATTATCGAACAAGCCAATCAACCATCGGGATGGTTCCACGGACTTGGAAGGTCCCCTGGAATAGAAAATATCTAGTTTGGGGGCCATTAGTACCTGAAAAGGAGTTTGTTAGTTTCATTGTAATCAACCTACACCCACAATAGACACAAAACAAAATCTGGAAACACAGTATACATGTTGGTGCAGAACTGCAGAACTGATAGACGGGCACTATTGATGGCCCATCGATGAATCGACGGTCCGTTGATAGTGTCCGTCAGTGGACGCTTAGAAAATTTTAGAAGTAATCTTTCTACATAACTTTCAGTTAGAAACGAAAACGTGAAGAACGGCCCATCGATCAATCGACGGACCGTAGTCCACTTCCATCGTCGGACACTTAGAAAATTTCAGAATTATTTAGAGATCAAGGTTTCAGTTAGGAACTACGGACGTGCAGAATGGTCCATCGATAAAATCGACGAACCGTAGTCCACTGCCGTCGTTCCCAGTTAGCAGTTTTTAAAGGCGAACCATCGACAGACCCCATCGACGGTCCGTGATGAACCGACGGTCCGTAGACGGGGTCTCGTTTTGTTGGTCAGAGAAAGGATTTGGGACTTGGTTTTACCCCCCACAAAAAAGACAATTTCGAGCACACACTAGTAAACCCAACATGCAATAACAAGCAAAAATCAATTCGTCATCCCTAGGTCTTCGATTTTGCCAATTTCAAATATGGATTCTAAGAGACTAACAAGCCCTTAGTCGGAAAACAAAATAGACTGTACGCAGATTCCACCCCCAACCCATTCACTTTCTATCATTCTAAGGGACATGGAACCCAATTTTAACAATTTTAACATTCAATTATGTCCCTAAGTCAAGACCCACATACAAACTAATCATTTCCATAACCAAATGAAAAAGAATTCATTGAGCAAAGGAGAATGAAATACCTGAGAGTTGTAGTGGAGTGAATGAGTAGGTGATATTACAACACCAACCTACGTGCCCACCTTCAAACACCGACCGGAGAAACAAAGGAAATGGAGGAGAAACTGGGGAGGGTAGGGTTTGGGAAATTCTAGGAGTTTGGGAGGGTTGGAAATCTGAAGAAAATTTGAGTGAGTGATTGTGGGAGTAAATGGGGAGTTAAGGGAATAAGGGAGGGAAACGGTTGAGGGGAAAAAGATGTGGGAGGGTAAATGAACAGTTATGACCTTATATAGCCGGTCGGGTCGGGTCGGGTCACTGGTTTTTTGTGAACTAAAGGTACCCCGTCGACGGTCCATAAGTCAATCGACGGTGCGTCGACTGGTCCGTCGGTTTTGACCTAGCTTAGACAATACTTTAAAACATACCTGGGATCTAAGAACACCATCGACGGTCTGTCGGTGGAACGACGGCCCGTTCGTTGGTCCGTAGATCTGTGCACCAGACCAATTTCTGCAGAATTCTTGTGGTTTGGTCCCTGCACATTGCGCACCCATTAAGCCATTCTTTTTGTGTTTTCTGGAAACGTTTTATACATGGACCCTAAACTACTCTTTAGCCAACAGACTAAAAAAACTATAAAAGAAAATTACACATGACATTGAGTAAACCAAAACGAAACAAAACAATGCAAATATTCCTACAAAGAAAAGAAAAACCTATTATTGGCTAGAGGATACACATTGGGTTGCCTCCCAATAAGCGCTTGATTTAATGTCGCAGCACGACGCAAGACTCTTGATTACTCAGACTTCATCAAGGTGGTATGCCTCAACCACTTCATTGGCACTCTCCGCATGTCCGAGGTAGATCTTGATTCTTTGCCCATTTACTGTGAACCTTGCACCCTCCTTGTTCTCCAACTCAACCTCTCCATGTGGGAACACTTTAGTGATCAAGAATGGATCAGTCCATTTGGACTTGAGTTTGCCCGGAAACAAGCGCAGCTTAGAGTTAAACAGAAGTACCAAATCCCCAACTACAAATTCGCGCTTCTCAATCTTTTGGTCATGGTACTTCTTCATCTTCTCTTTGTAGAGGGTTGAACTTTCATACGCTTTTAAGCGAAAATCATCAAGCTCATTCAACCCATTTAGTCTATGTTCCGCTGCTTCATTCCAATCCATCTTCATTTTCTTCATCGCCCACATGGCCTTGTGCTCTAACTCAACCGGTAAGTGACAAGCCTTCCCATATACAAGTTGGTATGGAGACATACCTATGGGAGTCTTGTATGTTGTTCGGTAGGCCCAAAGAGCATCATCAAGCCTCCTTGACCAATCCATTTTATTAGCATTCACCATTTTCGACAGAATTTGCTTGATTTCTTTGTTGGACAACTCAATTTGCCCACTAGTCTGTGGATGGTAAGGAGTGGATACATTGTGGCGAACCCCATATTTCTCCAATAACCCTTTGAACAACTTGTTGCAAAAGTGGGATCCCCCATCACTAATAATGTCCCTAGGGGTGCCAAATCTGGAAAATATGTTTCTTTTTCAAGAATGCGGTGACACTCTTCCCTTCATTGTTTGCAAGTGCTATGGCTTCCACCCATTTTGACACATAATCCACCACCACAAGAATATATTTCATCCTATGAGAACTCAAAAATGGTCCCATAAAATTAATGCCCCATACATCAAACAACTCAATTACTAGAATAGGATTCAAATGGAGCTCTTGCCTCCTCGAAATACCTCCATCTCTTTCGCACCTATCACATGACTTGGCAAACTCATGAGCATCTTGGTGGATGGTCAGCCAATAAGACCTACACTGCAAAATCTTATGGGCGGTTCGGATACCACTATGATGCCCCTCCACAGGCGAGGACTGACATGCCTCCAAAACACTTAGCATCTCAACTTCCGGCACACATCGGCGAATAAGCCCATCGGCACAACTCCGGTATAAGTAAGGCTCATCCCAAAAGAACTTTTTCACATGATGCATGAACTTTTTCCTCTAATGGAAGGACAAATCCGATGGGACTATATCACTAGCCAGATAATTCGCAAAATCGGCGAACCATGGAATCAAGTCATGAGAAGCGGCCAATACATGCTCATCAGGAAAAGTATCAGCAATTTCAGCCTTTTCAATCTACTCTCGCATAGCTTCTTCCTCTAATCTGGACAAGTGATCGGCAACTTGGTTTTCGGTTCCTTTTCTTTATTTCACCTCAAAATCAAACTCTTGCAACAGTAGTACGCATCTAATCAACCTTGGTTTCGCATCCTTCTTTTCCAACAAATATCTCAAAGCAGAGTGATCAGTATGCACTATGACTCTTGTGCCGAGTAAATAGGAGCAAAATTTTTTGAAAGCAAATACCACAACAAGGACCTCTTGTTCAGTCACAATATAGTTCTTTTGAGCTTCATTTAGGGCCTTACTGGTTTAATAAATGGGGTAAAGGATTTTATCCCTTCTTTGTCCCAATACCACACCAAGAGCAACTCCACTAGCATCACACATCACCTCAAATGGTTTGCTCCAATCTGTGGAAATAATGATGGGCGCAGACACTAACTTCTCCTTCAACTCTCCAAATGCCTTCAAACAAGATTCATCAAAATAAATTTAACATTCCTTCTCAAGTAACTTGCACAGAGAATGTGCAATTTTTGAGAAATCCTTAATAAATCTCCGTTAGAAGCCTGCATGCCCAAGAAAACTTCTCACACCTTTTACAGAGACGGGTGGAGGAAGTCTCTCAATAACCTCTAATTTTGCTCGATCAACCTCTATCCCCTTTTCTGAGATGCGATGGCCCAATACAATACCCTCTTTCACCATGAAGTGACATTTTTTCCAATTTAGCACAAGGTTGCAATCTTCGCATCTTTTGAGAACTACGGCCAAGTGACTCAAACAACGATCAAAAGAGTCTCCAACATCAAAAGAGTCTCCAACAATTGAAAAGTCATCCATGAACACCTCAATAGTGTCCTCCACTATATCGGAGAATATCGACATCATACATCTCTGAAAAGTAGTCGGTGCATTACACAACCCAAAAGGCATCCTCTTGAATGCGAATGTCCCATAAGGGCAAGTAAAGGTGGTTTTCTCTTGATCTTCCGATGTAATAGAAATTTTATTGTAACCCGAATAACCATCAAGAAAATAGTACCATCCTTTTCCTGCGAGTCTATCTAACATTTGATCCATGAAAGGCATAGGGAAATGGTCCTTCTCAGTCCATGCATTCAACTTTTGATAATCCATACACACTCTCCATCCGGTCACCGGCCTCATTGGAACAAGCTCATTATTCTCATTAGGAACCACTGTCATTCCCCCCTTTTTGGACACACACTGAACAGGGCATACTCAACTACTATCTTCGATGGGATATATGACTCCGGCATCCAACCACTTAATAATCTCCTTTTTCACTACCTCTTGCATAGGTGGATTAAAACGTCTCTGGTGCTCAATATTTGGCTTATGGTCGGGCATGAGTTGGATTTTGTGTGAAAAAATACCGGGAGGGATCCCAATAATATCCGCAATAGTCCACCCAATAGCTCTTTTGAACCTCTTCAACACTTCCACCAAACACTCTACTTGTTGCTCATTCAAATCCGATGCAATAATTACCGGCAAAGTGTCATCTCTTCCCAAGAATGCATACCTCAGATGAGGCGGTAGAGCCTTAAGCTCTAATGTTGGAGCCTCCTCAATAGATGGTTTCGTGGGTGGCGACTCGCGATGT
The DNA here is from genome assembly GCA_016801875.1 of Solanum sitiens. Classification (NCBI taxonomy): domain Eukaryota; kingdom Viridiplantae; phylum Streptophyta; class Magnoliopsida; order Solanales; family Solanaceae; genus Solanum; species Solanum sitiens. The sequence goes on from JABWTJ010000112.1 coordinate 537,403, forward strand.
TTCATATCTAACTCTAATTTCTTTGGTTTGAACCGAAATTCACCTTGATCAAGTGCCGCAACCAATGACCCATACTCTTCAATACCATCACTCTCAAAATTCATGATCACTGCCGCTAGTGCCTCAACACCAAGGTTCTCTTCGATTTGTACCTCAGACGTACTCTCAACCCTGTAAGATATAGCAGATACCATTTGGAGCTCACCACTCTGCTTTATGGACCTACGAATGTTGAAGGTTGCTTCTTCATTATTTAACTGAAACTTCATCTGCCCTTTTTCCATGTCAACCAAGGCGCAGCCGGTAGCAAGGAACGGCCTCCCAAGAATAATAGGCACCTCAAAATCTACCTCACAGTCAAGAATCACTAAATTGGCTGGAAATATAAATGACTCCACCTTAACTAATACATCATGGAGTATCCCAATAGGCCTCTTCACTGTTTGATCGACCATCAGTAACCGCATCGCTGTGGGCTTTGGGTCACCCAAACCCAATTTTTTGTAAATAGAGAGAGGCATGAGATTTATGCTTGCACCTAGATCACATAGTGCTTTAACAAAGTGTAACAACCCGATGGTACATGGAATAGTGAAAGCACCCGGATGTTCCTTCTTTTGCACAGGAGACCTTGTAGCAATAGCACTACAAATGTTGCATTCGGTCATTATCCTCAAAGCTTACCGATCTCTTCTTTGTCATCATATCCTCCATAAACATGGCATAACCAGGCATTTGTTCAAGGGCTTCTATCAAAGGGACAGTGATGGAAAGTTGTTTCAACATAGTAATAAAACGCCGGTATTTACCATCCTTAGTCTTCTTCACCAATCTTTGCGGAAATGGTGGTGGTGGTCTAGACACGGGGACCACCTTTTGGGGTATATCTGCTTCTTTCACCGCTTCGTTTACCAACTCACCACTAGCTTCTACTACCTCATCATCTCTTCTAACCTTATCTTCTATGCCAGACGACATAGGTAGATCAATGATTTGCTTACCCCATCGAGTCGTGACTGCCATACAGTGTCCATCATTTTTTAGATTTTGGACGGTGTTGCTAGGAAGAGTACCCGGTTGACGAGGGTTCACAGTAGTAGACAATTGACCATTTACAACTAAAGATGCTTGATTGAGACTGCATGTGCATCCACCTTTTGCCCAATATTAGCCAAATCACCTCTCAAACTAGCATCAAACCTCCTCATCATCTTTTGTAACATATCTTCAACTCACGCCATACTACCTCCACCATCCCTAGGAGCAACTTCCCAATTTTGAGGCGGAACATAGGGCCTACTTCGATCGTTTCTGTTACTACAGTTACCCCGGTTGAAGTTGTTATCACGGTTGTAGTTTCCTTTTCAAACATAATGGCCTTCTCTATTGTAATTCCCATAGTTTTGACCTTGATTTCCTTGACCTTGGCGCCAATTCTCTTGATTGGAGCCTTGGGCGTTCGGTCGAAAAACCCCTCATTTACTCATTCACTGCATAAGAATCCTCTTCATAGTAGAACTCATCACTTGGCGGTGGTGGTTTAGTCAAATAATTCACCGCATTTACCTTCTCCGCACCTCTAGTGACATGTTTCAAAACCAACCCGAGCTCAGCTCTCATTTGCGCCATCTCTTCATGAATCTCATCAGCGTCCGGATTGTGTGTAGCTTGCACTGCAAAGGTGTTTCTCCCAGTATCTGACTTCCTAGTGCTCCAAGCTTTATTGTTGCGGGAGATTTTCTCTAACTTCTCTGTGATATCTGCATAAGTGCACTCACCATAAGAACCACCTGCTTTCTTATGAAGTACTGCATTATTATTGTCATCTTGCCCCCGATAGAAGTATTCTATCAACGACTCATCATCAATGTGGTGGTTTGGAACACTTCTTACAAATGAGGTGGATCTATCCCAAGAGCTACTCACCGACTCCTCAGGTAATACCACAAAGTTGTGCACTCTATCTTTATGGGTGAGCTTTTTAGATACCGGGTAGTTATGTGCTAGGAACATATCTCTCAACTGGTCCCAAGTATAGATCAAGTTATAGGGCAGCTCAGTAAACTATTTCTCGGTCTCTCCCATCAGTGAGAGAGGGAACACTCTTAACCCGATGACATCCATGTCCAAGTCTGGTCTCCCTACACAACTCTTATACACAGACCTCAGTTTGGCGATGTGAGCATGTGGATCCTCAGATGGTAGCCCCGAAAACAAATCTCTGGCAGTGAGCATCTGCATCAAGCTGCTAGTTACCACGAAAGTGTGACCCTTGGTAGAGGAGGTAGGACAAGAGGCCCATCACAGTCAGTGATGTTAATGTTTCCCCTATAGAACTCCTGAGGGCGTGGAATGGGAGGTTGCCTCCTCAAAGCATCATCAAGTGGATTGTCAACAACTACTTGATTGTGAGAATCCACCGGTGGTGGAGGTTGACAATTGACCCCATCGACAAGATTACCAGGATTCTGTTGGTTATTCATTCTGCGGAGTGTCCGGTTCAGTTCAAGATCGTATGGAAGCGTTGGTTCTCTTTGGCTCCGTGTACTTGGCATACACTAGAGCTAGACCTGAGAGAAACAAAAACAAAAAGAAAAAGTAAAATTAGGAAATTGTTGACTAAAATTCGGTAATGTGCTTAAAATTAATCTAAAAGTCAATTTCCCCAGCAGAGGCGCCAAAATTTGATACGCTCAAATTATACTTCCCTAAAGAAGTATAAGCGATCGTATCACGTAAAGAACCCAATTATTAGGTTAGGGTCGATCACACGAGGAAAATGATTTAGACATAACTTTAATGTATGATTACCTCTATTTAGTCAAGTCCTTTTCGAAAACTAGTAATTAAAGGGGGGTTTTGTGAAACAAAAGTGTTGCAATATTATGAAATCAAATAAATAGCAAGAGTGAATTATTAGTGTTTATCAAGTTGTGAGGGAAACTAGGGTGTAAGTGTTCCCCATAAGTTCATAACGCCATAATCCTAGCTTATAACAATTCTTTCCTAATGTTTTGCATGCAAAGTGATAAGTTATGTATCTCTAAATCCTTGGTCCGGCATTTAGAGAATTTTACCCCGTACCTTGATCCGGCTACGTGTGTCTAAGTTACTAACCCTTACCTTTACCTCATATTAAGCATCATATTCGATGTTTGGCTTAGTTATTACTTCGCACCAATCGAAACTAGCCTATTAAATAGTATCCACTAAATCTGTGTCGATAATTCTTTTCCTATTAACTACCCCCTTGGTCCGGCAAGTAGCAATAAGGCGGGTTCTAACGCGTGCACTCGTTAAAAAGATTTTTAGACGAAAGAATTATCGATGCATGCAATAACCTAGTTGAGAATTATTAATTAGCTAGGCTTATTTTGTTAATCACCCATGGTTCCCACAACCCTAGTTGTGGATTTAGTTACCCATGCTAGAAGGATACAATTCATATTTGATAAATAATAAATCTTGAACTTACTTTGACAAGTTTGAAGAAAACCTAGAAATTCAACTTGAAATCACACAATTATCTTCAACACAAAACCCAGAAATTTGAATTAATTGTCAAAACAAATCTCCAAGAACAAAAGTATGAAACTTATTAAAAGAATCCAACCCCAAAAACGAGGTTTTTAACCCTATTTATAATAACAAAGTCCTAAATTAAAAGGAGCTCAAAATAATGAAAGTTTGTCCCAAAACGCGCCTTTAATAGACGCCCCAACGACGGACCGTCGACTGCCTCCGTCGATCCACACTTAGCATCTTTTTTTAAGCCTCCAGATTGCATCTTCTCTGATCCAATCGATGGACCAACACCACGGTACGTCGATGTACTTATGGTCCATCGATGCTTATCGTCGTTCCATACTTAGCTTTTCTTCAACGTCGGGTACTAGGACAGTCTCTGATCATATCGACGATTTGCCAGCATGGTCCGTCGATCCTTCCGTAGCCCCACACTTGTTCAGATCCCCGAGTTGCTTCCAGATGCTTGAACCTTCAATCTACGGTCACCACCTATGGTCCGTCGATGGGACAACAGGCCGTCGATGGCTTTGTGGGTCACTTCTACACTGATTTCTGCACAGCCTTCTGCATTTCCATTTTGGACAACTTTCCTGCAAAACACAGATAGAAACACATTAAAATTACTACAAAAAGGCCCTAGACACACACTAAACTTAAGGAAAAAGCATTGAAAGTACCGTGAAACCACGGTACATCAGAGCCGTCAATTGGCCTCATCGTTTAGACACTGCCAAGGCAGTGTGCTGCCTTCTTTTGGATCCTCCCCAAGGACCCTTTGGGTTGTCCTTTGTGAGTTGTGCCCGGACGTTTTGAACTTAATTACGTCCATATACGAGTTAGAATCTTCCCCTATCAATTTTAACTCAAAAAAACACGTAAAACATGCAAAAGGCACACTAGAACACACAAGCACGTCTTAAAGCTAACTTTTGAACGTCTTGGACGTTTGACCTCCAACCCCCTTCAACTCAACTATACAATCTCTAAAACACTTTATTAACATGTTATTAACCTTTGTAGGAACATGTGAGTCTCTAGCTACTTTAGTTCATTTTGAGGGTTTTGACAATATCCCCCACTTGGGAAACATTTGTCCTCGAATGACACTTGGAACTTTAAACAGATTATCAAGGAATAAATGACCCCTATCGCATCACACTTCATTCAATAGGTAATCACATAATAGTCAATGCACCAAACTTGGAAGGAACACCAACTTCAGACAATCATGCAATTTAAAGCAACATAATTAAATATGGATTACTCTTACAATTTCTTTCCATTCTTACATACTTCTTCATACTCATTGCCATTTGGAGGAACTACCTTCTCCAACTTTAGGCATGCTCATTATCTCATCACAAAGTTAGTCATACAATGGATTTCAATTGAATATATAGGCATAATCCACACTTCAACTAATGAGAAATTAAGCAATTCACTTAGTTGCACAAAAATCATGAATCATGTAGTTCAACTGCAATCTTATAGCTTAGACATAATACCATCAAGGTCATACATGACATTACCATGTTTAGCTTTGTTGAAGGAGGAACTACCTTCTCCTAGTCACAACATACACCCATGGCGTCATAGAGTTCACATAAAATAAATGCACAAGGGTCAATTCATTTTAAGGAGGATTTCCTTACTCCAAACCACGCTATGCTCATACTCTCTTCCTTATGAAGTCAAAATGGCTAATCATACCTCAACAATAGGAAGTTATTTCCTATAAAATCTCAATATCTAGCATGACACTAGTTTTCATAAACATGCATTAATTAGGAAAAATCATACATTTTATAGGCACACGTCAAGAACATTGGCTAGACATACCATCATTTCTCAAGAGTGAGCCTACATAAACACTTCCCAAGTCCTAAAGGTCACACATTTTTCAAAGGGACTCATCTTTTTTTATTTAAACAAACTTAAATTCTCATTGTGAGGCCAAAACACCACACATAATAAGTGACATTAAGCATGCTCATTAAGTTATCTCATCAAATCAACTTGGACATTTATCATATAAAGATGCACAACAACATGAGAAACATGGCATTTGATAAAAGATCCCTTTTTCATGCCATATGACCTCTCATAACATGCATAACATAGTGTCATTTAATATATGCATAACATATGGAGAACATGCAATTCATACTCTTATGCAAGACTTCACAACATGAACAAGCTACTAGGAATTCTTTAGTTTCAAGCTTGAGTAAGAATAGAAGGAAAAGATAGAGGTATCTACCACCTTGCTACTCACATAATCATCCCCCACTTAGCGTAAACCCATTTAAGAGAAATTATCTCCTTCAGAAGAACTTGGACTTACCAATCTTTCTAGTCAAGCATCACATCCCCCTTTTTGTGATCAAGCTTATGCAAACCCTTCTTAACATCACCTCCTTCCATCTCTCAAGAAGGAACCATTTCCAACTAGCTATTCACTCACACTCCACTAGGTGAGGAGTTTAAGAGATCACAATTGAATATCTAGCTTACTCCCCTGCATAACCACCACTCAAAGTAATCCTTAACCTAGGGAAGTTCAAGTAAAATCAAAATAGGACTATTAAGGGCATTCATAAACTTACCATCTAGGCACATTATCCCCCACTTGGGGTAAGCCTAATCAATATTCATCACCTCATGCCCTTAAACACTAATACCAAAGCAAGTCAAAACAAACCTACATACTCCTCACATAAGTAGGTTTGACATCATTGAGGGTTTCTACTCCTACTCTCATACAGAGGAGACTACTAACTCAATCATCAAGAAGTACTACCCATGCATCATCATTCCTCTAAGTCTAACACCTAAAGGAATTTTATAACATTCAAGTTAGGTCATCCTATCCAACCACATGAGGCCTTATATATACCATGAAAGCCAAGGTTAACTCCATATCTTATCACTTTCTACCACCGAGTCATGATAAGGTAAGTAGTTTCGGATTCAAGCCTACAAGGGTCATCGCATTTGGTGGAAACTTCCAACCAACCATGTCTAGGTACAATCTAAGTACCTTCTCACTTGGCCATACTTTCGATCATTCTCAAAAGACAAATAACCATTTCAAAGTAGGTCAACCTCAATTCTCTCCTTATGTTTAAGAGTTAAGGGTACATACTTCCCTTAAGTCACTTTAGGGTAAAACATACTTCCAACTCATGGACTAACACCCTTTTCTTCCCTTTTTCCCCACTATTAGAATAGGTTCATATAGGGACTTATCAACTAGTCAGAAGGGTTCTCCCATTAACTAGCATACTTCACAATCACCTCACAAGGCTCAATACACTATCTCCCCTCTTTAGGAGCAAGCCTATACAAAAGACCCCCAACCAAAAAGGCAACTATGAAGCATTTCACCTACAAGGGCAACATTACATCTTTCTCCCTAATTACCACATTTCTGCAAGACTTTTCAAGCCTAAATCACAACATTATACTACCATCATTAAACATAATCATAAAACAAACAATCATTCCAAAGGAACTCCAATGAACTATACCCACTCTTAACAAGCTATAACCATATCATATCATAACTTCTCCTTTCACATATAACCCCTATAGCCATAAATGGCATCACATCAAGACATATCCACATTCACCTTCACATATACTCATCAAGTTACAAATAACCATAGTAAGCATCAAAACTCACCTTTTCTCCCTCAAGCCTTGAGACATTATCCCTTCCAAGCAATCACATCTAAAATACCACCGGACAAGGAAACACAAGAGAAGGATCATTAGAGTTAAGTTCTATGGCACAACATGAGAATAGTGAAGAATGGAAATTCTATTGTCCTATAGGCTCTCGCTCATAGATGTGTCACGACTCACCACCGATGAACGAGACTCTACTTAGACGTGGAACCATGAGACTTTGGATCATAAAACCATTTTCTATAACCTTATGCTCTGATACCAAGTTTTTAACGACCGGGGAGCACCCCCTAGAAGTTACCGACATCGTCGACCTCTCGAAGGTCTAAGACAAGCCTCCTATCATTCATTCATTATGAACATAAAAATAGCATAAAATTCAAAACTTTTCATAGCACATCATATGCTAAAACATCACTTCATATATATATATATATATATATATATATATATATATATATATACTCTATGTCTCTTTTGCAATCTTAGACTCAACATCCATAGAGTAGAACAGGGACACCGCCCTTAACAACATAAAATAATATCTAAGCTATTACATAAATTGAATAAGAACTTGACATATGGAATCCTTGAATCATAAGAAACCATTTCCTTGAACTTGGGAGATCTATCCAAGCTCTTCTCTTAGGAAATATCACGTATACATCACTACCTACACTTTTTGTAAAAAGATGAAGCAGAATGGTATTAGTACACAATGCACCAAGTATGGCAACCATGCAAAAACATGTGTTCAAAGAGGATATTTAGTTAGAAATCATGCATCATGTCTTTTTAGTAAACTTAATAAACATTGGCATAACAACAGAATATAGTTCATATACACAAAGTAGACATGTACACTATTCATAGCAACACATAAACCATTTATCACATTTTGAGGCACATTCATTTCATACAACTCAATTACCTCTCTTTTACTTTGACTTCCTTTTCTTAAGCAACTCTCATGTGTACTTAGTACAATGTATCACCTTGAGGTCACGTAAGATAGTCTTTCATAGATATGCTACATTCACACAACCACATATAATCAAAGGGTCTCAAGCATATCATAAGACATAAGCTTCACATAAGAACCATCATCTAAAACAACTCCCAAGTCACACGAGTGCAATGTGTAGGTAGCATCCCATAATACTACTTCCACCAGGTGTTCCTAGGAAGTCACCTTACACTAGGCATAACATACTCAACAACTCATAACACCTTCATTTATCAATAGACATAAGGCCACATACATAGCATCATGTAAGGACTCGTTCCTTTACTACCACCTTAGTTATAACCCATTTAGTCATATCACAAGTAAACCATCCTCAGAACCCCTTCACAAGCTTACTTTTGCAATGTACACAAGGAATCCCATAACCCCACATATACCAAGTAAACTCATTTAGAAGCCATAAGACTAATTCAAAAGCATAGTCATAATTCATGTCTTAACATAACAAAGTCACTTAACATGCATTCATACAAATCATACATAACATAAGTCTTTAGTTCATAAGAGGCTCCAATCCTATCCTTTCTTGAAATCCACTAGTGCAATACATGGGTTGGGTCTATAGTTATACCTATACTAAGTAAGCTGCTCAATGAGTATAACGACCCTAGTGTACCCCCTAGAAGTTAGGAAATTCTCGAATTGAAACACGACGTGCTCGACCTCTCGGAAGTCTTGTACAAGCCCTTTGACATCGTTCATTGTATACATTTATGAAAAGTAGTGCGGAATTAAAACTTTCACATGAAATAATACTACTTCAAAATATCTCTTTTATAGAAAAACATAATGAAAGGCTAAGTCTCAAAGTCGTAATCTTAGACATACGAATATATTGGGACACGTCCCATACTTCATCATATAGAAAATAGCTAAGTCTATTACAAGCTTCCACTTTGAGACTCCTGTCAAATTCCACCTACACCTTTATAGATAAACAAAATGTATGGAATTAGTACAAAAACTTGTACTAAGTATGGCATAATGCATAAAATCATGATAAATGGACTTTTGTATGAAACATGCTCTTTTTTATTAAAATATAATAGTATAAGCATAAAAAACAACATTTAACACCTTAGAAACATATAAGATATCACATAAGCATTTTATCAAATATTGAAGAATGTTACAGTGAACTAAGTTCAACTTCACAGTGACCTCTTTTAGCTTGCAACCCTCTCACCAAAGGTTATCCTAAGACTCACTTAAGTGAGACGAAGAGAGACCACCCATACACCCTCTCTAAGCACACCTAAATGATCTTTAAGACTACCTAAGATTAGATCATTCTCACTTATTTGTTAAACTCCCTTCCTAGAGTTACTCTAAGACTCACATAAGTAAGACATGAAGAGACCGTCCATACACCTTCTTCAGGCCTACCTAAGCAATCCTCAAAGCTACTCTTAGATAAGTAATTTTTCATTAACATTTCTTTAGTAAAGTCATTATGTTCATTAAGTAATTTTTAAGACATTCCTCACTTATGGACATTCACATAATGGTCTTTAAGAAGACCTAGGGAACTTACACACTATCATCTTTAAAGCCTAATCGTGCAATGTCTAGATACCTTCCCATTCCACTACCTAAACTTCATAGTACTTATCCAACACTAGCATGTATCCCACATTATGAGAATAGGCAATAAGCGACATAGACCATCTAGGCATGGAATCCGGAGTCATAAACCTACTCCGATGGAGGGTGTTATACTTGCCAAGGGTAGAACTAGGACACATACCATGTAGGCACATGGTTAAGGAATACCAAGGTCTTTTATGCACCCTAGTCTCATTCTCAAGTAGAGATACATTGTACTCTAGTCTCTTTCTTAAGTAGAGCTACAAACCATAACATATTCTCTCGGTGCTAGCCTTTGTTCACATAGAGTAAGTTCAATAAAAAGCGGCATATGAAAAGGTACCATCTCTTAGTCATTACCTAGTCATAATGCACCTACCAAAGATGGGTCCACTAGGGCTGCCACTCAATGGTCTATAAGGATAGCTTATTTCTTAACCTTTTTTCCATATAGAAGGTTCCACATACTAGTCATGCTTAGAAGGGCACCATCTTAGGTCTACCGATCCTAGACTTTCATTAAACATTCATCCATACACATACAAGACAAAGGTGCCTAATCCTACTAGGTCAAGATGTTCATATTCATAATTACATGTATCAAAGTAATGGATACAAGTCTACCAAGACAAGACACACACATCTTCTCATATAGCATATCATTCTATAAGCACATAAGCATAACCAACATCATCTATAGGTCACCCTATTCGCTACTATTATAATCAATATAACCATCATAAGACTCACATAATCAAGTAGGAAAAATCATGCATCAACTCTAAGACTACACATACAAGGACATAGTCATAGTCTAACATGATCACCTAACATCATAAATAGAAGCACATATATATTCCTCTTAATCACAAGTGGATAGATATGATCATACTTCTCATAATTCAATTATACAACTCATCATGATATATCAAGTAGTGCCGACAATGCTATGATCATTATAAGACATAAAGTAATGCCGACGAGGCCACGTAATTCACAAGTAAAGCACATAGCACCGCCACCATAAGTGGACCATACCAATCACAACATAATTCAAGACCTACATGACATAAAATAAATATAATTAGGGAAGCATACCACCAATCCATTCTCACCACTTCAATCCATAGCTAAATCGTCCAATACAATACAAATATGCCCTTACCCATGGCCATGATCACCAATTCAATACGAAAATCACAATACTCTATGAATCTAAGTCAATTAAATATAGATTTATCAATATAATACAGCCTATACATCAATCCAATACAATTTTTACATCATTCAATAGCCCAAAGAAAACTACACCAGAATTCATAAGCATTGAGACATGATCACTTAACCCATAAAATAGTCAAAAATAGGATTGCATGGTTTGCATGAGTTCATAGAGTTTTTAGGTTAAAATCATCAAATTAACATCAATTCAATCATAATACAATGATTCAAAACGTTTTATGCAAGAATCCATGGCTAGATCACAAAATTGAAGAATTCAAGTTTTGATCATCTTTGAAAAATCATTGGAATTTACTCCTTCAAGAAAGAGACTTCAAGGATGAATAACCATACCTTAATTGTGATGAAAATCCCACAAGATTCATGAAGAAAAACTTGAGAAATCTATCTTCTTCCTTGGAGCTCCCAAGCTTCAACAATGGAGTTTTGGAGAGAGTGAATGGAGAGATTTTATTTTGAGTTGAGGGTTTTAGTCTTGATTGGTGATTTTAGGGGTTTAAATAGGTACTATAACCGTCCATAATGCACCCCTAAATTACCCAAAATACCCCTACATGTATTGGACAATTAACCAACTCAAACTTGACTTAAAAATGACGCAACAAAATCTGGGACTTTACTGCGCGTCGCGGAGGCATTTCCAAATCTTATTTTTCAAACAAATTTGGACAGAATGGTTCGTGACATCCCCGTGTCACAGGGAAAGAATTTTCCCCACGGCGTGTCAGCTGCGCGATGCGCAGCCACTACCCAAAAATGGTTGGTGCGGCAGTCCAAGTTTGGGTCCACTTTGGGAACCCTTTTGATGGTCCCCGGGGCATCGTTCTCTGACATTTCGACCCTTTGTATGTCAGGATACACCTAGGAACCCTAGGTACTGAATTTCACCTTCAAACCATCCCCCAAAACATCACTACAAAACAATACGACACACTAGTTCAACTTCGATTAGTTTCCGAACGTCTTGGACGTTCTTGGATGTTTGACCTCCAAACACTTCCAATCTTTACATACTGCCTATGAACACTATTGTTAACCATTTTATGACTTTAAAACATTATGACACAATTGTTAGGCTCTAGTTTAGCTCATCTTGAGGGACGTTACAAGGAGTTACAATTAGAGTTCATATTCTTATCTTAGTCCATTTCTTAACTTTTGGAAGACATATCCATAACTGACATAGACCATGTGAGCTACATGGAATCCGGTGTTCTCATCCCACACCGAAAAGAGAGGGTTAACACTTGCCTGAGGTGTAACCAATCATACACAGCTATTCCAGTGGATCCACTAACCTAAGACCTACGGGGGAACGTAGTTATGGAGCATGGATATTACTACTAGAAACCTTGACTTGCTTGACGTGGAGGTTTCCATCCCATGAGACAACATTTATGTTGGGAACCCGGACTTGCTAAACGTGAAGGTTCTCTTGTGGGAAGCCGGACTTGCTAGACGTAAAGCTCCCACTCTCATTTTTCATGTTCACTCGATGCTAAGCTTAAAATCCATTTTTAAACATCATAAGACTTTAATTAACATTTGTTCATTAAGATTAGGTCTTAGGGACTTACTCCCTCATACATCATATAGATCAAAGTTATCTAAGATGTGAATGTCCTTTCATCATAGAACCTACTTTATGTGATAACATTCTTTCACATAATTCTATCATTCATACCTTTATGTGTTTGTGAATACATATGTGAGATCTACCTTCGCATAAACACCTCTAAATACACATGTTCAAAACTTAAATAGTCATATACTTTACATGGATAGAGTTAAGTAATGATGCATAGGAGAACTATCATTTCCTTAGTCATCATGAATTTACCCTCCTCATAGATATGAATGAAGTGTGTGTAGATTGGTTAACATGATCACATAATGGCTATAACATAACATTGAGGAAGCCACCCTCTAAAGATCACAACACATGTACAACGTTCCTCAAGTCTAAAGTCATACACATATAGAGCATTAAGGACCACAGACTACACACACTCACATTACATCATAGGAGACAAGAACATATTCAACATTAGAATAGAAGACTCCTACTATACTTTGATCACACATTCATATAGGGTTCATATAGGTAGAGGTCATGCTATAATATTATTCATCATCATTAGACATATAGACCACACCTAACCCTAACATGATCATTCACATATATACACCATCATCCACACACCTAGATCATGCAAGTAGTGTAGAATACTATAAATATAACTTCACATAACATCAATTCACTCAGACATGACACTAGAATCAAGGCTACATCCTTCAACTTCCTAAACATGCATCGTATCAATTCATCTTGCATCTAATTCCTTCAAGGCCATTATCATAACACATAAACATGTAAAAGAATGTAAACACCGCCACCATAAGTGGACCATACCAATCAACACAATTCAATGTACATTCCAAGCTAATGAGAGAAAATATGTCAACTTACCAAATCTCCAAGATAATGATCATCATTGATCAATTCTCCATAATTCATAATCAAATGATATAGATAAGGCTAGGATTAATCAATATACTATAATCTAATAACAATTGAATCATAATCTAATCAAGATCACAAGACCCATAACATATCATTATTTGAGAGGATAAAGATATCATGGGTTCTTCATGGAATTTGATTAATAATCATGTTTAAACCATAGATTAATCATCATTATAATGCATTTGAAATAACTATAACAATGAACCCGTGGCTCAATTGAAAGATGAGATTTTTGACTTAGAATCATGTTTGAAAAACCTTTGAAAGAACTCCTTAGATTGAAGATTATCTAAGGATGAAGGATTAGCATACCTTCTATAAAAGAATCCCCACAAAAATCTTATAAAAAAGCTCCAAGAATCCACCTCCATACTTGTCCTTGAGCTTGGTCTTCAATATGAGTTTTGGGATAGTTTGATTTTAAAGGAAAGATTAGATTTGAAGAATGAGTTCTAAATTAGAGTTGAGGCTTATATACTAGCTTAACATACCTATAAAACTCCTAAATTAACTACCTATAGTTTAATTAGGACCTGGGGTGAATTTACCAATTCACCCCTTCGCTAGGCAATGTGCAGGCAGAATCTGCAGGACCAATCGACGAGGGTAGTCGACGAACCATTTGTGGAACGACGACCCATCCTGCACCTCCGTCGTTTTGGTCTGAGGGTAATTATTTGGGGGCTTAGGTCCCACGTCTAAGTGTGGGGTGATTCCCCAAATCGAGGGGGATTGGATGGACATACGAGTCGTCTATTGGCCTCGTCATTTAGATAATGCCAAGCACTGTGTTACCTTCTTTTGGATCCTCCTCAAGAACCCTTAGGGTGGTCCTTGTGTTATGCCCTAAAAATGAAATAGGTCAAACTAGAGCTTCACATGTGTTTCATGAGTTATTAATGTATTAAAATAGTATATTTTAGCATTAGAAGACAGTTTGTAAAGTTTGGGAGCATTTGGAAGTCAAACGCCCAAGACGTCCGAAAACTAGTTGAAGTTGAACTAGTGTGTCGTAGTGTTTTGTAGTGAAGTTTTGGGTGATGTCTTTAGAGTTAAATTGAGTTTAAATGGTTCCTATGCATATTGGGATGTACCACGTTTCAAAACGTCCGAGTACGACTCCTCGGGGACCACCCGATGGTCCCCCAAGGAGGACCCAAACATGGGTAAAGATACTAGCCAAGGCAACGTGCAGGGGCAGGATCTGGAGCCCTACCTCGCGACGCGCCTGTAGCACGAGGTTCACTGCCTCAAAATGTTGAGAGGCACAATCTGGAGCTTACTCCACGACGCGCAGCCAAGTCCCAGATTTGGCTGCGACGTTTTTAAGTCAAATTTAAAGTTGGAAAAGGGTCCAAATGGTATGGGGGTATTTTGGGAACTTTGGGGATTATTTGTGGAAGATTTTAGGTCACTTTAAACCCCATTTCACCCATCAAAACCCCAAAACCTCTATTAGAAATCAAAATTTCCAAAACCCTTAAAAGTTCTCCCCTCCTAAAAGTTCTCTCAAACTCCATTGAAGCTTGAGGTCAAGATGGAGCTTAGGCTATGGGGTCCAACGGATTTATTCTTCATTCTCTTGGGTTTTCTTCATATTAATGTATGGTAGTTCATCCTTGACTCTTCTTTCATTCAAGGAGCCATTTCAAAGAAATTTCAAAAAGGATTTCAAACTTCAAACTTCTGTATTCCTTGACTCTAAGTATGGGTCTTTGCATGAAAATGTTTTATTGATTAAAATGAGTTGTTCTTAGCTTTAAATTTATGATTTTAATGTAAAAACCCCAATGGAATGATGTCTATTCTTTTTATCAACTTTTGGCTTATGAAATGGGTTCTATGAGAATGACTAGATAATGTTGAAGTTATTGTTTCTTGGTGGTTTTATTGAGTTTTAGCTACTTCCCTAAGGGCTATTTTATTATGGATTATTGTATAAATTGTGAATAAGTTATAAAGGCTTGGATGAAGGGTAAGTTGTTGTATCTTGGTTAAGCTTTGTTGAAGTAACTCTTGAGTGGTATGGTCCACCTTTGGTTGTGGTGTTTAGTTGAACTATATAAAGTTATATGGGTATTGTGAGAATGGACTTGAAGGCATGATATGTGAAGTGAAGTGATAATCTTTATATGTATGTGTATGGTATCGGTTGGAATGTTGACATGAGTATCTTGAAGGGTTTATGTATAAATGAAATATGCAATTGATATGTGAAGTATGATAAAGTGTGAATTGTGATAAATGTCAGTTGGGCATGTCTAGAAGTCAATGTTATGAATAGTGGTCATTATGTGAAAGGTGTGCTCACATGTGCTCACACACACACTTGAATGCATGAATGAAGTCAATGAATGAAAATGGGGGATTGTAGGGTAGACACTCTTCGTGAGTAGAGATGAAGTGTCTAGACCATCCCTACTATTCCTAAGTATGAAAAAGGGGGATTTTGGGGTGAACACTTTTCGTGAGTAGAGATAAAGTGTTTAGTAGAAACCTCACTATTCCCAATGAGCTTTCCAAGATAGGTTGGAGGTTGGATAACCTTCGTGAGTTGAGATGGGGTGTTCAATAGTTGTCTCCTAACCTATAGTCAATGAATGTTTAAGACTCCATGGGGAATTATGCTTAGCACCGAGAGGATTTGAACAAGGGGTGGGTATACTTCGTGAGTAGAGATGTTGTATCCAATGTACCTCTTGAGATGGGTGCTCCTCGTTAGTAGAGAGTGACTTACTTAGTAGCAATCTCCTTATCCCTTAACTATGCGCCCGCATAGGTGTAGCTATTGGAGAACCCATGTAAAGGCTAAATAATATGACCATACCTTAGGAAAGTAGGGATCCCTCATCCGGTAAGGTTAGTACCGGGATTCCATGTAAAGCTCTCATGGTCTATGTCGGTTAAAGCTATATGCCACAAATGTATGCAAATGAACTAAGTCTTTTTAAGGGTGTACTACTTAGGGTAGGTTGTGGAATGGGACATTAATTATCCATTGCACAAGTAGACATTTGGAGGGAGTCTTGGTGTGTCCTTATATGAAATGTATGAATGGGTCATGATGTGATGTAAATGAAAGTAATGAGACTTTATGTCTAATGTTAAGAAGGCATGTTAAAGTTATGTCTTGTATGATTAAACTTATGAATGATGAATGTAGTGTACCTAATCTCATGGAATCCTCAAGGAGCACATAGTGGGGGTAGTAGTATGGGATGCTACTTCCACATTGCACTTTGTGACACTTGTAAGTCCACTTGAGAGGGGTACTTATGTGAAGTTCTTGAATGCAAGTATGTTCTCTAGTGTCTTTAGTATGGAGTGTTGATTTGTAAATGAAATGAATTAAGCCTATCCCTAGTAGTCTTAAGGATCTATTGAGTAGGTATTGAGAAGGTTGTATGGGCGATCTCCTTAAGGGAGCCTTTGGACAACTTAGGATAGGAGTAGTTCATGTGTTATTTTGGGCTCACTGGAAGTATGCTTTTATGTTGAGAAAAATGGATGTTTTGTCTTATGTGCCAAATGATGGTTTTCAATGATGTCATGTGACTTAATTCATGAAGGATTTTATCAAATAAGCATGACTTGTATATTTCAACTAAATTGTCCCTTTTTGCCTGATTTTGCATAATGCCATACTTAGTACAATGTTTGTACTAACCCCATACTTTTCTATACTATATAAGTATAGGTTGGAAGCAAGTGTATGTTTTGAAGTCAAGCTTGGGAATCGACTCTCTCAAGACTAAGTATGTCCTCATATATTCGAGGGCATAGTCTTTATTTCTTTAGTTCTTCTTTAAGACTTATTATGCAGTTTCTTTCAATGTAAAGGGACGTGTCCCTAAGATATTTATGTCGTGTCTTTAAGTTGGCTTGTGACGATGAGACTATCCTTAGTATTTATAAAATATGTTTTTACACACTACTTTTCATGTCTTATGTAATGAATAATAGCTAAGAGGCTTATGTAAGACCTTTGAAATGTCGAGCACGCCGTGTTCCGACCTAAGGGTCGCCCTAACTTCTAGGGTGTACTTGCGGGTCGTAACACCTTGGGGAGTCGTGCCCAGACGTTTCGAACTTAATTACATCCATATATAAGTTAGGATCTTCCCCTATCAATTTGAACTCAAACTAACACATAAAAAATGCAAAGGCACACTAGAACACACAAGCACGTCTCAAAGATAACTTTCGGACGTTCTTCGACGTTTGACCTCCAAACCACTTCAACTCAACTACAAAAGCTCTGAAACACTTTATTAACATGTTATTAACCTTTTTAGTCATGTTTGATGCTCTATCTACCTTAGTTCATTTTGAGGTCTTGACACCAACGGTACCCCCTAGACGTCACACGGTGTATTCGGCCTCTCGGAGGTCGTATACAAGCCCATAGCATACCTTCATTGCATAAACATAAAAATAGTGGAAAAATTAAAACTTTTCATAGCATAACACAATAATAAGACATCACTTCATTTAAAAACCATAAGTACATAGTAAAGACGCTAAGTCTCCTTTATCCATCATAGACTCAATATAAATAGAATAGAATAAGGACATAACCCTTAACAACATAGAAGAATAATGTATACTGTTACATAAACTTAAATATACATCTTGACATAAAGGTCATTGAATCATAAGGACACACTTCAACATGGGAAATACCTATCCAAGCTCTTTGTTCTAGGAAAGATCCTCTAGTCGCCGCCACCTACACTGTGTAAAAGGATTATGAATAATGGTGTTAGTAACAAGAATTCACTAAGTATGAGAACCATGAACAAACATTCTTTTAAAAGGAACATTTGGTTTGAAACTATACATCATGCCTTTTTAGAGAAACTTCATGCACATTGATACAATAGGCACAACATAGACCACATATGTCATCATACACATGGAAACCATTCATAATTATACATAAATCCATTTATCACATTTTTGAGGCACATTCAATACATACAATACATCACCTTCCCTTTTTATCTTAACTCCTTTCCTTAAGCAACCCTTAAGTAATACTTAGTATAATGTATCACCTTAAGGTCACCAAGGATGAACTTTCCTATAGCCTTCATCAATCCAACCTCATATTTTCTTAAATTCATAAGCATATCATAAGACATAACCATCACATAGGAACCATAACCTAAGACAACCCCCAAGTAACACTAGTGCAATGTGCATGTAGAATCCCATAATACTATTCACACCAACTTTTTCTAAGAAGACACCCTAGACTAGGAACATCATATTCACTAAGTCATTAAATATTCATTTAACATTAGATATAAGACCAACATACTTCATATCATCATACAAGAACTCATTCATTTACTACATCTTTAGTCATAACCCATTTAGTTCATATCATAGGTAAAACACCCTCACAACCCCTTTCATAAGTTAACTTGTGCAATGTACACATGGAGTCCCATTCACCCACATATACTAGGCAATCCCATTGGGAATTCATAAGTGTAATTCACATGCATAATCATAGTTCATGTATTTACATAAGAAAAGTCAACCTTAATATGCATTCATACTAACCATGCATAAATTCATTTCATAAGAGGATCCAATCTTATGCTTCCGTAAAGTTCACTTATACAATGATGGGTAGGGTTCATAGTCCTACCTATAATAAGTAAACTTGTCAAGGAGTTATGATTATAATTCATATTCTTATCTTAGTTCATTTCTAAACTTTCAGGAGACATAGCCATAACAAACATAGACCATGTGAGCTACATGGAATCTGATGTTCTACTCCCATACAGAAAAGAGAGGGTAATACTTGTCATGGTAGGACCTTCATATATAATAGCTATTCCGGTAGATCATTAAGCTAAGACCTATGGGGGGTACGTAGTTATGGAACAAATATATTGCTACTAGAAACCTTGACTTACTAGACGTGGAGATTTCCAACTCATGAGACAACGTCTAGGTTGGGAACCCAGACTTTCTAAGGTGAGGGTTCTCTTGTGGGAGGCCGAACTTGCTAAACGTGAAGCCCCCATTCTCACTTTACATGTTCACTCGGTGCTAAGCTCCAACTCCCTTTTTTAACATCTCTAAGCCTTTAGTTAGCATTAGTTCATAAAGTATGCTTTAGGGACTTAATCCCTCATATTTCATATAGCTCAAAGGTTACTAAGATGAGAATGTCCTTTCATCATAGAACCTACATTACATGATAATGTCATTTCAGATAATCATATCACATTCATAATATAGTCTAGTTTAGAGTACAATTGAGTAACACCCTTCAAGAGACTCACTTTCACTAGATTATCATAAATCCTATTATTCATACATGTGAGTGTATACATAAGTGAAAAACCCTTTCACATAAACACCTTTGGACAACATATGTTAATACTTCATTAATCATATACTTTTCATACATAAGAAGATATAAAGGTTCATATGAGAATTATCCTTTAAATTAACACCATAAACATATCATACTCATAGTTATGTATGGAGTGTGTGTTCATATTGGTCATCATGATCACATAAGATCAACAACTTTGTTACTTAGGAAACCACCCTTCAGAGGATCACAACACATGTACAATGTATCCATAAGTCATGAACAACTCACATACACAACATCTAGGGAATCTAAGTCACACACCCACATTACATTATAGGAGAAAAGAGTATATTCAACATTAGAAGAGAAGACTCCTAACATGAATAACATATCATATTCATATAAAGTTCATATAGGTAGGGGACATTCTACAATGGTACTCGTCACAACCAAGCGTGTAGACCATACCTTACCCTAAAATCAACATATACATTCTACTTCATATCATCAATACACATAGATCATGATATTAGAATTGGGGACTACACATATAACCTTCATACTAATGATAATCATCATATCATTTCAACCTACATCTATTGCCCTCAAGGCCAAGACCACAACATGTAAAGATAGACAAGAATATAAACACCGCCACCATAAGTGGACCAAACCATACAATGTCAATCCCAATACTTTGTATATTAGGAATTAGGATAACTTACTAATACTCCAAGCCATTATCATCATAGACCAATTCTCAACAATTCGTAATCAATTCATATAGATAGAAACATCATCAGAAAATACATCACAATCTAATCACAATTCAATTAACTTCTGATCAAGATCACAAAACCCACATTATAGGTTAAATTGAGAGATTAAGAAGATCATGGGTTCTCCAAGGAATTTCATTTTAAATCATCTTAAAACACTAATTAAACATTAATTCATAATTAGAATGACTTTGAAATCAATTTGACAATGAACCCATGGCTAGATTGAAAGATAGGAATTTTGACCAAAGAATCACATTGGAAAACCTTTTAATGAACTTCTTAGATGAAAGGTTAAATAAGGATAAAGGGTTACCATACCTTAATAGTAGCAAATCCCATGCAATTCAGAGAATAAAGCACTTGAAAATCCATCTTCTAGATTGAGATTGAGTTTGGCCTTCAATGGAGGTTTGAGAGAATTTTTGAAGAGAAGAGGGTTTTGGATTTTTGATTTCTCATTGGGTATTTGAGTTTTACCTTATGAATTGGGTAAATATGACTTAAAACCATTTATAACCGACTCCCAAAGTTCCCAAAAACACCCCCATACTTATTTAAACTTTTAGACATGTCCAACTTGACTTTAAAATGACGCAACTAAATCGGGGACATGACAGCGCGTAGCGGAGGCATTTGCTAGTTTTGCTTCACGAATCATTTGAGGTAGTGAGCCTCGTGAAAGTCACGTGACGCAGAGGCAGGTTGAGTTCAAGGCGCGCGATGCGGACTGGACTCCAAATCTGGTTCTCCACGCTACATTGGCAGCTTCCTTAGCTAACGTTTAGGTCCTCCTCAAGGACCCTTAGGGTGATCCTCGGGGAGTCGCACCCAAAACTTTTGACCATAAACATGTTTATTAATAAATAGGGTCACCCCCACTGTTTTTAGACTCCAAACAACAACTAAAACATGCACAATAAACAAGGACACACTAGCACACACACAAGGCTAGTTTCCAAACGTCTCGATCGTTCTTTGATGTTTGAGTTTCAAACCCTTTAAAACTGACTTCTAAGGCTATTCTTCATTATTTTAACAAGTTATTATCTCATAAAACTCATCTGAGGCTCTAGTTCATCCTATTTCATTTTGAGGATCGTTATAATATCCCCCACTTGAAAAATATTCATCCTCGAATGACACTAAAGCACTTCCAAGGACTCAAACACCCTACTAGCATCCCATAATATACAACATCATAGTCAATGCACCAAACTTAGAAGGAACACCAACTTCATATCATTATGCACTCAATGCAACACAAGTAAGTAGAAACTATCTCCACAACTCATAGTGCACACATGCTTCATCATACTCATTGCCATTCGGAGGAACTACCTTCTCCAACTTTAGGCATGCTCATCATTTCATCATAAGGTTAAACATACAATGGATTCGAATGCACACATAGGCATGCTCCACACTTCAACTCATGAAAAATTTAAGCAAATCATACTACATGCACATGTATCATGAACAATATAGACCAACTACAATCTTATAATTTAGACATAATACCATCAAGGTCATATATGACATTACCATGTTTAATTATGTTCAAGGAGGTACTACCTTCTCCTAGTCACAACATACAAATTTCATCATAAAGCTTATATGCAAGCATTTCACAAGGTCAATTCATTTAAGGAGGGATTATCATCTTCCAACCAAAGCATGCTCATACTTCCTTTCTCATGAAGTAAAAAATGGCAGATTATACCACACACATCACAACATTAGGAAACTATCTCACATAATTTCAATTTGTAGCATACACTAGTTTTCATGAACATGTATTATGTAGGGAAATTATTATAGCTCATAGCCACATATCAAAAATATTGGCTAGCACCATCACTTCTCAAGAGTGTGCCTAGGTTAACACTTCCAATCAACACAAAATCACAAATTCTTAAAGGGAATTTATATTTTCTCATTTTAATGAGAGCTCAAAATCTCAATATGTGGCCAAAATACCCTTACATCAAAAGTGCAACAAAGCATGTTCATTAATCCACCTCACGAAGTCAATCATGAGAAACATGTAGTTCACCAAAATCGATTTGCATGAAATAAGAATCTTTCAAAACATGCATAACATAGTGCCATCTAGGACATGCTTATGATATAGAGAACATGCAACTTACACTCATATGCAAGACTCCATGATATGAACAAGTTACTATGACCTTTTGGTCTCAAGC
This sequence comes from Solanum sitiens, assembly GCA_016801875.1. NCBI lineage: Eukaryota > Viridiplantae > Streptophyta > Magnoliopsida > Solanales > Solanaceae > Solanum > Solanum sitiens. Next base: position 560,333 of record JABWTJ010000112.1, read on the forward strand.
TTGCGTAAGAATAGAAGGAAAAGATAGGGATATCAACAACATTACTACTAAACTCATCATCCCCCACTTGGGGTAAACCTATCTTGGAGCAACTTATCTCACCCAAGAGGACTTTTAACATATCAACCCTTCTAATCAAGCACAACATCCCCCTCTTGGGATTTAGCTTTAGACAAACTCTTTTTAAACATCATCTCATTCCTCCATAAAGGAGGAACCATTTCTCACTAAAACATCACTACTCTCCATTAAGTGAGCATTTCAAGTAATCCAAATCAGTATCTATGCCACTCAACTTCATATCTGTCACCCAAGGTAGTTCTAAACATGGACAATTTCAAGGAAGCTCAATGTAGGAATATTAAGGGCACTCAAAACCTTACCATCTTGGCACATTATCCCCCACTTGGGGGTGAGCTCAATTTAACTCTTTATCACATCATGTCCTTATCATCACCCTTGGTGTGATTTTTCCCAACAAACCCTGCCTAGGTAACATCTAAGCACTCTCTTCGAATGAACATACATAAGATCAATATTAAAAGACAACTAACCTCTTTAGAGTTGGTCAACATATATTCTCTTGTCCTTCCCAAGAACTAAGGGGTAAATGCAATCTTCTAAGTCACACTATTTACCACATTCCTCCAAAACTTTTCGAGCCTATACCATAACATTATACAATTATTGCACACAACCATAACGTAGCTCATTATTCCAAAGAGGACTCCATTCATCCATAACAACTCTCAACAAGCTAGAACTATATCATAACATAACTTCTCAACGTAACATCTCATTTCTCATGGATCACATATAGCCATAATTGGCATCACATCAAAATATTCTAAATTCACATTCACGTATACCCATTTAGTCAAAATAACCATAATAAGCATCAAAACTCGCCTTTTTTCCCTCAAGACTTGAGACATCATACCTTCCAAACAATCACATGTAAAAGACCACCGGACAAGGAAACATAAGAGAGAGATCATATAAAGTTAATCTCTATGGCACGACACAAGAGTAGTGAAGAAAGTGAAACTTCTATCATCCTATAGCCTCTCGCTCAAAGATCTGTCGCGACTCACACCGTTGAATTGGACTCTACTAGACGTGCCACTATAAGTCATTGAATCCTAAGACCATTTCATAGCCTGGATCTGATACCAAGGTTGTAACGACCCAAGGGTACCCCCTAGACATCACATGGCGTATTCGACCTCTCGAAGGTCTTATACAAGCCCTTAGCATACCTTCATCGCATAAACATAAAAAATAGCGGAAAATTTATAACTTTTCATAGAATAAACACAATGCTAAGACATAACTTCATTTTAAAACCCATAAATACATAGTTAAGACACTACGTCTTGTTTTTCCATCTTAGACTCAACATCAATAAAATAGAATAGGGACACGACCCTTAACAACATAGAATAATAACATATACTCTAACATAAACTTAAATAGACATCTTGACATAAAGGTCCTTGAATCATAAGGACACACTTGAACTTGGGAAATATTTATCAAAGCTCTTCGTTCTAGGAAAGATCCTCTAGCCATCACCACATATACTTCGTGTAAAAAAATGAAGAAGAATGGTGTTAGTACAAGAATACACTAAGTATGATAACTATGAAAAACATGCTTTTAAAAGGTGGTAACCATACATCATGCCTTTTTAGCAAAACTTCGTGAACATTGATACAATAGGCACAACATAGACCACATATGTCATCATACACATGGAAACCATTCATAATTATACATCACATTTTTGAGGCACATTCAATACATACAATACATTACCTTCCCTTTTTATCTTAACTTCTTTCCTTAAGCAACCCTTATGTAATACTTAGTACAATTTATCACCTTAAGGTCACCAAGGATGAACTTTCATATAGCCTTCATCAATCCAACGTCATATTTTCTTAAAGTCATAAGCATATCATAAGACATAACTATCACATGGGAACCATCACCAAAGACAACCCCCAAATCACACTAGTGCAATGTGCAACAGGCATCCCATAATACTATTCACACCAAGTGTTCCTAAGAAGCCACCCTAGACTAGGCACATCATATTCACCAAGTCATAACGTCTTCATTTAACATTAGACATAAGAACAACATACTTCATATCATCATGTAAGATTTTATTCATTTACTACACCCTTAGTCATAACCAATTTAGTTCATATCATAGGTAAAACACCCTCACAACACCTTCACAAGCTCACTTGTGCAATGTACACATGGAGTCCTTATCCCCCACATATACTAAGAAAACCCATTGGGAAGTCATAAGTGTAATTCACATGCATAATCATAGTTCATGTCTTGACATAAGTAAAGTCAACCTTAACATGCATTCATACTAATCATACATAAATTCATTTCATAAGAGGCTCCAATCCTATCCTTTATTAAAGTCCACTTGTGCAATGCATGGGTAGGGTCCATAATCCTACCTATACTAAGTAATCTTCTCAAGGAGTTATGATTAGAAATCATATTTTTATCTTAGATCATTTCCTAACTTTCGGGAGACATAAACATAACGACATAGACCATGTGAGCTACATGGAATCCGGTGTTCTAATCCTATACCGAAAAGAGAGGGTACTACTTTCCAAGGTAGGACCTTCATACATAATAGCTATTCTAGTGGATCTACTAAGCTATGACCTATGAGGGCACGTAGTTATGGAACAAGGAGATTTCTACTAGAAACCTTGACTTACTAGACGTGGAGGTTTCCATCTCATGAGACAACATCTATGTTGGGAACCCAGACTTACTAAACATGAGGGTTCTCTTCTGGGAGGCCAGGCTTGCTAAACGTGAAGCCACCACTCTCACTTTACATGTTCACTCGGTGCTAAGCTCCAACTCCCTTTTTTAAAATCTCTAAGCCTTTAATTAGCATTAGTTCATAAAGTAGGTTTTATGGACTTTATCCCTCATATTTCATATAGCTCAAAGGTTACTAAGATGATAATGTCCTTTCATCATAGAACCTACATTACGTGAGAATTTCCTTTCACATAATAATATCATATTAATAATATAGTCTAGTTTAGAGTACAATTGAGTAACACCCTTCAAGAGACTCGCTTTCGCTAGATTATCTTAACTCTATTAATTCATACATTCATGTGAGTGTGTGTATACATAAGTTAGAAAGCCCTTCACATAAACACCTTTGGACAACACATGTTCATACTTCACTAATCATATACTTTTCATGCATAAGAAGATATAAAGGTTCATATGAGAATTATCCTTTAAATTAACACCATAAACATATCATACTCATAGTTATGCATGGAGTTTATGTTTTCATATTGGTCATCATGATCACTAAGAGCAACAACTTAGCAAATAGCAAATATTGAACTCAATAGTCGTTATATAAAAATGGGGGAAATCTAAATTGAAACAAAAAATAAAAGCAATAAAAATAGCTTCGAACTAAGTATTTATTTATATCCAAATTAATAAAAATAACTAGGAATGTGTTCCCCATAAGCTCATAAAGCGGTAATCCTAGTAATAGCAATTATTTCCTAGTGTATTACATGCAAAGTTATAAGTTAGGTACCTCTAATTCCATGGTCCGGCAACTAGAGAATTTCACCTCGCACCTTGGTCCGGCTATGTGTGTATAATTTACTAACCCTTACCGTTACCTCATATTAGACATCATAAACGATGTATGGCTTAGTTATTATTTCGCACCAATTGACACAAGTCTATTAGATAGTATCACACTATATCTATGTTGATAATTCTTTTCTTATTAACTACCTCTTTGGTCCGGCAAGTAGCAATAAGGCGAGTTCTAACGCGTGCACTCGTTAAAAAGACTTCTAAACGAAAGAATTATCAATGCCTTCACAAACACTATTCATGGATTGCTTAGTTACTATTCATACTTTGTTAGTCGCTTATGGTTCCCACAACCCTAGTTATGAAATTTAACTACTCATTATCTCAAAAACACAATCAAAATTTACTAAAATAAATATGCTTGTGGTAATGATAAAAAGATAAGAACAATAGCTAAACTATCTTTTATTAATTACGAATACAAATAAATAATAAAGGAGAAGAAATAATAAACCACATTTCTCGGGCCTTCACGACGATTATTTCAAAGTTCCAAACCTAGAAGAAAATTTATATTGTGTCTTGTTTCTTGATTCTAGGGCTCTTTCCCCTCTCAAAATACTAAATTTTATGGACTATTTATAAATAAAGAAAACCCTAAGTAAAATAATTGCGTCTACATTAAATTAAAATCCAAAATAAAAAGGAATTGGATTCCCTTTTTCTTCCACCGCGTGTACCATCGCCTCAGCAAAAATTGTACATGTAAGTTGCTACCATGTGGCAGCTAAAATAAGCAACGTGAAAATTGAAATTTGAAAATTTTGGAGCCGCAATTTCTTTTATATATATATATATATATATAGATAGATAGATAGATAGATAGATAGATAGATAGATAGATAGATAGATAGATAGATAGACAGATAGATAGATTATTTTATTCAAGTTTGCCCGTTAAGCTGCCTACTTGATTTTCTTCTTCAAGCTTCCATCTTTAATTCATTTTAGCTCCAAACTTCTTCATTTTTTCACCAAATTAATCCTACAAGTAAAATACACAATTTAGCACAATCCATAAAATTTATGCTCAAAATGGAAATATATAAGTGATAACTGTGAGGTAAATAATGATAAAAAAATATATATATTTTGGCCTCACATCAACACCCCACATTTAAAACTTTTGCTCGTCTTCGAGAAAACATTAAAGCTCATCTAAAAAAAATCTTACTCGCAATGTCATCAATTTAGTTAATACAAACAATTAGGCCATATACCAATTTCAAAACATCAAGTAGACTTCCCAATCATAATGCAATTCATCCAAATAAACAACAAACCTCTAACCTCCTAACCTCAAGAAAGGACTTTCACTATTAAAAAAGCTGCATTTAGAGACGAACGTCATCGCTAGTCTGTTGCTATTTTGCTCGTTGCTAACAACAATCAGTCACTAAGTGAGTTTAGCAACAGAATTTGTTGTTTAGGAATAAAATTTTCTGTCGCTAAATCGTGTTTTTTTAGTAGTGTTTGAACTCGTCAAATTTAAGTTTGCTCACCTACACTCATCAAAGAAAGTTAATAAAATCACCTATCTATCATGAAACAAGTGCCCTCATAAGAAGAAATAGTACACACTTAATTCAAAAGACTGAATATAAAATAAAGACTTCATATCAAGAACAACTCTCACACTCACAAATAAAATCCACATGTATGCACAAAGAACCATATGTCTGCCCTTTATGTAAATCTCCACTATTTAAGCATGCTTGAATAGAATCAAATGGGACTTTAACGGGTTGTAATGTAGGATACGGGACGGGTAGGAAAACTATATAATAGTGAATTAAGCTTCCTTAAGCATTGTCAATTTTAAGACTTCATCTCCCATATTTTCTTCTCTTTATTGTCAGCCCTCTTTTCAACAATTATTTCACAAGTAATTCTCATTATCTCAAGAACATTTCAGTCATTATTCTTTTTTTCTTTTTCTTTTTCTTTTTTTTTGGTTTTCCTTCATAATAGTCACCCTCAACTTACGTATTTTACATGTTTTAAGGTGCATGGTGTCCTTGGAAGGACCAGGGCCATCATCAACGTAATTTTTTTATCTTCTTTTTTTTCCTTTTTTTCATGTCTTCGTCTTTTTTTTTCATGTCACATTCTTTCAAAGAGGGATTTTAAGAACTTTGTAGCTATCATTGATTACTTTTTTACTCATCCATCCCTTTTTTCTCAAAATTGATAAGCAGAGTAAGTTTATGTTATAATGCTCAAGGAAGCAAGGTGCCAAAACTAGCGATTCAACAAAATAGTGTAGGGTAATACATGGCTACCAACAAAAGGCTACAGACTCAAAAGGGATAACTAATGATAAAATATCTGAAAAGAGCTAAAATTTACAACACAAATCAAAAAAAGCCAATTATCATCTCCTAAACAAAGCAATACTTTTTATTTCGATTCAATAACATGCAGGGCAAATTCTACACTAAGATGCAAAGCATGGAATAAAAAAAATCTCACCACACATGGCACATGTATCAATCAAGATGGATCAATTCCACTACAAGAGAGACAAGATCGTAGCAAACTACAAAATAAAATAAGCTATATACAAAGTCACAACCATGAACCTAGATGTCAAAAGGTTTGCAATTTCACTAGCAATCGAGCATTACCAAGAAAGTACTACTTAAAATTAGGCCGAAATAGTAAGTATCACATACTTCAAAAGGGTCTTTTCTTTTCTCTCCAAAAAAATAATAATTAAAAAAATAAAATTTATTCCTAAAATAAATAAATAAAAGACACTCGGTTCAAAGGGACTATCCTCATGAAAAGAACCGAAAACAAAAGTCATGAAACCCATCCTTAAAAAAAGACTCACTAAAAGAATAAAAACTAGGAATTCATTCCTCCACCCCACACTTAAAAAGATGCTATGTCCCCAAAGCATTAAATAAAATATAAAACAAGGGTTAGGAAAACTCCACGAGTCCTTTAGGCCTAGCTAGTAGCATGTTCTCTAAATTTATATCAAGGGTCGCCACCCCACACTTAAGCTCAAACATGCTCCTTTGCTTCTTTTTTTTTGTTTTTTGTACTCAGTCTTCCCCTAATCTACAAAAATAAGAAAAAATGATACTAATAAGATAAATAAGTAAATAAAAAGTTAGGGTTGCCTTCCAATAGGCGCTTAATTTAACGTCGCGGCACGACACTATCAATTTTACTATTTTTCTTCCATTTTGAAGATATGAATTGCACGCCTAATTTCACATCAATTTTTCTATTACGCTCAAGGGGTGGTGGTATAAAAATAAAGATCTCAAGCAATAGATATAGCATTTTGCACTTCTTGGATCCAAAGTGGGGAATGTAATTCTTCGATGTTGGAACAATAAAGTCAAGAATATCGACACAATTTTCCTCCTCCATACACTCTTCTATAGGCTCAGATGACTTGATGAATTTCTCATCATCTAAACATAATAAGGAAAAGTGTTTGGAATGAGGTTCAATCCTCCCTAACTCATGAATTCTTTTATTATTTACACCCTCATATCTACACATACTAGAGTTTTTAAAATAATATTATCTACTTCATTACATAACTCTAGTGCACTCTTCTCAACATGGACAACATCAATAAAAGTATGATCAAATAATTGGCCCTCGACTTTTAGCTCTTCAAGTTGATTTATAAGTATTTTTTCTTCCTCACACATATTATTACCAAATTGTTGGGTGTCATATGATTTAATCTTTGCACTCAACTCAATATCTAATTAATAGAGATCAAATTCAAAGGTATATTCACTAAGACACCTACATATTGATTTAATGCAAAGTGTTAACGATTCTTCCATGTCCCCATACAACTTATCTAGTTGAGAAAAAAATTAACCTATAAGAACACATAGTTGGGCAAGAACTGCAAGGACACTCATCACTACATAATTTTTCAGATGACATATCAAGAACAGTAGACGAAATATGATGATAATAATAAATATAATACTAAAAAAGTAATTGAGAACTAATCCTAAGAAACAAAAAAAAACTACAAGTTAAAATGAATACTAAAGATAATTTCTAAGTCATATTCTCCTGCAGCGGCGCCATTCTTGATAACTTTCAAATATACTTTTTGAAAAGAAATATAAACGATCGTATGAAATATATTTACCCAACTATGAGTCGGGGTCGATCCCACAGAAAATATGGAAGAATATTATTAAAAGAAAATATTTAACTCAATAGTCGTTATATAAAAATGGGGGGATTTAAATTGAAATAAAAATAATAGCAATAAAAATAGCTTTGAACTAAGTATTTATTTATATTCAAACTAATAAAATTAACTAAGAACGTGTTCCCCATATGCTCATAATGCAGTAATCCTAGTAATAGCAATTCGTTTCTAGTGTATTACATGCAAAGTGATAAGTTAGGTATCTCTAATTCCTTGGTCAGGCAACTAGAGAATTTGACCCCGCACCTTGGTCTGGCTACGTGTGTATAATTTACTAACCCTTACCATTACCTCATATTAGACATCATAATCGATATGACTTAGTTATTATTTCGCACCAATTGACACTAGTCTATTAGATAGTATCACACTAAATCTATGTTGATAATTCTTTTCTATTAACGACCTTCTTGTTTCAGCAAGTATTAAGAAGGTGAGTTCTAACGCGTGCACTCATTAAAAAGACTTCTAAACGAAAGAATTATCAATGCCTGCAAAAATACTGTTCAAGAATTACTTAGTTACTATTCATACTTTGTTAATCGTTTATGGTTCTACAATCCTAGTTATGAAATTTAGCTACTCATTTATCTCTAAAACACAATCAAAATTTATTAAAATAAATATGCTTGTGTTAATGATAAAAAGTTAAGAACAATAGCCAAACTATATTTTATTAATCACGAATACAAATAAATAATAAAGGAGAAGAAAGAATAAACCACAATTCTCGGGCCTTCACGGTGGCTCTTTCCAAGTTCCAAAGTTAAAAGAAATTGTGTCTTATTTCTTGATTTTTTGCCTCTTCCCCCTCTCAAAATAATAATTTTACGGACTATTTATAAATAAAGAAAACCTTAAATAAAATAATTGAGTTCACATTAAATTAGGAATCCAAAACAAAGAGGTAAGGGTTCACATGTAAGTTGCTGCCACATGGTAGCTGCAATAAGCAGCGTGAGAATTGAAATTTGACAATTTGGAGTCGCAATTTCCTTATTATCTTATTCAACTTAATCCGTTAAGTTGTCTGCTTGATTTCCTTCTTCAACCTTCCATCTTTAATTCATTTTAGCTCTTAACTTCTTAATTTTTCCACCAAATTAATCCTACAAATAAAATACATAAATTAGCACAATCCATAAAATTTGTGCTCAAAACGGACAAATATAAATGATAAATGTGAGGTAAATAATAAAAAAAAATGTGTATATTGGCCTCACATCAACCATGAATGTTTTCTATTAGAATTTTGATATAACAAGGCTTTCTTAAATCTCTCAATATAATCCTACGAATTAAATTTGACTGCAATTTTTTGTTTTTGGATGGGTGTATTCCCTTTCCTTTATCGTGCTTATTCCCCATTCTTCTGGCGTGAATATATTTTTCATAATGAATTTTGTAAAGTAATAAACTTTTTCAGTATTGGATGGGTAAAAGTGCTTAAATTTAGCTTATCCAAGGGATGAGAGTATTATCTCATAATGCATTATGTATTTATAAGTTGGGACCGCATACAATGATGTATCTAAATACCTGGTCATAATTTTCCATGGATCGTCTTTCTATTGTAAATCTACGGGCTCAAGAAGAAGTATTACTTCATCTTTCTCATTTTTATCATATACTACAGTATTTTGATTTCCTTCATCAGTCATGGCTGAAGAATAGGATGGTGGGTTATTACCCTGAGCTTGTTTAGATTGTATTAAATTTATGAATTCTTTGTACATTGGATATGCAGTGTTAATTCCCGATGTGTTTGTATATATTCCTGCAATGTTTTAAGCTATTAGCTTCTGGTTTCCTATTTGGGCCAAGATATTATTTCTTCCCATGGGTGATTTTCCTCTTCATCTTCATCTTCCTCTATTAGAGAAAGAACTTCCAGATGGCCGCATCACTCCTGTTATTAATACACAAAGAGTTACTAACTTAAATATTTTATAGTAAGAAATCGGGAAGACTATTATCTGTTCCCTTTTAATATTATGGCCTAATAACCTAACATTGGTTTGGAGTATATGCATTTTTGGTCTAGATATAACCAAACCATTTTGAATAATAATTTTCTTAAATAGATCAAGATGTTTAAAATGCATTTCTATGGTTTTTGAAAACACCAAAATATCGTCTATGTATAAGATGACAAAATTACTAAAGGGGTTAAAAATTGTTGGGTTTAGCAAAGTGTGAATGTGAAAAGAGAAGAGACAAATGAGGAACCAATTTGGAGGGAAAATGAAAAGTCATTTCTCCCATATCAGTAAAAGAAAAGGAAATTGTTGTCCTTATATTAGGAAACAACTCCTTTACTTCTTAAAGAACTAAGAAGAAGGTGCCCCTCGCGCAGTCGTCGTCACTCGCTCGGCCTTGGATTCGGATTCGGATTTGGCAAATGATGTGATTGACTAATAATATTTTTGGACAAAATTTATTTCGTCAATCTCATAAAGTAAATTCTTTTTCCTAATTTCAATTCTCTTATAAATTAATTCAGGATGTTATTTAACTAGTTAATTAACATAATTAAATCGCATGTAACGGTAACATTTCGAAAAGTCGTTACTCTTTCCGAAAAGTCATTACTCTTCCCAAAAGACACAACGGTCTGGAAAAAATAGGTCTTAACAGATTTTTCAGAAACAGACATGTCCCTTGCTAAAAATGGCTATAAATAAGAGATATTTCCAATTTTCGAACACTGAAAATTTTATCCTTCTCTCTGCATATATTTTCTCTCATAAACAAAATTTGTCGATCGACTGAGTTTGTGTGTAACTTGTTGTTGTTCTTAAGTTCGCTGAAGTAAAAGAAGTTTGAGGTACCGCTACTTTTTGAATAGGTTAATTCATTTTATATTGGGAGAAATTAATCTGTATCCTCGGGTACAGTGAGGGGATTATATTTCTTAAGGAGACACAGTAGTTTTTGTGGACTCGGATTATTTTTTGTTTTTCTATTTCATCTTCTTTCTTTTTCTGTTTTGACTAACCTTAATACAGGAAATAACAATCTTAAGAAATTTAATAAGTTTCTGTAATTGAGGTTTCTGGAGATTAACACCTTTATGGTTTTCTACGCTGTTTCATTCGGTTAATGATAAAAAGAACAAAAAAACTTTATCATTAAATAAGAAACAATTTGTGTAAAGATTTATTCTTTATTGTTAGTATTTCACATACTAAAGTTATCTGCCATTTGTGACAGAAAGAATGACTAATTCAAGTCAAGTAAATGCTGGAACAGTAAGTACTGCAACAGTAAGTGTTGCAACAACATCGGTTTCACACAATCATTCACCTGCTGCATTAGCACCGGCTGAGAAACCTACAAAGTTTTCTGGAGTCGAGTTAAAGAGATGGTAACAGAAGATGTTCTTCTATCTCACTACGTTGAGCCTGCAGAGGTTCATTAATGAGAATGTTCCTGCTATGTCAGATGATACTCCTCCTGAAGAACGATTCTTGGTAACAGAAGCATGGACACACTCAGATTTTTTGTGTAAAAATTATATTCTGAGTGGCCTGCAAGATGATCTATACAATGTGTACAGCAATGTCAAAACCTCAAAAGAATTCTGGGATGCTTTAGAAAAGAAGTACAAAACAGAGGATGTCGGAATGAAGAAGTTCATTGTGGCAAAGTTTCTGGACTATAAGATGATAGACAGTAAGACCGTCGTCACCCAAGTTCAAGAACTGCAGGTCATAATCCATGAAATCTTTGCTGAAGGTATAAATATATTTAATGTCTATGTTAGAAATATTAAGTTTTTCTCTTAATACTCACATAATCTTTAATGTATGATTGATTGTGAATGATGTCTTTCAAGTGACTGTCATTATTGAGAAGATACCTCCATTGTGGAAGGACTTTAAAAACTACTTGAAACATAAATGCAAGGAGATGACTGTTGAAGATCTCATAGTAAGGTTGAGAATCGAAGAGTATAATAAGGCTGCATAAAAGAGGTCACATGGTAATTCAGCAATATCTGGAGTAAATATTATTGAAGAAGATCCCACAAACTTAAAGAAAAGAAAGAAAGCATCTGGTACAAAAAGCAATCCTCCTAAGAAGAAATTCAATGGAAGCTGCTTCAATTGTGGCAAACATGGTCATAGGGCAACTGAATGTCGGGGTCCCAAGAAGGACAAGAAGAAAAAGGATCAAGCAAACTTGGCTGAATCCAAAGAAGAAACGGACGATCTCTGTGCAATGATTTCTGAATGTAACTTGGTTGGAAATCCAAGAGAATGGTGGATAGATTCTGGTGCCTCATGCCATGTTTGTGCCAACAAAGAATTGTTTTCATCGTATACTTCAGCAGCTACAGATGAGAAGTTGTTTATGGAAAACTCCACTGTTGCAAAGGTGGAAGGAACTGGCAAGGTCCTATTAAAGATAACATCAGACAAGGTGGTGACTTTGAACAGGGTCTCGTATGTTCCGGAATTGTGAAGGAATTCAATTTCTATTCTAGTTCTGACTAAGAATGGATTTAAATATGTATTTGTTTCTGATAAAGAAGTAGTAAGTAAGAATGAAATGTATGTAGGAAAAGGCTACCTCAGTGATGGCCTTTTCAAACTCAATATAATTACAATTGATATGAATAAAATTTCTGCTTCTTCTTACTTGCCTGAGTCTAAATGTTTACGACATGAACGTTTGGGACACGTTAATAACAAAACCTTGTGAAAACTAATTAACTTAAATGTTTTGCTAAAATTTGAGTGCAATAAATCAAATTGTCAAATTTGTGTTGAATCTAAGTATGCTAAGCATCCTTATAAATTTGTTGAAAGGAATTCAAATCCTTTAGAACTGATTCACACCGATATTTGTGACATGAAGTCAACACCATCACGTGGTGGGAAAAAGTATTTCATAACTTTTATTGACGATTGCACTAGATATTGTTATATCTATTTGCTAAATGGTAAGGATGAAGCAATAGATGCATTTAGGCAATATAAAATTGAAGTTGAAAATCAGTTGGATAGAAAGATCAAAATGATCAGAAGTGATAAAAACGGAGAATATGAATCTCCATTTGCAGAAATATGTTTGGAAAATGGAATAATCCATTAAAATACTGTTCCTTACACTCTTCAATATAATGGGATTGTAGAAAGGAAAAATGAACTTTAAAAGAAATGATGAATGCATTACTTATCATATCAGGTTTACCACAGAACTTGTGGGGGGAAACTATCCTTACAGCAAATTGAATACTCAATAGAGTGCCTCACTCAAAGGCACATGTTATTTCATATGAGAAATTGAAAGGTAGAAAACCCAACTTGAAATATTTCAAGTGTGGGGGTGTCTAGCCAAAGTCCAGATTCCTATACCTAAGAGGTTAAAAATAGGGTCTAAGACTGTGGATTGTGTATTCATTGGATATGCCACAAACAGTAAGGCATGTCAATTTTTGGTTTAAATGTCCGAACATCCGAATATCCATGATAATACGGTAATGGAATCAGATAATGCTGAATTTTTTGAACATATACATCCGTATAAAACTAGACTTGAGTCATCTAGTGGGGGGTCTAAACAACCCAGAGAAGAACCAAAAGAGAATGAAACCAATAAAGAGAGTCCAAGGCGCAGTAAACGTCAAAGGACAGCTACTTCATTTGGATCTAATTTTGTAACATTCCTTCTTGAAAGTGAGCCTCAAACATTCAAGGAAGCAATGTTGTCTAGCGACTCAACCTCTTAGAAGGAGGTTGTCAGAAGTGAGAGTGAATCAACCCTAAGCAATCATATCTAGGAATTGGTTGATCTTCCTCCAGGAAACAAACCATTGTGTTCAAAATGGATTTTTAAATGGAAGATGAAAGATGATGGAACTCTTGACAAATATAAAGCAAGACTTGTTGTCAAAAGTTTTAGACAAATAGAAGGTCTTGATTATTTTGACACATACTCGTCAGTGACTAGGATTACTTCAATTAGAATGTTAATTGATCTAGCTGCAGTATACGATCTTAAAATCCATCAAATGGATGTGAAAACCGCCTTCTTAAATGGAGAGCTGGAGGAAGAAATTTACATGGAACAGCCTGAGGGTTTTGTGGTTTCTGGTAAAGAAAAGAAAGTGTGCAAACTTATTAAGTCACTTTATGGACTAAAACAAGCACTGAAACAATGGCATGCAAAGTTTGATCAAACCATATTGTCAAATGGATTTAAGATCAATGAATGTGATAAATATGTTTACATTAAATATACTCCGAATCAGGAAGTCATTGTATGCCTATATGTGGATGACATGCTGATAATGAGCAAAGACATTGTCAATATAAAAACTACTAAGCGTATGCTCGCTAGTAAATTTGATATGAAAGATCTAGGAGTTGCTGATGTGATTGGGAATTAAGATTCTCAAAACTCCTAACGCTACAGCATTGTCTCAAACTCATTATATTCAAAAGGTACTTGAAAAGTTCAAGTATTTGAATTTCAAAAGGGCAAACACCCCAATTGATGTGAACCTTCATCTTGCAAAAAATAAAGGTGAAAGTCAGTCTCAATTGGAATATGCCAGAGTGTTGGGAAGTTTGATGTATGTCATGAATTGTACACGACCAGATATAGCTTGAGCTATCAGTAAACTAAGTCGATACACAAGTAATCCCAATCTAAATCATTGGTTGGCATGAAGAGAGTTTTGGGATACTTATATGACACTCAAAATTATGCTTTGCATTACAACAAATATCCAGCAGTTTTTGAAGGATATAGTGATGCAAATTGGATTACTAGGTCAACTGAAACAAAATCCACAAGTGAATACGTTTTCACTTTTGGTGGAGGAGCAATATCTTGGAAATCATCCAAACAAACATGTATAGCTCGCTCTACAATGGAGTCTAGATTTATAGCCTTAGACAAGGCAGGTGAAGAAGCTGAATGGCTCCGGAATTTCTTAGAAGATATTTCATTTTGGCCCAAACCAATGGCCCCTATATGCATACACTGTGTGGTCAAGCTGCAATAGGAAAGGCTGGAAGCGTTAGGTATAACGGCAAGTCTCGTCATATAAGACGAAGACATAACTCTGAGAGACAACTACTCTCTAGTGGAATTATCACAATTGACTATGTGAAGTC
This sequence comes from Solanum sitiens, assembly GCA_016801875.1. Classification (NCBI taxonomy): domain Eukaryota; kingdom Viridiplantae; phylum Streptophyta; class Magnoliopsida; order Solanales; family Solanaceae; genus Solanum; species Solanum sitiens. The sequence goes on from JABWTJ010000112.1 coordinate 575,354, forward strand.
AAAGGATAATGTGTCAGATCCACTTACAAAAGTTCTAACTAGAGAGAGAGTTGAGAAATCATCGACGGGAATGGGACTATGGCCGAGAATAAGTCATCGTGGTGGTAACTCTACCTAGAAGACTGGAGATCCCAAGATCTAGGTTCAAGGAGATAAAACAATGTCATTGATGACGGTTCACATTGTAAAAAATTATTTTATGGTTCATTCTCATGATGAGGCAATGTTCAGTAACCAGGATAAAGGCATAAGGACTTTCTAATGGTTTCTAAGTTTGATACAAGGTATATCAAATGGTGTATCTATGGGATAACACATTTAGAAACCACCTATGTAAGTGTGAAGTGTAAGTCGCTTCAAGGAGAATACGGTAAGGCCAGTTCTCTAAGCACTTACTAGCAGAGATGTGTTCATGGCTGAAAGGAATAAAACAATGAAAACTAAGAATAGTTCAAGGGTTGATTGTGTGACTTATGTTGTCTAGGTATACACCAAAGTTTGATGGTTCAAGGATATCAAATCTACCGATTGACAGAGTATATCCGATATATGTTCACTTAAAGGGAAACTTACTTATCCAGATGCGATTAATCCTTACTTTCAAGACACACAAGTTTTTCATGCATATGTTTTAACAATATTCATTCCCCATTCATGTGGGGGATTGTTGGGTTTAGCAAAGTGTGAATGGGAAAAGAGAAGAGAAAAATGAGGGAACCAATTTGAAGGAAAAATGAAAAGTCATTTGAAAAGTGCAAATGAAAAGTCATTTCTCCATATCAGTAAAAGAAAAGGAAATTGGTGTCCTTATATAAGGAAACAACTCATTTACTTCTTAAAGAGCTAAGAATAAGGTGCCCCTCGTACCATCGTCGTCGCTCGCTCGGCCTTGGCCTCGGCTTCGGATTTGGATTTGGATTTGGATTTGGATTTGGCAAATGATGTGATTGACTAATAAATATTTTTGGACAAAATTTATTTTGTCAATTTCATTAAGTAAATTATTTTTCCTAATTTCCTTTCTCTTATAAATTAATTCAGGATGTTAGTTAACTAGTTAATTAACAGAATTAATTCGCGTGTAATGGTAACATTCCAAAAATTTGTTACTCTTTTTGAAAAGTCATTACTTTTCCGAGAAGTCATTACTCTTCCCAAAAGACACAACAGTTTGGAAAAAACAGGTCTTAACAGATTTTTCCGAAAAGACGCGTCCTTTGATGAAAATTGCTATAAATAAGAGATTTTTCCAGTTTTTGAACACTAAAAATTTTGTCCTTCTCTCTACATACATTTTCTCTCATAAACAAAATTTATCGATCGACTGAGTTTGTGTGTGACTTCTTGTTGTTCTTACGTTCGCTGAAGTTAAAGAAAATTGAGGTACCGCTACTTTTTTAACAGGTTAATCTGTTTTATCTTGGGAGAAATTAATCTGTAACCTCGGGTAGAGTGAGGGGATTAAATTTCTTAAGGAGACACAGTAGTTTCTGTTGACTCGGATTATTTTTTATTTTTCTACTTCATCTTCTTTCTGTTTCTGTTTTGACTAACCTTAATAAGGAAATAACTAAATATCATTCTTAATTTTTTGAAACTCTAAAGGAGAATTTTTTAATCCAAAAGGCATAACATTCCATTCATATTGTCCCATTGGGACGTTAAAGGTTGTTTTATATTTATCTTCTTCACAAATTTGAATTTTCCAATAATATGATTTTAAATCAAATATTGAAAATATGATAGCTTCATGAAGTCGATCTAATAAATCTTTGTTATTGGGAATAGGATATTGAATCCATTTTAATACTTTATTTAATGGTTATAATTCATGACAAGTCTGGGTACCCCACTCTCTTGTTCTACTTGTTTATTAACATAAAAAGCAGTACAAAATCATGGAGATTTTGAGGGTCCTATTCAACCCTTTTGAAGAAGAGTATCAATCTCTTTTTTATATAACTTTAAATATATTGAATTCATTTGGCATGGTCTTGCCTTAGTGGGAATATAATCTTCAAAAAATTACTCACCACATGTCTTTTTCGTTCCCAAAACACATTTGTGTGGTCTCCACATATTTGTAGAGAGAATTGATTCTTTAAAATCTCAATCTTTCCTTGGATTTTAGAATTTTGTAAAGTCTCTTCAATGGTGGTAAGACTACAAATCGCATTTTTAAGAAAATCAATTTGTTTATTCTTTTTTAAAGAGATCATATCTTTAACATCATTAACGAATTTTGAAAATGATTGAGATATAAAATCTATTCTTATTTTTCTTCCTTCGAAAGTATAAGTTATTCCGGTCTCATCCCATAAAGTTATAGGATATATATGCCAGAAAAAAGGCATTCCTAGAATGTTTTGTTAGAAATATTTTTTATTAAAACAAAGCTTTCAAGCATACATATATTATTTGTACATATATATGCTTTAGGAATTTTAAATTCAATTTCCATTTTATGACCGCTAGCATTACGAAGACTATATGTAGTCTTCTTAAAATATCTTGACGGAATTAATCCTTCTTAAATGCAATTTAAATCAGCTCCACTATCAATAAGAGCAATAAAATCCTTCTTTAGGTTATAATCAATAAAAAGAGTAATTTTTGCTTAAGGTTTATGAGCTGTAATTAGCTCGATAGTCTCTAAAAATAAATTTTATTATTAGTAGACTCATTAGGGATGTCAGGAAGATTATTCCCTGGAACACCAGGAGGATCATCTTCAACTATGGCATGTTTCCCATGATGATTTTTGTCCTTACTTTCTATATAAGTAATTCTCTCATCAAGAATCATAGTATGATTTTTGAGAGAAGATATTTCTTTTTTGAGATTATTAATCTCTTCAACCAAATCTTGAATTGTAGTAGGAATATGACCCCTTTGAGATCTAATTTTTAGTTGTCTTCTTACTTCTGTCATGGTATATGTGTTATTATGAGTAGGTTTTTCTCTAGGAATTCTAGTATTACTAGTAGAGGTGCTGGTATCACCAATCTTGTCTATAATTTAGGACCTTAATGTTGGATCATCAATCATCGTAAGCATATCTACCCAAATATTTAAGTCTTTGAACTGAGAATACAACTGATAAAATTCATCCTTATCTTTATCACAAGCTTGGACAATCTGGCAAGACGTACATTCTTCCTCAGATGAGGACATGTAGTCTTCTTCATGAAGGACTTTTAGGTCTTCACTTGCAGAGGATTCCTCTCTGTCACTATTACTAGGGCTTGAATTTTCCAAAGAGCAATTAAGAGGATTTTGCAAAAAGAATCCTCAATATTATCCTCTAAATTCAGGCTTTTAATCTTATCATTTACCTTGCAATCCCTTGCATAATGACCTACTTTTCCACATTTGTGGCAGGCATTTGATTTATTATTCTTATACAACTTTTTTTTATCTTTATAATTCATTTTCCTTTTTTCAAGATTGTCTAATCGTTTCTTTTTCCTGTACTGCCTATGAGGCTTTTCTTTATAATCTTTTTTTGTTTTATGTCTATTAGACTTCTTAGAGGATTCAGACATATCAATTGCGAATTGTTCGCAAAATTCCCCTAATTGTTGTTTCTCATTCAAATGATATCTTTTAATTTGTTGATTTAACTTGATCTCATTACCAAAGGAGAGACCTTCTTGAGTGCAGACACTTATAAGTTTTCCATAAGTATAATCATCATAATTAATACTCACTGCATCTCCTTTAAGGTCTTTCCTAACCCATTTTGCAGATAAAGCAGGGAGCCCATCTATAAATTTGGATTTCCAATGAGAGTTACACTCCGGTAATTCCATAACCCTTGATAGAAAAACATTTGTGTACCATCTAAAGGAAGTAAGGGTTTTGCATTTGAGGTTTTGGAGCATAGTCCAAATGGTTTCACTGTTATCTGACTATCTTCCAGAAAAATGTTCTATAATGGTTACAACTAAAGTGTAGACTACATCTGAAATTATTCGACTCTCATCCTTAACGACATTTAAAATGTTCATACGTTGGGATTCTGAGATATAATTATCCCACCAACCCTTTAATTGACCGGTAAAACCGGTAATAACCATGTTGGTTGTGTATTTTTTGGAATTCTTATTTGCCTTACAAATTGTGCTATACATAAGAATTCTATGAGCTAAAGTATAAATTTGGCTATCAGTAAAACCATCAATATCCATTCATAAATTTCTGTCTCACTAAAACTATTGGAGACATAATATTCTTTTCTTCTAAGAGAATATCCTGAGGAGTTGGCCTAGGATAGTAATACATCCTTTGAACAAGTTTTCTAGCATGTTTCTCTGAGATCTTATTAATCTCATCTGGAATCCTATCAATGATATCATGTTCACTTAGTTGGAGGGGATTAATATCTAACCCTTGACATCTTTCTTGAAGTAATCTCTCAATATTATCAACCTTTGGATGATTTAAAGTCCTTAATTTCTTGAGGAGGTTGAATAGTAGGAGTAGCCTTCTCTTTTCCTTTATCATGGATCTTAGATTTTTCCAATTCAACACATAGTTGGCTAATTTTATCATGCAAAGAGAGAATATGTTCTCCTAGAATGATTACATAAACATCTGTGTAATTGTTTTGACGTATTAAAGTTTTAACATGCTTGAAGTAATAAGAGCAGTGTCATTTTCATCAAACAACTCTTCAAATGCAGTAAAGTATACAGTTTTATCACCTTTTTCAATGTGAAAAGATTGTTGAGGAGGTAAGAGGGATTTGATAATTGTACCATCAGATAATTATAATCCTGTTTTGACATAAAAATATAGTTATAAACATGTTTCGTCATAAACCATGGTACAAAAGCAATAGCTTTATTTACTTTAGACAGATCACTATAAAAATCTTCTTTAAAGAATGTTTGTTGATTATTATCAAAATTTTTGAAGAACTACTTTCTAAATGATTTCCATTTGGGTTGGAAAAATTCATTTGAAATTTTCTTTCTTATCGGCGAGCCAGGTCTAAAGTCATTAATTTCTAATCTATCCATGTAAACCATTTGGAAAGTCCATTTCACACAAAGTAGGGTCCATATCAGGGGTAACTATATGATTTTCAATCTTGATATTATCAAATCTCTTTCCTTCTTCATATAAGAAATACATATTCTAGAATTTTCTTCTTTTCTAATCTGAGAAGTAGACGCTCTAGAAGGCATATCAACAATATAATCAACAGGAGATATGTAGGATGAGTTTGTATCAACATTCTTGAAGGAAAACCTTTATTATCAGCATAACTCATTAATAAATTTTAGTCAGTGAATTTTATTCTCACCGTCCTATCTGGAGTTTGTTCAATATCCGAAATATGAAAATTTATATTATTTTTGGGTGGTATTGCTTCTTCGATCACCCATTCTTTAGGAAAATCAATTTCACCATTTAATAGGTCTTCTAGTTATAACTTAAGATTTACTAAAGTTTGTTTCTATTAAAATTGCTTCATTTTTAAAATCCATAATTTTACACATAGGATTTGAAGTGTATAAAGGCTTATAGTAAATTATATAACAAATACATATAACTTCTGTACCAGGCAAATAATCGTAGTCATGCAATTTTATACTTAATATTAAAGTATTTAGAGAATTTTCATCATTTCAAGAGATTTACAAATTAGGACATGCGTTAAAATAAACAGGGTCATACGCCAAACTGGTTTGAACTGTCCCTATAAAAGATTTTTCCTATTCTGATTTCAGTCATCCCTCAGGGCTGCTATAAAGCTCTCTGGTAGGCCTCTTAGAGTGAGGGGCTTAAAATCAACTTGTACTAAACCTATGCATACATATATATAATTTTCTCTATAAGGAGCAGAATCACTTTCAGATATTAGTCGAAAAGTACCATGATCCGAATCCACAGTAATTGTTTCTTCTGTGATTTTAACAATTTGTTTAAATCCCATTTTTTTCAAAAGTACTTATTTGGTATATAACCTTGGGTTAGATTTTAGGAATAGTCCATTTATTTAGAAGATCTAGTTGTTGAGACATATCATATTCCTCTTTTCTACTGTTTTTAATAATAATATGTTTCTTCATAATATTCAAATTAATAAAATTGTATCAGAGCCATGGTGGTATAGGGATAGTTGGTGTTTATTGTTGTTGTTGTTGTTTCTAGCAGTTGCTCTATTGTATTGTGCCCCTTTATAACCCTCTTTTTTCAATTGTGTTTTGACTTTGATATACACAAGGAGCAGCAAAAAAAATTTTAATCTTTCAAAAATATTTTATTATAAAAAAAGTTCTCTATATAAAAATTATTCACACATGCAATTATCTATATGCTTTTAACTGCAATTTGAAAAGCTTATGTTTTTTTATAATACCATTAGTTTACCGTGGAAAGTAATTGAAAAATGTTTTAAAAAAGGCTTAGAGGGTAATTTTGTCATTAGCTAATTTAATGCAAGTGTTAAAATCCTTTGTATTACTAATACTTAGAGATCCATGGTATTAGTAATACACTCCATAATACACAATAGAGTGTATAACTAATGCATATCATGAAAAAGTGTATCAAACAAGGTATAATTAATATACAAAGTTAATACATGTATTATTTTTGCCAATACACTCCACCAAACGACCCCTAAATGTCTGAGGCTCATTCTCAAGTAAAAATGCCACAAAATCTAGTCCAAAAGAAGTGGATTTCCGTTGACAATTACTACGCCTAGGATCCTCGTTAGATGGTATATTTTCCATTGATTATTCCTGTAGTCGTTTAAGTCTTTCACTTGTCGACTCACATTTAGTTTTGTACGGAGAAATATGTTCAAAGAACTAAATATTATCTGACTCAATTACTGTATTAACATAAATTTTAGGATTATCAGATTTGTGAACCAAAAGCTGACATGTCTTATTGTTCACACCATATCCAATAAATATACAATACACTATTTTAGGTCCAATTTTCACCCTTTTGGTAACGGAGCCTCTATCATGGCTAAACACACCCACACTTTGAAATATTTCAAGTTGGAGTTCCTTCCTTGCCATAATTAATATGGAATCTATTATGTTTTGCTATGGGGTATCCGATTGAGTATCTTCTTAGCCGTAAGGATAACTTCCCCCCACAAGCTTCACGGTGAACCATAACTTATTAAAAAGGCGTTCATCATTTCCTTTAATGTTCTATTCTTTCGTTCCACAATCCCATTTGATTTCGGTGTATAGGATGCAATAAATTGATAAATAGTACCATATTACAAACATATCTCTGCATAATGAGATTCATACACTTCGAATCATTTTTATCTTTCAATTTAGTTGATTCTCCACTTCATTCTTGTATTTGTCAAATGCATTGAATAATTCATCCTTACTATTACACAAATACACATAACAATATCGAGTGCAATTGTAAATAAAAGTTATAAATACTTTCTCCCATCACGAGATGATATTGACTTCATATCACATATATTTGTGTGAATTAAGTCTAGAAGATTTGAATTAATGTCAACAAACTTATAATGATGTTTAACAAACTTACATTAAACACAAATTTCACATTTTTATTTATCACATTTGAAGTCAGACAACACTTCTAAAGTAATCAATTTTCACAAGACGTTGTAATTTACTTGTCCCAAACAGACATGATATAAATCACTTTGCTCCAATAAATAAAAAGAAGCAAATTTCTTATTAATACTATCAACAACCATTACATTCGGTTTGAAAAGGCCTTCAGTGAGGTAGCCCTTCCCTAAGAACATTTCTTTCTTACTTATTACAACTTTGTCACTAACTAGGACAGGCTTAAACCCGTTTTTTCGAGAAGTGCAACAGAAACTAGATTCTTCCTAATACTAGGAACCTGCAGAACGTTGTTCAAAGTCAACACCTTATTGGATATAATTTTCAATATTACTTTTCCAGTTCCTGCAATCCTTGTTGTTGATGTATTCCGATTAACAAATATTCATCAAACTCAGTAGGAGTATAAGTTGAAAGGGCTTCTTTTGCAGATCAAATATGGCGAGTGTCCCCTCATTCGAAAAAACATTCCTTGAGATTTCCAATAAGGTTGCATGCACTCCGAGATCATTTCACAAAGTTCATCTGTGTCTTCCATCTCCTCCATGATGTTTGCTTGAATTTTTCCTTTGTCCTTATCCTTTCATGGAGCACGACAGTCATAAGATTTGTGACCATTCTCACCACAATTCTAACAGATGCTCTTGAATCACTTCTTGGCCTATTCTGACTTCTGTCCGTTGGACTTTATTCTTTTCTTGTCTTTGGTGGGAGCTTCTTAAAAATATTAACTCCCATGATTGTCGAGTTCCCACGAGACTTCTTTTCAGCAGTCTTGTTATCTTTCTCAATCTTGAGTTAAATGACAATATCTTCAAGCTCCATTTCCTTATGTTAGTGCTTTAAATAATTTTTGAAGTCGTTCCACGAAGGAGCTAATTTCTCAATCATTCCAGCAACTTGAAAAACTTCATTCACTACCATGTCCTTAGCAATAAGATCATGGAAAATAAGTTGAAGCTCTTACACTTGTGATCCAACAGTAGTTCTATCAATCATCTATAGTCTAAAACATTGCAACCACAAACTTTTTCAAGCATGCATCTTTTGTTTTATTTTATTTCTCAAGTGCATTCCACAATTCTTTCAAAGTTTTCAATGTGTTGAAAACATTATATAAGTTATCCACTAAAGCACTTAAAATGTAGCCCTTACATAGGAAGTCTATATGTTTCCATGCTTCAATAATTATGAATTTTTCTCAGTCTAACATATCAATAGCAGGCACTAGAGTTTCTTCATTGGTAAATTTCTACAGGCCAAAAGTGGTAAGCTAGAAGAATACTTATTGTTGCCATCCTTTGAAATTCTTACCAAAGAATTTTCTCGATTTCTCTAATGGTGGTACAACAGTTCGGGTTGGTGCAACAACATCCACCGAAGTCGTAACATTGTCAATTGGCATTTCTGTTAAACAAAATTCGATACAACTAATTCGGTAAGAAATAACTCAAATTGCAGACCTAATAGGAGTCTAAAGCCACAAAGGTCTTTGTCTCCACCAGAAATACATATTGTAAGACCCCGAAAATGACTTAGGTGAAGCTAGAGACTAACATGGTTTTCATGATGGTCTAAGGTCCTAAAATAGTCTATAAAGTGTTGTTGAGGCAGTGGCTAAGAGTTTAGGTGCATTGGAAGTCAAACATCAAGGGTCGACCAAGACGTTCGACGACGATGTTCGATGACTAAGTCACCTAAATGCCTCGTATGTGATTCGATGTGATTATGTGTAATGCATGAGTTTATATGGTTCTTAAATTTGTTTATATGATGTTTATAGTCAACATGTTAAGTTTCGTGAAGTTTGGAGGTCAAACGCTCAAAAACGTCTATGACGTTTGAAAGTTGTGCCTTGAAATGACCTTGTGTGTCTAAGCATGTTTCGTCGAGTTTTACATGTTCATTTTGGATGAAAATTATGTGGTAGGTCCTAAACATATTTGGGTTGGAAACGTCCGGGTACGACTCCACATAGGACCCTCAAAGGGGCCCTAAGGGAGGACCCCAACTTAGAGACCAACACTGCCAGGCAGTGGCCAAACGATGAACCAGTCGACGGCCAGTCGACCACGCGACGGCCAGTCGATGGGTCTCGTCAGTTGGGACATGTATCCTGCAGGTTGGGGAGTCTCTTAAGTGAACCACGAGACCCCATCGATGGGACGTGGCCTGACCAACGGTCCGTCGATGGTACTCGAAATTTGGCAATTTTTCTGTTAAGACTTGGGGTTTTTGGTAAATTCATCCCAAGTCTTATAAAAGGTGGGGACGGTTGTTTTAGGTGTTTAAGGGTATTTTAAGAGTATATAAGTCATTAAAATCTCATTATAACCCTAGCATCTAAATCAAAACCCCTTCCATCCTAAAGTTTCTCCAAAAAACTTCCATGTGAGTTCAAGGTGAAGATGAAGCTTGAAGATGGGTCTTCAATGGAGTTTCTTCATAAATTGGCATTGGGTTCTTAAAATAAGGGATGGGAGTTCCTCATCTAAGGTTTGCTATCACCTTAGAGACAATTTCAAAGATGTTTTCAAAGTGATTTCAAAAAGATGAAAAGTCCAATTTCTACTCTAAATCATGGGTTCTTGCATGAAAAGTTTTCAAACGTTAAGATATGATATTATTCATGTTAAATTGATGTTTTCCAATGAAATTCTCCATGGACCCATGATCTTCTCAACTCTCTAATTTTCACTAAAATATGGGTGAATTGACTATGTTTTGAGATTGATGATTTCATGTGTAGATTGCTATGGGCTTTTGAATGATGTATAGATTATGTATGAATGATGTATAGGCTGTTTCAATTTGATTAATTGAGTAATGAATACTCTTAGATCTATTAACTATTAGGTTTATTGAATTGATGTGAACTTGATGCTTGTAGATTCTATTGTAGTTTCTTATGGGTTTTCTAATGATATATGAATTGTATTCAATTGATATCTAATTGGTTTTAGATTGATAATTCTAGATTGAATTGACTTAGATTCATTGATTATTATGATTTATGCTTTGAATTGATGTTCATGGCCATTGGTAAGGGCCTTATGGTATTGAATTGAATGGTTTGGCTTTGGATTGAAGTGATGAGATCAAGTGGGTGGTATCATGCCCTAACTCTTTTATTATTGTGTATAGTTAATGTAATTTAGCTTTTGGATTATATGAGATTGGTATAGTCCACTTATGGTGGCGGTGTTATGTGAATTGATGTGGCCTTGTCGGCGTTACTTTTAGTATATTGATGATCATGGCCTTGTCGGCACTACTTGAAGTTATATATATATTTGTGTAGATGATTATGTGGATTATGATTATATCTACCTATATGTGAAATAATGTGAAAGTATGTGTTCTTCTATTGATGTTATTTAGGTGATCATGTTAGACTAAGGGCTATATGTTAAGTGTGTAGTCTTAGAGTTGATACGTGGTTGTTCCTAACTTGGTTATAGCAGTCTATAATGATTATATTAATGATGATAATATAATGAATACGTTGACTAAATAAGGTTAATGGTCATTCCTAAGTGTTTAAAGAAAGATAGGCTATATGTGTTAAATGGAAGTATGCTGTGTCTTGTTAGGTAAACTTGTGTCCCTTACTTGATGGTTATATGAATGTGTGATGTCTTGACTTAGGAACCTAAAGGGTCTTAGTCTTGAATAAATGAATATAGGTGAGACCTTTAATGATAAGAGGGTCATTTATGTGGAACCTTGAACCAAGTGGTAAGGTTATAAATCGTGAAGTAGTTAGTCGTAATGGTATCCTTCATGTCATGAGTGATGGACTTAAGGTTGATTGGCTGGAATGGCATCATATCATACCTTAGGAAAGTCGCGATGAGCTTCTTGTCTCCATAGTGAGATATGCCCTAGTGGACCTTGCTTTGGTAGGGTGAATGTAATTGGGTCATGAACTAGATATGGGATCCATTTATATGAACCTTAATGTAAATTGATCTATGAGAACTAAGGCTAGCACCGAGTGAGTATGGCAAGGGGAGTAGTTCTAGTTAAGAAAGAGACTAGAATGCTTAGTACGCCCTTCATATTCCTTAACCATGTGTCTACATGGGATGTCCATGTTCTACCATTGGCAAGTAGAACACCTCATCGAAGTAGGATAGAACTTCGGCTTCCATGCTTTTCTACCATGGTCTATGTCGGTTATTGCTATTCTCATCATATGGGATACCCACTAGCATTAGAGAAGTTCTATGAAGCTTAGGTGGTGGTATGGGACGCTACTTAGATATTGCACAATAGGCTTTGAAGATGTTAGTGAGAGTCCCTAGGTCTTCTTTAAGACCATTATGTGAATGTCCTTATGTGATGAATTTCTCTTAAATTAACTTAGTAATGTAATGACTTGAGATAGGATAGCATGTTAATTGTATAAGTTCCTTTATAGAATAATTAAGGGTTGTCTAGTTAAGGTGTGAAGGGGGCAAGGGAATGGTCACTTCATCTCTTACTTAGATGAGTCTTAATAAAGATTCTAGTTAGTGAATATGTTTGACTATGTGGACATGATCCTAACTTAGGTAAGTCTTAAGGACTATTTAGGTAATCTTGAAGAGGTCAATCATGGACGTTATCTTCTTGAGTTACTTGAGTAGGTCTGTAGATAACCTTTGAAAGGAGAATGTCATGTTTGGTGTATACTATTGTATTAAGTAAGAATGATTCTAACGTAGGTAGTCTATAGGATCCCTTGTGTGTGTGATAGGGATTGTATGGGCGGTCGCTACATACTCACTCAAGTGAGCCTTGGAATCACCTTTGGTAGGAGAATCTTATGTTTTATATGTTGATGTATTGTAGGTGTGTATGTGTCTCATTATGAGTAATTTTAAGGATCGTTTAGGCACATCTAGAGAGGGTGTATGGGTGGTCTCTCTTTGTGTGACTTAAGTGAATCTTAAGATAGCTTTAGTGAGAAGGCGACATGCCAAAGGATGTTAAATGTGAAACTAGGGAACTTCAATGTACAGTGAACCCTTCACTGTAACAGTGAAGTAGTCACTGTAATATTTCTTAAATTGTGATAATTGCTTAAATGATTTTCTTATGTATTTCTAATGTGATAAGTGTTGTTCTTATGATTATATTATGATGTTTAAACTGAAATTCATGAAAAGCCTGTTATTAACTAAATGTCCCTTTTTCATGATTTTTGCATGGCTTCCATACTTAGTACATCTAATGTGCTAACCCCTTCTTTCCCTTTTTGACTAAAGTGTAGGGAATTGGTTGTCTTGATGTACCATAGATGACGGATAGGTTTCTAAGAGTTGAAGATGAAGTATTGGTGAGTCCTCATCGATTCGAGGACAATATCCACACGTTCGGTCATGTCTTAATGTTTAAGTCTTAATGTTTATGTCTTGTATGGAATTAGTCTCAAGTCTGTATACTCTTGTTTTAGATGGTTCAAGGTTGTAAAGGTTTAATGTTTTAAATGAAAATCTTCCGCTTATATATTGTTTATGAAAAGAAAGTTTTTAATTCTTACGCATTTTTAGTATTATTATGCGATGAACGATACGATAGGCTTGTATGAGACCTCCGAGAGGTCGAATACGCCGGTCGCAATCCAAGATTGCACCCTAACTTCTAGGGTGTACTTGTGGGATGTGACACATATTAACAAATAAAAAATAATTTCCTAATGGTTCTTAGGAATCTGTATTCTAAACCAATACTACTAATAACAAGAACTTTGCAGAAATAGTAAATTCCAAAGTTTTAATCACGTAGTAAAGAATATAAATTTTTAAATAGAAACTAATTACTTTAAAACGTACCAGAATCAGTATCAAACGTATGAAATAAAAAAGGCAGAAGATCGAGTTCACTAAATGCACAGTGTCCCTTAAGGAAATTATTCTTTTCTAGTATCTCAGGTTTGAATTAGAATATATCATTCCTAGGATAGAACAATTTCATTCACAAGTGTGTTGATACCCAAAACAATGGTGTCACCGAGCCATTTAATGGTAGTAAAATGCATGAACAAAATGTTTGTGCGGAAGAAGAAGAAGAAGAAGTCAGAAATTTCATTAGTAAAAAATTTGATGATTTCACAAATATTTATAGCGTAGGAGCACTAGTTCTAAAATGTTGCAACCTTTTAGAAACCACACGACTATTCACGAAAGTTTGCAACCTTTCAAATGATCATGGGTTGTTCCTGAAAGTTACAACCTTTCAGAACAATCATCTCCGACGGTGAAAATATTAATAATACACGGGTTGCACATATTCGAGTTGGGTCGGGTCATTTTCCAATTATTTAAATGATTAAAATGTTTTGTCCATTTTATTTAATTAAATAAATAATTCACTAAATAAATTTTAAATGCGGGTTGCCCAGATACGAGTTGGGTCGGGTCGTTTTGGCTAATTATTTAAATAATTAAAACGGTTTGGCCATTTGATTTAATTTAATTTAATAAGAATTATAATTAACTAAATAATAAGAACAAATTTGTAACCTTAAGCCGAGCGACGACTAGGCATGAGGTGGGTCTCTCTGTCCAACCTTTTTAACAACTAGTAGAAGTGTTTCTCTATTTAAACACTTCAACTTTTCTTTCCACCACCAACGAGGGAGAAATGCATTTTTACTAAAGCAAAAGACCATTTTTTTTTCAAATTCCCTTTTTGATCTTTCATCCATTCCCATTAATTCTTGCTATATACCCAACAACTTTTTAATCTCTTTATAATTTCATTTTGCTAAAGCTACTCCTCTGAAAAATATTTTCATTAGATTCCCTTAATAAAAAGTTAATGAAAGGAGATGTTGCATGATTTATGTGCCTCTGAAGTGGCTCATTTGACTCAAGGACATTTAAACAGCACATCATTCATCATATTCCTTATTTTCTTGTTCCGTTTTCCTTGTTTGTTTTTTCAAATTTTATTTCTATGTTATGTTTATCGAATTTTCTACTTTTCATGTGGCTTTTTGTTTTTTCGAATTCCGGTAAATCAAGGGTACTACTGCTTCCGTTGTCTGAGTTCAACAAAATGTAAGTTCAACTTCAACATAAGAGAGATTGTTATATTCTCTCATATTACTCAAGTGTATTGTCATTTATCTTCAGTTCTGGATGTTATATAAGAAACATGGACTAATAGTTGATAAAATTTATTTACGACTGACAGAACAATTACTAATTGATCATTTTATCTTCTTCCACCAGTACCAAATTTTTCTCGCGCCAAAAGTTCTAATACCTAATGTATCTATATCACAATTAAAACACATTATGACATAATACTATGTACTATCTTATGCTCTTGTATCAACTTCTTTTAAAGCAGATTACAGAAAAAAGCTAGACACAAATTGAAATCGAGGGAGTAATATAAAAAAGTTGATATGCTTTTAGAACTAGAAACTCGGCACATGTGTTTCACAAGTATGCTGAGTCATGTATGTAGTACACGATTTCTACTTGAATAATAACTATTTGAAATAACAAA
Organism: Solanum sitiens; assembly: GCA_016801875.1. Taxonomy (NCBI): domain Eukaryota; kingdom Viridiplantae; phylum Streptophyta; class Magnoliopsida; order Solanales; family Solanaceae; genus Solanum; species Solanum sitiens. The sequence continues at coordinate 590,452 of JABWTJ010000112.1, forward strand.
GCACAAGTTCTGTGAATGATTCATATATGTGAGTTGTCGACTTGTCGTATATGAATGACCCTTCGTTTCTCCCTTCGTTCCTCCTTCTCTATATTTTACCTTTTGGATGTGTGATCCCACTTTAAGTAGCAAAACACCACTAAATGAGTTTTCTGAATCGTTGTTAAAAAGACTATAATGTCATTTAAATCTCTTCAACTCATTAAAAAACATGCGCTCCCAATATTTCTACACTAAAACTAGTTTTGGCAAAATGTAAATGCTATGGAAAAGTGGAAGTTTATGGACAATGTTTTATATAAGCTATTTAAAGTTACTATTTTTCTTATGCTTTTTTTTTAAAAGAAATAAAATCAAACTAGTATTCCATCAGTTTCTCCCCAGCCATGTTGTAACCTTTGCTAGCACACCACTTTAGGCTGTTCTGCACCAACTGTTGCACACAAGTTCACTAAATTTATACCATACCATATGTGTTGAAAGGGGCAAAAAGATTTTAAATTACCACATAGATAGTATTAATTAGTTTGGGTTAGCGTGATATGCGAACTGGTAAATGACTACCTTTTAGTACTATGAGAGTACTCAAATGGCACAATATAACTTTTGTTTTGTCCAACAATTTCGCTAAATCAATTTTCTCTCCCGACTTCAGAAAGACTTGGGATCTGAAAATTTTACCAGCCTAATTAAGTGAGACTGGGACTAGGAAATCGAAAATCAACATGAAAGTAAAAGTGGCTCTACATAGAAATATTGATATGGACGAAAGAAGAGGAAAATGAGGAATATAACCAAGGATATGCTCTAAAAGAGTCAAGTAACAAACTTCATAGTCACAAAAAGGCCTAAATAAGCGAGAGTGGTCTCGAAAAATAAAAAAGTTAGACGAAAGAAAAGAAACTTGAAATAGAAACGTACGTGGAAAAAAGAAAGAGGAATGTGAAGAAGGATATGCTATAAGAGTCAAGTGCAAATTTTTCGCTGTTCTTTCCTGTTCGTTTTGCGGCTAAAATGTCAAACGGAAGAGGTCTCTAAACATCAATCAATCATTCTATCAAACAACTTACGATTTTCTGTTACATCTCGATGGAGAGATCAAGATTGAATGGTGACATCTTGACCTTCAATGAAACTCTTAATGTTACTAATTCAACTCGTGCTAATATGACAAGAGATGAAAGTTCTATTGAAAGAAGAGATGGTAGCATTCTAGAACTTGGACATAGTGATTCTGCATGAGTTGACGCCACTGCTGTATACCTCTCTAATCATGAGGATGTAACCATTGTTCTCATGGTAAGTTTTGCTTACTCTGTCCACCGATCGGGAACTGGACGTCACCCTTCTTGCTTGAAAATACTAATGCTTTCATTTCTGTTAATATTGGCAGTTGTGCAACCCATATATGCAAATCATTATTCCAGATTACAATTTCACTCCTGTAAGTGTAAAAACATAACTGGATAAGTGACCACATCCATTGTTCTCTCTCCACTATCAGTATTAGCAGAAATGAGAGCATGAGTATTTTCAAGCAAGGAGGTTGATGTCGAGCTTCCAATTGCTAGATAAAATAACCATAATTCGTCATAATAACAATGGCTTGCATCCTCCTGGTTCAACAGGTGTTCAGCAGTGTCGTCCACTGATGCAAAATCACTGTGTCAAGGTTCCTACATACCGCCATCGTTATTATCATTGAACTTCCATCTCTTGGCATATTAGCAGGAGTTGAATTAGTAGTAGCATTAAGAGTTTCATTGAAGATCAATTTGTGAACATTAGATCTCTATTCATCTGATATGCAACAAGAAATGATTGCTTGAAAAAATGATTGGTTGATAGAACCTAATTTTCAATGTACATGTGCAAATACGACTTTGCAAATGAAATTTGCAGCCTTTTTCTAGTAAAAAAGCTACAGCACACTGAAAATACACAGATGTAAGAGAAAAGTCATAAACACAACCTGTACTGACTAATTATTGTCTTTTGGAGAGTTTGCAAAGGAGATACAAACAATTCTATGTTGTCCAATTGGTATCTTTTATTTAAATAATCCTTTGTGTGTCCTTCTCAGGAACTGGTGGATCTGGAAAACCCATAATCCTGTCCTTGCCTTAGTTCTGAACTGGTGGATCTGGAAAACCCAAAATCCTGTCCTTGCCTTAGTTCTGAAATGTTTTCTTATTGTGGCTTTAATGCCTGAAATTGCTCGGAGGTACATGTTAATTAGCGTTGTTTTTAATGGAATTTAACCTTGAGTCTGTAGAAATTGCTAGGCTCACGATAGTGTTCGTTGCTTGCAAGGTGATGATGTCCCAATTTGTGGTTCTCTTGTGGGAGTTGCTGCACTAGAAACTGATGCAATGGTATGATCTATGGTTAAGACCCAAACATAACCATTAAGAAATATGAACGAATCTTACCATCACATCAACTTCTAATGCAGCAACTCCCCTAAAAGCGCCACAAATTAGGCCACCATCACCTTGTAAGCAATTAAACACTTTACCGTACACCAAGCAATCTGTGCAGACTTAAGGTTAAATTACATGAATAAGTAGAAAGGAAAACGTGTAAAAAGAAAGTTCACGCAGTCATCTCTAAGGCACAAAGTCAAAATACTCGATTGATCAGGAATATTGTGCATGTTTCAAAGATTCTGGTAGCAAAAAAATAATGAAATCTCTCTCTCTCTCTCTCTCTCTCTCTATATATATATATATATATATATATATATATATATATATATATATATATATATATATCATTGGTGCAAATGGTGTGGCTTCTGGGATGTACTGAAATGAGAGAAGGTGGAATCGCGTGGAAAAAGTTGTGTGCAAATTAAACTTTGGAGAACCAAGGTAAAATAGTCACTCAAAACCAGAATTTCATCCCTAGCCCGAGCCTATGTTACAGGCCTATAACTACAATGATCCAATTCCAGTTGGTTGAAAGATAAGAGCGTAGAAAACAAGGGCAAGCCTATGGTCTTTCGTTCTTAGTGTTAGAAGTTCTTTGGGAGTATGAGCGCGTTTAAATTAGTCCCAATTATCATGTGAGAGGGACTTCTTTGGTGTAAGGCCACTATGTTTCATTTGATAGTTAAATTGTGTAGGCTGATAATGTACACGAGCACAGGCATGGTTGACTGTCAGTAATGGAATGCCATACATTGATCCTTGCATTTTACAGAGATGATTTTGGATACAAGTTGTGGGTTGAGATGGCTGCTGCATGCTAGTATAATATCTTGGGGGTTTGAGCATCAAATATTTTGACTATCTCATCACTTGAGGACAAGTAATGGTTCTAAGTTGAGGGTGCTGATGTGCCATGAAATCTTGGCACATTTGATGCTCAAAACAAAGGATTATTGCTATTACTTGAGTATGTTTATGTGGATATGATGTGTTTGGTAATGTTTAACAGGTAAAGCACTTGGTTGCGGGAGATGGAAAAAAGAAGGAAAAGATCCTGGAATACACACCACAGAGGCTATGATGGACAGTGATCTGTTTCACGCACCGTGAAGCTGCTTGTGAAGTAAATCTAGTAGATATGCCTTGAGGAGATATGTTTTGATTTTGCTAAGTAAAGACCACAGACATCCATATGGGTCGTGGTCCTGATGACGAGCCGTCATGACGCCCGGGTGTGAGGAAGTGAATGAGTAAAACTAATCTCAGCATGGTCATCATCACGGATCGTGATGTAGCTCGTGAAGGAGCTCCAATAGACAAGTTTTGATGAGCTACATTTTGTTTGACCAAGTAAAGACCACGGAAATCCTCATGGGTCATGGTCCTCATAATGATTCATGATGTTTATCGTAGAGGAGTTCCAGTGGACGTGCCTTGAGGATTTACATTTTGTTTTGATCAAGTAAAGACCACGGAAGGCTTCACGGGCTGTGAAGACTATGACTAAGTTGCTTACAATTTTCAAAGAAGCAATTGCTCGAAACTCGTTCACAAATCAACACTAGATATAAAGTCATAGAAAACACAACCCTGGTTACATTCAATTATCATTACAATCTTGAAGTTAAAATCATGTTACTTGTGAAACTTGAGTAGTACAACATACTTTAGTTACTTGAAAATTACAACCAAGCCCATTTACATTCCTTAATTACTATCTCTAGAAAATAATATCAACAGTTGGATAAATGCGACAATGAAACCATTTATGTAAAAAAAATACTATGGGATATACCTCAACTCGCATTGAGTTCTATAAATTAACTTCGATCCTTTATACTTATTAATTGAAGTTAAATTTGGATGTATCAGCCCTACAACATCCAAGAAATTGTACGATGTCCTTCCAAAAAGATGAAGGTCTAAGCTACTCTACACTCTCAACTGTTATATTGAGCCAAAAAATCACCATGGAAGAGACACTGTACACTTCCGATAAAATGATGGTTTAAGCAACCTTATATTCTCAACTGCAACATCATTTTTAAGAAATGTATTGTGACAGAGAATATCAATGTGCTCTAGATTTGCATTATGCCTATGAAATTACATTTAGCCTGAGAATTGCATTGTGTCCAATAAATTACATTGTGCCCCAAAAATTGCATTATGCCCGAGAATTACATTGAGCATGGAATTGCATTGTGCCCGAGAAATTGCATTATGTAACATCTCACAAATTTGAATTATCTAGGAATAAGCCAAGAAACTAAAAATATTCATTTTTGGAAAGAAAAGGAAAAAAGTTGGAAAATTGCCCAAGTTAAGAAATTGAGTTTTGGCCATTTTCAAACGGCCATAACTCCTAGATTAGAATTAGTTAGAGGTATTTCTTGATATTGATAGAAACACCTTGAAGAGATCTTTCCAACACTGCCAAGTTTGCACATTTTCGATATCATATGAAGGAGATATGCCTATCGAAAGTTGGGCCGTTGAAGTAAGGAAAATGCCAATTCGAATTTAAGGAAGGGCAAACTAGTCTTTTCACCAATTAATTTCCTATTTCATTTTAGGGATTTATTTGGGGTAAGAAAAGTTTTAGTTCAAATTAGAAAATCAAAATCACGCTTAGGGCTTGGAGAAGAGAGAAAACAAGAAGAAATGGGAGAAAAGTCAAGGATTCGGCAAGAACGCCAAGGTTTGCAGTAGAATTCTCCGCAGGTGATCCCTATCAAGGTATGAGATCTTTTGTGTTGGGTTATTTCACCCACACACCAAACTTGTTTCAGTTAAGTGATTTTAGAATTGTTTACATGTTAAGAAGTGAATTATTGAAGAATCTTGTCGAATTTTCTATTGGTTGAGGTTGTTTGAATGCCAATTGTTGTATGATTGGTAATTCTGGGTTGTTTTTCGAGTTAGATCTATTGGGTATTCAAGGTACTAATGATCCTAAGGATTTGGGAGAAGAACTATGGAGGTTTAGGGAGTTTAGCGTTGATAAATGAGAGGAAAAGGTCGTCAGCGACACCTGGGCAGCACCAGACGCGGTGCGCCCCATCTGCGCTAGAGGGCCTGGAGTGGCGTACTGCGGCCTCTGAATTCGAGGCCTGGCGCGGCGCGCCTCGGATGCGCCCGAATCGGCATTTTTCACCAAGTTTTCGTAGTTTAGCCTATTTAAGTCCTTCGAAGGTGTATTAACACTCTCCAATGATTCTTATAACTTCAAATGATTTCTAAACACCTAGGAATCACCAAAAAAAAAATGAATCATGACCTTGAATTCATAATTTCATTCAAGGAAAGCTAAGATTAAGGTCAGAGAAGTTAAGAGTCAAGTCTAAAGTTAAGAAGCAAGTCCAAGGCAAAGTTCTTAAAGGTTTTTCAAGAGTCTTTAACAATGATTAACTTTGATTTTAAGACTCAAGTTTCAAGTTAAGTAATAAGTAAAGAGTTGAGTTCGTTTCTCAAAAGTTATAAGGTAACTAAGTATTCCCTAAGAGTTGATCTTAAGACTTAAATTTCAAGTTAAGTAATAAGTAAAGAGTTCAGTTCATTTTTTGGCGCTTTCCTTTCAGGTGAAAGACCTTATTAGGCTCCTCTTGTTCGCAAAAGCTATAAGGGACTTAAGTATTCCCTATGAGTTTGCAAATGTTTCACATTTAAGATAAGGGGAAACTAAGATTATCAAAACATATTTAAGGAAGAAAAGGGAATATTAAATCCAAGGAGCTTTTTAAAGCGAAGTGTTGAGCAATTACCTCAATCCAAAAAAGGAAGTTATTTTAAAAACACATGAGCTAAAGTATACATTGGGAGTAGTATTGAGCACCGATGTGGGTATTAGAGTTCATATAAACTCAAGTCTCCACGAAACCATGTAGCCATCATGGGTATTAACGGGTCATACTTTTTAGATGATCATGTAAGTTAAACTAGTGGATCCACTAAGTTAAGTAGTTCTATGCGACGACAGAGTATAGGACAGTTCTGGCAGGGCAAGACATTGTATCACCACTTAGGCTCATGGTGGTGGTTGTCGGTTAGAGAAACTCCCACAGAAACTATATTACTTATATATAAGTAAAGTTGAGTTTGTTATTGCATTTTCTTTAACGAACTAAGTGTTTTCGTTGTTTTACAAGCTTTATATGTTGTATGTGTTTAATTGTTTTATATTAAGTCAAGTTATTCATGAGTTGAGCAGAGCCAAGGTGAGTGTTCGTTCTTACATTTTTTCAAGCTTAAGTTGTTGTTAGCATTCCAACTCACATACTTGTACATTAAATGTACTGATGCCAGTTCACCTGCATCGTATCATGATGTAGATGCAGGTAACCAGGATCAGCATCATCTAGCACCTCGTTGATCCACATGAGCACTCGGAGTCAGTGGTGAGCCTCATTGCACTATGGAGGACACATTTGTTGCTTTTCAGTCTTTTGTTTAGGATGTTGTGGGGTCTATCCCAACATCCATCTTATTATTATAAAGGCTTCATATACAGTCACATAGTTTAGTTTTGAGTATCTTGTTTATATTTCAGATATTTTGCTATGAGACTTAAGTGTCATTTTGGCCAAGTTGTTTAATTCAAGTTATTTTATGAGAATGTTTTCTTGTATTGAGTTAAGTCTTCCGTTGAGTTATGTAAGTCAGACCAAGGGTCCGCTCAAGGCCATTAATGATCATTGAGTGCCAACCACGTCGAGGTTGTAGGCCCGCGTGACAAACTTTGTATCAGAATACAGAGTTCAAGAATCCTAAAGAGTCTATGAAGCCATGTCTGTAGAGTCTTATTTCTCATTAGAAGGCTGCAACATTTAGGAATTTCTCACTTTTTTCATATTCCTTTTCGTGCGTTAGAGTTTATCTTTAAAAATTTCTCTCTAATTCATGCTCGCGCATGTTTTAGATAACCATGCCTCCACGAAGAGAAGAAACAAGTCATCCAACTAGAAGGAATGTAGAGGAACAAGATTTACCTAAAGCACCTGACGTGGCACCTCGAGGCGAGGTCATAATACGGAATTCAGAGAGGCTATTATGATGTTGAGCCAAGTTGTTACTAATCATGTTGGATTGCAAAGAGGATCTAGGCAAGGAGAGGCTGATAGTTTGAGGATTCGTGAATTCTTGAGAATGAATCCTTCCAGTCTCACCGGTTCAAGCACTATTGAGGATTCAGAGAATTTTGTTGAGGAACTGAAGAAGGTTTTTGATGTGATGCATGTTGTTGATGCTGAAAGGGTTGAGCTATCTACATATCAACTAAATAATGTGTCTAATACTTGGTTCAATCAGTGGAAGGAGGGCAGAGACGAGGATGCACCACATTCGAGTTGGGCCTGTTTTGAAAAAGCTTAGTTGGGGCATTTCTTTCCCCGAGAATTGAAAGAGGCTACGGTGCGACAGTTCCTTACACTGAAACAAGACTCTTTGAGTGTGCATGAGTATGGGTTGAAGTTCACCCAGTTGTCCCGCTATGAGCCTGAAATGGTTAAGGATATGAGGAGCATAATATGCTTGTTTGTCACTTGCTTGGGTCGTGCATCAAGCAAAGAGCGCAGGGCTGTGATGCTGATAGGTGACATGGACATATCTAGGTTGATGGTATATGTGCAACAGGTCAAAGAGAAGAAGCTAGGAGATAGAGAAGAGTATAGAGCTAAGAATTTGAATGAGTTTGGGCAACAGAAAGGTGGTATGAATCTTCCAAAATTTCAAAAACAAAAGGGGTGTGCACCATAATCTGTTAGTGCGCCTGCACCCAGAAACAAAGGTGAGCATCATGGCCAGAATTCGCAGAATTTTAGAGCTAGACTAGCACAGTCTCAAGGAAGTATAGCACAGTGAGGTAGTTGGGCTCCTGCATGTGCTAAGGGCGGTAGAACCCACCCAAGTAAATGTCGTGATGGCCAGAAACATTGCCTTAAGTGTGGTTAAGAGGGTCACTTCATGAGGGAGTGTCCTAAGAACATGAAGGGTAGTAGAAATCCTGGCAACAAAGCCCAATCTTGATCAGTTGCACCTAGAGGAGTCACTTCTGGTACTAGCGGAGGGGCAAACCATCTCTATGCAATCACTAACTGCCAAGAGCAAGAGAAGTCTCCAGATATTTTCAATGGTATGATCAAAGTCATTACTTTTGATATTTATGCTTTGCTAAACCCAGGAGCAAGTTTGTCTTTTGTAACTCCTTATGTTGCAAATAAGTTTGAAATTTTTTCTGAGAAACTTTGACAACCCTTCTATGTTTCTACACCTATCGGAGAGTCTATTCTAGAGGAAAGAGTCTATCCTGATTATCCTGTTTCCATCAATCACTAGAACACCATGGATGACCTAGTGGAGTTATACATGTTAGACTTTGATGTAATTCTAGGTATGGACTGGCTTCATGCCTATTATGCATCAATAGATTGTAGTTTTCGAGTTGTCAAGTTTCAGATTCATAATGAGCTAGTTATAGAGTGGAGTAGTAGTTCAGCAGTGCCTAAGGTTCTTTTAATTTTGTACCTTAAGGCGAAAAATTTAGTTTCAAAGGGGTGTATCTATCACTTTGTCCGAGTTAATGACTCAAGTGCTGAGGTACCTTCCCTTTAGTGATCTTCTATTGTAAAGGAGTTTCCAGAAGTTTTTCTTGATCATCTACTCGTAGTCCTACCTAAGAGAGAAATAGACTTCGGCATAGACATCATTTCAGATACTTGTCCTATCTCTATTCTGCCATATAAAATTACACCAGTAGAGTTAAAAGAATTGAAACAACAGTTGAAATATCTATTAGATAAGGGTTTCATTCGACCAAGTGTATCACCAAGGGGTGCTCCAGTCTTGTTTGTAAGAAAGAAAGATGGTTCCGTTAGGATTTGTATAGACTACCGTCAATTAAAAAAGTTATCAAGAATAAGTATCCTCTTCCAAGGATAAATGATCTTTTCGATCAACTTCAAGGTTTCACCTATTTTTTGAAAATAATCTTCAGATCTGGCTACCATCAGTTGAAAGTTAGGGAATGTGATATTCCGAAGACAACCTTTAGAACCAGATATGGACACAATGAGTTTTTTATAATGTCGTCTGGCTTTACTATTGCACCAGCAACATTCATGGACCTTATGAATGAAATCTTCAAGCCTTATTTGGATATGTTTGTTATCTTCTTCATTGATGACATACTAATCTACTCAAGGAATTAAGAAGATCATGCCAGTCACCTTAGGATAGTCCTTCAGAATTTGAAAGATAAAGAGTTATATGCCAAGTTTTCCAAGCATGAGTTTTGGCTTAAGTCTGTGGCATAGTTTCTGGTGATAGAATTAGAGTTGATACCAAAAGATAGAAGCACTTCAAAGTTGGCGTTGACCCACGTCTCCAACTGATATTAGGAGTTTCTTGGGTTTGGTTGGCTACTATAGAATGTTTGTTGAGGGGTTTTCATCTATTTCATCTCCTTTGACCAAGTTAACTCAAAAGACAGTTAAATTTCAATAGTCTGAAGCTTGTGAGAAAAGCTTTCAGGAGTTGTGGAAGAGGTTTACTACTGCCCCAGTCTTGAATTTACCAGAGGGTACTCAAGGTTTTGTGGTGTATTGTGATGCATCTAGAGTTGGGTTGGGTTTTGTGTTAATGTGGAATTGCATGGTTATAACTTATGCCTCGAGACAATTGAAAGTTCATGAGAAGAATTATCCAACCTATGACTTGGATTTGGCGGCGATAGTTTTTTCCTTCAAAATATAGTGTCACTATTTGTATGGCGTTCATGTTGATATATTCACTGATCACAAGAGCCTACAATATGTGTTCACCTAGAAAGGACTCAATCTCAGACAGAGGAGGTGGTAAGAATTACTCAAGGATTATGACATGAGTATTCTTTACCTCCCAGGTAAGGCTATGTGGTTTTTGATGCTTTAAGTAGGTTATCCATGGGGAGTACCACACATGTTGAGAAAGAAAAGAGGGAGTTAGCAAAAGATGTTCACAGACTTCCACGCCTGGGAGTCAGACTTATGGATTCCACAGAAGGAGGAATAGTGGTGACCAATGAGTCTAAATCATCACTAGTGTCACAGGTTAAAGAAAAACAAGACCAAGACCCCATTTTTCTTGATTTGAGGGCAAATGTTCATAAGCAAAGTGTATTATCTTTTTAACAAGGGGGAGATGGTATGTTGAAGTATCAAGGTAGATTGTGTGTACCTAGGGTGGATGGAATCCAAGAGAGGATCATGGAGGAAGCTCATAGCTCCAGATATACCATTCATCCACGTTCCACAAAGATGTCCCATGATTTGAGGGAGGTATATTGGTTGGAATGTATGAAGAAGGACATTGTTGAGTTTGTTTCCAAGTGCCCGAATTGCCAGGAAGTGAAAGTAGAACACCAAAGGCTTGGAGGGTTGGCTCAGAATATAGAATTTCTGTAATGGAAGTGGAAGGTGATTAATATGGACTTCATAATATATTTCCAAGGTCTCGCAGGCAGCATGATTCAATTAGGGTGATTTTCGATAGAATGACAAAATCAGCCCACTTTTTTTGGTTAAAAACTACTCGTTCGACAGAGGATTATGCAAAATTTTAGATTCAGGAGGTGGTGAGACTTCTTGGAGTCCTACTTTTGATCATTTCAGATAGAGGTGCACAATTTACTGCACAATTATGGAAATCTTTCCAGAAAGGTTTGGGTTTAAAGGTGAACTTAAGCACTGCTTTCCATCCTCAAATGGATGGACAAATAGAGCGTACTATTAATACCTTAAAATAGATGTTAGGGCGTGTGTGATTGACTTTAAAGGGAATTGATATGATCATCTACCTCTCATTGAGTTTGCTTACAACAACAGTTATCATGTGAGCATCTAAATGGCTCCATATGAAGCTCTTTATGGGAGAAGATTCAGATCTCCCATTAGGTGGTTCGGAGTTGGTTAAGAAGGGTTGATAGGACCAGATCTAGTTCACCAAGACATAGGAGAAGGTGAAGGTGATTCAAGAGAGATTGAAAATGGCACAAAGTCGTCAAAAATCCTACAAAGTTGTTAGGAGAAGGTCGTTGGAGTTTGAAGTGGATGATTGGGTATACTTGAAGGTTTCTCCCATGAAGGGTGTTATGAGGTTTGGTAAGAAGGGGAAACTTAGTCCCCGGTATATTGGACCTTATCGCATAGCCAAAAGGATTGACAATATAGCTTATGAGTTAGTGTTGCCATAAGAGTTAGCAGCAGTTCATCCAGTATTTCATATCTATATGTTGAAAAAGTGCATGGGGGATCCTTCATTGATTGTACCAACTGAAATTGTTGGGATTCAGGATAGATTATCCTATGAAGAGATTCATGTTCAGATTTTAGATCGCCAAGTTCAAAAGTTGAGAACAAAGAAGGTTGCATCAGTCAAGGTCCTTTGGAGGAACCAATTTGTTGAAGAAGCGACTTGGGAAGCCGAAGAGGATATATAGAAGATATATCCACATCTCTTTGAATCTGGAGATAATGCATATCAAGGTACTAATTCTCTTCTTGGTACATTATAAACTATGAGTAAGCATGTGGTTACTTGTTTTTGTTTGTTGAGTGTTCAACTGATGTTACTATCCTTAACTTAGTGAAAGAAATCCCATTCGAGGACGAATGTTCCCAAGGGGGAGATATTGTAAAATCTCACAAATTTGAATTAGCTAGGAATAAGCTAAGAAACTAAAAATATTCATTTTTGGAAAGAAAAGGAAAAATATGGAAAATTGCCTAAGTTAAGAATGTGAGTTTTGGTCATTTTCAAACAGACATAACTCCTAGCTCAGGATGATTTTAGGTAGTTCTTGATATAGTTGGAAATTCCTTGGAGATATCTTTCCAACGCCGAGTTTGTCCATTTTCGATATCATATGAGGGATATATGCTATCGGAAGTTAGGCTGTTGAAGTAACGAAAATCCAAATCCGAATTTGAGGAAGGAAAAACTAGTCTTTTCACCAATTAATTTTCTATTTAGTTTTAGGGATTTATTTGGGGGGAAATTAAGTTTTAGTTTATATTAGAAAATCAAAATCACGCTTAGGGCTTGGAGAAGACAAAAAAGAAGAAGAAAAGGGAGAAAAGTCAAGAATTCAGCAAGAACGCCAAGGTTTGCGAGTAGAATTCACCGAGGGTGATCCCTATCAAGGTATGTGAGATCTTTTGTGTTGGTTTAGTTCACCCACACACCAAACTTGTTTCAATTCAGTGGTTTTAGAATTGTTTTACATGTTGAGAAGTGAGTTCTTGAAGAATCTTGTCGAATTCCTCTTGGTTGAGGTTGTTTGAATGCCAATTGTTGTTTGATTCATAATTTTCAGGTTTTTTTGAGTTGGGTATTGAAGGAATTAATGATCCTAAGGGTTTGGGAAAAGAATTATGGAGGTTTAGGGAGTTTAGCATTGAAAAGCGAGAGGAGAAGGTCGTCAGCCACACCTTGGAAGCACCATGTGCGACAGAGGTCTTGGGGCGGCGCGCCTGCAGTGCACGAGAATGAGGCCTCTGAATTCGAGGCCTAACACGGCGTGCCTCGAATGCGCTCGAATTGGCATTTTTTGCCTGTTTTTCATAGTGTAGCCTATTTAGGTCCTTCTAAGGTGTATTAACACTCTCCAGTGATTCTAATTACTTCAAATGATTTCTAAACAACTAGGAATAACCAAAAACATGAATCATCATCTTTAATTCATAATTTTATTCAAGGAAAGCTAAGATCAAGGTCAGAAAAGTTAAGAGTCAAGTCTAAAATTAAGAAGCAAGTCCAAGGCGAAGTTCTTAAAGGATTTCCAACCGTCTTTAACAATGTTTAAATTTGTTTTTCAGACTCAAGTTTCAAGTTAAGTTATAAGTAAAGAGTTGATTTCGTTTCTCAAAAGTTATAAGGGAACTAAGTATTACCTAAGAGTTGGTCATAAGACTCATGTTTCAAGTTAAGTAATAAGTAAAGAGTTGAGTTCCTTTCTCCAAAGCTATAAGGAAACTAAGTATTCCCTAAGAGTTTATAAATATTTTCACATTTAAAATAAGAGGAAACTAAGATTTCCAAAAGAGTTTTGAGCAAAAAAAAGGGGATATTGATTCCAAGAGAGCTTTTTAAAGCTAAGTGTTGAGCAATTACCTCAACCCAAAGAAGGAAATTGATTTAAAAACACATAAGCTAAAGTATATTTTGGGAGAAGTATTGCGCATCGATGTGGAGATGAGAGTTCATATAAACTCAAGTCTCCATTAAAACCATGTAGCCATCTTGGGTATTAATGATTCATACTTTTTAGATGATCATGTAAGCTAAGCTAGTGGATACACTAAGTTATGTATTCTATACGACGACAAATTATAGGACAGTTCTAGCAGCGTGGGCAAGACGTTATATCACCACTTAGGCTCATAGTGGTGGTTGTCAGTTAGAGAATCTCCCATAGAAACTATATTACTTATATATAAGTAAAGTTGAGTTTTTTTATTGCATTTTCTTTAACTAACTGAATGTTTTCATTGTTTTACAAGCTTTATATATTGCATGTGTTTAATTTATTTATATTCAGTCAAGTTATTCATGAGTTAAGCATAGATAAGGTGAGTGTTCCTACTTACTCTTTTTCAAGCTCCAGTTGTTGTTAGCATTCCAAATCACATACTCGTATATTCAATGTACTGATGTCATTTGACCATCATCTTATCATGATGGAGATGTAGGTAACCAGGATCAGCATCATCCAGCTCCTCGTTGATCCATCTGAGAACTCGGAATCAGTGGTGAGCCTCCTTGCATTCTGGAGGACACATTTATTGCTTTTCAGTCTTTCTTTCTTTAGGATATTGCGGGGTCTATCCCAACATCCATCTTAGTATTATAAAGGCTTTATAGACAGTCAGATGATTTAGTTTTGAGTCTCTTGTTTGTATTGGTGATATTTTTCTATGATTCTTAAGTGTCATTTTGGTCAAGTTATTTAATTCAAGTGATTTTATGAGAATGTTTTCTTGTATTGAGTTAAGTCTTCCGCTGAGTTATGTAAGAAAGGACAAGGGTCCACTCAAGTCCAGAAATGGTCATAGAGTACTTGCCACGTCCAGGGTGTAAGCTTGGGGCGTGACACATTATGTCCATAAATTTCTATTCTACTCGAGAATTTCATTGAGCTTGAGAATTTTGATGACTGGTAGATTTGCACTTATTTGAGGTCTATTTATCTTAGAATTAGTGTCTTCACTGCCTAATTTTATTATATTCTAATAAAATGTTGATGATTTGAAGCTATAAAGGCAAATAAACATGGCAAGGATTGATGTTTGAAAGAATAGCAAAAAATGCAAAGTGCAAACTATAAATTGTTGATTGCCAATCGAGAAGGGTGGATCGCCAAGTGAGTACGACATCGCCCGAAATTATAGTTCATGGAACTTTTTTCTATCGAATGAGGTCGACAAACTCCATTAGAGAATGCGACACACCGAATGAGAAAGGCGACTTTGTTGATCATCACCGCAAATGACAATGTAAAAACAAAATATTGAATGCTTGAAAGGAAACCAATGTGGTACTCGTAAATTCATTGAATGTGAAAAGATGACTCCAACGAATTCACCATTGAAGTTCAATTGCGTGAAGCCTAGAGAATGAAAAATTGAGTTGAATGGCAAAAGATGATTCGCCAAACGAGCTCGCGAGCTCGACTAATGTCACCAAATGAGACGTGCATTGAGTTTTTCGCTAAATTTTGAGAAACTAAAAATAGCCCAAAGGAGAGAAAAACAAGAAGATTCTAATGTCTGAAAGCATAGTTCCAAAATAGGTTTTTGAAATAGAATACTTGACCCTTGTGAAGAACACTTTCTAGTTTTTGGAGTTTTACAACTTTGCTCTAGAATTTGATAAATTAAAGTTGAAACCGAAGTGGGTTTACTTGTAATTGCTTAATTTCATGTTACCCATGGGTGCTTTCATAGAAGGTATACTTTCTTTACTTTTTGTGATGGGTCGCTAAAACTCCATGAACTAGGGGTGCAATTATGGGGTTGAGTAATGATTTAATATAGTGGGTATTGTGTTATACTTTGTTTTCTTATTTTTTATACATGAAGTTGGGCTAATTAGCAAGTGGTTAATTTATGGGTTAAGATTGCAAAATTAATTCTTACTTCTGATATTTGCTTGATGTTTGAAAGAGATTAATTTGAGAGGATAATTAGTTCAATACTAGCAATTTAGGTTTGATTTCTCTAACTTTCTTGAAAATTGAGGTTATGGTCGGATCTATTTTCCCTATTTATGAATTGAAAGAGATAATAGTGTAAGGTATTGAGTTCTTTAGCTTGGATTTAGTTAGATCGAAAGGAGATTTTACTCATAGAAGCTTCGACATCGAAAGATGATTAGCATCATTGAAGATGACCTATCTTATTCATGAATGTTCATTACTATAGAGTAGTACAATTACCCCTACATGACATTGATTTCAAATCCCCGCACCCCTAGATTTCTTGTTTACTCTTAAATTCTTCGAAGTTTTAGTTTAGTTGTGATAACTGATAATGAAAGCTTTTTATTAAATTGATGAAATCAACCACCCACTTGTTCTTACTATTACAAATAAACAATTTTGCAATCCATATACCTTGCTAGAAATTCTCTACAATATACTATTCTCAGTGGGATTCAACCTCGGATCTTCGTTGGGTTGTTGTTGACTACGATTGTTGTCCCTTTTAATTGGTTTTAACGAAAACATCTTCTTTTTATCAAATTTCTTTGAGTCCGACATTTTTTGTCATGCCCGATAATTTGCATCAAGAGTTGAATTGTGCCTCAGAAATTGCTTTTTCCCAAGATTACATTGTGCCTGAGAATCGCATTGTGCCCAAGAAATTCCATTGTACCTATGAATTTGCATGTGCCCGAGAAATTGCATTATAATTGTTCATGAGAAATTACATTATGCTCAAAAATTGCTTTGTGTTTGAGAATTGCATTGTGCTCGAGAATTGCTTCATGCCCAAAATTTGCTTTGTGCTAAAAATTTGTCATGTGCTCAAAAACCACATAAAGCCCATGAATTATATTGTGCCCGAGAACTATATTATGCTTGAGAAATGATCATATGTCAAGGAATAATATTGTACCTGAGAACTATATTATGCTTGAGAAATGACGATATTCCCAAGAATAATATTGTGCACGACAATCATATTTACGTTGAGCTCAGGTTGAATCAAGTTCCGGAAGCATATTGAGCCCCAAAAAATACATATATATGAAATATCTATCATATAAAGCTACAAATATCGTGATATGGCTGAATTTCATAGAAACATATTATTGTTTCAATGGTGTGTTAATTAAAAGACATCATTACATGGCATGTAGAATGAATTTCATGACCGGATGAATAACTTTATAATTATCATGTTCCAAAGACATCATAGTCTAAAGGCACTATTTTCAAGGCTCGTAAACATTATCTCATAGCCGAAGGTTTTAATTTTTTGTCAAACGTGTTCTAAAGATGTCATAGTCTAAAGGCATTAGTTTCATGGCCTACAGACATTATTCCATGTCCTAAGAATTAATTCTTTGAGTATCGTGGTCCTAAGAAATATTAAGACAAATTTTCATGGTCTAAATGGGAACTACATCATGTTTATAAATTATTTTTCCATGTAATCTCTATATCCCCTAATCACCTTATTTTGTCACGCACCGAAGCTACCCCTAGGATGGGGACACAGGACCTAGGATCATGAGTGACTCCAAGTTGACCCTGTTGGCATATCATAAGCAACCTAAATAAAATAAATTAGGAATTACTGTGCGGAAGCTAAATGACGGGGAAAGCCTATTCTAAGTCTAATATATATATATAACTGAGAAGAGTTTAAGATAGTGAAGTAAAACTCAAAACCTAAAACTGAATCTAACTATGTCTCAAATATGCCTCTAACTAACTAGAAGTGTTGGGACATGCCCTAGCTATATCTAACAAAACTGAAACTTAATATTAAAAATAGAAAGGAAACATGTTTGTCGTCATCAGAGAATGAGGACTCACCACTGTTGCAGAGCT
Source organism: Solanum sitiens (assembly GCA_016801875.1). Lineage (NCBI taxonomy): Eukaryota > Viridiplantae > Streptophyta > Magnoliopsida > Solanales > Solanaceae > Solanum > Solanum sitiens. The sequence goes on from JABWTJ010000112.1 coordinate 607,975, forward strand.
GAAGATGGGGAACCCATCTATGCGTGATGGGAAAGATGAGGACCTGAACTTGCATCACGAGATGATGTAGCACAAAGTATGCGTCAGTACTCTAAAGGTACTGAGCATGCATCATAGAGTAAATCTGAACAATAAACATAAATGAATAAAGCATATAACTTAGCAATGATATGAGATAAGCACGATAATATACTAAAAGTATTGAACATGATCGAACTGAATGCAATGACCAAGTTTATAATATTCTAAGACTGAAATGTGAGTGTAACTGATAACACGATAAATGAATAGAATCTGATTGTGGGAGTTACTTGATCAACGTCATCAAAGACACTTCATCCAATACTAAGCGTCAAGTATCATTAGTTAATATATAACCCAACCAAGGGTTGTGATCGTTCCCACAGGGAGTGGTTTTGAGAATAAATCAGCTAAGCACAAATCAGACCATGCTAGTTATATCTACAAGAAATTATTGAATAAAAAAAACATAGTAAATTAGAGGGGGTAACACAAGTGTCAATTACCAATTAGGGGTTTTGTAATCGGATTAACAACTAAAATAGTAAAAACAAGAGAGTCTGATGGGAAAACAGGATTCTTTGGATGTGACCGGAATATGATATAAAAAAAACCGTAGGGTAATTGTTATTGATAGTACATCGTTGAATAAATGTAACTAGGCTAGACTTTAGTGGGGGTAAATTCTCTCTCGAGCAACTTACCCCCAAAAACTCGGCTTCTCTCGAACATCAAGTTACAGCATTTAAGCATAGCCTCTACCTTAGCCCAATCACTCTTGAGCTGAAAGTGTGGGAAATGGACTAGGATTCACTCTCTCGAGCTGAATCCATGACCCAATAACCACCAGCTATCAATTTAGAAGTCTTACCTTTAAAACCTCTCTCTCGAGCAAGTGATGTGAGGCCAAAATACACATTTTTTATCATCATTTATCTCACATTATTCATTTATATTTGTCCGTTTTGAGCATAAATTTTATGGATTGTGTTAAATGCGCATTTTATTTGTAGGATTAATTTGATGGAAAAATGAAGAAGTTTGGAGCTAAAATGAATTAAAGATGGAAGATTGAAGAAGGAAATCAAGCAGGCAACTTAATAGATTAAAGTGAAGTAAATAATATATATATATATATGGAAAGGAGGCTGAATCAAATATGAAAACAGAAAGTAGTTGTACACGTGACAGCCATTAAGATCAACTCTTACTATGGAAAGCGGCACAACAGTAAATATCAGAACACGCAGAAATTAATTCCTTTCGAATTTTGTTTTCCAAATTTGTTTGGACTCAATTATTTTATTTATGGTTTCCTACATCTATAAATATGACATAAAAATTATTAGTTGGGGGAGGAGGCCAAGAACCAAGAAACAAGACACAATATAAATTTTTTCTAACTTTGGAACTTTGAAAGAGGCCGGAGAATTGTGGTTTACTCTTTCTTCTCTTTTATTATTTATTTGTATTCCTGATTAATAAAATATAGTTTAGCTATTGTTCATAACTTTTTATTATTAACACAAGCATATTTATTTTAATAAATTTTAATTGTGTTTTTTGAGATAATGAGTAGCTAAATTTCAAAATTAGGGTTGTGGGAACCGTGAGTGAGTAACAAAGTATGACTAGTAATTAATCAATTCTTGAATATTGTTTTTGCATGCATTCATAATTTTTTCGTTTAGAAGTCTTTTTTTAACGAGTGCACGCGTTAGAACTCGCCTTGTTTCTACTTGTCAGACCAAGGAGGTAGTTAATAAGAAAAGAATTATAAACATAGATTTAGTCTGATACTATCTAATAGGCTAGTGTTGATTGGTGTCAAGTAATAACTAAGTCATACATCGATTATGATGTCTAATGTGAGGTAATGTTAAGGGTTAGTAAATTATACACACGTAGCCGGACCAAGGTGCAGAGTGAAATTCTCTAGTTGTCGGACTGTCACGATCGGGGAGCACCCCCTAGAAGTAACATGGCGTACTTGACCTCTCAGAGGTCTTATACAAGCCCATAGTCATCATTCATCGCATAGTCATAGGAAATTTAGCAAAAAATTTAAAACTTTTCATAGCACATCATATGCTAGAACATCACTTCATATATATATGAAATATATCATAATACATAGTTAGACTCTAAGTCTCTTTTTGCCATCTTAGACTCAATATCAATAGGGTAGAATAGGGACACGACCATTAACAACATAAAATAATAATCTAGATATTACATAAACTTGAATAATAACTTGACATCGAAAATCCTTGAATCATAAGGATCTCTTTCTTATGCTTGGGAAACATCTATCGAGCCCTTCACTTTAAGAGACACCCTCTAGTCATCCACCGCCTACACTTTGTGTAAAAACATGAAGAAGAATGGTATTAGTACAAGAATGCACTAAGTATGGCAACCATGCAAAAACATACATTTAAAGAGGACATTAGTTAGAAACCATGCATCATGTCTTTTAGTAAAACATCATAAACATTGACACAACAAGCATCATATAATTCACATACTTCATATGGACATGTACAATGGTCACAACATCACATAAAGCCACATATTACATTAAAGGAACATTTATCATTTACATAACCTTATCTTTTTTTACCTTAAGTCACTTACCCCAAAGTAACCCTCTAGTAATACTTGGTGCAATGCATGAATAGTGTCTCATTCCACTATCCACACTCAAGCATCACCTTAAGGTCACCAAGGTAGACATTCTTATTACCTTCATTGACTCAACCATACACATTCATAGAAACATAGCATATCATGAGACCCATAGTTCACATATGACCCAAACATACTTCATGAACCACATATAGAACTCATTCCAAAACAACATGCAAGTCAAGACTACCAATATCATCATAATAAGGCAATAGTCAACATTAGCATATTTGGACTTCATTTCATTAAGACATCATACGACCTTTCTCATAGTCTAAATATAAACCTACTAGTGCAATGTACATGTGAAGCCCCATAACCTCACATATACCAAGTAAACCCACAAAGAGACCACAAACATTGTTATTTACTTCATACATCAACTTGACAAGTATAACCAATTTCATGCATATCAAGTAAGACATTCATCATATAGCTAATAAGACCCACCTTATGCATATAATGTAAGAACTCATCATATAGACACAATAGGATCCATACTATGCATATTATCATAACAAGTAGGTCAATACCATAATGTCATGCATGAGAGACATATACATATAGATATACATGTAGAACTCCCTCCTAGAATTCCCTTCAAGAGTTACTTGTGCAATGCATAGGTAAAGACTCATTCCCTTATCTACACTAAGAAACTTCCCTTAGGTTATCCTATTTAGGGTTCGATATTTTACTTCCGTTGTCCATTTTACTTCAGGGAAATCTTGCCTCAATCGAAATTAGACCATGTGAGCTAAATATGGAATCCGTTGTCATGGAACCCCACATTGAAATGAGGCGCTCTACTTGCCAAGGTAGAACATTGACATCATGCTAAAATCTAGGCGGATCCACTTGTTAGGTCCTATGGGGGCAACACAGTTAAGGAACTAGGAGATGTATGATTGAAACCCTTTTTATGCCATTTTGCATTATAGTTTCCACCTCATGAGGACATTTGGTGAACATGCCTTCCCTTTTGGAAAGGCAACCTCATTTATCAAGTTCACTCGATGCTAAGCTAAGTTCCCTATTTGAAAAGCCTTTATTAACATTACTTCATAAAAATAGGCTTTAGGAGATTAACTCCTCATATGCATAGCTCATAGGTTATTGATGAGAATGTCCTTTCATCAACCTAGCTCATGTGATAATATCCTTTCACATGGACATAACATAGTCTTGTTTATAGTACACTTGAGAATACCTTTCAAAAGACCCTACTTTACTAGATTATCATAACATGCTTCATTCATACATTCAGATGTGTATGTGTAGTTATATGAGGAAACCTTTCACATAAACACATTTAGACACTACACACATTCATACTTCATCATAATCATATTCTTGACATCATAACATAAACTTCAATGTTCATAGCTTAATCATGCATTCATATTCATAAACATAGAGAATTATCCTAGGAACTATCCTATCAAGGTACACATGTACAATGCATAGGTAAAGTCTCATACCCTTACCTATACCGGTATACCTATCAAGTCATCCAAGTTAAGATACAAGTCTGCAGTAACATGGGAGTAATAACTACCTCTAAATGTTAGTATGGGAATTCTGTTGTTCATTTGAAATGGGAAGTCATGAATGGCTACTGTTGCTTTGTGATTGGCTGAATTTCATTGTAAGAATTCTTGAGTAGCACTAATAGTTTTATGCAACATTTGGATTCTACTATTGTTGCTAGTTGAGTGAATGTACTTTCTAATTTTTGAGTATATTGTATGTAGTTAATCATTTGTATGTTAAATTGGTAATTGTGATAGGACTCAAATGGGTTAGCTTGATTGATACTGTTTGTTGTTGAGTTTATAATACGTGATTTGTTTCTTTGATTCTCATATCTGATGACTTCATTATGATTAGTTGGTACTGTGGTTGCCTAGGTGTGTTTGTTCCCATTGCTAGGGTGAATTCGAAGGGTAAGTAGAATATCCTTGTCATTTCTTAAGTGTTCCACCACTGGTTGAGTATGTGTAGACTTTGAACTAAGTGTGGGGTGGGGTGCGCACACCACCCATATATTTTTTTCATTTTTTTGGAATCATGTCTAGTTCATAAAGACCTGGAAAGGGAGTGGCCACATCAGATCACACGAAACGAGTCCAGAATGGGAATGTCCCACCCGCACAAGCAGTTCCTAAGGGACAAACTAGGCGTTTTGGAGTGAAAGTTGTCACTAAAGAAGGAAAGGCTTGGTATAAGAAGCACACCGAGGCCACCTATTTTTTTTTATGTTTGTGTTGATAGGGATAGTTTGGTATGTGAGTACCCTCAGATTTTGAGGAGACTTAGGAAGCTTGGAATGGAGTTCATATTTGTTGATCCGAAAAAGTGCAACTTGCACATGGTCTGGGAGTTTTACGCCAACTAGGTGCCCGAGGCACGGTCCTAATATGTGACGGTGCGAGGAATGAATGTACCCATCATACTCACAAGTATAAATGACATACTCGGTACACCACAGGACTCCGACCCACTTGTACTGACAGGGATGAACATACGCCCCCCATACCAGGCCATCTGACACACTCTGTGTGGGCCACAGTCCATGGCTCAATGGACTAAGCATAGTGGGAAGAGGTATCACCAATCTCTTCCTTACGCGCACATGTTTTGGGAGACATATGTCTGGTTGAAAGTCATGATGAACTATCTGAAACTAAGGCTACACTACACCAACATTACTCGTGATAGGGTGTGCTTGGTATATGCCTTAATGACCGGCACCACGCTGAATATCGGATCCATTGTGAAATCTACGATGCGGAAGGCCCGAGTTCACTAAGAAAACATGTAAGCCTTAGGTGTTCTAATTACCAAAATGTTTCATATTGCAGGTGTCCCTAAGGAGAATGTAGATTACATGGCACCCCTGTATCTAGAACAGGTAGACATTACTCGCACCAAGGGGCCTGACACTGAATTTGGCCTGACTCTCACCATTGTTGAGCACCATAGGAGGGATGAATTGATCATGGCGAGGATGTACGACCAGGAAATGCTGAGACACCATAATGGCTATCGGGTTTCTACTGATGCGCAGTTATGTGAGGTTGAGCGGCGCTACCCTTTGAATGACCATGTTAAGGCATTGATGGACATTGGTCCTGAGTTTCAAAAGTCGGTCGATAATCATATTCCGACCACTGAAGAGAAAATGTGTACCGACTCAGAGGAGAATATAGACCCTGCTCAGGTCGGTGATGAGGCTGACGGTGGTGATTCTATGAAAGACTAATCAGGGAGTGTTTTCACCTTACCTTGTGAACTATTTTATTTTTTTGTGACGCACTGGGAACTAAGATATTGTATAAGTGTGGGTGAGGGTGTAAAACATATCTGGTTTGTATATATTATTTGATTGTGAACATTGTTAGAGTTTGTCTTTGTCTTTGGTATGTTTTATTTTGGGTTCCTCGGTAGTTGTTTTCGATTTTGTAGCCAAGGTTAGTCCTTTTCAACCGTACAAATTACAAAAAGTTTTTTTTCTATCTATAGTCATAGTTGAGTCAAGTTAGTCAATGATAGATGTATGATGACCATCTTAGGGGCAATTTTTTCATTGAGTCGTAGGTTTGGTTATGATGAAGCTGAATGTCTGAAAGACATATATATGAAAAGTATGGTTGAAATTGATGTATGAATGCAGTTGAATTCTTGTAATTGAATTGAATGTGCAACTTTAGCTTAATCTGAACCTTGTGCATGATATGATTGTGTGCTATGATTGATCCATTTTGAGTATAACTTGTGCCATGAGCGGTGAGTTTTGTATGATATCCATGATTGCATCTGAGACTAGAACTTGCCCAGGTTGTTATTGAAGCGAAATACAAGTGTTATTCCCAAATTGTTTGAAGTGAAATACAAGTGTTATTGTGTTTAGAAGATGGTAATAGGCCTTCTTTGAAATGTCTGAAATTACAGTCTATTCAGAAAGAATATCCTAGTAGTACAGCCCAATTGAGTCGTTTTAGCTTTGATTTTTTTCTAACCCACATGACTAAGCCGAATACATTTTATTAATAATGTTAGCTCCGATCCCAAACCTTAACACACTATGTTAGGAGGAAAAGTAATTACATCAGAATGAGTAAATAGGGTGGAAATGTTCAGTTGTTGGGGGAAGAGTGAAAGAGGAGGTAAAACGATACCCCGTGTGTGAATCTGAGATTGGCTCTGGTCCTTAGGACATTGTGCACTTCGACTAGGAGAAACCCAAGTTGAAGGTAGCTAACTTAGTAACTACCTTAATGATGGCCATGGCCCTAACAAGGGCATTGTGCACCTTAACTCGAGAGAAATCTCTAAGTCGAGGGTGGATAATGTTGAGTGTCATAAAAAAAGAAGAAGAGGGCAAGTGATAAATATAGGGCAAAGTGGGTAAAACTAGTGAAACCTGTGAAGAAGGAGGGGACTAATGTAAAGAAAGAGTTGTGAATGTAAGAGGAAAGTTGAATGTAGTGTATTAGGGAGGATAAGTCACTAATTTTATCTAAATGAATCCTCCATTACCTTAAGCCTTCATTATAACCACTTGATTTTGAACATAACACACTTTATTAATAGAGATGTACATAATGGCAAGCTTATGGTTCTCAATGCATATATGTTTGATGATATTGTTGACTGAGAGCGTACCTTGTTTATAAAGTCCTTAAAGTACATTCAATTTACACAGTTGAGTGTGTAGACTATTCTTTGGAGTGAGGGGCACTTGTTGTATGAAGGATAGGTTATATATAATCGTGCACATGTTTTTGAATGTATTGGTTGCTAAAAGTTGTCAAGTCTATTACATGAGTCATGCAGACTCTGAATGAATACATCCTTGTGTGAACTATTTACAAATCCTTAGGAGAAAGTAGCGGATGCACAAATACCAAAGTAGTGAGTCTAGGTCTAAGAGTAGTTAGTAAGTTGTTCGAGGAAGAACAAACATTTAAGTATGGGGTAGTGATCTTAGGCATACTTATATGCCTAGAATGCTAAGTTTGAATCCGAAATGTATTCGTTTATAGTCTTATAGAGTCTTTTCTTTGCTTATAAGCTAACCAACATGATTAGTTGTGTAGGTGAGCTTAATGGGAGAAACAAGCACAGAAATGCACAATGGGGAAGCCAAACGATCCGAATTGGAAAGAAGCGTGGAAGAACAAGGAAGAAAACAAGTCAAAGTCATTGTCGTATCCTCTCCACGTCGCGTAGAGGAGTTATCTTTTGGCTTGCAAAATTCGAATTCAAGAAAAACACTTTGTGCCCTCTCCGCGACGCGGAGAGGGATGTCCAATTTAATTCAGCGAGGCGAGTTTCAAGTAGAACACTCTGTGGAGTGCCCCCGTCATGGAGAAGGCTAATACGTCTGGAATCAAAATCTAAAATCCCCTCCGCGACGCGCCCCATGTGCCCAGATTTGACCGTTTTGATTTTTAGTATAAATAGGTCATTACTTTATTTTATTAAATTATTCTTTTTCTGGGTTTTGAAGAATTACGACTTGGGAGTATGTTCTCATTAGTTTTAGGTTATTTCTTTAATTCTTTTCTTTTCGATCTCTTGATGATTCAAAAACATTACTTGATCGATTATTGAATTGTGAGTGGCTAAATACCCTAGTTCTTAGGTTGTGGCTACAGGATGATTGTAATCTCTTGATTCTGTTATTGGGTTAATGCAATTATCATATGAATCTTTCTTATGTTCTTGCTTTTCGTATTTTGTGTCACCATTAAAGTAAATTATTGTCCAAATTGAACTCGGGAGATAAATAAGAGGATAGAACGTGGGGCATAAGGAGCATGATTAATTATAAATAACTAGGGTTAGTTTGTATCTAAGATAGGGATATACCTAAAAACCATGCTAGGGTCACCATATAGGAATACATTGTAATGTTCGGTACTTAATCCATCTTATCCTCGCTCAATGATGTAGTTAGGGAGTTATTTGTCGTAGGTGATTAGAGGTCGGGAGACCATGATCATATATTTAACCATGTGATTCATTGATTCGATAATGATAAATGTCTATGTAAATGATATTGATTGCATGATTCGTGATAAAAGCTGCAACCCTGGAATTTACCCAAATCATTGTTTTAAACCCTTGAACTTGAATTGCATTTGTTACATCTTTTTACAATCTTAGAAGTAGAAAGTAAATCACTTTTGAAATCTTAAATACACTTGCATTTAGCTGAAAGTTAGAGGAATTAAGTGATTCTAAGCGTAAGTCCCTGTGGGTACGATACCCGTTTCTTAAAAAGAGTCACTTTAATACTTGAACGACCGTGTGCACTTGTGTGTGCGGATTGGACGCAACAGTAACCTTTCATATAAATATTTATAATCTTCTTTGGTTGTAGTAATATGAAGATCTTAGATTTTTTTCTTATTTTACTGTCTCAATATAACCTTTTTTTTCAGTTCCTTTAAAGCTTGAAAAGTTTCTTTAAGGCTTACTACAACCCCAATAATATGAACAATTATGTTTCTCCCGATAGTAACACATTAGCTCTTCCGAATCTCTTAATTAATTTTGTGTACTATCACAAATTTTACAACAACATTCATATGATAAACATCTCTTTCGACGAGAAATTATTATTATTGTCATGATTAAAATTATTACATGCAAGACTTGTTTCTTGCTTTATTTTTGTCTTACTATAGGTACACAACCAATGATAAATTTGTGTGGTCACATGATAATATTCATTGTGGTCATGACACAAGTATAGGAAATAACTATTTCTTTCTCTTTTTTCCTTGAATAGTTTATGATAAAACATACCATAATATTTCTAGTGTAATTAAAGTATGTGGACAATTGTCAAAATGTTTTTATTATTATCTCAAACCTCTCGTAGAGGTGAGTGGAGACATGTATCCAACCCATAATATTTTTATACATCTTAACTTATTCACTTTTAGAATAGTATTCACGATGCTTATCACTATCATATTCTCTTCAAGAAATGAACTTATCATTCATATGTACTTTATAAATTTGCAATATAAGCTCATTTTATTGCCTTTAAAATTTGTCATTTTTATATGGCATACCTCAACATCACTTTGAAATTTCAAGCACACCATCAGTTTATATTTTCTTATTTTGACGAAGGATTTATAGAACTTATCGAATTAGGTCACAAATCGATGATAATTATTACCTTCACCTTTTGAAGGATTATTTTCTCCCTATAATGTTCTTTTTTTAATTACCATAATGATGACCATTATCATTTTATCATGCTCATTTTCATACATTTAACCACTTGTTATTTTTCTGACATATTATGCACTGCTACCACATTCACATAAGAAAATATAGCAAATCAATTGTGTAGAATTCATAAATTTTATCAAGGACGACAAGATAAGTAGATGAAATAATTTTTTTTTCTATTCAAATACATCTCATAAAACAAATGACATATATATAATTCGATGAATATGAAAGTAAGAATTAGTTACTAAGGGTGTGTTTGGTAGGAAGGAAAATACTTTCTATGAAAAATGCTTTACTGGAAAACAAGTGGGTCTCTTACTTATTTTCTCATTTTCATTGGTGGCTAGAAAATATTTTTTTGTGTTTGATTTGTGAATGAAAAAAACATTTTATGAAAATATCTTTTATTTTTGGGATAAGGCACAAGTACCCCCCCCCCCTCCTCATCGATGATCGAAATCCTAGAGACAACTTAACAAAACTAAGGTCCTACTACCTCCTGGACTCATTTTTTTTAATCTTGTACATCGCTTGGCTTGTGTGACACGCTCTGCGACTTCACGCAATTGAGGCGCTGGACATATTTGTATGTCACGTAAGCAAAAAATTTGTCCAAAATTACAAAAAAAAAAAGGGACAGGGGGTAATAAGACCTTAGTTTAGTTAATGTGTGTCTTTAGAATTTTTGTCATAGTCTAGGGGACACTTGTACCTTATCCCTTTTTTTTATTTACTAGAAGTAGAAAATAATTATTAAAACCAAAAATCAACATCGATAATGGATCTAGGACATGACCCTGACAAACGAACTAGGATACAACATCACCAACATATATGAAATCTGACTCTAATATCTAACCCAACACCTGACCCTGACTTTTGCCCAAGACCCACCATTCAAATTAGGACCGAATATCTGACCAAGACCTAACCCCGACACCCGAAATTGAACAAGATCCATCAATTTGGGTTTCGAATTCGACACTCAAATCGAGACCTGACTTTCAAATCAAGATCTGAACCCAACAAACAACAATCGACGCGAGACCCAAGATTCAACTTGAAATCAAAAATGTCAACTCTAACTTTGAATGTGGGATCCAATCACACCCGACTCGGGACGTAACTTTCAAACTGAGATTTTTTTTTTAAAAAAAGAAATTTCTTTTATGTGTGTGTGGTGGTGGTGGTGGTGGGTAGCTAGTAGGGGGTCGGTGGTATTTTTTCTTTTTAAGATTTGAAAATATTTTTCAAAAAAAACTTTTATTTTTTGGGGGGAAGGGGTTGGGGAGTCGGGTGGATGATTTTTTTTTTTTTGAAATTTGAAATATTATTCTAAAAATAAACTTTTAAATTGTTTTTTAGTGGGGCTAGTATGGAGGGGAGTTGGTAGGGGTATGGGTCAGGTGGGGTAAAAATATTAAGATTTTAAAATTGAAAATGTTCTTTAAAAAACGTTTAATTATTTTTTTGGTGTGGTAGGGTGTTGGGGTTGGTGTGGGTTAAATAAATGAATTGATATTTTAAAAAAAATTATTCTTTTTTCAAAATCATTTTAATTTTTTTTTGTGGGAGGCGAGGTAGGAGAAACCAAGAGTTGTGTGGGTACAAAAGAAATCAAAAAATTGAATTTTCAAAAGTAAAATTTCTAGTAATTAATTTTTTGATTGGGGATAGGGACAAAATAAATTGTTTTTTTTTTAAAAAAAAATTCTTCATTGGGAGGATCAGGCCATCACGGTATGGAGATGAGGTAAAAAAAAAAGTAATTTCAAAAAATATTTTTGTAAATTTTTTTGAAGGAGAGTAATTTGCATAAATTTGAGTAAAATAAGTTAATTTAAATTTTTATAAATTATTTAAGTTAATCAAATATACCAAACACACCCCATCCTATTTATATCTTGGAAAATGAAAAAGAGAAATTAGGAATGAAAACTTGATAACCCTTTGAAAGCCCCCCATTGAATTGAAGTAAAAAGAAAAAAGATTGCCTTCATCGTCATCGGTTCTCACTTTTCAGTTTTTTGTGTGAGTAACAATGGAGAAAGGGAAGAGCAACAGCAAGAACAAGAACAAGAACAAGCCAGCACCCTCAAGTGCCATAACACTGGAGCAATTCGTCTCCACCATGGCTCCTTTAATAGATTTGGAAAAGGTACATCCTTCTTCTATATATTTTTTTCTTGTCATTCAGATACATGCAAAAGACAACCTTGTCACCAGTTCTTTTTTTTTTTTTTTGGATTGATGGGTTTTACCGGAATCTATGGTTTTGTTCGGTTAAAGTTTTTTTTTTCTTTCTTTTCATTAGAAATGTATATGAAAGAGGCAATCAGTGTATTGTAGCATAATTAAGTAATCAAATATCCCCGGTGCCCTCAATGTAACTATGCTTAAGACTTTTTGGCAGTCAAAAGATAGGAAATTCGATTATCAATGTATTTTTGTCTATTGAAATTGCTACTGTTTTTTTACTTCAATAAGTATCACAACCTAAATTGGAGTTGAGATGCAAATTAAGCTAAAATGCTAACACAAAAAGTGGGAACTTTGGCCTATGTGAGCTTCGCAACGACAGCCGAGTCTAAGGTTATGTACAAGAGAAGGACTGTGGTAGATTGACCGCTATTATAGCTTCAGTCGAGTTAGAAAGAATCTTGTAAGCACTGAGTTAGTTGGGGCTACATTGACATGCTTAAATACAGATTAATGGATACAGAAGTTTTCATATAGTTGGCCCTATCTAGTTTGTGAACAGGATGTGGTTGATGGTTTGGTTGGACACCTAAAGTGGGACAGAGGAAGTACTTGTTATAGCTAGAGATGTTGTTCTCTCTCTTTTCCATAAAAATGTTGATATTATGCTGTGTTACCTGTATGGTGTTTTTAGGATGCTGAAATATCAGTTTCCATGAACTCTGCTGAGACAAGGAGTTTGGATTCTGCTCAGAAGAAGGGCTCCACTATTCTTAATTTGAAGTGTGTCGATATCCAGGTATTCTCTCCCAGCTGCTTGCTTATGCTATTTTGGGCACATTATGTTATATTTTGCGGGGTCTTTTCACAGGTTTTGGGTTTTATGGACAGACAGGGCTAATGGGCAAGATGCTTCTGGAGTTTCAATCAAACAAAGGGGATATCCTTCCGCCTCACAAGGTGAATGCTGATGTCTTTAAGGGGATTTCTCTCTGATGCTTTCAAGCTCTAGGCATTTTATTGCAACTATAAAAGATATTTTAACGCTTAGAGATCAATGCTGTCAAAGGCGAAAAGCGTAAAAATGTAGCAACTATCTGTTGGGTATCAAGTGCAAAGCAAAGTTAAAGCACTCATTTCATTGACAAAATAGAAGAAGAAAACAAAATGTATATGCACCACACGAATATAATTATAATCACAAACAATGGTTAGAAGGGATTTAAAAATTTTCAAATGAATAAAATTCGTGGAGTATAAACCTTGTCATTCAAAACCATTCTAACTTTAAACTCAAATGCATACGGGTACTTTTGAGTATCTAATTCAACTTAGCGACTAATTTTTACTTCACTTTTAGTTTTTTATTCATAATCACTAGCATATTTATTTATAATGTTTCATTAACAATTAATTATCGATTTTCCAGCTATTTATATCCCTCAGTGCTGCCCACTTTAACACAAAGTTCATGGCTGTTTAGTTGCACATCTTGATATCTTGGTGCTTGCACCAAACATCACCTAATAGAAACGATGCACACAACCTGCACTTTATTTAGCTTCAGGGTTTAAGTTTTCCTCAACCGGGCTCACAGAGGCCGATGAGAATAAATATTTAGAAAAATTTAAACTTGTAACGCTATTCGATTCGAATGTATCTAGGTATACACTATGGTTGTGTTTTAATGATATCATGTTTTACTATTTTGATCAAAAGTTCTCTACTTCCTTCGGCTTGCCCCTTCAGTCTTCTTCTTAATTAGTTGTTACTATATGTATTGAAGATAATTTCCTCTCATGCAGTTTGGCACTCATGATGTCGTTGTTCTGAAGCCAAACAAAGCCGATTTAGGCTGTCCTGCACTTGGACAGGGAGTTGTCTACAGACTAAAGGTAATGTTGCTCTAAAGCATTTACTGGTATACAAAGAGGAGAGAGAAACCAATTATGAAAAAGAAAGGATGTAAAGTGAATATAAGTTAATCTGAGACCAAAATCCATCTTTTTTAAATTTTCAATTTATTATTATTTTACCTGTGGCTGGAGTTTCTTGGAGGCTAGAGGTGTACCTGTAGCATATACTAGGGTAATCAAGGACATGTATGATGGAGTAGAGACTCGAGTAAGGACTGTGGGAGGAGACTCAGAGCATTTCCTAGTTTTGATGGGGTTACACCATGGATTAGCCCTTAGCCCGTTTTATATTCCATGGTGATGGATACGTTGACGAGACAAATTCAAGGTGAGATGCCATGATGTATGGTATTTGCAGATGACATAGTTTTGGTTGACGAGACTCGCGGCAATTTTAACGCAATGCTAAGGTTTAGGGACAGACTCTAGAGTCTAAAAGGGTTCAAATTAAGTAGGGCCAAAACAAAATACATTGAGTGCAAGTTCAGTGACGTGACACATGAGACTTGTGTGGAAGTGAGGCTTGATATACAAGTCATCCAAAAAGAGGAAGTTTCAAGTATTTTGGGTCTATTATCCAAGTCAATGGGCAGATTGACAAGGACGAATGTTACTTATCGTATTGGTGCAGGGTGGGATGAAATGGAGGGTCGCTTCTGGAGTCTTATGTAATGAGTAGGTGCCACCAAAATTTAAAGGCAAGTTCTACAGAGTGGTGGTTAGACCAACTTTGTTTTATGGGATGGAGTGTTGGCCAGTCAAGAAATCTCACATTTAGAAGATGAAAGGTGCGGAAATGAGGATGTTGCGATGGATGTGTCATACTAGGAGAGATAGGATTATAAATGAAGAATTCAGAGACAACGTGGGAGAGGCTTCAGCGGAGGACAAGATGCTCACTGGGATAGTTCGGACATGTGAAGAGGAGATGCATTAGAGCAGAGGTGTGAGCGGTTGGTTATGGATGGTTTCAGGGGAGGTAGAGATAGACCGAAGAAGAATTGGGAGAGGTGATTAGATTGGACATAAGGCAGTTTCAGCTTATCAAGGATATTACCTTAGATAGGAGGTTGTGGAATACACGAATCAGGGTAGAAGGTGAATAGGTAGCCATGCGTTGTCTTGTTTTCTGTTCATATTAATTTTCGTAGTAGTGCTTTTATTGTTTCCTTCGATTTCTGTTATTGTATGTTGTTCTTGTTTTATATTAGTTCATTGTTTTGTTATAGTTTCTGTTATGATATTATTTGCTATTTTTGTTATTATTTGTTGCTTCTTGTACTTCCGTTATTTTTATATCGGGATTGCTGCGGACTGTTTGTTCTTGGGTCGAGGATCTATCCAAAACAATCTCTCTACCGTTAGGTAGGGGTAAGGTTTGCATACACTCTACCCTCCCCAGACCTCACTTTGTGGGCCTATACTGGGTATGTTGTTTTTATGAATTTCTACTGAACTATAGTTTATTGGTAATGTTTTTCGGTTGGATCTTTAAATGATTGTTTTCTCATGGAGCAGGACTCATCTATTACTGTTGCTTTTGATGATGTCCCAGAAGAAGGTCTGAATAATCCTTTACGCCTTGAGAAACTGGCAAATGAGGTACGTGATTCTTGATCTGGAACAGGTCATGTTTGTTACCTAGGTATGAAATACATTTGAAAGTTGAAAGAGCTGAATGAGTACCGACACATTCTTTATATAACAAATAAAAGCATTTAATCCCTTTTTCTGCTGTAGTTGATAAGTACATAGGATACAATTTGATCGGACTTGAGTCTTTAAGGATCACCTATCTTTTAAACAGTAAGGTCTGACCTGAATAAGTTTAAGATATCATCTTCCCTAAATCCCTAGGAAGATTTTTTCTTTAACTTCCCAAGGTGTCAAAGCTAGTATTGCTATGCATGCTATTATTGTACATTTTGATGGTTTGGAGTTCAGGTAAAAGGAAAAGTCACGCTCTAGATATTCTATAAATTCTGCTGGCGGAGAAAAGATTATATATGAAATTCTGAAGTTCAAAGAGTCTTTCTATTGGAGTTGCTTTTGTAGGTGACCTACCGTCGGATGAAAGACACATTGATACAATTGAGTAAAGGTGTGCTGAAGGGCCCTGCCTCTGACTTGGTTCGTGTTCTTTTTGGGGAGAGACCTCCAACAATGTCTAAGAAGGATGTCAGTTTCACTCCTTTGAATCACAACCTTGATCACTCGCAGGTTGTGAAGTCATCAATTGTTTTAACTATTTTTTTCTTACCCACACCCCTGTTCCCACTTCATCATTTTCCTCTGCTTTTTACGTGTTTTACTAGTGCATTCTTTGATAACCAGTATTCAGACTAGTCTGTGACTTTGTAGAGAGGCAAAAAGTATCTTGGTTGTTATATTTGACCGTTTTCTCATGTATACCATCTTGACTTGTGGTAGTCTTAAGATAAGTCTCCACAAAATTGCAAGTGTAATTAATTAATGCACAATGTTTAATTAGATAAACCAAAGATTTTTTTATTCTGTCCTAAATCTGTTCCGTAGAGATGACTTAGGTTTGAAAAACAATTGCAATACTTGCACTTGGAGAAATCTCTAGGGACCTAAGTTGCTTGGACTCGGGTGCGGGTTCCCTGATACGAATGCAGATCTAGAGGTTGGATCTTTCATGATCTAATTTTATAATTCTGGGGCAGGATCTGGGTATGGATACGGGTGCGTGGAGTCTGCTAAAAACAATTTAAATATCCAAAAATAGATTATGGTGTTTAAGTATGCCTAGATTATGGTGGATTAATTGGAAGGAAAGGAATGCACAAATTTTTGAGAGCATGTTCTGTGACTATTATTAGGCGCAAATGCGTTTCTTCAGTCCAATTGCAAATTCAACTGTGATGTTGACCTATAAAAATATCTTTAAAGCACCTTCTGGTTGCAGATTTTTTAATATAAATATATCTTTTAATGATTAAAACCATATGTCTTAACTTAGAGTTTCACCCTGACCTTTGTTTTGATAGAAATCATTGTATCTGTCCTGATTTTTTCTTGATTGATTTGGTCAAAATACCCTAGAACGATTGACCATATCCAGTGCAATTTAGGGGACAACAGGCCGCACAACTTAGGTAGGGACAGACAGAGATGTCCATGTTAATGCCTAGCCTTTGCTTACTGAAAGCGACAGTGTTACAGTAGCTTCTGGCAATTGTATGTTCAAATGGCTTGTTTGCTGCAATTTTTCATCTCTATTATGATTTCTTGTGTCAGATGTTTGACAGCCTTACTAAATCAGTTCTTCTGTAGGCACCTGAAAGTTAAAACAATTGCACGATTTCCTTCTCAAAAAACAAACAAACAATTGCACGATTTTCCAAGCATCAAATGATTAGTACACTTTTAGCAATTGCTTTCTCATAAAATGATCAACATTTGCGCAGAATTTTTGTTGTTTGAAGATAGGGCTATAAAAATGATAAGTAAATCATTTGAGTGAATAACTCAAAGTGGGTAATTTTTTAATTTTTGAATGATATCCACAAAACTTGGCGAATTGGGTTCCAATTTTTCCCTCCTTGTTTCTCAGATTTCAAAATATGGGGCTAAATCAACACTAGCTTAATTAAGATAGAACTCAATGGAAGCAAAGATCCATATAAGCAATATCAAATTATCAACTATTGGCTTTAATTCTTTGTTGTTTTTATCAACCTCAACTAGTTTGGGATCTAGGGTTGTTTATTGATTGGTTTTAAAAATGATTTTAGAATACATTGTGCTGCATTTTCCTTGGTTTTCTCTTATTTAATATGGAGTAAAGGAGCATTAAGAAGTATTGATGATTGCAGATGTATATGCTGACTGATACTTTTTCTCTTAAACTTTTAAGAAAGATGCAATTTCGAAAGCACTTTCATCCAAGGATGTATTTTTGTTGCATGGGCCTCCTGGAACTGGGAAAACGACCACGGTTGTTGAGATAATTTTGCAGGAAGTCAAACGTGGTTCAAAGATTCTCGCTTGCGCTGCTTCAAATATTGCTGTTGATAACATTGTTGAGAGACTTGTTCCACACAGGTAAAATGATCTGTCATGGTTGATAATTTCTAGGGAACATCTTTCTCCTGAAGGTGAAACATTGATGTCTTATTGGAATGAGCTTTATCTTCTTTTCACCATCTTTTCTCAAGAACCGCCTAAAGTTACAACTGAAAAGGTAATATAATTTACATTATCTCTGTTCGAATGGATCTCAAATGCTCAACGTGAAGTGATCAGACTCAGATATGTGCTTCACCTTTCTTAATTTTACTTAAAATTTTAATGCTGCCACTATTGTATCTCTTTGACCAGAAGATCTGATCTATTGTTTGATGAGTTTTTAAGTTGGATATTGTTCTGTCTAACAGTCTGTTTTATAGTACGCCTATATCATTTGTTATTATTTAAGATTGTGAGAAATATTAGAGAAGAATATTATTGAATTGTTGTCTCTACATTATTATAGAAAGACCCTATTTATAGACACTACAATAGACACTTTTTCCAAGTAGGACACTACAATACATCCTTTTCTACGTAGGACACTATATACTATATACTATTCCTATTTTAAGTAGGATTGTATATACCTATTACTATACTAACACTCCCTCTCAAGCTAGTGCATACAAATCATATGTATCTAGCTTGTTACAAATATAATTAATATGAGGACTGATGAGGAACTTGGTGAGATATCTGCAAGTTGATCATTTGACTTAACAAAATTGATAGTCAATCTCAATGTGCTTAGTATTCTTATGAAATACTGGATTTGAAGCATAATGTCAGTCAATCTCAATGTGCTTGCCTGCTTGGTCTTCTCATGAAATACTGAATTTGATATATAATGCGATAAAACACAGAGTGACAAAATTACATTGTTGAACTTCCCAAACCAAGCTTGCAAAGACTGTTTTAGGTCATAAAGTCACTTATATAATTGACATACAAGGTTACTACCTCTCCCTTAGCAACAAAATTAGGCGGTTGTTCCCTATAGACTTCTTCACAATGGAGCGGTCGCCGGAAAGTGCAAAAAATCTAATAAAAAGTATATGGATCGTGTTGGAATCAATAGATGAGTCGATATTAAACAAGAAAGTCATTGGGAATTGGATAGAACATGCTCATATGCCAAAGTATTAGATTTGATGGCGGAAAGTGCTCATAATCTGTGAAATAAAATTATATGGGTAGGATTCGAATGATGGCACGATCCCACTAAAAAATATAAATTATATAGGAAAGTTCGAATTGATGGCACAATCTTATTAAAAATGAGAAATAATATTGGTAGGGTCGGAATGATGGCACAACCCTATTGGAAAAGAGATATTATATGGGTAGAGTCGAAATGATGGCACAACCCTACAAAAATTAGATCTGAGGAGTTACCAAAAAGACGAAAAGAACTATGCAAATCAAATATGAGGAATCACCGAAAAGACACACGATGCTATGCAACTCAAATATGAGAAAGTCGTTCGAAAAAATTCGGGGTACTATGCAAATTAAATAGGTAAAATAGTCTGAAGAGATGCACGGTGTTACGCAGATCAAATATAAAAAAAAGTAGTAACAAAAAGGATAGTACGGTGCTACACATAGGATATGAAAAAGTAATCACCACAATGATGGCACGGTGCTACACAAATAAGATATGAGAAAGTAGTCACCTGATTGATGTCATAGTGCTATACAAATTAATTATGAAAATGTAGTCACAGGAAAGATGACACAGTGCTACACAAATTAAATATGAAAAAATAGTTACCGGAAAGTTGACAAGGTGCTACAACTTTTGCTAACATAATCATTGGACAGACGGGCGACATATATGGGTAATAGTCGCCCGCTGACAGCGAAAGCTCTTTGATTGTTTACCAAGATCGTAGAGACTCTGATACCATGTGAGAAATATTGGAGAAGAATAATATTAAATTGTTGCCTCTACATTATTAGAGAGAGACCCTATTTATAGACACTAAAATACAAATCCTTTCTAAGTAGGACACTATATACACCATTCCTATTCCTATTCTTATTCTAAGGAGGATTGTATATACCTATTAATATTCTAACAAAGATAATGTGTTAACTGTAAGTTCATAGATGCAATTCATACTAGTAGACACATGACAATACCATATTTTCTGCATGATTTTTATGTCCTAGTGGTGAGCTACATGTATTGATTCTTTTTAATTATCATACTTTTGTGATGTTTTGGATTGTTAATGGTTTTGCACTATCCATTTTTGTCAGAGTAAAACTGGTGAGATTGGGACATCCAGCACGTATGCTCCCACAAGTATTGGATAGCGCTCTGGATGCCCAGGTAAGATTTTACCATTTTCATTTGGCAGGAATCTTGTATCATGGAATTCTATAATGTGTGGTGTAAGTTTCTTTTAGAACATAGGAGCATAACTATTAGGTAGGCTCTATAAGTGCATTGTAGTTAAAAATAGACTAAAGCACCCGAGTTACAAGAAGTTGTATAGGCTTGCGAACGCGCAAGAGAGAGGAAGGCTCGAGACTTGGATCAAGTGAAATGCATTAAAGATGAAGAAGGCAGGGTGTAGATGGAGACCCTCATTAAGCAAATATTAAAAACGTACTTACACAAACTTTTGAATGAAGGGGAAAAAGACATTGTGTTGGGTGAGTTGGAGCACTCTGAGCGACATCGGGATTTTGGATACTATAGGCGTTTTAAGGTTGAGGAGGTGAGAGGTGCTAATAGTAGGATGAGCATGGGAAAAGCGGCAAGGGCCAAATGAGATCTTAGTGGAGTTCTGGAAGGGCTCAAATAGAGTAGGGTTAGAGTGGTTGACTAGTCTATTCAATGTCATTTTTAAGACGACTAAGATGCGCAATGAATGAGGTGAAGTATAATGTTTTTGTTGAACAAGAACAAAAGGGATATCAAGAATTACAAGTATAGGGGTATTAGGTTGTTAAGCCACAATATGAAAGTTTGGGGGAGAGTGGTGGAGATGGGGTAAGGAGGGTTGTTTATTCTGAGAGTCAGTTTGGATTCATGCTAGGGCGATCAACCATTGAAGCTATCCATCTTGTGAGGAGAGTGATGGAGAAATATCGAGAAAGGAAGACGGACTTTAGAAAGTAAAGGGTTCATGTTAAGCAGGACGAAGACATAATTTGTGGAATGCAAATTCAGTGATACGAGGCACGAGGTAGGTTTGGAAGTGAAGCTCGAAACATGAAATATCCTCAATAGTGACATATTCAAGTACCTTGGGTCTATAATTAGGAGAGTAGGGACATCAATCAATTTAAAAAATAATGATAATTTGGGAGAGTAGGGACATCGATGATGATATCACACATCGTATTGGTGCAACTGAGAAAAAAGGAATGTAGAGAAGAATATCCATATACTTAAGCTTTCCCAACCGGCCAATGATCCTTCCTGTGCGCTGGTCGTGGATAATACACTAAGAAGAAGAAAAGATGACACGAAGATGGTTAGCTGTAAGGTGACTGTGGATGAAGTGGAGACTTGCCTCTTGGAGTCTTATGTAATTAAAAGGTACCATTGAAACTCAAAGGTAAATTCTATAAAGTGAACGTTAGATCGACATTGTAGTGGTTTGTCAAAAAATCCCATGTTTTGAAGATGCATGTTGTGGAGATGAGAATGTTTAGGTGGATGTGTGGTCATACAAGAGCAATAAGATTAGGAATAAGGATATTTGCAATAAGGTGGGAGTGGCCTCGGTGGTGGACAAGCGAGGGAAGCGAGACTGAGATAGTTTGGACATGTGAAGCTCGTTGACACAACGGGTACGAGGAGAGACAGAGGTAGGCCGAAGAAGTATTGGGGAGAGGTGATAAGATACCGAGGACATGACCTTAGATATGAGGGTGTGGAGTACACATATTAGGGTAGAAGATTAGCAGGTAGTGTAGTATTGTTTTGCTTGTGGTAGTTAGTGTTTGTCATTGTACTAGTGGTATTATTATTGTTTAGTGTGTTTCAATTATCACACTATTGTACTATTGTTTTGCTTCGTTCTAGTAGACTTAGCACTACTTACATATTGTTTAGTGCTATACATTCTTCACTGTCTTCTTTGTACCTAGATTTGTTGTCGAGGTTTTTTTGGAAACGTCCTGTCTACCTCCACGCGATAGTGGTTAGGTCTGCGTATATTTTACCTTCCCCAAACCCCAGTTGTGAGATTTCACTGGGTACGTTGTTGATTCCCTAGGTAAGGTGGGCCGGTGCTCGTACTAAGCTTTTCCCCGCCTTTTTACATGACTTTTTGGCCTTGGGATAAATAATTTGATTCATTATATGTTGCTTTTCCTATGCACGTAATGTTTCTTAATGTTCTTTTTAAGTGACTAAAATATATGTTTTGTAATCTCTTCTTTCTCAATAGGTTCTACGTGGTGATAATAGTTCTCTTGCAAATGACATCCGCAAGGAGATGAAGGTATGGTGTAATCACTTATTACCACTTTATCTTTAGCGTGTCCAACATTTTACAGGAAGTTAATTCTAAGTAGAAGGATTTCCTTTGGCAGTTTGCATTTTCAAGATAGGTCTATTGATACCCTTTCTCCTCTTCTGCAATTCAGTAACTTTTGAATGTTTTTTTTTATGTCTACCATGATAATTCTCCTGTTCTACTATTGCATTGACCCTTTTACTTCATGATGAATTCTGCAGGCATTGAATGGGAAATTATTAAAAGCTAAAGATAGAAATGCAAAGAGGGACATCCGGAGAGAACTCAAGTCTCTTTCCAGAGAAGAGCGTAAAAGGCAGCAGCTAGCAGTAACAGATGTTATTAAGAATGCAGATGTAGTGCTGACAACATTGACTGGGGTATTGACCAAAAAGTTGGATGGGTTATCATTTGATGTGGTTGTTATTGATGAAGCTGCTCAGGCGCTGGAAATAGCATGCTGGATTGCTTTATTGAAGGTGAACATGCTATCTGTGATGCTTAAACAATTCAATCTATGGATTGTTTTTTGCTAGATTTTTTTGTTTTTTTGGGGAGCCCAACATCGGGTGCTGGATTGCTTTATTGAAGGTGAACATGCTATCTGTGATGCTTAAACAATTCAATCTATGGATTGTTTTTTGCTAGATTTTTTTTTTTTTGGGACCCCAACATCGGGTGAGACGGGCCCTGCTTTGATACCATGTAAAATTAGGTTTTAGTCCTAACTCACACCCCAAAAGCTAGCTCAAAGGGAGGAGGATTGTCCAAGCCTTATAAGGAGTCCACCCATCTCATTAACCACCGATGTGGACTTTTGTCATTCTTTAACACTCCACCTCACGCCCAGTGCTTAGCATCTGGTGCGTGGGCAATTTTGATTTGGGGGTCTCAACAACGGGTGAGACGGACCCTGCTCTGATATCATGTGAAATTAGGTCTTAGGCCTAACTCACACCCCAAAAGCTAGCTCAAAGGGAGAAGGATTGTCCAAGCCTTATAAGGAGTCCATCATCTCATTAACCATCGATGTGGGACTTTTATCATTCTTTAACACCCCACCTCACGCCCAGTGCTTAGCATCTGGTGCGTGGGCAATTTTTAATTTGAGGGCCCCAACAACGGGTGAGACGGGCCCTGTTCATGTTAAAGAATGACAAAAGTCCCACATCGATGGTTAATGAGATGGGTGGATTCCTTATAAGACTTGGGCAATCCTCCTCCCTTTGAGCTAACTTTTGGGGTGTGAGTTAGGCCTAAGACCTAATTTCTACATGGTATCAGAGCAGGGCCCGTCTCACCCGATGTTGGGGCCCCCCAAATCAAAAATTGCCCACGCACCATATGCTACGCACTGGACGTGATGTGGGGTGTTAAAGAATGACAAAAGTCCCACATCGATGGTTAATGAGATGGGTGGACTCCTTAAAAGGCTTGGGCAATCCTCCTCCCTTTGAGCTAGCTTTTGGGGTGTGAGTTAAGCCTAAGACCTAATTTTTACAATGTTAATAAATCGCCAACAAGCTCTTAAGGTAACTCCTGTTAGACTATTGGTGAATCTGACATCAACGTCCTGTCTATATACGAACTGCTGCAGAGAGTGAGAATTTCTGTCGTAAAGCTTGTTTTACACAATTTTTTTGTGAAAAGAAGAGTCTTTCTTACATAATAGGAGACTAGGAGTAGTCAATCCATGTAACTGGCATCCGGAGTTTTGGATAGCAGATCTGCGGGTTTTTTCAATCCGATAGAATAAAAGATGAAAAAGAACTTTAGGCAAGTTCTTGAACTTGCCGGTCCAAGTGTTATGACTTATGAGAGTGCCAATATTTCAGAACTCAGCCTGCATAACTGGAAGGACCTTTGGTGTTGCCAGAAAAGGTACACCAAGAAATGCTCGTAGGAAACAAGTGGGTTTTCGGTTGTGCTGCCAGATCTTGCCTCTTTTCAAGGACAAGTAATTCTAAACTTTGCATTGTGTTCAAGACTTATGTACGACCCGAAAATCGAGTTGTGATGACACCTATATAACCCTCAAGTAGGTGAGCCAAAAATCAAAACTAATGCAGAAAGTAAGTGCTAAACATGAATAAGTGGAAAACGGAAAGGAGATAAATAGGGAACCATGAATAGATATATACATTACAGGTAAATAATATACACATGTGCCCTAAGGTGACAAGGAAAGACAAAATATATACAAGATAACTCCCCGGACCTGGTGTCACTGGTACCAGAGTTACCAACAATACAAGAATAAGGTTGTACAATAAAGGACTGTCTGATAAAATACAAAATATAGACAATACATACAAGAAGAAAAGCAACAAGCCTCTGGACGCCAAGAGTTCACCATGATCCGATCAGAAGAAGACCTCAGAGGAGGGGAGATCAAAGTGGATGACTCGTACTAGGCGTTGCATTAAAAAAATGCAGAAGTATAGTATGAGTACCAAAACACGGGGTCCTCTAAAGGCATCATAGACCCACCGAGCTCAGAAGATAACATAAAGCATAAAGAACATGAAAAGTAACTACAAAACGAGATCCACCTAGAAATCTTGTCATAACAAAATCGAAACAATCTAACAACTGAAATAGTACTACTCATAGGATATAAATACATACAGACACAAATGTTGCGGTGGAACATGGAATGATGTACTGCAATATGTGTGAAATGTAGAAAAGTAAAACCTGAAATCATACGTCGGGCCGCCCTTAGGCTCATCAATGTATGCAATGCAGAAAAGTAAAATGTAAAACTCAAAATGGTCCCCTGAATCACCCTTAGGCTCATAGCGTATGTAATGTAGAAAAGTAAACCCTAGAATTTTCCCTCGGGTCACCTGAAATGTGTGTCATACTCATTAATGGAAAAGTAACCGTTAGTAAAAATAGTGTCATCTTTCCAAATCAGAAAAATCATTTAGTTTAAGGATAACAATCTCTTCAAAAAACTTTTGGTGGAAAGACAAAAGAAGTTGATGCATAAGCTTGTGAACAGGCAACAAATGGCGTTTATCAAGAGCAGGCATCTATGCAGTGTTGATAGCCGATGAATGTGTTGATTCTAGAAAAAGGGATAACCAACCAGGGATCCTATGCAAGCTGGATATCCAGAGGCATATGATCACCTGAATTGGAACTTTTTGATGAACATAATGCAGAGCATGAGTTTTGGTCAAAGATGGTTAAAGTGGATCACACTGTGCATAAGCTCAATGAAGTTCTCTATTCTGATCAACAGAAACCCATTTGTTTTTTTCCCATCAAACAAGGGTCCGAGTTAAGGGGACCCCTTATCTCCTTTCTTTTTATCTTGGCTATGGAGGGGTTGACCAACCTATTCGAGAGTACCATATCAAATGGTTGGATCAAAGGTTTCCAAGTGGGTGAGAATACAAGAAACAATCTAGAGATCACTCATCTAAAATATGCAGATGACACTCTAGTATTTTGTGGAGATGTAAAGGAGCACATGCTTATTTTGAGAGGTATTTTAAATATTTTTGAGGCTGTGTCAGGTTTGCACATAAACTGGAACAAGAGTTTCATTTATCCAGTAAAACACAGTACCAAATATTGAGGACTTAGCTTACAAGCTACAAGTGGAATATGGAGTGGTGCAATTGAAAAATGTGAAAAATTGCTTGTGAACTGGAATTGTCAATATCTATCCTCAGGTGACAG
Organism: Solanum sitiens; assembly: GCA_016801875.1. Classification (NCBI taxonomy): domain Eukaryota; kingdom Viridiplantae; phylum Streptophyta; class Magnoliopsida; order Solanales; family Solanaceae; genus Solanum; species Solanum sitiens. The sequence goes on from JABWTJ010000112.1 coordinate 634,268, forward strand.
ACTTAACTCTAGTTAACATGTCCTGGATGCCTAGCCATCGTACATGATGTCAATATTCCCTATAGCAGCCAAAGTAACCTAGAGGTTAGATGCAATTAGGAGGAACTTTCTATGAAAAGGCAATGAAGATAAAAAGAAGTATCATTTGGTCAAATGGGAGGAGTTGCTAGTTAGCAAGAGAGGGGGTGGACTCAACATTAGAGATCTGAGTACACATGGAAGGAAGTAATAACAACAAAATATGGCATGGGGGACAAGTGGATGACAGAGGTGGTGACCACCCTTATGATTGTAGTGTATGGAGATCAATCAGGAACATATGGCATCAGGAACATATGGCTAATGGTCAAGGATAGAACAAATTGTAAGGTTGGTTATGGAGAAAAAGTAACCTTCTAGAATGACATCTGGTGCGGACAGGAGACACTCGAACAAGCATTCCTTGAGCTACATAGTCTAAGTCAAGCACAGGAAGCATCAAGCATCAGTGGCAGACTTATGGACAGGACAAGGGTGGAACCTACATCTGAGAAGAAACTTCAATGACTGGGAAATGACTCTATAGCAAGATTTCATGACACAATGGCTATGGCTGCCAATTTAACAGAAGAGGAAGATAGACTGATTTGAAAGGGAAGAGAAATGTATAGTTCACTGTAAGATTTGCATATAGAAAACTGTGGCCTATCGAAGTGCTGCAAGCAGGATGGCGTGTAGGTGCACTATTCCGTGGTAGGGATTGTAACTTTCCATAAATTTCCTCCCTGGAGGATGATTTGGAGAACAAAAATTCCATACAAGGTGAATTATTTCACATGGCTTGGCAAAGGAGGAAGTCTTGACACATGAAAACTTGAACAAGAGGAAACACAACCTTTGCTCTAGACAGGGGCGGAGGCAACATATACTTAGAGGGTTCATACGAACCTCCTTCGGAGGAAAATATTACTATTTATATATGGTTAATTATTTTTTAGATATGTATAATAGATGTTGAACCCCCTTCCACTAGTTTGTGTGTTTAGTTCTCAGATTTTGAACCCCCTTATTAAAAATCTTGGGTTCGCCACTGGCTCTAGATGCTATTTATGTGAAGAATAGGTGGAGACAGTCAACCATCTCTTTTTACACTACAAATGGAGAATCAATTATGACAGATGTTCATCCACAAAAGGAAGATCAAGTAGACAAAACCAGGGAGAATCACAGAAGTTCTAAAGTTCTAAAATGCTGGAACAATGATGGAAGTCCCAGCATGCATTTGGTGGACAATTTGGAAGGAAAGGAAACAGAGATGTTTTGAAGGAAAGAACAACAATATTTAGAAGATAAAAATAAATTGCCTAGGTCTTTACTATTTTTGGTGTAAGCAAGTAGTGATAGGAAATTCCGAAGATGTTTCTAATGCTATTGACGGGTTGTAACTAGAAGATCTTTGGACTGATGCAAGTATAACTTTTTGGAGGGGGGCTACACTTTAACGTAGTATACCTGTGGATAATAGAATGTGAATATATAGAAGTAAATGTTACCTTTCTTAAAAAAACTTGAAAATCCATCAAAAGTGATACATTTCATCGTAAAATTCCCAAGTTAGTAAAATCAATGGTATGCTCCCTCGGAGCCCAAATCATCTAGTAAATTCAATAGTATGCTCCCTCAAGAGGCCAAATTAGTAATATTAGTCATATGCTCTCTTAGAGCCCAAAATAGTAAAAGCCGAGGCATCTAAGTTTAAAAGGTCAAAAATTATTTTTTTGCCTCCAGTTCATGGAAAAATCAAATATATATGCATATGTGCATGAATATGTGTCAATCTCAAGTATACAACTAAGTATATATATCACACACCAAATAGGGTAAATCACCCTCCATAGTATAATCATACTAACCTAGAGGTCAATCAGACTGAATCCAACAAAAGATAAATATACATACAAAAAGTAAAGCGGAGGTGACGAAAAATGATTCTACCACCAATTCATTTCCTAGATTATACTAAGATTTCTACTAATCTAATCACTAGGCAATAATCATCAACCTAAACTAAGGCTTAAGGAGAAAAACACTACTCTTAAGGTTCCCACCGGCGGAATATACAAAGTTCACAATATGCCCAATCCTATCGAATCAATACTTTTAGCAATTCATGAAACTTATGCAATATGGTACTAATCAGCTAAGTCTGAAGAAGGAAACCGCAACCTACCTCACAGCCAAACGACAATCGATGAACCGTCATACGAAAGTCTTCCCCTTCCATAAAGCCTCAGATCGCTGCCACTCTATCATACGAAGAATTTACTACGGTACTAATGGTACCCATGTCAATATTTTAAAGATTGGGCCAGAAGTATGAGCCCTCGTCACAATAATCTTCCTCATAGGGTAAGAAACCTATATTGGGCGAACACGTATCCCAAAACATCACATTATACGTAGCATTACATTCGAGACTCAATTTGGAGACTAAATACCTGAAAGTGCCAAGAACAAATGAGGAAATTTCTAAGGATTTTGAGCTAAAATCACGGATTAAACAAAGATAAGCTACAATTAACTATAGAATGAATAGGGGAAGAGAATTTACCTATTAGGTGAAGAACCCAACAACAAATGAGTGAAATCACCCCAATTTGGCCTCAACAATGTGGGGAAATTTAGAGAAGATGAAGAACAAGGCTGGAAATACAGCCCCAAATACCGCAAATGTGGTCATCGCCAAATCGGTTAGGCTGCACAGTGCCAGGGACTGCAAATGGGGTGCACCATACACCAGCCCAACCCGACCAAGTTTTTCAGAAACTTTTCGATGCACGCGGAGTCCTGTGGTCTCAAAACAAATATGCTACCCAACTGGAAACGACATTCCGGACTCAATGGAATTGACGGAACAACCACTGGAGGTCATCTTGACGAAATATTGACTGAAGTCAACACTTTAACTAAAATCAGAGAAAGCAATTAAGCGCACAAAACAATTCTAGAAACCCTGGGACCCGAACCAAAGGCCACTAGATCAAACTCAATATTTCAGAGCTAACAACGCCGGTGAAATCTCATCCGAGCCCGCTTACTAAGAATGTAGTGAAACCTTCCCATAACTCACCTGAACACCTCGAGAACTGTTCCCACCCATCCCAACAAGTCACAACAACAGTAAAGAAGCTACGGGGAAGGAGCAAATAAGAAAAACACACAAAAGCAAGCAAATGACCAGGAGGGTCATTACACTTATTGGACAAGCCTGATGTGAGATAAGTCATTAATATCCTTGTGGAATGAAGTATCAAGTCAAAGACCAAACTTTACTTCGTCTCTGTACATAAGAGTGACAGCATTATGCAGTGGTTTGCTTCCATGTCACGGAGTGATTAGTTATATATTGTGAATTAAGATTTTTTTTCTTGTAGAAGCAGCTTTACTGGCTGGAATTCACATCTAAACTTCTTATGTTATGGTCTTCCACTTGCTTCTCTTTATCTTTCTGGAGGAGGTTTAGCTGTATGGATTCCTTAAGAATCAAGAGGAAGAGGATAAATAAGCTAATTGGAAGTAGCTTAACTGGCTAGACTGAAGCCTTATGGGTTAAGTTCCCCTGATAATATTGGTTATTCTATGTTTTGCACTATTTATAACAAAAATTCTGTATTTTATATTCTTGCTTGTGTTGGTGGATTTGTGAGTTGCACTTTAGGTTATTGTGGATCAAGTTTCTAATCAATGTTGCATTTATGTGTGCTCTTATTTTTCTTATTTCTGAAAAAGAATAAAAGAATTGAAAGCCAGATGAATGAGTGATCATGTTAAATTGTTGATCAACTCTAGAGAACACTGCAAAACTAATGATGTAGTTCCTTACTTACAGGGTTCAAGGTGTATATTGTCTGGAGATCATCTCCAGCTTCCTCCAACCATTCAAAGTGTAGAAGCTGAGCAGAAAGGACTGGGAAAGACACTTTTTGAACGTTTAGCGGATTTATATGGCGATGAAATCATGTCAATGCTCACTGTTCAGTACCGCATGCATGAACTGATAATGAATTGGTCATCCGGAGCGCTATATGAAAATAAGGTGCTGGGTCATTTGTAACTGTTGGTTGAAAACATTTTTTTATCAACCATGAATTTCAGTATACTCTAAGATAACAATATCAGTGAAACATACTGGCATCTAATTTATCTAAACCTTTTCAGCTGCATTTATGATTGTAGATTGAAGCCCATTCAAGTGTTGCTAGCCATATGCTATATCACCTTGAGGATGTGAAGGAATCACCTTCTACAGAAAAAGCCCTTCTGCTCATAGACACAGCTGGGTTTGCTACTCACTCTCTCTCCTCTACCATTTTCTGGACTCATTCTTTTCTCCCATTTCAAATGACTTCTTAAATGAATGTTCTGTAGTTAACGTCTAGATGGTTTGGGTACCAGAACAAAATTGGAATGATTGTGTTTGTGTACATGTAGAAATTCTAATTTAACCTCCTTTTAGTGTAACTGCCAGGTCTTAACACTATAAGTTGCAGGTGTGACATGGAAGAAAAGAAGGATGAGGAAGATAGCACATTAAATGAAGGTGAAGCTGAGGTTGCCATTTCCCATGCAAAGAGACTAGTTGAAAGTGGAGTCCGGGCTTCTGATATTGGACTAATCACTCCTTATGCAGCACAGGTAAGTGTGATTTAATAATAAAAAAACGAACTGGTTTCAAGTTTGAGTGTTATATAACAGATGCTTGTGCAGGTTGTTTTCTTGAAAACACTCAAAAGCAATGTAGACAAATTAAAAGAAATGGAGATTTCGACTGTTGATGGTTTCCAGGGTCGAGAGAAAGAAGCTATTATCATTTCTATGGTCCGATCAAACTCAAAGAAAGAGGTACTGTTCACAACTTTAGAAACTGTCTCATGTATATTTGAACTGCTCAGTTTTTGGTAACAGCACAGTGAATCTAATATGAAACATTTCACGATTAGGTGGGATTTCTTAGTGACAGAAGGAGAATGAATGTTGCTGTGACACGAGCAAGGAGACAGTGTTGTCTTGTATGTGATACTGAGACAGTCAGTGGTGATAAATTCTTGAAGGGATTGATTGAGTACTTTGAGGAGCATGGTGAATATTTGAGTGCTTCAGAGTACGTAAATGAATAGGAATCTTGTTCACTATTAGTAGCCTGTTCTTCAGTGCTGCAAACAGTCAAGAGAACTCCAAAACCCATGATGCTTATAGTTTGTAGGTGTAGGTTATCATCTGGAAGCCGGTGATCTGTCATAAAATGTCTAAATCACCTTTCTTGTGTTCTGTGCTGGCTATGGACTGCAGTATCATGATTTGAATCTAAGTCAATTTTTGACTTGATGATGCACTATGTCTGTGATTGTACCTACATTAATGTATCTCGGAGGGATGATGCACTATGTCTGTGATTGTACCTACATTGATGTATCTCGGAGGAAAGTGATCCTTTTATTTTCACGTATTGATCAGTTTTTAACTAAGTGTATAATCTTGAAAATAACAAGGGGCATGCCAATCAATGCATGTCGTCAAGAAACTAACTTGAAAATTTGGAAATTGATTGTGCATATATATATCGACAAATAGTGAGACTGCGCGCTGAGATGTCTCAGAACACAGCATGCATGGGGATATTGTCAGGTATTATTCAGCTTGTTGAAGTCAAAGTGTGACTCAATATCAATATTTCTTTGTATAATCACCCATTTATGATTATTTGGCGCGTCCATTATTCTAAATGTTACAAAATTATGAGGTGTTACAACTTGGTCAACGGCGGTCATACGGGGTGCTACTTAAGCAAGACACTAAGGGGTCGTTTGGTACAAAGATTGATAATGCATGGATTAGTTATGCAGGGATTAATAGTGCAGGAATTAGTAATACAGGAATTATTTTTATCAAGTGTTTGGTTCATTGTTTTCGACCTCATCTTATGTTTGGATTAAAACTTTATAAAAAACTTCTTTTCAATTATACCCTTAAATTCTTATGCAATTGGGTTAAGGTAAATAATTGCCGGATAATATTTTTTTATGACCTTCTAACTAGCTAAGAAAGAACAATTTTATCGTCATGTTTGCCTTTTTTTTCTTAAATTATTTGAGGATAAATAATTGTCATCTTATTAAATTGATCACTTACAAATGTCAATTTTCAATTTAAAAAAAGATAAACTATCAACTTTTAAAATTGAAAAGACGGTAAACAATAGTAAAATTGAATAAACCATCTACATTTACGAATAAAATTGCAAGTTGTAATTTTTATATGTATTCAATGTTATAAATTGTTGAAAATACAAAATATTAGAAAACGCACAAACATTTAATTATTTGTTTATTTTCTTGATTTTATGTTTTATGGTTGTGCTAGTAAATTTATTTAAATAAATTAGCTTACAAATTATTTAGAGAGAGTTAAATAATTTGTAAGCTAATTTATTTAAATAAATTTACTTGCACAACCATAAAACATAAAATCAAGAAAATAAACAAATAATAAAATGTTTTGAGGGATATTTTTGTCTTTAGCAAACTTATCCCATGGTATTATATCCAATGTATTGCTAATACCTCCAAATAGAAGGTATTAGTAATACATCATATAATACCATGTAGGAGGTATAACTAATCCATGGATTAGTTATACATAGACCCAATTTCCTACCAAACGTAGTACTAAATAATACCATCTATAATACATGGACTATTTTATTTAATGCAGCCTATCAAACGACCCCTAAGAGTGTGTTTGGTGGAAAATGTTTCCAATTTTTTCATGTTTGGTTGGGACAAAAGTTTTGGAAAATGTTTTTCAAATCAATTCATTTTCCTCAAAATTAAGGAAAATGACTTTCCTACAAAAATTAAGGAAAACATTTTTCAAAACACTCCTCCAATTTTAAATTATATTTTTTTTTGAGAAAAACAACAATTTTTTTTTTAAAAAATTCAATTTTAAAATTTTATTTTTTTTACACGATCCCTGACCCCCACCCACCCACCACCGGCCAGCCCCCCCTCCCCAACCCCACCCCCTACCCCCAAAAAAATAATTTTTCTTTTTAAAAATATTTTCAACTTCAAATTTTTATTTTTAAATTCCTACCCCCCTTTCCCACCCACCCCCAACCCCCAAAAAAATTAATTTTGTTTTCTAAAAATACTATAAAGTTCAAATTTTTATTTTTTCACTCCTACCCCCTCCCCCACCCCCACCCCCACCCCCACGCCAAATAAAAATTATTTTTAAAAAATATTTTCAATTTCATAAATTATTTTCTACTCTAGTAAAAATAAAAGATGTCTCTCAAAAATATTTTTCATTCATAAATCAAACACTAAAAATTATTTTCGGAAAATATTTTCTACTCACCAACCAAACATGAGAAAATAAGTTCAAAATCTATTGGTTTTCCAGGAAAACATTTTCTATGGAAAACATTTTCTATGGAAAACATTTTCCTTCATACCAAACACACCCTAAATGATGCTCAAAAGAATTACATGATCATAGAGCAGGAATTGTTAGGTGTTGAGATTATTTGTTGGGCATTAAAGTAATTGTGCACACGAACCGTGCAACTATTCGATACCTTATGGCAAAATAGATTAATACATTGACTCGTACTTTTACAAGTTTGCTATTTAATGTCAGATGACCTCAAATCCCATTAAAGAAGAAGTTTCTCCATGATGTGCAAAACTTTTATTAGGATCACTCATATTTCTTTAAAATAACGCAACAAGTTCTTTTGGTTAAAACGATGTATGTGTAGATAATATGATTTAAAGGTGTTTCCCAGAGGTTGAAATGGGAACCATTTTTAAGCATGGGGTCATGACAGTGGTATGAGGACATTGAATTGAATGGGTTGCAAAACGAGTTCTATTGGCCAACATTGTATCAAGATGTTCTTGAACTTTGTGCTAAATGTCAAAGACTTCTTGAAAGTTGAATTGTTTAATGTAGATATTATTGGACAATTTGTCAATTCTTATGGGAATAAGTACATTTTGTTTGTTCTGGAATAAGTCAATTCTTGTGTTTTCAAATAATGAAGGTCAAGGAGTCAATCAATTTCCTAAGAAGTTCATTTTTACTAGGTTTAGAATACCCTGAGCCACTATTAAAGACAGAGACTCCCATTTCTATAATAAAAAATTAATAGCCTATTTGGTTCATTGTTGGCTGAGTATACTGTTAAACATAGAGTGGACACACCTTAATTATCATCCTCAATCAAACGGTAGTGTGTAAATGTTTAACAAAGATATCAAGAGTATATTGGCTAACACTCTGTATGTCAGCCACATTGATTGGTCTCATAAGTTGGACGATGCATTGTGATCATATAGAACAACCATCAAAACTAATATTGGTATATATACACATACAAACACCATATTTTACCCACAATTTAGCCAACATCTGAGGATAATCTTGTGAATATCCATGTGTTTATAATTATATATTGTGAAGAGTTAATACACATGATTATGATGATTTCAGGCCAAAATTTAGTTTTAAAAAAGACCGATATAATGGATTAGAATGTAAAGCGAAGTACTCCAAAATAAGAAAAAAGCAAAAGGAGTTGCAGGAAGGTCCCTAAGATGTCCCCCACATCATAACGTTCAAGAAATGTAATGTCACGCTCCGAACCTATACCTTGGACGTGGCCGGCACTCGAAGACTATTACTGGCCTCGAGCGGACCCTTGTCCCGACTTACTTAACTCAGGAAGACTTAAACACAAGAGATAACTCAAGAAATAACTTAAAGTAATACTTAGCCAAAGTGGAAACTCAAGTCTTAATCGTTTACAAGTGATACGAAAAGACTAAAGAAACTAATACTATCTATCTATGAAGCCTCTAAAATAAAGAGGAATGTTGGACATGACCCCTAATCATCCTAACAACTGAAAACTAAAAATGGTAATGATAAAGATGTCCTCCGGAATGAAGGGAGGCTCACCAGATGTTGATCCTAGTTACCTGTGTCTGCATCATAAGACGATGCAAACCAACTAGCATCAGTACATTGAATGTACGAGTATGCGAGTTGGAATGCTAAAATAACTTCAGCTTGAAAAGAGTAAGAACGAACACTTACATTGGCTCTGCTCAACTCATGAATAACATGACTCAATATAACTAACTCATTTCAATATAATACAATTTAAAAGCAAGTGCAATTTAAAGAAAAGTTGTTTGAAAACATGATGTAAAGTCTGAACGTATACGAGGGTACAATTAACTTTGAGAGGTATGTAAAAATACAAACAAATTGATGTGTATATATAAATGCATTTAACTTATGTAGGAGTTTCTCTAACCAACAACCATCACTTAAGAGTTATAGTGATGATACATCGATCTACCTCACGTTGCCGGCGTATCCTATACCCAGCCAAAGGTATAAGACCGAAACTGCCTAATGGATCCACTAGTCTACTGTGAAAAGGGTTCATCTAAAAAGTATGACCCTTCTCTACCCATGATGGCTACATGATTTTATGGAGATGTAAGTTATCTGAACTCATGCTCGTACCCAATTCGGTGCTCAATACTCTTCCCAAAATATACTGGATCTTATGTTTTTAAAATATACTTCTATTGTAATTTGAGATTAGTGCTCAAAAACTTAGCTCAAATGCTATCTTAGAAATATCAGTTTCCCTGCTTGCTTCATTTTATAAAGCTATAACTTTTTTCTGATAAGTAGCCCGAAGGCTCTTTGGAAAACTCATTTTCCGTTCTTGTTCAAACGTAAAAAACATTTCTTTTAAACTTCTTTGGGAATACATAGTACCCATCTATTTCTTTGAAGGAAGAACTTTAACTCTTTACTCTGTACTTAGCTTGAAACTTGAGTCTTAAAACAAAGTTAAAAACATTGCTAAAGACTCTTGAAAAACTCTTGAAAACTTTTAAGAACTTTGTTTTGACTTGCTATTTGACTTTTAGACTTGACTCTTAACTCCTTTGACTTTGATCTTAACTTTTCTTGAATTGGATTATGGATTCAAGGTTCATGATCTCATGCTTATGGATGATTTTATGAAGTTTAGATGTACTTTAGAGTGTTGGAATCAACTAAGAAACATGTTACATCACTTAGGAACTAGTACGAAAAGATGGGGAAAGAATTGGGAGAACTGGTATCCCTGGCGCTCTGAAAGGCGCGGGGCGCCAACCCTCAAAGTTCAGAGAACTTTCTGTGGCACTCTAGCTGGCGTGACGCACCAGAGGCCAAAGTTCAGAGGAACTTTTGTGGTGCTCTGGCAGGCGTGGCGCCCCTGCCGATGCCCAGAAAATCTTCAATTTTTCTCCTTCGTTTTTCATCTCTAAACCCTCTAAAATTCCATGGTTCTTTTCCCAAACACTTAGGATCATTAGTATCCTCAATACCCTGTAGAATTAACTCAAAAAACAAACATGAATCAAATCAACACTAGGCATTCAACAACTAAACCAACAAGAATTCGACAATGTTCTTTAAGAACTTCACATATTAACATGTAAACAACTCACCAATCACTGAATTGAAACAAGTTTGATGTGTAGGTGAACTGACCCAACACTAAATGATCTCACATACCTTGATAGGGATCACCCCCGACGAATTCCACTCGCAAAGCTTGACGTTCTTGGCGAATTCTTGACTTCTCTCCTTTCTTTCTTCTTTTCTCTCTTCTCCTAGCCCTAAGCGTAATTCTAACTTTTCCAAACTGAACTAATTTAGTTTTACCCCCGATAAATCCCTAAAAACGTTGTAGGAAATTATTCAGAGAGAAGACTAGTTTGCCCTTCCTTAAATCCGGATTTTCCTCAATCCAATAACTCATCTTCCGGAGGGCATAACTCACTCATACGATATCGAAATTGCACAAACTCGGTAGCATTGGAACGATCTTTTTAAAGGCTTTCCAACCATATCAAGAACTACCTCTAACGCATCCTGAGCTAGAAGTTATGGCCGTTTGAAAATGACCACAACTCACTTTCTTAACTAAGATAAATTTTCTAGATTTTTTTTTTCCAAAGTGATTATTTTTAGTTTCTTAACTTTTCAAGATGCGATATGTTACATGTAACACCTTGAAAATTGGAAAGTCAAGTTGGAAAGGAAAAGTTGCAGAATTTTCACTAAAGCAGTGAACTACGAGTCCAATCTACAAATCGTAGAAAGGCAATCATAAAAGTTGAGTTAAATTTCTAAAATTTCAAATTTCTGAAGTTTGGCCTATGACTTAACAGGATGAGCCATAGGAAGTTTGATGGATCGTAGGATTGATCCTTAGGGGTAGTCCAGAGTAATGGATTGAGACTTTAGTCTATGAGAAGGGATTGGCGGATCGTAGTTGGTTTTACGGGTCATAGAGTGGTCTCGTTGAACTAATCTTGACTTAGTGAAATTTTGGACTTGAACTTGTGAACGAACCATAAAATGAACGACGGACCATAGAAGTGTCTTGTGGGAAATTATTGAATTTTTAGGTTTTTAAAGTTGATTCTACAATTGAACAGTAGGGTCGTAGAAATTTTGGTGGACCGTAGGTCTGTCCGATAATTATTTCTTAAGGGTATTTAGGTCCTCTCCTATACATTTAATGCTTATACTATATTTTTTTACCCTAATTCTAAGTCCTACAACTACCCTGTTATTACTTTATCTACCCATATCGTCTCATCCTCTCAAATCCCCAAATTCCATTTAAGTTCATCCCCTCCAAATTCTCTCAAGCTTCAAGGAAAAAAACTAGGGTTCAAGCTTTAAGTCTTCTTTTTCTCCATTGCTTTTGGGATTCGGTCATCAAAGTATGTGGGATTTAACTAATAGATTAAATAATCTATTGGGTCTCAAAAGATTTCCAAGTTTTCGATTCAATATCATCAAAATGGCTTAGGTTTCATCTGATTCTCCATGAGTCTTAATTATTATGATTCAATTGTATGATTTAGTTTTCTTATGAATAATTAGATTTCATTACATACTTTTAATTGATTTCACATGGACCCATGCATTATTCATGATTTTTACTATGAATTTATAAAGATATGAGTTTATAAAAAAAAAAAGACATAAAGTCACTACTGAAGTTGTCTCGAATTTTCAAAAAGACACCTTAACTTTGTGGGTGTCCTATTTCCCCATTGAACAGTTTAAGAGTGTTATAAATATCCCATTTTTCACCCAACCCCAATTGCAAGAAAAGAGGTGCAATCACGCACCAATAGTTGTTTGACACGTATTAAGTTCTTTTAATTTTTAATTTTTAGTTTCATTTTCATTTTTATTTTCATTTTATTATATCTATTTTTATTAACTTTATTTTCATTTTCCCCCTCTTTCTTCTTAAATTACTCAAATCCTTTGTTCTTTGTTGTAAATCCTCCAAAAGTAGTAGCCATAGTCACCTTCAATGTAGCCTCCATGATGCTTATGTTACAACACTATTTTCGTCACCAAAATATCACTAAATAAAATCAATTCAACTCTCAAGTTACTAAAACAAGGTAATGGGACAAAAAAAAGATGAAGTTTCATAGTATTCTCTAATAAATGGACTTCTTTTTCTTAAAAAAAAAAAAGATAAAAGAAGAAAAAGAAACAAAAAAAAGCAAGAGACAAGAAAAAAAGTAATAAAAATGGATGAAGTAAATAGATCTTCTAAGTTGAAGAAGATGAAGAAATGGTATTGGATTTTTGAATTTGGGTGAAGAAGATAATTGGGAAGATGATGTAAATTAATTAAATAATTAATATTAAAGAAATATAATGACAGGTGGCACTTTATAGCTGATTATTGCAGTGAAAAGATTAGGTCACGCGCCCCATTTGCGTGGTAACAACCCAGACGAGAAAATGGGTCAAAATGACCCTTTTACAAAGATATTAGTTTGTTCCATGGGGTGATAGGACACTTCCAAAGTTAAGGTGTCTTTATGTAAATACGGGACAACTTTAAGGGTGACTTTATGTCTTTTCTCTAAGAAAAACTATGAACTTATAAATAATTACTTATGAAAGTTATGCATGATTTATGAAAATATCTTTTCTGATCTAACTGTTGTATTTAAAATGAGTATCAATAAAAATTGTGAAAGGTTTTCTCACATATTAAGAAATCATGATTTGGTAAACGATTTTCTCATACATGCATGAATCATGATTTAAGGAGCTTCACTATGATGATTTAAGCTTATGAATATGACTATTGAATTGAAATTTTACTTAGCATCAAGAGGATATTGAGATGCAGGTTCTCCAATTAGTAGAGGTTAGGGTCTCTAGTAGCAATCTCCTTATTTCTAACTACGTGCCCCCATAGAATTTGCCTTAGAAAGACATACTAGTGGAACAACCTAAGCTAGAAGTTTATGGTCCTTGCCTTGGCAAGTAAGGACATCTCTTTTGGTGTGGGAGCAAGACACTGAATTTCACGTTATAGCTCACGTCATACATATCAGCTAATAATAAATATCCCACAAAATGAACTAAGTTACCTTCAAAGATTTTATTGATCTTTCCTTATGTTTTAAAATACATTGACCATGTTCATGATTTATGATTTTCTTTCAAGGTTTTTCTGTGTTTTAGCTTGGTCATGCATATCAAGTTTTCATGTATGTCCCCTTATGATCATGTTTACATTCTTATGCATATCCCTCATACTTAGTACATTTCATGTATCAACGCATACTTGTGCCTACATTGTCTCATAATGTAGGGTCTGGCGCTTCTCCTCCTCCCGCTCGTTGCCAGTGATTGAGTGCTTGACCGTGAAGATTTGATGAGTCCTCATGTTTCGGGGGACCATGTCACCTTTACTATACCTTTATTATGTTTTAGTTTTCAGACGTTGTACGTGGACCACTTCTTTTGATGTATTAGATTGGTTTGTCAAGACTATGAGTATACTTTCACTTTAATGTCAAACTTTTTTATGATATGAGGAATATCGCTCTATTTCTCGTATTTTCTATTATGTTGTGTTGTATGTATAGTGACTTTTGTAGGGTCTCTCGGGTCTTGTACGCCTTGTCACATCTAGGATGTACTTTAAATCGTGACAGAAACTAAACTTAAGAGACTCAACAAAAGAAGGCAGGGTCTAAATTGATCCCAATTTGTGAGGCAGTATCCCTCGTGATGGACCCCACATCACAACCATGTGTCTAGCAGACTGAGTTAGCCCTAGTCAAAACATATTCCGATTGAGAATATAATTTTGAATATATATATATATATATATTCACTTATTTATTTATTTTTGGATGTTGTAGGGCTACAAATTATTAACAGAGGATTACAACTTACTCTTACATATTAGAATTCATTGTTCTTAGGTTCTAGGGTTTACTTTATAAATTTAATTTTTGAACAAACAAAATTCGATTGCAAGAGCTACATTAATCAACTATTCTTCTTATTTTCTTCTACATTCATGTTCTTTAATAGTTTAATTTATTATAGTTAGGAGTAGCTAAACTTATAACTCGGGTTATGAAACTTAGAGTAGAGATTATGATAAGAAATTCTTACAATAAATACCTTTTAATGAAGGGGTAATCATCGTGTATTAAGTTCATTTCACAATTAATGTTTTCTTTAAATGGTTTGACAACATTATTTCTTTAAATGGTTGACAACATTATAAAGAACTCGTTTGTATTGTCACTTGCTTGACAATAGAAGTATAGATTAGGAAAAAAGATCATTAATAATGATTTGATTCTATCAACTACAATCTAATAGCTTTACCTCAAACGAGGCTAGTATACTTGATACTATTAGTGGATGAACAATTAATTCGACACCTTGATACACCTTACACCTCTGAAAAGAAATACAAAGTGGTTATTGTTTAAATATAGAACCTAACTAAAGTTAAGATCGATCTCATAAGGAATATGACTTGAACTAGGTCGATTGTGGTGATTTGCGCTCTTAGTTGATTATTTTCGGGGGTGGTGTGTGTGGGGGAGGGAGTATATATAATTGGAAATCCTTATGTTCTTCACAAGTAAGGAAGTAGCTAGGTATCAACTCAACATGTTTTGGAATCAATGAGAGATGAAACTATGGTCCTGTGATCTCCATGAGTTCATAATGCAGTAAGATCTTATATTAGTAACCTTTTTAGGTGCGTATTATGCAAGATTTGTAACTTAAGTTTACTTAAGTGGTTGGTGCCCTAAGTACACGAATATCGCCACACAACTTGATCCGTCTACATGTGTTTGTTTTAGTAATCCTTACCCTTGATCCCAAATTAGCTATTTTCGGACAAGGTCAAGCTATTAAATAAGGGTTGATAGCCTCAAATCTCCATTGTATAATCCTTTTCCCCGTTCGTTACCTTTTGGTTCAATAAGTAAGAATAAGGCGAGTTCTAATGTATGCATCCATTAAAATGCAATCAAAATGAAAGAAAAAAATACATGATTGCACACTAATGAAGGATTTTTAGACTTTACGTCTACTTTGTTAATTCTTTATGGTTCCCACAACCTAATTATGCGTTTAACTATTCATAATTGTATGATAACAATCAATAATTAATGAATAATGCATAATCATGTCCTACAAAAACAGATGGTGAGAAAGAAGGATGAATGATTGTCAAAGTGTTGATACAATGGTCTAACCTCCCTAATTAACTACCTAAGGCAAGTTTCTTGTAGTAGACTAGTACTAATACTTGTTTTGAAAATTTAATGATTCTCTATCTTCCTTTGTCAATGTTTTGTACCCTGGACTAGTAAAAAATATGCACTAATAGTTAAATATAATTAAACTCCTAGTTACCAAAGAAAAAAAAATAGTTTTTTCCTCTATTTTAATTTTGAATAGTCAAATTATCATCTCCACATGAATTGGCAAAGTTGTCCCTCAAGTCCAAGTGAGTTAATGAGACAAATTTTCCTCAAGGAAGGTTACTACTGTGAATCCCAAAACGTGGAGCTTTTCAATGCAACATCCTTAGATAGAGATTTAAAAATGTGCGATTTAGACTGAAATTGAATAAGTTAAAATGGTTTGAATTAACAAATGGATTAGGCTAAAATCAATCAAAAAGTTACTTGGGCTGAAATGAATGAGGCTAAAATGCGTCAAAAGTGAACTATCCTATTATTTTTTAGATAGTCCACCTTTCCCTACCCCACCCTTTATTAGGGTCTACCCCTCCCCTACCATCCATCAAGACTAGAACCTTCAAATCTATCTCACAATCTCTAACCCCACTCGATCCAACCCTGGTCTTAGACCCAAGACGACCACGACCCAATACTAACTCAAAACCCAAGACGATAGTCTCAACCCTCAACCCCATCCCAAATCTCGTGACACTAGACTCGAGACTTGACCCTTATTCAAAACTTGAGATTTGGCCCAAGACCATAGACCCAACCCCAACCCAACAATCCTTTAGATTTAACTTATATTAGCTCTTTGCTGAATTTAAATAAATTGAAGACAAGGATAATCTATATCTTCTATATCTATACTATCTTAAAAGCATAAAATCCTAAATTGAATGTTAAATTACTATAATATCCTCAATTAGAAGTATTCAATTTATTTTATTTATTAATTTTATTATTTGTAATTTATCAAATGTAGATACTCTTTCATATTAAAAGTTGTGATTTTCTCAAAAAGTTGCGACTTTTCCAAAGGGTTGCGACTTTTTGACGGGTTTTGACATTTTCGATGAGTTGTGACTTTTCCGAAGGGTTGTGATTTTCAAAGGGTTGTGACTTTTTCGAAGGGTTGTGACTTTTCCGATGAATTGTGACTTTTGCAAAAGGTTGTGATTTTTCCGATGAGTAGTGACTTTTTTAAAGGTTGTAACTTTTATGATGAAGAACAATTAGCACCTATTCATACTATTATTTGTTAGCTATAAATAGAGGGTTTCCTCTAACTTTTAAACTACGATTTTTGAATGTTTTCTAATCTTATTCTTAAAAAATCTAAGGGTTATTTGCAACAGTTGATTAAGTTCAAAATTCAAGGAAATGTGAGGTACCACATAAGAAAGAGTTGTTGAACAAATTGTAGCAAATCATTCATAAATTCACTCATATTTTTTCTTACGATTTCCATGAATTAACAGTGACAAAAAGTTGAGAGAAAGACAATAATAATAAACAAATATGAAAAGGGTTACATGATTTGAGTAAGATATTTCTTCTTTGATTTTTATTTTTATTTTTTTTAACCCTCAGATGAAGCAGTTTGTTTCGAATTTGCTAAAACAACGGGCATCAACGTTGTCAATTGACTATGTATCTTTCCATATATATTTTTTTCTATTATTTTGTGTTCATTTTAATTTTGAGAAAATTTTATGTCAGGTAAAAGGAGAAGACTACAATTCTACGAAGATATGGTAGAAACTTACATAAATGAAATATTTTTCTCCAAAGGTGATGTTGTTCATATATTAAAATCAAATTATGCTACTGAAATATATATGTATATCCAAAATAAAGAATTGGTCAAGCTAAATATTTGACACATACTCAAACCTCAATTTAACCATCATTCGTTATAACAATTACTCAAATATTAATTGGTTAAATAGATATTACGTACAAAGATAAAATATTGAAATATTTATGGTAATCCTTATTAGTGTCATGCACATACTAAATTTCAAGTATGAATATTTAAGAAGAAAGACTATTGGTGACATTTTTTGTATTGAGTAAAGTAAATATAATACTACTAAAGAAATGTTACTTTCTCCCCATATTCAAACTCTTAATGTATTTTGAAATGCTTCAATAATATATAATCAATTTGATATCAAAATACAAGTAACTCAATGACTATCTTTATTAATCATTAAAAAACACTTGTCCTATTTTCTTTAAATTATAATTATTTACTAAAAAACTTTAATTTAATAATATTACTTCTATTTTATAACATCGTATACTATATATACGATACGCTCGTGCAATGCACGTGCTAGTATATGAAAATGTATAAGGTACAAGGTTCATTTACACAAACAACACTTGAAATTTATTGGATATAGAATCAAGCTTCTACTACTTTGACAACACAATGACCTGAAATTTTCACATCAATCTCATCATACAACTTCCATTTACTAACTATTTTCCCCTTTGGGAATCAATCAGACATATGACTTCTCTATCAACATGAAACAAAGAGTTAAGGCATGTACCCTAATTTTGATCTTGTACAGAAGTATAGCTCTTAGAGAAGCTAACTCATTTACATGTATAAAATATGGCCTGACTAAGAAGATTAAGTTGTCCCTCCACAGAAAATACTGACTCAAAATTGGTATACTGATTAAAAAAATTGCCTTACTGGAGTTGTATACACTATCTATTTCCACTGCATTTAATCCACAGCAAAACCCTCCATGTGTTGAATCCTATTTTCTCACTCTGTTCCAATCAAGCATTCTTTAGGTAATCCAAATTCCTTTTCCTGCAGAAGTTTTCGTCTCCAAGTATCATTATGCAACTTGTAATGCAACACCTAAGGAAATAAAGGAAACACCGTTCAATACCGTTCCCAAACAAAAGACACATGCTTGAAGCTAACAGAGTTCTTTTCAATTAAAGAAGTGATGTGAGAATGGTCAAAGGGTTTTGTCAAAATTCAAATTGGCGAAAGAAAAAACTCAATAGAATCCCTCAGTTAAAAAGACCATACTGGAATATAAAAAGATGTCAAGGCTTTGAGGAGAGGATAATAATGGTGAGGTGAAAATATTAAGTTAAACCAAGATAGTATGTTCACTTAGTCTCAGTATTAGAGAAAACATGACATATACCTGTATAAATGTGGCAAAGACATCATCTTCCTCTAGCTGCAAAAACTTTAGGCCCCAGTCCTCAACACTCCCACGTATTGCCTTTTGCCTCTCAGCTTCAAGCACAACTGAATCGCGATACAAAAATCTCTGCCAGATTTTCTTCACATTTTCCAATTTGAATTTTATTTCTGTCTCATTAAAACTCTACAAGAAGTAAATTTATTATTTAGCAATCCTAGCTAAATACGAATGAAACAAAGAATTCTACATTGAACTGAAGATAACATAGAGTTACCCGAAGAATGTTTAACAGATTAGGTATTTCATCTTCGCGTATCCTAACCGCAAAACTTTCATAGTTGAGAAAATTCTCATATGGTAGGTATATCCCATCCTGAACGTAGAGAAATGGAAGTCAGAGACGCAAATTAGAAGTATGTTCAACAAGCTTTGAAATTTGTCTTTGATCAGAAAAATGAATCACTCTTAAAGCGCTTAATTATCTGTGACGATCCTCCGGAATAAAGCATGACATAATAAAGTACCTGAATCACCACAGGAATGCATCCTTGCAAAATACTATCTTCCATTCGTCCACTCCAACCATCCCCAGGCATAACCCCACAAAAGACGGAACTTGCCAATTCGTCATGGTAGTTCCCAGCACGTAGTGGTGTCACTATCACATCTTCCGCATGCTGCTTGCCAAGCTTGCCTTCCTTGTTAAGGGTTGATCCAAATTCTTCAGCCACTTTTTGCCTTATGCCCATACTATACCTGCATATTTCACCAACAGCCACATAATGTTAAACAAGCTGCATGCTAACTGCTAAGGATGATTTGTAAACCACAATCCAAATGCCAACATGCTCTCCTCTACCAATAACGATTAATAATTGAGCTGTCAGAGATCCAGAGGTTAGGTTCTCGAACATATAGTGCTTCACGTGTTGCAGTAGAAATCCAAATCTTAGTAGCTTTCAGATCACTTACGTAGCTTCTGGTCTTCCATTTTCATAAGCTGGTCCAAGATTTCCATTAAAATAGAAGAATGTTTTCCGCTCCTCACGAGGTCTGCACATATTTGGTCTTGGTCAATATAAAATAAAATCTGAACTAGTGCTGCATTTCAAAATAACTATAGCTTGATAGAGACCTAACATATGTGATTCATGGATGACAATTGAAAGGCAAAACTACCTGGACCAATGTTTAGCATTTAGAGAACTTTCATCAGGTCGTTTCCAAGCAGGAAGTACGAGATCTTTGTCAGGGTCAAAACAGGTGTGGTTTCCTCTTCTATCTGAGGAAATTGGATCCCAATTATCACCCCAATATGCTGTTGTTGAATGGTTATGCTTTGAGTTTGTATTACCCCAATGAACCAACATAATGCTGTTCCATATCTCTTTAGGAGCATAGCAAGCACCTTCATCCCATGAGAAGAACTGCCTTAACAGAAAAAAGATGACACCGGTGAAATCAATACCATAAAAGTACTACAGCTTCTTTTCTTGTACACTTTTTTTTTTTTAATCTTTATGCAAGTTTATGCATCTCTAATTACTGTTCTCTAATATTAATATGTGGACATCTTTATAGAGAACATACCCAGATGTGATCCTTTCCAGCTGAGCGGCTCCAATAAGGATACTGTGTGATGATATGCTCGTAAGCCTTTTTATAGAATTCAAGCGTCAGAGAACTTCTCAACCCACCATGGATATGTTCCTGAAATTGATCATAAGAAAGGTGTGACCTAAATACATGTTTAAGCCATTATATAGGCATTTCTATTGTGATTAAAAATACACAAGAAGTTTCATGAAATGTATGGTATAAGGATCCACAAACCACAGCATTTTAAGATTCTACATATCTATACAAATATATATAAGTTGAAGATAAGATCTTGCAATCAATAGAAAAATATCCGAGACTGAAAGCTAGAGCTATTCTCTAAAGTAGAGGTAGACTCCATTGGTATATTTTAAAGAAAAAGACATTGGACCTAATTCAACCTTAAAAGCTAGCTCATGAGGAGAGGACAATATAAGATGTCCCCTGCATGCCCAACGTAGACAATATAAGATAGGTGGATCAACATTGGATGAAATAATAAATTGGCTAGCCCTGACACTGATACCATGTTAAATAAATGGACCTCATGCCTAACTCAACCCCAAAAGCTAGCTTACGAGCAGATTGTCCAAGACCATATAAGATGTCTATGTACCCTAAAGCCCACTGATGTGGGACTCGACAGTATATGTCAGCCTGCAAGTCTTATTATAGTCAGGAAGTACCCAACTTAAAGCAGGTAAAAGTTGACAAAAGATTCAAAATGGTAGGAATCGATAATCATACGGAGGTGTTTCTTGGTAAAAAAAAGGGCATTTTTGGTACCTAGTTTAGCTTGATGATGGCATAAAATGTGAAAGTGCCAACAGCCAGAAAACTCTACTTATTACATGGGTTCTCAACTGTTGAATTACTCCAATGAAACAAGATTTTTATCCTAGTGGTGATTTGTTTGACAAAACAATACAGAAAAATAATATGCATCAATACCTGCATGCTCAAGTGTGGAGCATCATCAGCACGAGTTATAATACATGAATCAAGAACAGGAACAAAGAAAAAGTCTGCTTCCTCTCCATTCAATGTCCGATGAGGGCTAGTTAACATACTTTCATAGAGTGCCATCTACCAAAAAAAGTATAAGCAGAGTTAATCAACGTCTGCCCAAACATTCAATTTCTTAGTTGGAAACACTTGCAGTCAGATGATACCTGTGCACCATACAGCTGGTCAGTCCATACTGTAGCATTTCTCTGATCATAGATTCTGTTTATGCATTCTAGTTTAAAATGACGTCCCTACAATATTCAGGAAGCTAATAGGCATTAGAATTTCAGACTCCAAGTGAACGGATAGGATGTGGCAGGAGGAAATTGTTCTAACCTCCAGAAGAAGACTGTTGAAGTCTGGGGGCAAGTCATAAACATATATAAGGGGCCTTTTCTTCTCCACAATAGCATCTAAATTGACAAGATTTCCATTGCTGTTCACATTCTCAGGGACAGTAACCTGCGCTGGTCGTAGCCAGAGAGGCCACTCTCTAATGGATGACAAAACGGAGGGTACACTGCAATCTGTTCCAAACCAACCACTGTCACACTGCAATATGTAAGTAAAAAGAACTTGTGTTATAATAAACCATGTTAAAGCTCTGTTACTCTCAACATACTTTCCCGGGGAAATAAAGTTATCAGAAGGAAACTAGATGTTGGTGAAAATAGGAAGATGAATGATTACAGCTAAACTCTGCAATCAACCTCTAAATATTAATGAAATACTTTATAAACATGCCGCACAGAAAAGACAATGAGGACTGACTTTACCTGACAAAATCCACCGCGACACAGTCCGTGGCCCGAGCATTGATTTATACAAGTGCTTAGCACAGACACCTCGCAGAATCGACCCCAAAGACCATCATACTTGCAATCACACTCCTCCTTGAAAAGCACCTTGGAGACATATGCTTCTTCTGGATCCACATTACACCATCCTCGTTTGCCACCGTTTGTTGTAAAGACATCGAGATCAGCTTTTGTGAAGTCAGTCACAGGAGCACCACCAGGTTTGGACGGAGGACTAAATCACATACACAAGCAATCTTGTGATGGAATAGACACAAATAAAGGTTAAATGAGAAATATATTGGCTTACTTGATTGTAAAGCCACATGTCTCAGCAAGAGGACGATTTGGGTATTTTGTGCCTTCCCCACAAAAGCACATTGCTCTAGTTGTGTCACAATAAGCAGGACAAATTGAGACAACCCAATGCCCAAAAGGTTTCTCCTTTGAACTAGGGTAGTTGCAGCTCAACTCCTGCCTCTCAGCACATTCTTCACCTGAAAAGATATAGCATGTTAGTAACGAAGAAAATCAAATGAGAGATTTCAGCTATTGCCTAATTTGACATAAGTTTGATTGTGTTTCACCCTAGAAAAAATAAGAGTTTCCAGCTGGTATTCTTAGTGTCAGAAGTTGTTAGATATCCTTCTCCTTTCCCCAAAGATAACAAAATGGCAAGGTACCTATTTATCTTTGTAATGACAAGTCATTGACAGATCAAACATGAGGTATGACTTTACAATGGCCCAGAATTTGTGATATGTGCGCATGCATTTGTGAAACCGCAACCTAGTAAGTGCTTAACTACAGGTGCAACCACATCAGACTCCTATAGTAAGAAAGAAAAAACGAGTTTAAGAAACACGCCACAAAGTAAAATACAGAACACCTTTAATTTGTATATTTCTTTGTATGGAAGATATCAGTACTTGTCACATTCCAAATGTGCTTTCATATTTCGTTTTAGGAAATAGCATTGTATCTTCCCCTTGCAAGAATGCAAGAAGATTGAACCATTACAACCATCAACATGAATCAAAATGACCAAGTATCTGAAAGTTAGTTGTTGGCTAATCAAAACACAAGTATTCAATCTCTTGGGAATATAAGACACATTTATGCCTAAGATGCAACTGGCAAGAAAAGTTGGATGGGTGTTGTTGGAGAATTGCATCTCTGAATCTTTGTAAAACCAATGTTCAAAAATCAAAGCCTCAACAGTAGATTTCTAATATTTCACGGCACAAATATTTATCTTACAATGACCTTGTTAATGAGCCTTTACATTATAAACCCAATTATTTGGTGTCTTGAGGAGATATTCTGCTTGTTCATATCCACTGTATGCCATGTGCCACACTCTTTAACAAAGTTTTACATTCCATTTCATGGAGACACTAATCAAAATCAGATTTCCAAGATTCATGTTGATATAAAGAGAGTGAATGTTTACCAACCAGTGAAACCATGAAAGCATCGGCATTGACCCAATTCGCGATTGCAGATGCCTTGACCACTGCAATCATTCCTGCAGCTCTTTCCACCAATTTGCTGTTACCAGTACACTTACAATAAGCTAAATCATCTCAAAAAAACAGTATTACCAGAACCAACTTACCAAACTGTTCGATTAGACATTTACCAACAGATTTTAGCAATTGATTTATAAAAAGAGGGTAAGATAAGTGTTCCGAAAACAGTTGACAGTTTCATATTACCTCAATGACTTTAACAGCAGAAGTAACTGAATCACAACCAGCTAACCACTGACCAACCTCATTCTTCCATGGAGCACCACGATATACAACACCATTGTGTAAATCAACAGCAAATTTGGTTTGATTTGATATAATATTGTTGTGAGTTGACTTAGTAGAATTGATAGGTATACAAGAGTTCTCATACTGCCTAAAGTAATCAAAGGAAGGAACAACAGGGTAGAAGAACAAATGAACAACTGAAACCAATGTCACAATTAAAACAATTATTGTCACAGTAGACCATGAAAACATGCGTTTCTGGTTAAACAACATCATTTTCTCTTCAAATCTTTATATTTAACTATATTTGTGGCCAAAAGTAACAAACCAATTCGAGAATTTTAAGCAACAAACATGTTCAAATAAGCAGTTTGGGATCTGGGATGAAGATGAAAATGAAGCAGATTCTAACATATTTATATTGCTTTTAGTCAACACTAGTTAACAACAAAATTTTACATTACTGTCACAAAAACAATACTAGTAAGCTTTTCTAATGATAAAACTTTGAATATGGTTAAAATTAGAAAATAAATAATTCCCTCCCAATCTGCCAAATAATAGTAGTAAGTTTGTTTTATTTTACTTGCCAGATCTAAAAATATTTTTTATTAAAATGATGTAAAATATAATAATAATAATGAACAATTGGTCATACTAAACCAGATTAAACTATTAGCTACAATTTATTAAAATTATTTTATGAGTATGTATAAATTTAAAAGCTTTTAATGTAAAATAAAAGTAATCTAAACTTTAATTTTAATATAATAACAAATGCGCCTCAATAATACAATAATTAAGTCGGATGGATACATGAATCATCTAAAAGATTCACTCGATATAGGACCCGTGCTTATGGTCCCACTATATTATTTTTTTTAATTTTAATTTATTTGACACAATTTGGAGAGTTAGTAAAAGTTTAATATCATTTCTAGATATTTTAAGTTGTTAATTATTGTAATTTATGTTATTTAACGTAATTTTTAAAATAATAATATGTTATTGTCTTTGTTTTATTTAGGAAAATAGTATGAAATATCAAACTATTAATTCAAATTAAATGTTATCCGTTTGACAGTTGTGTGTGACATACTTGATACATGTTAGTTGTTGAATTGTGAATATTGAACTGTGATTGTTAAGAAGCCTTATGAATTGTGTATCGTGAAACTTTTAGGTTTGATTGATTTCTATGCAGGTTCTAGTTTGATGAGGTTTGGTTAGGATGAAAAGATTACTCGTTTTCTAGCTAGTTTTATCTTGTTTATTTTGCTACTTGTTAAGTACCGTGTTGTTTGGTACTCAATCCTTGCTTCTACACCTGTGTAGGTTCGATGTCTGGCACCATGTGATTACTCTTCTTCTTCTCCTATTTCCTACGCTTGTCAAAGGACTTTTCTGAGGTAGTTGTTTTTCATGCCGATGGACCCTCTTGTTTCTTAAATTAAGTTTTGTTCTATTTGAGAAACAAATACATTGAAATTTATAATTATCTTTTATTTCTCTGCTTTATGTATCAATGGCTTATACATGTGACAACTAGGTTTTAGACTTATAGTTGAAAGAATAAGTTTTTCGCTTTTATCTTATTCTTGTTTTAGTTTCCGCATTTCTTTCGTTTTATTGGGTTTGAGGCTTACTTGTCTTGATGAGAATAAACAAGTGACATGACGCACGTTTTTGGTTTCCTTACCACCATGAGCGGTCATGACTCAATTTGGGTGGTTGTTGACAAGATGATCAAGTTCAACAATTTCATCCATTTTCTGTAATCAAGGTTCATTGTTCACCCTCTATTTCTAAAAGGCCTTGCAACATGGTTTGAGCGCTCAGTTAGATATAAGTATTACCTTCCATCTTCAGATAGATGGTCAGTTCGAGTGGACGATTCATGTATTGGAGAACATGCTCCGAGCTTGTGTGAATGATATTGGTGCTAGATGGGATCAAGATGAGTTTTCTTACAACAACAATTTATCACTCTAATATTCATATGACCCCTTTTGAGGCGTTGCATGAAATAATGTGTAGATCCAATCAATTTGTTTTGGATGAGATAGACCCTTTAGATACAGACTTTCTTAGAAATGCTATGGAGCAGGTTCATATGATTTATGGTAGAGTGTTGACAATCCAGAGTCGGTAGAAGATTCATAAAGACCGAAAAGTTCCAGCCCTAATATTTATGAAGAGTGACTATTTTTGGTTCCGAGCATCACCCATAAAAAGTGTGATGAGGTTTTAAAAGAACAGCAGGACCCTTTGAGATTTTGAGAAGAATGGGAGAGGTGGCCTATAAGTTGGCCTTTCCACCTAGCTTCTGAGTTATGGATCCTGTGTTTCATATCTTCATGCTTCAAAAGTACGTGCCAAATGAGTCCCATTTAATTTCACTTGATTCAGTTGTGTTGAGTCCAAACTTGACCTTTGACGAGAAACCTATAGCTATGTTGTATCGGTAGGTTCAAAAGCTTAGTACCAAGGAGATTGCTTTAGCGTTGGTGTCGTAGAAGTATCATTCGGTTGGTGAGGATACTTGGGAGACAATGTCTGATATCTGTGCTAGATATCCTCAGCTTTTCAAGGCTTTATCTCTTTTTTTTACTTGATATTCAAGGATGAACATAATTTTAGTGGTGGATAATGTAATGACCTGAAAGGATATTTTTGAATTTTTAAAAACATTTATCATTTTGCCCTTTCCAATATCGATTCTGAGTCATTTATGATTTATTTTTGAAAGTTGGTTTCAGACATTGATTATAAAGTTGAGAAATTTGTATGTTTTTTATCTTCAAAGGTTAAAGTCGTTAAAAAAATGATTCTCGTTGTCTTTTGGGGCTTCGAGTATTAGAATAGAATTTCATCAATTCCATTAGTCTTGAAATATAGAAATTGGTATAAGAGAATTGTCGGTTTTAGATTCAGTCATTTTGAGGATTTCAGGTCCCTAGTTTGAAAAATTGAGGTTTTAGCCTTTAGATTGACTTAGGTCCACATTTGGGGTCGGATGCTTGGATCAAAATTTTGAGAGTTCTGTTGGATTCGAGGGATGATACTAGGCGTAAGTGAGGTCTTGGTTGAATTTTCAAGGATCTCGAGCTTTATTTAGCATTTTTAGATGTTATGTTTATTTTTTGTGACTTTCATGAATTTCGAGTCAAGGAGACCTCAAATTCGTATTCAGTGGTTTCATTGAGTCCGAAACATCGAGTTTAGTCATTTGTACATATGATTTGTGTGTAAGGTTTCCGAACAAATCTCGATGATCCATTTGATATTTTCAGAGTTGGTTGATATTTTATATTGTTTGTGTGCTTTGGTTTTAGTGATGGATGACTTGCTTTAGCGAGCACCACTTCATCAAAGTATTGGTGCGTTCCCGAGAGGTCAATTTTCTTGATCTTTGTGATCGCAATGGGGTGTATCGCGATTCGCTAAATTCTCAATCGCGAAGGTAAATTTTTTATCCGGAGTTTGATTTTGCGAACGACATCTAAGACCCTTTTTTTACCTGTCATTTTTGGAGTTTAAGCTATTTCCTCGTTTTGAGCTTTGTAAAGTTCTTGGAGGCGATTTTGAAGAAATTTCTTGTGCTAAATCATTTGGGTAAGTTTTTATAACCCTAAAAATTCAATTTCCTTAATCATTTATGGATTTGAACATCAAAACTTGTGTTTTGATTGAAAAACGGTAAGTGTTTTATCGAAAAAAAGAATTTTCTAAAAGTTTTATAGATTTTGCCCTTTTAGAGTCGCCATTTAATTTTTAAGAAAAAAAATCAAGAAAAACTATTGTTTTCAAAAAGACTTAAACAGATAAAAATCATTTGAAAACATAAAGGGGTTCGGGGACTCATATTGTATTTTAGGAAGGTGTTTAAAGCACCTAAAATACCCGTTAAGTAAATTTTTCCGGCAACTAACTCTTTGGCCAAAAATATTTGAAATAAAAATTATTTAGAGTTGCTTGGGAAATGAAAACTTAGTTTTTATCTAAGTGAAATATCTAACTTGCAAAAATTTATTATTTTGAAACTACTTAATCTTGATTCAATTTTAAGTCGTTAAAACATCGCGGCGTTCTACGGGGATTCAAATTTTTCTAACTTTAAGACTAGCGACAAACAAAACGACAAATAATTAAAGAAAAAAAAAACATGTAAAGAGGGAGAGAGAGAGAGAGGGAGAGAGATTTGGGTCCAAATCTGGGCTCTCTGTTCGCCTTGATCGGAATTTTGGACCCACATGTTTTGGGATTTTTGACCCATTTCGACTTTTCGTACCTGTCCAAAGTTCTAAACAATAATAATTACAAAATAAATACAGAAAAATAGAAAAGCAACAAGGGCTTATGCCCAAATAAATACAATGCGATAATTAAAAAAAAATAAACTTGGGTTGATTGCCCCAAGCTCTTCGACTCTTCCAACTTGCTTCGAATTCTGCAACCTGTACGTCAAATACATGGCTACAAGACTCGATCGAATGAACTTTGAGCCTTATGGCTCTCTTGCGAAGCGAGGGGAAGTGGGAGTTCAATGGTGAACTCGATGCAAATTTACATGCATAAAAAATGTATATATTAGCTAAGAAAGATAGAACATAAAAATAAGATGATGGAAACACAAATGAAGAAGTAATAATGGTAGGCTTATTTGACTAGTTCCAGAGAAAAACATACAAAGACCATATTTAACACAAGCCTAGAATAAGGTAAGCACTCATATACGATAAGGAAACAATGATTTATACAAATGTTTTAACGAATTAAAGAGACAAGTAACCTCAATGCTCTACTTTACAGATAAATAAATTTACTAGGCTGCTTCAAGTTATCATTTCTATTCATGATAAAATACACAAAGAAATTGAACTTAGATGTCACATGCCATCATGAGAAACGCTCAAACTTTAGAAAATAAACCAAGAAACTCGAAAGCCTTGCCACAAAAAAAATTCGAAATCACATCATGGGGTACACATGAATTAAGAATAAATTACTAGGATCCAAGTAATTAAGTAAAACATCAAAATAGTAGTGACAACTAAGTCAAGGCCAACAACGACTAAAGAGCAATCGATGGACTAAACTTGAGCATTTTAGCATATGACAAATCAGTAAAAAAATTGAAAGAAAAGAAAAGAAACTACTGCTAAGAAGAGCTCACAGACGTGAATGGAGGAAAGAAACTAACATTTTTTCATAACTAAAAAGCAAAAAAAATAAAAAAAAATAGAGAGAGACAGTAACAATAATATTAATAATAAGAAGGAAAGACTCAAGAAACAAGACACGATAGCAAGCTTAACTTGAATTTTGTACCTCGAGATGTACCTTCAAAACTAAGGGATAAGACTCGAATCCTTGAGGCTTTAAACTTTCTAAATAAAAAAATTCGACCAAAGCTTATAACAAAAGAAATTCATTTATGTTTGATAACCCACACAGAGAGAGCAGATAAAGCATATCCCATGGCCACAAAATAACAACTTTAAAGAGAACATTTGAACGAGGAACAAGACGAAATGGATCAGTGACATATTCACGATAAGAGCTAAAATCTAAATTATTTTGGAAACACAAATTCATTCAGACAAGCAGACCAGGCAATATATAAGCTCTAAACGGTCAAAACACAACGATGATCTTCAGATCATTGATGTCTTTGTTCATTCATCCGACTAAAGATGAGAGAATTAGGAGTAAGACATCGAGTGCAAAGCAACATTACAGATTACTTTAACTAAAAAAAACTAATAATTAGACGAGTACAATGTCATGGCATTGGCAACTAGAAAGATCCCAAAAGGAAATAAGAGAACAGTAGGAAATTTTGATTATAAATCGATTTCGAAATACACTTTCGCTATTCAAACAAACATACTAATTCATATTGAGACAAGCAAATGACCATAACTTGAAACTGGAAGGAACCCCTATTCCTAATGAACTGGCAGGAGAAAAACCAGTGAAGCAACAAACAAAACTTTGAATTAAGAAAGAAAAAAAAACGATAAGAAAAGTGAGGTTGTATACCTTTTCGAGAGCAGCGAGACGGGACGAAACAAGCTTTGAATGGTAACAGCGAGCCTCCACCACACAATTCCAAATGAAGCAGCGAACCAGAAGCCTCTCTTTACCTTTCGGATGTATTTTATGCGTATCTTAAGGCTGTTATTTAACTATTCTCCTTCCTAATCCCAAAATTTAAACCCCTGAATCTCTAATAACAAAAAAAACCACGACCTTCTGCTAAAATAATAGAATTTCAGCCCTTTTTTACTCTCTGTAAGTATTGATGCTTTCTTCTTGTGACCTGACTTTTAAAAAAATTCACTCTCCCAAAAAATAATCTCTAAAATCCGCCCCCTTCCCCGTAACAAGAAGAAGTATATATATCCCAAAAAGTTAGGATTCAGAAGAGGTGGGAAAAGATGAGCCCAAACGGATTCGAAGACCATCCACTCAAAAATTCAAAATCTTTTCCCCAAAAAGGAGACACCTCTTCTGCCAAATTCGAATCTATCCTTGAAAGGGAAAGAGCAATGGACGAACGGATGAACTTCACCGTCCTCGCCACTTGACATGGCGCAATCTCTTATCATCAAGGACGAAAACGCGTCTGCTATGGACTGCTGCTTTTGCAGAGATCGTATGAGGACCTGAAGAAATAGCCGTTAGGACACGCGCCATTGGAGACTCTGCGCTCACGATGTGAAGAAGATGAAGCGCGTGTAATTGCCGCTTTGCTTTGGTGTTTCTGGGTTCGTTGATAATGGGGAAAAGGGAGATTGGGTCGGGCGAAAAGAACGGGTTAAAATTGAATGGGCTACTGTTAAAAAAAAGTTTGGATCAAATAAAAGAAAAACATGGGTGGGCTGATATTATTTAAGTATGGGCTGGAAACTTCAAATAAAATGGTTGATGCAATTTGACCCAAAATTTGCATTTTGTTGGGTATAAGGAAAAGGTTGAGTTCGGACCTTAGAAAAATGGTCAAATTGAGATTAGTTAAGGAATTCAATCAAAATTTAAATAAAATAAATTAATCAATTAATTAACGAGTTTCTTAAAATTAACGAAATAAATTGGCCGGCCTAATTGTAAAATAACTAGTCCAAAGGGATAAGCATAATAAGGGTAAACTAAATAGTAAAGCATTTAAACGAAATGAAATTCTTTAAGACGATTTTGAATATTTATAAAATATTATAATTATATACGTAATTAAATAATATATATATTATCTAAAAATTATAAGAAATGACAAAAGTATTCAAAACAACGCAAAATTTATATTTTTCCCTGAAATTTATAGAACTAATTATTTTAAATTGTTTGGAAAATTTAAGAAACTCGAGAATTAATTTATACCGAGGAGGGTCGAAATTGGGTGTCAACAACTGTCCCTCATTTTACTTGGATTGATGCAAGAAATCTGAGAAAAATGAAATTGACCAGACCAATTTTGACCGACCACAAATTCATCTAAGAAAGGGATTTTGGTGCGGACTTCAGGAGTTATGGCCGAGCCCTGGAAATGGGATTCGTACATATCTTAGGCTATATGAGAATTCAGGCCAATTGTAGTTCGGTAAGCTTGATTTAACGCATGATTTTGAAAGAATTCAAAGTCATCTCGATACCGAATTATGAAGAGATTGAGATGCTCGGGAATGAGATTTAAGAGTGAATGTTGGAATACAGCCGAGTTTTCAACATTGAGCTCGCCTACATATCCTTAAGCCTAGGAATCAGGCTGTTTGTAGTTCGACTCGATCGGTTGAAAAGAAAATCTATTATGCTAGATGACCTTTGTTTAGATGAGTGACAAATTGAGCCGAGTATGAAAAGGAGGCTTGTAACCTCTTAGCCATGAAGGTGGAGCTCTTCACATCCATAGGTAAGAATTTACACGGACATAATTTCCAAAGCTCTTGGTGCATTGTCACTCAAATTGGAAACTTGCTTCCGGCAGACACCAAAATTTCTGGATGCGAAACCGAAGCTAGCAAACTGAAAGAAAAACCCACATGCCTTATGATAGGGGTGTGGTTTGATTGTGGTGGAAGTCTCTCCTCTGCTCGCGTCCTAAGAGTTTGACACTCCTCTTTGGACTATGTCCCAGTTCGCTGCTAAGAAAAAGTTCCACGTTGTGCTGCATCCCTTTTGATGTCGTCCGCACCTGTGGTATGTTTTGGAGAATTCATCCTTTCGGATGCTCTCGACAAAGACTGAGATAAAACTCCTCAGCATAAAAAATGCAATTTAAATGAGAGATAGTGTCTTTTACCGTGTTGACACTTAGTTGTTCTCCTTCTTCATTTGACATCACCCTGATCGGTTTGACGTAAAGCAAATAAAGCTTATGTCTTATGCTTGCAATATAATCTTCAATGTATTCTTGATTTGATGTCAAAATAAATAAATGCTGACGCAGTGTTGATATTTCTTTTGATGACGTCTTTGACAGTTTACTTTTATCAAAATAAAAGAATGCAGTTGATGTTGAGGGGTAAATATTTCCCTTGAGATGCACGATTCCTTTTCTGGCAGTGCCTGATTTCTTGCGGGGCATGAATATCTTCCTGCGATGAGTGATTTCTTGCGAGATATGAATATCTTCTCGTGATGCATAAATTCTGGAAGATATGCAATCTTCTTGCGATGTATAAATTTCTGCGAGACATGAAATGTTCTCGCGATGCATAAATTTTTGCGAGGGATGAAATCTTCTCGCGGTGAATAAATTCCGCAAGGTATGAAATCTTCTTGCGATGCTTAAATTCCGCAAGGTATGAAATCTTCTTGCGATGTATAAATTTCTGCGAGGCATTAAATCTTCTCGCGATGCATAAATTCCGCAAGGTATTAAAATCTTCTTGCGATGCATAAATTTAGCAAGGTATGAAATCTTCTTGCGATGTATAAATTTCTGTGAGGCATGAAATCTTCTCGCAATGCATAAATTCCGCAAGGTATGAAATCTTCTTGCGATGCTTGGATATTAACTCGCGATGCATGAGTAACTCGCGATGCATGAGTATTAACTCGCGATGCATGATCTTCCGCGATGCATGAATATTGACTCGCGATGCATGATCTTTCGCGATGCATGATCTTCTGCAGGGCATAAATATCCTCCTGTGATTAAATCTTGATGTCATCCTTGGTACCAAATGAAGATAGTGCTTAAATCGAGCAACATAGTGATCTTCTGTTTGCCTTCTGGATAATCATATTGTCTTAATTGACGATAATGGTAAAATGACTTCCAAATAGTATATCGTCTTGATCGGCAACAAAATAAATGACCCCTCCGGGTAATGTATCGTCTTGATCGACAATAAAATAAATAAACCTTCCGGGTAATATATAATATCATATCTGACATTATAATGCAAATGACGTCCTTTACGGAAACCGTAAACTCTTCCTTGAGATTTTTTGCTTGATTCACCTTCAAATCTAGCTAGACGTTCCTTACAAACATCATGTTGTTGGAAATTGATTGAAATAAACAAATCATATTCCCAAGTCTCCGCCATAAGCGATATAACATGATTCCTACAATCCAGGAAAACTATTGATTTTGGGAGAGTTTCCTCCTCCCTTGACTTCTCCATATTTATCGATCGGAAGAATCTGCTGATATCAAAGCAAAGCTATAAACCTGCATCCATAGAAAAATTGTTAGTTTTAAAAATGGACTGATCTGTGTCAATTCTTCAACCGTCTGCTCCTCGTCCTGCTATCTCCGATTGATCTTCCTGATCTCCCAACTCTTGATAGATAAGACAAACTATTTTATGCCAAAACAAATGAAACATAAAAGGAAAATATTTAGAAAAAATAAATTTTCGAGAAGTAATATTTTGAAAAGGGTCACTGTCAAATGTCATATCACGTCAGGCTTAGCAAACTTTTTTGAGTTTGGGTGCTCGGAGGTTTATTCGCTGGGGAATATTCACAATCACTCCAGACTGTCGATAAACCCATGTTGAAATTTTGAGGCCATCCTCAAAATTTCTGTCCCAGTTACAAGTTATGGCTTATCTTCAACTGTCGGTAAGTAAATCATGGAATTTTCGAGGTCCTCTCGAAAATTCTGTCCTAGTTGCAATTTTGAAGTATTTTCAGTCTTGGCTTGCTGAGGAAAAATCTTCTTCTTGAGAATTTTTGAGATCCTCTCAAAAATTCTGTCCCAGTTTCTATTGTAAAGAGGAACAGAAATCTTGCGGGAGATATGACCGAACCCTTGTGGCGCCTACGTATACCGTTGAGGCAGGAATCAGGTCAAACGTAGTTCCCCTCAAGAATTAACAGGATAAGAAATTTACAAAGAAAATCGACCGAGGCCGACATAGGCCTCCTACGTATCTCATTCTTGAGAACTCAGGTCAAACGTAGTTCAAATATAGAGAAATATTTAAAAGGGATAAAATGGGGTGACCGAGGCCGACATAGGCCGCTTACGTATCTCATTTTTTGAGAATTCAGGTTAGACGTAGTTCATTACAAGAGGGATAAAATTTTAAACAAAGCAAATACAAGCAAAATAGAACAAATACAAGCAAATGACAGAAATACAAACTGAAGCTTCACACGTAGTATCTCTTGACAACATCTGAGTTGATTGGTTTCGGCCATGCGGTGCCATCCATCTACGACAGGACCAAAGCACCTCCAGATAATACTTTGCGAACCATGTAGGGTGCTTGCCAATTTGGTGCGAATTTCCCTTTGTACTCGTCCTGATGAGGAAAAATGCGCTTGAGTACTAACTGACCGATTTCAAAAATTCTGGCTCTTACTCTCTTGTGGAAAGCACGAATCATTCTCTGTCGATATAGTTGGCCATGACAAACGACAACCATTCTCTTCTCATCAATCAAAGTTAACTGATCAATTCTCTTGCTAACCCATTCAGCATTACTTAACTCAACTTGTTGGATAATTCTCAAAGACGGTATTTCAACTTCGGCGGATATGACTGCTTCTGTTCCATATACTAGCAAGTATGGAGTAGCTCCTGTCGATGTTCTGACAGTCGTTCGATAACCCAATAAAGCATATGTCAGCATCTCATGCCAACCTCGGTGATTATCAATCATTTTCCTCAGAATCTTCTTGATATTCTTATTGGCAGCCTCTACAGCTCTATTTATTTGAGGACGATAAGCGATTGAGTTTCGGTGAGTAATCTTAAATTGTTCACATATATCTCTCATCAAGTGACTGTTGAGATTTGCACCGTTGTCAGTAATAACGGATTCTGGTACTCCAAACCTGCATATCAAATTGTTGCGAACAAAATCAGCTACAACTTTCTTGGTTACCGACTTGTAAGAAGCTGCTTCCACCCACTTGGTGAAGTAGTCAAGGCAACCAAGATAAATCTGTGTCCATTAGAAGCGGCTGGTTCTATCGGACCGATGACATCCATGCCCCAAGCTACGAATGGCCAAGGTGAACTCATAGCATTAAGTTAGTGAGGCGGCACTCGAATCAAATCACCATGCACTTGACATTTATGACACTTCTGCACAAGCTTGCAACAATCATTTTCCATAGTCATCCAGAAATAACCAGCTCGAAGGATCTTTCTCGCCAAAGTGAGCCCATTCATATGCGTACCACAAACTCCGGTGTGTATCTGTTCAATAAGTTTTGCAGCTTCAACAACATCGATGCATCTGAAAAGACCTAAATCTAGAGTCCTCCTATAAAGAATTTCTCCACTTAGAAAGAAACTGAGAGCCATACGGCGTATCGACTTATTTTGGTTGGACGTAGTATCTTCAAGATAATTTCCGGACTCCAAATACTTCTTTATATCGAAATACCATGGCAAACCGTCTGGTTCTACTTCAATATGTGAACAATGGACTGATGCTTTTTCAGCTCTATATCCAGAGGATTAATATAATCAGTATCTGGATGTTTAATCATTGATGTAATTGTGACAAGAGCATCGGCCAACTCATTTTGTATTCTGGGAGTATGTCTGAACTCGATTTTACGAAATCTCTTGCATAGCTTCTGTACATACTGCACGTACGGTATAATCTTTGGGTTCTTCACCGCCCACTCTCCTTGAACCTGATGAATCAACAGATCTGAATCTCCAATAACCAGCAACTCGTACACATTCATGTCGATGGCCATTTTCAATCCAAGAATACAAGCTTCGTATTCAGCCATGTTGTTCGTGCTATTAAATCGGAGCTTGGCCGCCATGGGATAGTGCTGACCAGATTCTGACACTAAGACTGCTCCGATACCTTTACCTTGGTGATTTGCCGCTCCATCAAAGAATAGTCTCCAACCAGGATATGCTTAAGAAATATCTTCACCCACAAATGACACTTTTCATCGTGCAAATAAGTCTTGAGTGGTTCATACTCTTCATCAACAGGATTCTCTGCAAGATGATCAGCCAAGGCTTGTGCCTTTATTGCTTTCTGAGTCACGTACACAATGTCAAATTCACTCAACAACATTTGCCATTTAGCTCACTTTCCGGTAGGCATCGCCTTCTGGAAAATATACTTCAGCGGGTCCATTCTGGAAATGAGATATGTAGTATACGAAGACAAATAATGTCTCAACTTCTGTGCAAAGCAAGTCAAAGCACAACACGTTCTCTCCAACAGAGTGTATCGAGACTCGTATGGAGTAAACTTCTTGCTTATGTAATAGATATCCCTTTCCTTCTTTCCTGTCTCGTCGTGTTGACCGAGCACGCATCCGAATGCATTATCTGATACGGACAAATACAACAACAAAAGACTCCCTTCTCGCGGAGGAACCAATACTGGTGGATTTAACAAATAGTTCTTGATAGCATCAAAAGCAATTTGACACTTTTCAGTCCACTTTGTCGGAGCGTCTTTCTTCAACAGTTTGAAGATAGGCTCACACACCACGGTTGATTGAGCTATGAATCGACTGATGTAATTCAACCTACCTAAGAAACTCAACCTCTTTTCTCGTCTTTGGCGGAGGTAACTCTTGAATTGCTTTAATCTTAGAAGGATCGAGCTCAATACCCCTTCTGCTGACTATAAATCCCAACAACTTGCCGGCTGGAACTCCAAAAGCACACTTAGCGGGATTTAACTTCAAATTGTAACGACGCAAATGATCAAAGAATTTCCTCAGATATTTCAAGTGGTCCGAACTCTCGAGGGACTTGATTATGACGTCATCCATATATACCTCGATCTCCTTATGAATCATGTCATAAAATATGATCGTCATAGCCCTCATATAGGTAACACCAACATTCTTGAGGCCAAATGGCATCACCCTGTAATGATATACACCCCAAGGTGTAATAAAAGCTGTGTTTTTTGCATCTTCCTCATCAATCAGAATCTGATGATAACCTGCGTAATAATCCATAAATGACTGCATTTCATGTTTAGCGCAGTTATCGATCAAAATATGAATATTTGGCAACATAAAGTTATCCTTAGGGCTAGCTTTGTTGAGATCTCTGTAGTCGACACAAATTCTAATTTTTCCATCTTTCTTAGCGACCGGAACAACATTGGCCAACCAAGTCGGGTATTGTGTCACTTCTACCAATCGAGACTCTATCTGCTTGGTAATTTCTTCTTTAATCTTTAAACTCAACTCAGGCTTGAATTTCCGAGTTTTCTACTTCACCGGACTGAACCCTGGATTGATCGGCAGTTTATGAGATACAACATCAGTACTCAACCCTTGCATGTTGCCGACTTCCCAGACGAACACATCAATGTATTTAGTGAGTAAGTGTATTAGATCCTTCTTCTGAGTTTCATTCAACTGAACTCTGATTTTGGCCTCTTTGACGCACTCTTGGTCTCCCAAGTTTACAGTTTCAGTTTCCTCTAAATTAGGTTTATGCTGATTCTCAAACTGCAAAAATTCTTCAGCAACATATTCCGGTACCTCATTTTCCTCTTCGTAATCATCCACCTCGTCGTCACCTGTCTCACTTTGTTCGTTCAGCTCATGAAATGACACGACGTTGGCAGGTTTAAAACTTATATTACTGAAACCATAAATAGACAAAGTTAGACAAATAAAAATATAGCAAATAAGTAAATAAACCAAATTTAAGTAAAAGAGGCTTTCATTCAAAACGACAAATAATGCAAACTTTAGCTATGACAAAGGGCCATGTTGCCTTTTTCAAATATCACGGGGGAATTTTAAAATGCAAGCAATTAATAAAATGTAAAATGGTGGGTCTCGGGCCTCTTCCGGACTACCACCGATTTAAATATGCATGAAATGATTCCCTTCTACCAAGGAATTCGGGGAATCAGGATCGGCGTGGAGGTCCAGTTCTGCAGCATCTCTCCAGGCTCAGCATCACGGATACCAGCTAGCTCAACTTCTTTCTTAATAACAACATCGATCTTCTCGAAAAAGCCACAGATTCCTTCCCCAAGGTCGTCTTGTTCAACATACTCTCGGACTGGAAATGATTGATATAAATGAGGGATCGGCTTAGCCAAAGCTTGATCATTCTTCTTCTTCGCCTTCATATCATCATCTGTGGGGATGTACCCCAAACCATATCTAGCTCCTTTGACAGGGACCGGAATAGGATCAATAATTCCTTGGAATTTTTTTCCCAATCTGAAACCTGGTTCAAAACCATTCTGCAGCATCACAGTGGCTATCATCTTGTACACGGCGGGCATAGGAGGATGTGGGGCCAAGTCCTCACTGGTGGCATTTACCAGCTCCACTGTATAGAAATCGGTACCACGAGACACTTCATCGATAATTGGTGCATGTCTGCCGGAGTGACTACCTTCACCATGAATGACTAGCTCTTCGTTCTTCCAAACGAGTTTCATCATCTGATGCAGAGTAGAAGGCACAACTCCAGCCATATGAATAAAAGGCCTTCCCAGAAGAAGGTTATAGCTGGTGTCGATGTCCAAGACTTGAAACTGCGCGCTAAACTCGGCCGGACCCATTTGGATAACCAGATTTACCGCTCCCAAAGTGTCTCTTCGGACCCCATCAAAGGCTCTCACGTTGACTTGGTTTTGCTCCAACTCACCCAAGTCAAAATGTAACTACTTCAATGTTGACAATGGACAAATATTCAAACCAAACCCATCATCTACCAAGACGCGATTTATGACCTTTTTACGACAGAGTACAGTGATGTACAACGCTTTATTGTGAGACTTCCCTTCGAAAGGCAGCTCATCATCGCAAAAGCTAATCCGGTGCCCTCGGATGACTTGGTTGATCATAGCGGCCATATTATCGCTACTTGTACCCACGGGCACGTACGTATCATCAATAGCCTTCATGAAAGCCTGCCTGTGCAATTGTGAGCTCATCAATAAGGCCCACACAGAAATTTGGGCTGGGGTCTTCTCCAAATGCTTAACAATAGAATAATCTTTCGGCTGCATTCTTCTCCAAAACTCCTCCGCTTCGCCTTCGCTTATCTGCTTTTTAGCCTGATACTTCTTTTAACCTCCGAGAGAAAGATCCTCAGGAGTATAACATCTTCCGGATCGGGTCATACCTTGCGCAGCTGCAGTTTCAATCACGAACTTTGGCTTGATAAAAGTTTTTGATAGCACCAAGGCAACAACCTTGGCGGGTGTCAAAATAACAAACTCTTTCTTCTCTTTGATGCTCAAGGAAGCTACAGCCTTTTCCAACTCGTCGTGAACGATTGGAGTAATCACCTTCGTCACATGCCAGTCGTCATTAGTCACTATCATATTAACGTTGCCGCCTCCATGATTCGGCAAAGGGTTGGTGTTGATGTTAGGTGCAGCTGGTTGGAGAGAGACCACCTCTTGGTCAATTAAATCCTGAATCTTGTGCTTGAGGTTGATACAGTCCTCGGTATCATGCCCAAAATTGTTGGAATGATAAGCACATCTCTGATCTGGCCTATAGAATTTTGAATTGATATCCATGAGCTTGGGCTCACAGGGTGGATATATTTGGCCGTAGCCAGTCTCTTGTATAGCTTTGTTCGGCTTTCCGCGAGCGCGGTGAAATTCCTTGCAGGTTTTTTCTCGAACCGAGGTCGAGGGGGATCATAACTTCCTTATGGGGGAGGCATCTGTTGATAACCTCGGTTGTTCGGACGGGGAACTTGATTTGTGGGATATGGATTTGTTTGGTAGTTTGGCAATGGAGCTTGGTAATTTGGAGGATTTTTGGTATAGTGGAGCTTGAACTTGATAAACAGGAAGGGGTGTTCTGTAACTCGACTGCACGTTAGCACAGTTGGGAGCAACACCAAGATAATGAGGAGATGGAGTTTGGTAGAGTGGAGGGTGATTTGGATAAGCGGGAGATGGATTTTGGTAATTTGGGGGTGGACTTTGGTATAGTGGAGCTTGGACATTCGGATTAATGGGGGTAGTATTTTGATAAAATGGAGGATTATTGGGATGACTAGCTTGCGTGTAGCGAGCTTGAGAGGAATTTTGGGAAGGTCGAGAACGACCTTAGGAATATGACGAGCTTCTGGGGTTTTTCCTCCCCTCATATGAAATAACAACAATTTCTTCTCTCTTCTTCTTTAACAACACTGAAGATCCGGGTGATGCGGCTACACGGGCTATCTTCCCTGTTTTCAAACTGTCTTTAATAGTCTCACCAATCTTGACTATTTCAGCAAACTTTGCTCCAACGAGCAACATAATTCTATCATAATATTCGGGTTCTTGTACCCGCACGAACACTTCAACGATTTCTTTTTCAGACATGGGTACCTCACCCTCGCCGCTTCTTTTCTCCACCTGTAAGTGAATTCTC
Organism: Solanum sitiens; assembly: GCA_016801875.1. Taxonomy (NCBI): domain Eukaryota; kingdom Viridiplantae; phylum Streptophyta; class Magnoliopsida; order Solanales; family Solanaceae; genus Solanum; species Solanum sitiens. The sequence continues at coordinate 675,109 of JABWTJ010000112.1, forward strand.
TATAGCTTTCGGTTGATTTTTGCTTCATTTTCTCCGAAGAGTAACGATCAGGAACGATTTCTACATTGTAAGCGAATCGCTCGATAAAGTCGTTTGCCAGAGCATTCCAGCTGGGCCATTGTTGGGTTTCGTGGGAGGTGAACCACTCCAGAGCCTCCCTGCACAAACTTCGACTGAAAAGCCGCATCAGCAAAGCTTCGTACCTTCCAACTCCCACGAGCTGGTCACAGTAGGCTCTCAGATGAGCCATAGGGTTGTCTACTCCTCCGAAAGTATCAAACTTCGGGATCTTGAACCCTTTCGAAAGGTCCAGACTCGGGTGAATGCACAAATCTTCATAGTTAAGTCCGGTAGTATCGGGGACGCATTGAAGCTCTTTCATAGCCTTCTTGATCTCCTCTTTTATGTCTAGTTTTGCTTCTTCCTTCGCCCTCCACTCTGTTTCCTGTTCCTCATAGTGGTCCAACTCAGAACCGTGCACGTCGTGCTCAGCATGGACAGGGATTTGGAAAGTGGTTCTTTTAGGCAAGGGTGGAGCTATGGAAGGACTCTGGGCGTTTTGAGTAGCTTGGTAATTCTGTGGATAAGTTTGAGGGTTGGTATTCTGATTTAATTGATGGTGAGATGTTTGGGGATTAAAAGTGTTTTGATTTTGATTTTGATTTTGGTTTTGCGGTGGTGGAGCGGATTGAGGTTGGGTATTTTGAGTATGAGAGGACATTTGAGAATGATGGTTCTGAAGAGGTGGTGGAGTTTGGTAGGAGGCTGAAGCTTATTGTGGATTTTGGGTAGTTGGGTCTGTAGCGGGGGGATTCTGAGTGAGCGGCATGCCTTGAGCTGGATCCATGTTAGAAGAAGGGAAGTAGATAGGAGGCCTTCCCTCTGTAGTATTAACATTATATCCTGGCGGAGGCAAATCCTGCCTTCTCTGCATCTCTACCCTCATCTCTGCAATCTGTTGCATCAACTGCAGAATCAACTCATTTTTGTACGCTATGGTGGGTTGAGCCACCACAACGTCAGTGAGGCTAGCTTTTTCAGTGTTATCTCCCATAATCGTCTTTCCTTTATCAGAATTTTTTCGTGGGAAGGAATCTGCAGGACCTTTTGATCTGGTAAAGTAAGGATGATTTGCCAGCTTAATCAACACAGATCAGTTCAAAATACCTGAGGAGGAAAACAACTCAAAGGCAGATTTGTCAGTTTGGACTCAGAATACAAAACACATAATATCACACATAGAGCAGATAAACACACAAGTTGCTATGTTTGAGGAATATCTTCAACCCACAAGTAAGGACGGGAACAAATTTCAACAAGCAGGAATTTGCTTGCTCTTTTAGTTTGACACTATCTTAGAAAGGCCAAATCACGTTGAGCTAAGGTCTTCTTGCAATTGCTCTCTGACGTCCGTTGATCTGATCTTTGTATCCTCTTGTAATATGAAAAGGAAGAATGAAAAATTTTAAAATCTAGGGGCCGGGCCTTGGAAGGCTGCCTACGTATCTCACAAGGAGAAGTCAGGCCCAACGTAGTTCGAGTAGAAAATAAAACATTGATTTTTCATTCATTCATTCGTTGGGATTACAAGGAAACTTAAAGACAATCAAAGCTTAAAAATAAAACTAATGACTCCAGCTCAGTCATTTTCTTCTCTTCATCATCTTAGCCACGGGGAACGATCTCAACTTGAATCTTTCCCATGCCAATGAGAGATTTGAGGTCGTGACGAAAGTTGAGACACTTTTCAATATTGTGGTCTGTGGCGTGATGATGATAGGGACAACGCTTTCGGATTTTGTGCTGAAGAGAATATTGCATGTCCACATTCTTGTAGTAATGGGTAAAGACACCATTCTGAACTAAATTCGAGTAGATTTCCCTCATTGTTTTCTTGAAAGGAGTGAATGAACAATGAAAGAATCTGGTCCTCTCTGTGACTGGTATGTCAAGACGTGTTTCATCACATGCAAGGATGACGCCGTCACCCCAAGTATTAGGAGTACTATCCATACCGAATAAACAATGGACTGCATTTTTAAACCCAATACACTCTTCTATTGTATATCCCTTCTCCCTGGGATGACATTCACAAGTCTTGAGGAGATCTCTTAATCCCACTTGGCAGGATACTTTCTTAACGGGTCTTAGCAAGCCTCTAGACCGATAGTGTTAAAAAACGAGAGCACATGAGATGACCTCTATCTTCTTCCGGCCTTCGTGCGGATATGCTTTGAGAGAAATTTTGCTGTCTCCATTTGCCAGACGCCCCTCAAAAGAAGATGGGCGGGCAAGTATCTCCTCATAATTTCCTTTGTTGATTTCCTCTTCAGGGCTCTTCGGAGTAAATAGTGATTCATACAGACGCTTTCCGCGCTGCTTTTGCATCTCAATTCTCTCTTCTTCACTTGGTTCAGCTTGAATACCCTTTCCTTTGTCCATAGCGGCGATTTTGCCTTTTCTGAGACAGTAAAGTAGTGTTTTAGGATTTGTGGTATGGGAGGTGTCTTTTGAGTGAGAAACTCAAGACTCGGGAAATTTTGGTCAGACATTTTGTAATAGTGACTTGTGTATATTTTGGGAGTTTTTGGAAAGGAGTGGATTTCCGATATCCTCATTCATAGCAACATAACACATAAGCAGTTAATAACACATATACCGCGTCCTAAAACATACAAGGGGACCCTTTTGTGCTAAGGGTAGGCCTAGCGCATTTGAATGATGTACACGTGAATTTGAACCAAATAAACAATTCCCCCCCAAAATAAATTTCACAAATGAATAATAATGTTCACAAAGGGAAAAAAATAAAGGATAAAACATTAAAGACAGACCAACACAGGGGCCATTTGAAAGTGCAATAAAGGCAGGCCCACGCAGGGGCTAAAAACATCATAAATACATATAAAAAACCCACACATGGGCGAAATTCACTATGCTGTGCCTGATGGTCCTGCTCCGTTGCCGTCTCCCTGAGTCTTGTATTGCTGAAACATGTATCTTAGCATCAACAAAAATCCTTCACCCAGGCGTCCCTTGTCTTCCAAGCTTTCGTATCGCATCCTCTCAATTTTCTCCTTAACCCAAGTATCGAAATCATCATAACTACGCCTTAGTCTTTTCACCTCTTGCGTCATCCTCTCAAGAGTGTCTTGGTTCTCGACAAATTTAGCGTACATTTCTTGGGCCTATTTCTTTACCTCTTGCAGCTCGGCCACTGCCTTGGCTTCTTTGTCTGTCACGCTGCGAAAGCTGCGCGGGATTGGGGAGGAGATACCTTGTATGTCTTTTTTCAACCATTTTTTGTAACCCTCATCGTACCCAGCATTAAATTGGTCTGGAGCGATGATAGTTTTATCCATCCACTTGGCACCTTTCCATTCTCTGAACATTTCAGTTGCGTCATGCACCCTATCGTCCCCGATATTGTATATATAAATGCCATAGTACGCCTCTTCAGGTATAGTTTGTCTTCTCCTAAACTGTCGTAAGACTCAAAAGGGTGCGTAAGGGCGAATTCCCCAAATACCTGGTAGAGGAAGCACAACCTTTCTACGGCTCTCTACAATGACTTTTTTTGAGATGAAGCAGTCAAGCATCCATTGTAGATCTTCTTCTCTCAATTCGGAGTAAATCTGAGCCCATCTTCCCCTTGTTCTCCGATTGCCCATATTCCGCCATTACAACATGTCATTCAAATCTTTGAGGGTGTTTTTGTTGTCGAGAGTGTGCAGCTCCTGAGTCCCAGCACCCTTTGCCAAGTGGCTGAGAATCCACCACTGAAGGAGTAGGTTGCATCCTTGGAAGTATCGATGCCCTTTTTTGCATTTTCCTAAGGCTCGATACGTATTGGACAAGATGACCGGAGCTATAGGGTAGTACATCATTGTTCCTTGGTTCGTATACCCTTTGAACAAAGTATGCACGAGTATTATTACTCGGGTATTGATGCTCAAACTTGGACCATGTGGAAATACCATCGTTCCCAATAATGCTACAGCAAATGCTAGTGGACGAATTTCATTCCATTCTCTGTAGGAGATCTTGAACTCTCGGTTGTAAGTGGCGTAGTAGATTGCATGTCCAAATCGGATGTAAATATCTCTGAATGCTATATGGGAATCTTGGCACCAGTAGGCAAAGTCTTTTCCCAGTCCGAACCAGTCCGCAATATCTTCTACAGAAGGCTTGTTAGGGATAAAGATGTCTTCTTATTTTCTTGCTCTCCTTTCTATCCCAGTTCCTACCGTGTCTATGCAGTCTCGAATTTCCTCCAAAGTTGGGGTAATTTTGGCGGTTCCGAATCGAAACACCATTCTTTGGTTATCCCAGTAGCCTCTAAGGACTTCAACAAATTCTAGCCAACCGTTCATGTTGATCAATTCTATCAGAGCACCCACGTATTTGTTGAGGGTTCTTCTATGATCCCCGTCTAGATTGTCATGCCATATTTTGAGTTGGGGTGGCGCTGCTATGATCATGTCAAACTTTGGAAAACGGTCCATATCTACAAAACAGAAGCTAGTTAGGTTTACCCACCCCAAATTGGTTTTCACACGTACATTATTCAAATGTCAAATAAAATGAAGAAGTAATAATGGTAGGCTTATTTGACTAGTTCCATAGAAAAACATACAAAGACCATATTTAACACAAGCCTAGAATAAGGTAAGCACTCGTATACGATAAGGAAACAATGATTTATACAAATGTTTTAACGAATTAAAGAGACAAGTAACCTCAATGCTCTACTTTACAAATAAATAAATTTACTAGGCTGCTTCAAGTTATCATTTCTATTCATGAAAAAATACACAAAGAAATTGAACTTAGATGTCACATGCCATCATGAGAAACGCTCAAACTTTAGAAAATAAACCAAGAAACTCGAAAGCCTTGCCATAAAAAAAATTCGAAATCACACCATAGGGTACACATGAATTAAGAATATATTACTAGGATCTAAGTAATTAAGTAAAACATCAAAATAGTAGTGACAACTAAGTCAAGGCCAACAACGACTAGAGAGCAATCGATGGACTAAACTTGAGCATTTTAGCATATGACAAATCAGTAAAAAAAATTGAAAGAAAAGAAAAGAAACTACTGCTAAGAAGAGCTCGCAGACGTGAATGGAGGAAAGAAACTAACATTTTTTCATAACTAAAAAGCAAAAAAAAAAAAAAAAGAGAGAGAGACAGTAACAATAATGTTATTAATAAGAAGGAAAGAATCAAGAAACAAGACACGATAGCAAGCTTAACCTGAATTTTGTACCTCGAGACGTACCTTCAAAACTAAGGGATAAGATCCGCCCCCTTCCCCGTGAACAAGATGAAGTATATATATCCCAAAAAATTAGGGTTCGGAAGAGGTGGGAAAAGATGAGCCCAAACGGATTCGAAGCCCATCCACTCAAAAATTCAAAATCTTTTCCCCAAAAAGGAGACACCTCTTCTGACAAATTCGAATCTGTCCTTGAAAGGGAAAGGGCAATGGACGAACGGATGAACTTCACCGTCCTCGCCACTTGACGTGGCGCGATCTCTTATAGTCAAGGACGAAAATGCGTCTGCTATGGACTGCTGCTTTTGCAGAGATCGTACGAGGACCTGAAGAAATAACCGTTAGGACACGCGCCATTGGAGACTCTTCGCTCACGATGTGAAGGAGATGAAGCGCGTGTAATTGCCGCTTTGCCTTGGTGTTTCTGGGTTCGTTGATAATGGGGAAAAGGGAGATTGGGTTGGGCGAAAAGAACGGTTTAAAATTGAATGGGCTACTGTTAAAAAAAAAGTTTGGATCAAATAAAAGAAAAACATGGGTGGGCTGAGATTATTTATGAATGGGCTGAAAACTTCAAATAAAATGGTTGATGCAATTTGAACCAAAATTTACATTTTGTTGGGTATAAGGAAAAGGTTGAGTTCGGATCTTAGAGAAATGGTCAAATTGAGATTAATTAAGGAATTCAATCAAAATTTAAATAAAATAAATTAATCAATTAATTAACGACTTTCTTAAAATTAACGAAATAAATTGGCCGGCCTAATTGTAAAATAACTAGTCCAAAGGGATAAGCATAATAAGGGTAAACTAAATAGTAAAACATTTAAACGAAATGAAATTCTTTAAGACAATTTTGAATATTTATAAAATATTATAATTATATACGTAATTAAATAATATATATATATTATCTAAAAATTATAAGAAATGACAAAAGCATTCAAAACCACGCAAAATTTATATTTTTCCCTGAAATTTATAGAACTAATTATTTTAAATTATTTGGAAAATTTAAGAAACTCGAGAATTAATTTATACCGAGGAGGGTTGAAATTGGGTGTCAACAGTAAGAATTTTCAAGAACTTGAGTTTTAAACTAAAACGGTGATTGTGGATTGATTTTAACTCTTTTTCGTATTGGTTTTCACCGATGAGCTCCAACTGTGTTAGGTAATGTTTTCGAGTAAAATTTTTTGAATTCAAACCTCATTTTCATAAATGAATTTTCGAGTTGATAGACCCATTTTCAAAGTGTATGATATGAATATTGCTATTTAGGGAATCTTATTATGATTGTTTGATTGAATTGGATTGTGTGACTTTTGATGTTATTTGGAAAGGAAAGAATCAATTCTTGAATTAAATTTTTGAATGGCTTGAGGCAAGTGATCTCATAAATATTGTAAATCTAGTAGAATCATGTATTTTCCTTCATTGTTTGTGTTGGGGAGTAATGAGAATGAGGTGATGGATTCATCGTTCCACTTGATTAGTCTTAATGCATAAAAAAGGTACTAATAAAAAGGTAACATGTTAATCATAATGTTTTGTGAATTGCCTTGTTATAGACCCTATTTTATTGATTGATGATATACTTACATGACATCACTATGGACTTGAATTGTTTAAATTGTTGTCTCTTTCTTATTATGTGAAATTGCTTATTTGCATTGATATTGTTGTGCATCGTGATGAGACATATTATGCCGAAGAACAATTGTTCAGACAAGTGACATAATATAAATTCAAAGGGAAATGATTCCGGTTAGTGATGTGTAAAAAGATGAATGAAAATAGTTCTGACTAGTGACATGATATAATATCAAAGGGAAATGGCTCCGACTTGTGATATTGTACTGAAGGAAAATGGTTTCAGCAAGTAATGTCATATAAAGTCGAAGGAAAATGATTTCATCAAGTGATATGATATAAAGACGAAGGAAAATAGTTCCGACCAGTGATATTGCACTGAAGGGTAATGGTTCGGGAAAGAGTTGACTATTTTGATTTGATGCATTTGATACTTGTTATTGATCTACTTGTTACTTGTGATTAATGCAATTGATACTTGTGATTGATTCATTTGACAAATGTGATTGACATATTTTATGTGTGTTGGTCATTGAATTGTGACTATTGAACTGTGATTGTTAAGCCCTCTCAATTGTGTATCATGAAACTATTAGGCCGGGTTGATTTCTTTGTAGGTTTTAATTTTAGGAGGTTTTCTTGGAATGAAAGGATTACTCGTTTTATAGATAGTAATGCCTTGTTTATATTGTTACTTATTGAGTATCGTGTTAAGTAGTACTCAGTCCTTTCTTCTACACTTGTGTAGGTTCTGAGCTAGGTACCATGTGTTACGACTGGGGAGCACCCCCTAGAAGTAACCGGCATCGTCGACCTCTCAGAGGTCTTGGACAAGCCTCTTAGCATTCATTCATCGCATTGTCAAATAAATTTAGCGGAAAATTTATAACTTTTCATAACATAACATAATGCTAAAACATCACTTCATTTAAAATATCATAAGTACATAGTTAAGACACTAAGTCTCGTCTTGCCATCTTAGACTCAACATCAATAGAATAAAATAGAATAGGATAGGGACACAAACCTTAACAACATAAATGAATACTTCTATACTATTACATGAACTTAAATAACATCTTAACATGAAGGTCCTTGAATCATAAGGACATACTTGAGCTTGGGAATAACTATCCAAGCTCTTCATTTATGAAATATCCTCTAGCCATCACCACCTACACTTTGTTTAAAAAGATGAAGAAGAATAGTATTATATAAGAATGCACTAAGTATGATAACCAAGCAAAAACATGATTTAAAGAGTCCATTTCGTTGGAAACCATGCATCATATCTTTTAGTAAAACTTCATGAATAATTGATACAATAAACACAATATAGTTCACATATATTATATAGACATGGATACTATTCACAACCACACATAATTCCATATATCACATTTAAGGCACATTCAACATATTCATAGTCTTACCTTAACTCACCCACCCCAAAGAAACCCTTAAGTAATACTTAAAGCAATGCATAAATAGTGTCCCATTCCACAATTCACACCAAAATATCACCTTAATGTCACCAAGGTGAACATTCATACAACCTTCATCATTTTAAGCATATACATTCATAGAGACATAACATATCATGAAACACATACTTCACATAAGAACCACCACTTAAGACAACCACAAGTCACACTAGTGCAATGTGCAAGTAGCATTCCATAAGACTACTCATACTAAGTGTTCCTATGAAGTCACCCTAGACTTAGGCACATCACATTCAACAAGGTACAATACATGCATTTAACCTTAGACATAAGACACATATGCTTCCTAGACCATCATATAGGAACTAATTCATTTATTACATCATAGTCATAATTCATTTAGTCATCATACACATCTCAAGACAACATGCAAGTCAATACTAACAATATCATCATAATTAAGTAATATACAACATTGTATATATAGAGAGTTCATCTCATCAATACATCATAATACCTTACTCATAATCCCAATCTAAGCCTACTAGTGCAAATGTGAAGCCCCATAACCTCACACCTACTAAGTAAACCAATCAAGGAGATCACAAGCATTTTCACTCACTTCATACATCAGCTTAACAAGTATAGCCAATAACATGCATATTAAGTAAGACCTTCATCTTGTAGACAATAAGACCAATACTATGCATATCATTATAACAAGTATGTTAACACCATCATTTCATGCATAAGATACATATACATATACATATAAAACACCTTCTTAGAATTCCCTTCAAGAGCTACTTGTGCAATGTATAGGTAAAGTCTCATTCCCTCACCTACACTAAGCAACATCCCTTAGGCAGTCCTAGTTAGGGTTCATCATCTTACTTCCATTGCTCATTTTACATTTGGGAAACTTTGCCTTAACCGATATTAGACCATGTGAGCTAAACATGAAATCCTGTGTCATACCCTCACACCGAAAGGAGGGCATCCTACTTTCCAAGGTAGGACATCAACATCATCATAACATCTAGGTGAATCCACTTGATTGGTTCCTATGGGGGCACATAGTTAAGGAACTAGGAGTTTGTTACTAGAAACCCTCTTCATGTTAATTAACTTGGAGTTTCCACCTCATGAGAACATTTGGTGAACCTACCTTTCTTTTGGGAAGGGACACCTCATTTGGTGAATCTACCTTCCTTTTGGAAAGGGACACCTCATTTGGTGAACCTACCTTCCTTTTGGAAAGGGACACTTCTCATTGTCAAGTTCACTCGGTGCTAAGCTAACTTTCCATTTTCGAAAAGCCTTTAAGTCTTCATTAAACATTAGAGTATAAAATAGGTTTTAAGAGATTAACTCCTTATTTAACATGTACATAGCTTATATGTTAATGATGAGAATGTCCTTTTATCAATAACTACATCATGTGAGAATAACCTTTATCAAAAACTACTTCATTTGAGAATATCCTTTAACATAATCATAACATAGTCTAGTATAGAGTACAATTAAGGAAACCATCCAAGAGACTCTCATTTACTAGATTATCATTAACATGCTTCATTCATACATTCATGTAAGAACATTACATCATAACATAATAATAAGATGCACAAGAGAATCACTTCCATTCCCTCATAATCATATACCTACCATCATCTCGCATCCATCATGTTCATAGCTTAATCATACATTCATAAATTATGTATATAAAGAAATCACCCTAGGAATCCCCTCAAGTCCCACTTGTGCAATGTATAGGTAAAGTCTCATACTCTTACCTACATTAGTACACCTCTCAATTTATCCTAGTTAAAGTGCATATTTTTACTTTCATTCATTCAATTAACACCATGAACATATTACACTTATAGTTATGCATGAGATGTGTGAGTGTACATATTGGTTATCATGATCACCTAAGAGAAACCACCTAGTCATTGATGAAACAACCCTCCAAAGGATCACAACACATATACAATATCCTCAAGTCATGAACAACTCACATATAGAGCATTAGGGACTATAGACCACACGCCCACATTAAATCATAGGAGACAAGAACATATTCAACATTTGAATAGAAGACCCGTAACATACAAGGATCACACATTCATATAGGGTTACATAGGTAGGGGTTATTCTATAATAGTATTCATCAACATCAAACTTGTAGACCATACCTTACCCTAACATGGAGCTTATGGTTGTCCCTAAGAAGACGGTTTCTCCTCACAAGAGAGGCATAAGGAATGGACCAAAGGCTCTACAACCCGTTCTAGTGATTATTCATTGCAAAGCTTGTGGTAGAGTAAAGTTTCCACATTTATTTTGTTGCAGTGGGATTAAGCAGAACCCTGGTGAAGAGAACAATTCTACCGGTTGATCAAATTGAAGGGATATTTTCTTCATTTTCAAATCCCTTTCTTTGTAGTAGAATCTCCGATTAGAAAATAGGAATGTTACGTTATATCATGCCCGCATTGTGTACAATAGTGTAGTCATTGCAGCATGTACTCAAATTCCATGTTAAGTAGTACTATATCAGTTGGCTTTATTCTAACCTTCATTAATTGGTGAAAAAAAAGAAGATGAACTTGCCACTGTGAGACTGGTATTATAATCTTAAGATGATATTAAATTCATTTCAAATGAAATTAGGCAAGCAAATAATTATATGTAAAGTTAAAGTGCTAAAGTAAGTTATCCTGCCAAGTTTAGTTTTTTTTTTGCGTGTTTTCTAGAAAAAACACTTATACTTATGTTAACGGAAAAGGACCCAAAATACCCCTAAACTATAAGAAAATATTTAAAAATACCCTTCATCAATCTTTTGGTCTAAAAATACCCTTTCATTCACCTTTTTGATTCATTTATACCCTTGAAACTAACAATTCTCTATTTATTCTTTATTTCTAAAAAAAATTATTATTTGTCATTCTCCTATTGGATAATATCAAGAGACCACCTCAATATTATTTCTCATTATTTATCCAAACCAAACAATATAACTCTTCAAGACCCAATTTTTTGTATATGAAAAAAAAAACATTATATTTTATAAAATAAAGACTAAGTACTAAAATTAAACTAATAACAACCAAGAAGAGAAGAATGTAGTAGAGAGATAAAATAGAAAACTTTTATCTTCCTTATTCTTTATGTATTTTCCATATAGGTTACAATCCATTTTATAGGCACAAGAGGGTTATAATGGACATTCACTAATTTTGTTTACAACACTCCCCCCTTGGATGTCCATGTAAAATAAAATCTTAGTAAAGTAACAAATATAAATAGTTGTTCGTAATACGCATTACTTGCTGCCTCACTAAAAACCTTATCAGGAAAACCAGTGGGATAAAACCTTGATTAAGGAAAAAAGAGTACAATGCATATTTTACTCCCCCTTATGAAAACCACGATTTACCTGCCCAAGTTTTCTCATTCCAATCTTGTATACCATCTTCTCAAAAGTTACGGTTGACAAAGACTTGGTAAATAAATCAGTCCCATTATCACTCGAACGAATCTGATGTACGTTGATATCACCATTCTTCTGGAGCTCATGTGTATAGAAAAACTTTGGTGAAATGTGTTTCGTTCTATCACCTTTTATGAATCCTCATCTGAGTTGGGTACTTTGTCGCATTTCAAACCATATTTTTCTCGAATAAGGTGTATAATGGACCTTAACCACACACATTCTCGACTTGCCTCATGTATAACTATTATCTCAGCATGATTTGATGAAGTGGCCACGACAGACTGTTTCATAGATCTCCAAGATATGGCAGTACCCCCACATGTGAATACATAACCTGTTTGAGATCTAGCTTTACGTGGGTCAGACAGATATCCTGCATCAGCATAGCCAACAAGGTCTGGACTACAATCGTTAAAATAGAATAAACCCATATCAATAATCCCTTTTAAATACCACAATATGTGTTTGATTCCATTCCAATGTCTCCTAGTAGGAGCAGAACTATATCTTGCTAACAAATTAACCAAAAAGGTTATATCAGGCCTTGTAGTGTTAACAAGGTACATTAGTTCACCAATTGCACTGAGATATGATACTTCAGGACCAAGAATTTCCTCATCCTTTTCTTGAGGTGGAAATGGATCTTTATTCACATTAAGTGATCGAACAACCATTGAAGTACTTAATAGATGTGCTTCATCCATATAAAATCTTTTCAACACCTTTTCTCTGTATGCATATTGATGAACAAAAATACCGTTTACAAATGCTCTATTTGCAAACCAAGACACAATTTATCTTTTTGAGATCTTTCATCTCAAATTCAATCTTTAAATAATCGATTGCCCTGTGAAGTTCCATTGGAGTTTCAATAAGGTTTATGTCATCGACATAAACAACAAGTACAACAAACCCTGATACTTTTTTTTATAAACACATATGGGCAAATCGCATCATTTATATAACCTTCCTTAGATAAATACTCACTAAGACGGTTATACCACATGCGTCAAGATTGCTTCAAACCATACAATGATCTTTGCAATCTAATTGAGTTTATTTCCCGAGGCTTTGAACCGTATGTTTTGTGAATTTTGAATCCTTCAGGAATTTTCAAGTATATCTCATTATTGAGTGATCCATAAAGGTAGACTGTAACCACATCCATAAAATGCATTTCATGTTTCTCATGGATCGTGAAACTAATGAGATAACACAATGTTATTGCATTCATAAAGGGTGAGTATGTCTCTTCATAATCGACGTTGTGCCTTTGAGAAAATCTTTGTGCACAAAGACGTGCTTTGTAATTTTGTATTTCATTTTTCTCATTTCTTTTCCACATAAAACCCCATTTATAGCCAACAGGTTTAACACCATTAGGTGTTTGTACTATAGGCCCAAAAAATTCGCGCTTGACAAGTGAATTCAATTCTGATTGAATTGCTTCTCGCCATTTTGGCCAATCATTTCCTTGTCGACATTCTTCAATAGATTGAGGTTCAAGGTCCTCACAATTTAGCATAATTTTTTATGCAACATTGTATGTAAAAACATAATTCACCGCTATTTCTGAGCGATTCATATTTGTTTCATCATCATTTGATTTTATGGATAGATCATTATTTTCTTGAGTCTCACACTAATTGATTCCTCCAAGGATATCAGAATTACTCACATCTTGACTTTCTAAGTGAGGTTTTTTCATATTGTCATTTTGATCTTTTAATTTTTTTTCCCTAGGATTTTGATCCTTTTATCCTAATGGTCTACCACGCTTCATGTGTACTTTTGAATCATTAGCTAAGACACTAGTTGATGGTCCTACGGGGATATAATTCGAATTGGGACATTCTTTGCAGGAATATGTGATTTAGTAATCCTTTTCAAAGCTGTAAATGCATTTGATATTTGATTTGCGATTTTCTGCGAATGAATGATCTTTTGTACTTCTTCTCACAAATGGAAGTAAGAGAATCAAGATGAGAAAATGATGGATTTTTACACAAAATTTCTCCTTTAATTTCATTACTTTCTCCCCCTAATTTTGGGAAAAGTGTCTCATCAAATTGACAGTTTGCGAATCGGGCTGTGAACATATCTCCAGTTAATGGTTCAAGGTAGCGAATAATAAAGGGCGATTCAAACCCAATATATATTCCTAACCTTCTTTTGGAGACCATCTTAGTGCGTTATAGTGGTGCTACCGGCACATACACAACACATCCAAAAGTTCTGAGATGAGATATATTGGGTTGTTGACCCAAAACCATTTGCAATGGAGAAAACTTATGATGATTTGTCAGCTTGAGACAAATAAGTGCCGCAGCATGCAAAATCGCATGACCCCACACAGAAGTGGGCAACTTTGTTTTCATAAGTAATGGTCTTGCAATCAACTGCAGTCGTTTAATTAATGACTCAGCCAGACCATTTTGAGTGTGAACATGAGCTACATAATGTTCAACTCTTATCCAATCGACAGACAATAATCATTGAATGTTTGGGATGAAAACTCTGCAGCGTTATCAAGGCGAATAGACTTAATCTGATTATCAGGCAACTGTGCCCGTAATCGTATTATTTGTTCCAACAATTTTGTAAATACCAAATTTCAAGATGATAATAGGCATACATAAGACCATTGAGAAGAAGCATCTATCATGACCATAAAATATATAAATGACCCACTTTGTGGGTGAATTGGCCCACAAATGTCCCCATGTATACTCCAAGAAAGCAGGGGACTAAATTTTGACCTTTGCTGGTGATGGTCTCACAATTAAATTGCCTTAATAACACGAATCACAAGAAAATTCACCATTTAACAGAATTTTCAAATTCTTTATTGGATGCCCATTTGAATTTTCTATAGTTCGTCTCATCATTATAGACCCAAGATGTCTCCGACAACCATGCCAAAGTACAAAGGTATTGGGATCAGTAAATGTAATACCTCAAAAATAACCTAGGTGAAGCTAGAGCCTAACATGGTTACAATGAGGGTCTAAGGTCCTAAATTGGTTTATAATGTGGTATTGAGGCAGTGTCTAGAGTTTTAGGTGCATTGGAAGTCAAACGTCAAGGGACGACGAAGACGTTCGACGACTAAGTCACCTATGTGTCTCATATGTTGTTATATTCCTATATGTGTGTTTCATTAGATTATAAGGTTCTTATATGAGTTATTATAGTGTTTAAAGGCAGTGTGTTGATTTTCATGAAGTTTGGAGGTCACACGTCCAAGAACATCCATGACGTTCGAAAGGTTTGCCTTAAAAAGACCTTGTGTGTCTTGGCATGTTTCGTCGAGTTTTATGTGTTTGTTTTTGATGAAATTGATATGGGAGGTCCTAAACTTGTATATGAAAATATTTGGGTTTGAAATGTCTAGGAAAACATCCGCAAGGACCATCCAAGGGTCCTTGAGGAAGGACCCATGTTGGTGGCCAAAACTGCCCAAAGCATTCCTACCTACGGATGGCAAACGACGGCTCGTGGCCTGGTCGACGCCCCGTAGGTGGAGGGAGTCAATGGTTACTTTTAATAGGGAGATAAGCTCCCATTTTCCAGGCTCTGACCCAATCGACGAAGGACAAGACGGTCCGTTTGTGGACTGACGCCCCGTCGATGGGTTGTGTTCCAGCGCATTCACTGTAAGTCAAGGAATGAATTGGTAAATTAAACCCACGTCCAAATAAGAGAAAGGGCGGTTAATTAGGGTTATTTTAGGTATTTTAAGTGGATTTATAAGTCCTAAATACCTAGATGAACTCATTCTTCAAAATCAAAACCCAAAAATATCTTAGAAATTCTCTAGAACTCCATTGAAGCCAAAACTCAAGGAAGAGCTTGAACTGGAGATTTAAGTGGTAATTCTTCATCAATTTAGTGGATTAACATCATTGAGGTATGGTTTTTGATCCTTGAAACTCTATTCATCAAGGAGCCCAAAATTAAAAGAGATTTCTAAAGTTTTCAGAAGATGAACTTGTCCAATTTTATGAACTATCCATGTGTTCTTGCATTAAAGGTTTTAAAGCATTGTATATTGATTGAATTGTTGTTAATTAGAAGATTTTACTCAATTAACCTATGAACCCATGTAATTGATGAACCCTAGTTTTTGACTCCGTTTTTGGTTACTTGATATTGACTTAATGCTTATGAATTCTAGTGTAGTTTTCTATGGGCTATTGAATGATGTAAGAATTATATTGAATTGATGTATAGGTTGTCTTATATTGATAAATCTATATTGAATTGACCTAGATTCATTGAGTATTATGGTTTTTGTATTGAATTGTTGATTATGGCCATGGGTAAGGGCCTTATGGTATGGAATCGGATGATTTAACTTTAGATTGAAGTGGTGAGAATAGATTGGTGGTACGCTGCCCTAATTCTCTTTATTTTATGAAATGTAGCTCTTGAATTATGTTGTGATTGGTATGGTCCATTTATAGTGGCGGTGCTATGTGCTTTACTTGCAATTGATGTGGCCTCATCGGTATTACTTTATGTATTATGATGATCATGACCTTGTCGGAAATTACTTGATATATTGTGATGATATGTGTAGTTGATTAAGTGAAGTATGATCATATTCATCTACTTGTGATTAAGTGAAAGTATGTGTTTTTCTATTGTTGTTAGGTGATCATGTTAAACTATGACTATGTTATTAGGTGTGTAGTCTTAGAGTTGATGCATGATTGTTCCTACTTGACTATATGAGTCTATGGTGATTATGTTGATGATGTTATAGTAGTGTATAGGATGACCTAAAGATGATGTTGGTTATGTCTATGTGCTTCTAGAATGATATGTTATATGTGAAGTATATTGTGTCTTGTGTTGGTAGACTTGTGTCCCTTACTTGATACATGTATGAATGTGAATATGAGACGTCTTGACTTAGGATGTTAAAGCCTATTAGTCTTGAATGTATGAATGAAATGAGACCTTGAATGATGTTAAGAAGGTCCTTTATGTGGAACCTTAAACCTAGTGGTA
Organism: Solanum sitiens; assembly: GCA_016801875.1. Lineage (NCBI taxonomy): Eukaryota > Viridiplantae > Streptophyta > Magnoliopsida > Solanales > Solanaceae > Solanum > Solanum sitiens. The sequence goes on from JABWTJ010000112.1 coordinate 691,951, forward strand.
AGGTTATGAACATTGAAGTCGAAAGTCATAATGGTATCCTTCTTGTAATGAATGATGGACTTAAGGTTGGTTGGCTGGAAGGACATCATATCATCCTTAGGAAATTCATTAGAGCTATCTTCGTCGCCATTGTAAGGCAACCCTAGGGACCTTTTTGGTAGGGTGAATGTAATTGGGTTATGAACTTGATATGGAACCCCTTTGTATGAACCTTTAATGTAAATTACTCTATGAGAACAAAGGCTAGCACCGAGCGAGTATGGTTTGGGAAGTAGCTCTAGTGAAGAACTAGACTAGAGTACAAAGAAGACCCTTCATATTCCTTAACCATGTGCCTACATGGGATGTGTCTAAGTTCTACCATTGGCAAGTAGAACACCCTCCATCGGAGTAGGTTACAACTCCGGATTTCATGATTTTCTACTATGGTCTATATCGGTTATTGTCTATTCTCATCATATGGGATACCTATTAGAATCAGAGAAGTTCTATAAAGTTTAGGTGGTGGTATGGGACGCTATCTCGACATCGCACAATAGGCTTTGAAGAGGTTAGTGAGAGTCCCTAAGTCTTCTCCAAGACCATTACTTGAATGTCTTTATGTGATGAATGCCTCTTAAATGAACTAATGAATGTAATGACTTAAGTTAAGAAATCATGTTAAATGAATAAGTATTTATCTAGAGTAGTTAAGGGTTGTCTAGTTAAGGTGTGAAGGGGGCATATGAATAGTCACTTCGTATCTTACCTAGATAAGTCTTAAGAATGACTCTAGTTAGGGAAGTTGGTTCATTATGTAGACATGATACAAACCTAGGTAGTCTCAAGGATTATTTAGGCAATCTTGAAGAGGTCAATCATGGACGTTATCTTTTTGATTTACTTAAGTAAATCTTTTGATAACCTTTGGAAGGGAGAATGTCATATTATATGTATGTTGTTGTATTGAGTGAGAATGATCTTATCCTAGGTAATATATATGATCTCTTAAGTGTGTGTGAAAGAGATTGTATGGGCGGTCGCTTCACAACTCACTCAAGTGAACCTGAATCACCTTTGATAGGAGGATCTCATGTTGATGTGGTTGGTGTATTGTAAGTGTGTGTATCTCATTATAGGTGGTCTTAAGGATCATTTAGGTGTGCCTAGAGAGGGTGTATAGGCAGTCTCTCTTTGTCTTACTTAAGTAAGTCTTAGGATAACTTTTAGTGAGAAGATTGCATGCTAGAAAGTGTCCAAGGTGAAGTTGAGAAACTTTATTGTAACAGTGAAGGTGTAACAATGAATGTTCACTGTCAGGTTTTCCTAAAAATGTGATAAATTGTTTAAGTGACTTCTTATGTGTTTCTAAGGTGTGAAATATTGTTCTTATGCTTATATTATGATATTTAAATCAAAAGATGCATATTTCCAATAAATGTACGTTTTCATGATTTTTATGCATTATGTCATACTTAGTACATGTGTTTGTACTAATTACATGCTTTTATCTATCTCTAAAGTGATTCATAGGTGAAGGTGCTTTTGGGAGCTAAGCTTGGATTAGAAGATCTTTCAAGCAAGTTGAAGTATGTCCTCATTTGATCCGAGGACATAGATGTCTTTTATTTCTTTTATTGAAGTATTGTAATAGACTAAGTATTTCTTTATTCGTATTGTATGGGCCGTGTCCCAAGTATTCTTGAGTCTAAGATTTGATGAAATGAGACTTAGTATTTCCTATGGATTTTATATGAAAGATGTTTTATGATATTTGTGTGAAAAGTTTTAATTCTGCACTACCTTTCATATGTTTGTATGCGATGAGCGATATGGAAGGGCTTGTACAAGACCTCCGAGATGTCAAGTACGCCGGTCAACGACCTAAGTAATGCCCTAAATTCTAGGGTAAATGTGCGGATCGTGATAGTAAACCCCCGGTTTACTATAGAATGTGCCTCAATCGCACTAATTTTTGTCCAATACAATCCATAAGATTAGACCGTGAATTTTTCTACAACATGTGTCTGCCCGGAGACAATTTTGGTTATATCAAGATATTCAAGTTTCATTTCATCAATTGTCTTGATATGATAACCATTTGCACGAATATCTTTGAAACTCAATAAGTTTCTTCTAGACTGGGGAGAAAACATGACATTATTTATTATTAGTTTAGTTCCCTTGGGCAAAATTATAATGGTTCTTTCAAAATCCTTAATCAAATTAGTACTACCAGATATTGAAGTAACATTCATATTGTCCATACTCAAATGAGAAAAATATTTCTCATTGTTGAATATCGCGTGTGTTGTACCAAAATCAGTCAAGCAAATGTCTTCATAATTTGATAATTTGCTTGGAGAATTATCCATATCTTCAAAAGTAATGAAATAAATTTATATTAAATTTTTAGTTATCTTCTATTAAATAATTTAAGAAATAATGTAAGTGTTAAAATGACATTTGACTCATTAATAATGAATAAGATTTTTATCACTCAAACCTTTAACACTAAATTTGATTTAGTTTAGCATATATAAAATACATATTAATATAATTTTAATATCTTGAGAGGACATTTGAGTGAAAAAAAGGAAAAGATGTTTCCACTTACCAATTTAGGTAGTGCTCTTACTTTTACATTAAATATAACGTATATATTTTCCTTTATGGTCACAAAAAGTTAAGAAGAAAATATAATTTTAATATTTCTCAATTCTTCTTCAAATTATAACATTTCAACTCACATTCCATTGGTGTTTCTAAAAGAAGGGACTTAATGAATATGCATGGATAAATATGAACACTTTGACTATTTATTTTTCACATGTGACCAATCAAAATAAGAAATATCAATAACATTAGCAAATATCAACCATGATTATTCTTCCATATCTACATAACCGTCACCAATTAAGTGATCTATTTTTTCTTCAGGGTGTGTGAAGAAATCTGCCACATCCAAGTGTGTTATGTCAACATGATCGGTGATAAAATTAGTTTCAGCATTTTTATCCCTTCCTTTTAGTGATGCTTGGTAAAGCTCAACCAAGTGTTTTGGAGTACGAAAATCACATGCATAATGACCCCTTCCACCACATCGGAAACATTTTATTTTAATTGTTTCACGTTTCTCATCTTTTCCTTTTCCCCTTTGATAGTTATGTTTCTTTGGTGAATAATTAACACCTGGAAAATGATTTCGCTCTTGGTCATAATTACGACCACGTCCACGACCTCCTCTTTCACGTCTAGCGTGGTGGGTGTACACCTCATTCACTTCAGGAAGTGGTGTAGATCCAGTGAGACGATTCTCATGATTTTTCATTAACAAATCATTATTTTGTTCAGCCACGAGAAGATGAGAAATCAATTCAGAATACTTCTTGAAACCATTTTCTCGATATTGTTGCTGTAAAAGCACATTCGAGGCATGAAATGTGGAGAACAATTTTTCCATCATATTAACATCATTAACTGTATCTCTACATAGTTTAAATTGAGAAGTAATTCTGAACATGACAGAATTGTACTCATGAATACACTTAAAGTCTTGTAGACTTAAATGCAACCAATCATATCGTGCCTTTGGATGAATGACCATCTTCATATGGTCATATCTTTCTTTTAGATTATTCCACAAAACGAGTGGATCTTTGATTATGATATATTCAATTTTCAAAATTTCGTCAATATGATGAGTAAGAATATCATTGCTTTAGCACAGTCTTATTTTGATGTTTTATTTTCAATTTTAATGGTGTCTCCAAGACCCATAACATCCAAATGGATTTCAGCATCCAGTACCCATGAAAGGCAGTTCTTGCCCGAACTATGAAGGGCAACGAAATCAAGTTTAGTATGATTAGACACAATAAAGAAGAAAAATAATAATACCTTATCCTTCAAATTTAGTCTTCAAAACTTTGATATGACCGAGTCTCGTGCTGATAACGTGCTATAAAATAAAGACTAAGTACTAAAATTAAACTAATAACAATCCAGAAGAGAAGAATGTAGTAGAGAGATAAAATAGAAAACTTTTATCTTCTTTATTTTTGGTGTATTTTCCATATAGGTTACAATGCCTTTTATAGACACAAAGGGGTATAACGGACATTCACTAATTTTATTTACAACATTATAGTTTTTTTTAATTATTATTTATTTTTTGATTCAACTCCTCTGAATTTCCTCAATTGTTTCTTAGATTGAAGACTCATGACATAAGAAAAAATTAACGTTCAATATTTAATTAATTAAATTAAGATTCTAAACATGATTAATATTTTATAAACAAATTTATTATGTCATAATCACAACAATATGTTATCTTATCCATAAATACATTACACACATTTTTTTCTATTTTCCTACTTAAACTTTCCCTATGGCTACGACCGTCCATCTGCTATTTTTTCTAATGAGTTAATCTTTCATGTAAAATTGTTTGCAGAACTTTTTCTTTGAAAAGTATTTATCACAGATTAACAAAATATTAAGTTAATAATTTTTATTGTTATTTTAAATAAGAAGATAGATATTGTAGCACTATTAATATTTTTATAATATATTAATTATTTAAAAAAACATTTAAAAATAAAACTTAGAGCAAATACAAAAATTACTTGATTTTTTTTAAAATGGGGGTCATATATATTTTTGATTTGAATAGATTATTGAAAAAAATTAATAGAGATGAGATTTTTACTTTATCTAATAAGAAAATGACAATTAAGATTTTTTCTTTGAAAAATTAAAACAAAATAAACTTTGGTTGTTAGTCATTAGTCAAAAAGGTGAATGAAAGGATATAACTGAGTCAAAAAGGTGAACGAAGGTGTATAAGTAAATCGAAAAGGTGAATAGAAGGATATTTTTAGACCAAAAATGAATAAAGGGTATTTTTAGACTTTACCCTATAGTTCAAGGGTAAGTTTTAGCCCTTTTGAGTACATTTAATGATGAACCCACAATTAAAGCGAGGAGATAAAAATCAGCCAAAAAATATACAATTTTTTTAATTTAATTTTTCCCTATTTTCTCATCTATTTTACTAGTTATAAGAATAAAATTCATGGTGATTATCATTTATTGTTCTTAATTTTTATATTCTTTATTGAAAATCAAAATCCATTCTCTTATTTATTTATGAAATTATTGGTATTTCCTTTTAATGACCCCTTAAAGTCACAATAATTACAAAAAATAAAGAGACAAGAAAATGTATGTGACCAAAAAAATATATAAAGGGCAAGCTTCTTCTTTTCAAATAACTTTACCAATATTTACGTATTATAAGGTCTTTCAATATTGTCTCTCATAATCTTCGTAAATTAAATATAACTTTTACTTTTTCTTTGAATTTAGAATTACACTTTCCATATTTTTCATTTAAAAATTTTGTATGAATTAATGTATAAAAAGTAGCCTAATTTATAGGTTCATATTTTAAAGTAACAATTGTGAAAAAGTTTAGAATATAAATAAGACAAGCTACATGAAACTATAAATTTAATAACATAATTAGCTTATATAAAAAAGATTATTAACAAAATAGATTAAATAATCTGAACCACCTAATAATATATGTAAAGTTAGCACATAAAGAATTATTTCCTTGTACATCCCCAAACTTATATTATAGTGTCTTCTACTTTTTTTCTTCAAACTAACTTATCAGTTTTTTTTCCTTTTTTGTTTTATTTCCCAAACTTTCTTTACCAAAAGTTTACTTCTGTTACAAATTCTTGCAAATTTTGCATGAGCGATAATTGTCGCAAAGGGAGTAACATATATTATTTGAAAATTACGTTAAGACTACTATTAATCACAACTTAAAATATTTAAAAACATATTAGAAATTTGATTAAATCTTAAAATTTAACATGTGCCATATTAATTCGGATTAGAAAAATAACATATATTTATTTGAAAATTACATACTTGAAATACTTTTGAAAAAATATATTAAAATATAATTAATTCTTAAAATTTCACATGTGCCATATAAATCATAATAATTAATAATTTAAAATATTTTTATAAATATTTTAAAATTAATTCACTCTCGAAATATCACATATGACAAAGATATTATTGAAAAAGTACGTTAAAAATATAATAAAAATAACAAATAATAAAAACTTAAAAATTTAATTAACTCTTCTAATTTTATTTATATGACATAAAAATTACTAAATGAATATACATTGGGCCCGAGCTTATATACATACATATATATATATATATATATATATATATATATATATTTGCAACTTCTTAATTTCTTTTATATCAGCTAAATATAGAACAAAATATGATCGCGCGAAGCACAGTTTGGTTAGCTAGTCATATATATTATTTCATTAGTCCACAATTTATGTGGTACACATAGAATTTTGAGAGACAACTATTTTGTTTATATATTTTAAATTATTCAAGTTTTCAATCATTGTAATTTACGATACTCTTTACACCATTTTAAAATATTACATATTACTTCCTGTATTCTTTTTTTTGACATCGATAAAATTCTAAGAGTTAACTGAATTTGTTAAATCTTCAAATATTATAAATGGTTAATTATCATGATATGTAATATGTTTTATAGATATATTTTCAAATATATATAAAAAAATAAATAAGATAAGCAAATTGAAATGATCATAACTCTTGAAACTTCCTCTTATATACTCCCTTCGTCCTACAATATTTGTCCACTATACTATTTTGGAATGTCTAACAATACTTGTTCATTTTATGAAACTAGTGGATAATCTACACTTAATTCTTAATTTACCCTTATCATTAATTATAGTCATTTTCTCTATTATCTTTTCGAGCTACTGTATTTATTTTTATTCAAAGAGCACCTTTTTACATATAATATTTTAAGGAGTATGTCTGTCAATAGTAGATAATTATTATTGGATACAAAAAAATATATGATTACTTATCATAATATTGACTAGTTTAACACGGTAAACAAAGTACAAAGAAAAAAAAATGACAGCTTCAAGGTGTGCCAAAGTAAACACGGTAACTATCATAACTTTGACTAGTTTGACACGGTAAACAAAGTACTAAAAAAAAAGAAAATGACATACTCGCTCTGTCTTTTTTGCTTGTTCATTTTTTATTTTTTACTTGTCCTTTTTTATTTATTATTTTTGATAAATTAAAAAAATATAATATCTTTTTATCTATTATATTCTCAACATATTAGAGGGTGCTTGGATTAGCTTAAAAATTGATCTATTCTATTTTTAAATTAATTTTTTTGTACTTTTGGAAGTGTTTACAAATATTAAAAATAACTTAAAATAAGTTAGAGACTGTTTGACAAAGTTTAAGATTACTTAAAATAAGTTAAAAATGTGTAACGACTCCGTCGTTATAGAAAAGCCAATGTGGAAAAATTTTGGGCCAGAAAACTTTTTTGTAGTAACTTGGATTTCCCAACCTAGTCTGATTTGAATAAAATCGGAGTCATTAAAGTCTAAGAAGATCTTCTAGCAATGGTCCAATAATGAATTTAATCATATGAGTAGATAGATAAGTCGTTAAGAAACCCATATGACTTTACGAAATTGAAATCGAGCGAGTAGAACTCTCATAATTGATCTTAGCGTGAACGGATAGTTTATGAACGTCGTTGGTAGAAGGTAAGTTGTGAAATTGGGTCTTGAAATGATTAAATTTGCTTAATGATTCCATGCAAGCCGCTGAGGTGGTATACTTACCGCCAGGGCGGGGCCGCTGTAGCGGGGTGGGTGCTCCATGGTTGGACAAACACAACTTAAAGTCGTTAACAAATCCCAATAATATTTTATTCTGTAATTTTTGAACTTGAGAGCTAAGGAACAAGCCCATGACATTTCTTGATGGTTTTCAACATTTTTGAGGCTAAAGATAAGATTTTAATTTTCCAAATCGATTTTTGATCCATAGAACGTAATCTAATGGATAATTATCAATGGGGGTATTGATCTGAAAATTATGGTGAAGAAAACCCTAATCTGGGCATGGAGATCATTGGTATGATATATGGTTGATAGAATTGATTAATAATTCGGGCAAATAGTGATCGTTTATTGATTTCCGTATTATGATTGTTTATAGACCAAGAATGTCACGCCTCGAGCCTACACCCTGGATGTGGCTGACACTCAAAGACCATTGCTGGCCCCAAGCGAACCCTTGGACTTACTTACTTACTCGGCGGAAGACAATATTCATATCTATAATGATAAATGAACTTAACTAAACTGAAGAATAAAATAACTGAGAATGTTTTAAAAATCAAACATTCAACTTGGCCAAAAGTGGCAACCCAAGTCTTTAACGTAGGAATGATAATGCAAAGACTACTGAACTACTATCTGTCTATGAAGCCTCTAAAAATTATTGAGATGGATGTTGGAACAAACCCCATAACATCCTAATGAACTAAACTGAAAAGCAAATAAAAAAAGTCCTTTAGAATGCAAGGAGGCTCACCAACAGACTCTGAAGTGCTCAACTGGATCACCGGTGCGCTGGATGCCGATCCTCGTTACATGTGTCTGCATCATAATACGATGCAGGCCATCTGGTATCAGTACATTGGATGTACGAGTATGCGAGTTGGAATGCTAATACAACATAGGCTTGAAAAGAAATTTTAAGAACTTACCAGGCTCAACTTAACTTAACATAACTAGACTTATTTCAATATAAAGCAATTTAAAAGCAAGTGCAATATAAACAAGGTTGTTTAAAACATGATGTAAACTCTGTGTGTATGCAAAGATACAAATAACTCTGAGATGTATCAAAAAAATACAAATAAATTATTATATATAAAATATAAAGTACTATTGCGGTGAAAATGATGATTTGGGCGCATTCCGGGCGCGCTGCGCCAGCCTCATTTGACTGAGGCTCCTTTTGGGCGCACTGCAGGAGTGCCACCCTAGCCTGTATGGCGTTATAGGGGTGCTTCGCGCCACCTGTTCCTTCAAGTGAATTCTGAAAAACTTTTGACCTCGTTTTTTCTGATCTTAAATCAATTTAACACGATTGTTTTTATCAAATTCACTTTAGATTTATGTACCCAAGTCATATACACAATGATCTAACTTAGAGAACTCAAGAGACAACACTTTAACATCAAGAAACTCTTAAATCTCAACTCATGTTCAAGAACGAAAACAAATTCAAGAACATTCAAATTCCAATTTTTTAAGGATGAATTAACGATGAATCAAACATGCTTGGCTAGCGGTTGAATGTACCCAAAGTTACAAAAGACTCACATACATTGTAGGATCAATTCCTTGGAAAAATCCACAACTAAAATTTACTGTTCTTGGCAAATCTTGCTTTTCCTCTTCTCCTTTCTCTTGTGTTCTTTCTCCAAAAGCCCTAACTCTATTCTTCAAAAGCGTAAACTGAACTAACTCAATTTTTACCCCAAAATAATTTACTAAAACGGATTTAATTAATTGGGTAAGGAAGAGACCCAACTACCCTTTAAGTTTCTGGATAGGGCATTTCCTTAATTCAACAGCCGAACTTCCAAATGACATAACTCACTCATTCAAACTCTAAATTGTGCAAACTTGGCGGCGTTGGAAAGATTATTCCAAGAGATTTTCAAAAATATCTGGAATTACACCTAAATCATATTAAGCTAGGATTTATGACCATTTGAAGTTGATCAAAAACTCATTTACCAAATTTCCACATTTTTAATTTCTTTCAAAAAAAGTAACTATTTTCAATTTCTAAACTTCCTTCTAGTTTCTTTTTAGTTGCGATATGTTACAATATCTCCCCCTTGGGAAACTTGTTCCTCGAATGAGATTTCTCTTACTAGGCTAAGGGTGGTAACATCAAGTTCAAACACCCAAAAGCAAAGCAAACAAGTAACATGCTCACTCATAATTTAAAGATTACTAAAAGAAAATTCATACCTTGGTTTGCATTTTCTCCGAATTCAAAGAGATGTGGATATCTCTTCTTCATATCCTCTTCAACTTCCCAATTAACTCTCTCAACAAATTGGTTCCTCCAAGGGACATTGACTTATGCAACTTCTTTTGTCCTCAACTTGCAGACTTGACGATCTAAAATTTGATCCGAAATCTCTTCATAAGATAAGCTATCCTTGATCCCAATATTTTCAGTTGGTATGATCAATGAAGGATTGACCATGCATTTCTTCAACATGAAAACATGGAATACCGGATGAACAGCTGCTAATCTTGTGGTATCTCCAACTCATAAGCTACCTTGCCAATCCTCTTGGAAATTCTATAAAGACCAACATATCGGGGACTAAGCTTCCCCTTCTTACCAAACCTCATAACACCCTTCATGGGTGAAACTTTCAAGTAAATCCAATCACCTACTTCGAACTCTAACTCCCTTCTCCGAACATCAGTATAAGATTTCTGACGACTCTGTGTCGTTTTTAACCTCTCTTGAATCACTTTCATTTCTTCCATAGATTGGTGAACTAAGTCTGGCCTATCAACTGAGCTTCATCCACTTCAAACCATCTAATAGGAGACTTGCACCTTCTCCCATAAAGAGCTTTGTAAGGATCCATGTGGATGCTTTAGTGGTAACTATTGTTGTACGCGAACTCTATGAGATGTAGGTGATCATCCCAATTACCTTTGAAGTCAATCACATATGCCCTCAACAAATCCTCTAAGGTATGAATAGTGCTCTCTTCTTACCCATCTGTCTGAGGATGAAAGGTAGTACTTAAATTCACCTTTGAACCAAACCTTTATGAAAAGATTTCCAGAACTGTGCATTAAATTATGTATCTCTATCTGAGATAATGGAGACCTGAACTCTATGAAGTCTAACTACTTATTGAATATACAACTTAGCATAATCTTCTACCGAAGGGATAGTCTTTACTGACAAAAAGTGGGCTCATTTTGTCATTCTGTCGACAATCACCCAAATAGAATCATGCTGCCTGCGATACCTTGGTAAGCTTGTGATGAAATCCATATTTATCATCTCCCACTTCCATTTCGGAAGTTATATATTTTGTGCCAAACCACCGGGACTTAAGTGCTCTAGTTTAACTTGTTAGCGATTCAGACACTTGGCAACAAATTCGGCAATGCGCTTCTTCATACCATTTCACCAATATACTTCTCTCAAACCGCGATAAACCTTTGTGGAACCCGGATAAATGGAATATATGGAGAGATGAGCTTATTCCATGATCCTCTCTTGGACTCCATCCACCATTGGTACACACAACCTACCTAGATATCTCAATACACCATCTCCCCCTTGTTCAAAAGCCAATACTTTTTTCTTATGAACATTTGTCTTCAACTCAAGAAAAATGGGGTCTTGGTCTTGCTAGACCCATTCGTCATTACTATTACTCCTTTTATGAAATCCATAAGTCTTGATGTGCAAGTTTATGCACATCTTTTGCTAACTCTCTCTAATCTTCTTCAACAAGAGTGGTACTACCCATAGACATGAAGGCATCAACAACAACATTATCCTTACTTGGTTGGTAATGGATACTGATGTCATAACCCTTAACTAATTCTAACCACCTCCTCCTGAAGGCTTTTATGATCAGTGAATATATCAATATGAACACGATACAAATAATGACACCATATTTCAAAAGCAAATACTACAACAACCAACTCTAAGTCGTGTGTCGGGTAGTTCTTCTCATGAACTTTCAACTTTCTGGAGGCATAAGATATAACTTTACCATTATGTATTTAAACACAACCCAAACCAAATCTAGATGCATCAGAATACACCACAAAACCTTGAGTACCTTCCAGTAAGGTCAAAACTGGGGCAGTTTTCAACATCTTCTTCAATTTTTGAAAGCTTTTCTTACAAGCTTCAGACCATTGAAACTTCACTGTTTTCTGAGTCAACTTCTTCAAAGGGGATGAAATAGATTATAACCCCTCTACGAACCTTCTATAATAGCTAGTCAAACCCAAGAAACTACTGTAACATTTTGAAATCCCAAGGTCATGTTATAAGACTTAAATAGGCTCCTTAAGGTCTAAACCATTGTTACTAGCCAAATTAGGCGTATATGGAGTCGTTGAAGTGTTTTGGAACCAAAACGTTCATAACGTCCGGTAAGTTGGTTCATAAGAGGGCTAGAGTGTCCTTTTAGTTAAACCAAGTTAAAGAGTCGGAATTTAGTAAAAGTTTGTAACAATAGGTGTAACACATAGTGTGGGATGGTTTCATGATGGAAAAGTCAGGGTACGACTCCCCGAGGATCAACTAAGGGCCCTCGAGGAGGACTTTGAGATAGTAGGCCACGACGGACCCCATGACGGGGTGTCACAGGCGCGACGGGGCGTCGAGGCCACCGTCGTGCCAACCTTAGCTGCTGGGAAGAAAGCCTCCGCCTGCACAGTCTCTGACTAGTGCGACGGACGTGCAGGACGGAGGGGTCCTGTCCGTCACGCCCACGACGGCCCGTCGTCGTGGAGGGCCTGTAGTATTTTCAGGGATTTAAGTTTTAGTTAGTTATTTTATTAAGTGCCTTAGGGGTAATTAGGGGATTAAGGTAAGACTAATTAAGTGACTTAAGACCCCACTATAAATACCCCAACCCTCATTAGCCTAATTATTATTCTCAAAACAAAACTCTCTTCCTTCTCTCTACTTTCTCTCTCTATTGGAAGACTCCATTGGAGAATAGCTTGGGAAGATCATTGGGGGCTGGTTTTAGCACGAAATCACCATCAAAACGTCATCAAACCTTAAGGTATGGGATCTAATTCACCTTTGAGACTTCTTTCCTCAAAGGGCTCCTTCAAAGATTTTCCAAAAGTTGAGTTTCATATGGGTTTCATCCAATTTCGAGTTTGTTGTTATGAATTGAGTTGTTTATGTATTTTTTGGGTTATAATGCATAGATTATCATGTATTGCAACTTGATTATGATGAATTGATGTAGTTTGGTTTAGATTGTGGATGATGACCCTTAACCCATAACCCTAGGTATGAGATTGATGTGAATTTGGGTTGGGTTGATGTAATTGATCTAATTATTGTTTAAATCATCTTTAATGATTGTTATTACATTCATCATGCATCTATTGTGATTAATTGAAGTCTTTCATGCTAATTCTTGAAGTATTGAATTTAGGATAAGATGATAGACTTAGATATCATGTCATCAAGCTTTGATTTAGAATTGAATTATGGCGTATTCACTCTTCTAAAGTAGTTCTGATATTGATTGTTGAATTACATTGATATGATGACCCAAATTGGGTTAGTCTATGGGTTGATGGTAAGGCCCCTTTTATTGGTAAACTATGGAGGATTATTGGTAAGTCTTGATTCTCCAAATTCTTACTTCAATGGCGATTAATTGTTATCAAGTTATGATGTTGTGTTGAAATATACCTTGTTTAAGGTGATAGGTTGATATGATGATTGAATTGTAATGTTTTAGGGTTGGTTGTGAGGTTGCCTAGGAGTACATGTTATAGGGTTGTTGTTATGTAAAAATGTGCCCTATTATGATGAGATGTGCAAGGGTATAACTTCACCTATATGAATTGTGACTGAAAGGACTATTTCTCATACAATTCTTATTGAGCTATGATGATGAATATACTAGGGCTAGACCCTATTATCTAAACTAATTGAGAAGATTAATAAAGTATTAAAGACTTCTCTAAAAGGGGACTTAGCTTAGCACCGAGTGAACTTGACAATGGGAGGTGATGACTTATCCATAGAAGGAAAGAATCATCCTAAAGTTGCCCATGTGATGTTAACTCCCTTGTTTATGGGACATGTCATTTAAGGGATTCCCATGAGGAGCGGCCCACTTTACCTAATGGTATGAATAGGGATATCTACCTCTTAGTTCTTGAACTATGTTGCCACCATAGGATACTAGCTAGTGGATCCACCTAGATAGCTACGTTTACGTTAGGTTCTACCTTGGCCGGTAGACCACCTTCCATCGGTGTAAGGTTTCATGACACCGGATTCCACATTTGCTCATGTGGTCTATGTCGGTTAAGTCAAGGTTTCCCTAAACTAAAATGAATGAATAAGATATAGACTAATCGAAGTAACTTGAAAGGGTTTGGCTATAGCTTAGGTAGGGGTATGGGACTCTACTTAAGCCTTGCACTAGTTTTCCTTGATAGGAGCTTTGAGAGGTCAATGTTATGTATGTAAAGTAGTGATGTAATGTAAATGACTTTGTACATTGAATAACATGCTTATGAGTATAAGGTTGTTGCTTTGGTTGAAGAAGAATGTTTTCATGAAATGGGAGAGTATGTTAGGTAAGGTTAATTGCTAATTGTAGTTTTGATAGGTTACTTGATTAAGTAAGAGTCATGGGAATTTACTTGATCATTGCACTTGTGACTTTATGAAGGTTATAGTTAGTATGCTTTGCTTTGCTATGCTTCACTCGTATACATGTTTTATAATGATTCTTCTTAAATGTCCTTTTCTAAGTATATTTGATTGGTAATTGTATATATGGTTCCATACTTAGTACATGTGGAGTACTAACCCCATTTCTTTCCCTTTTTCCCAAATATTTTAGGTTCGGGTCGTTGAACTTGCTCCGAATTGCTGGAAAGGAAGACTTGTATATCTTACCATCCAAGTGGTAGGTCCTCACTCTCCCGAGGGCGTTGCCGACATCTTACTCTTATATTTCTTAGTTACTCTAATTCTGTATTGACTCTAATATTCGTTTGAGACGATGTTGTATATAGCCTATATGTGGCTTCTTGTATTGATGTAGGGCTATGCCCAAGATTTATTGTCTTTGATAGATGGTTTATGAGATGAGACGACTTTTATGACTATTATTCGTTACTATATAAATGGGTGAAATAAAAGTAGAAGACTATGTAATCTTCGTATACGAACAAGTCTATGTATACTTGATATAAATATAATTATGTGTATGTAGAGGTCTATGTAAACCTCCGAGTAGTTATAGATAAAAAAGTTTTAAATTCCTTCACATTTTTAATCGATGAATGCTATGACGAGGCTAAGGGGCTTGTCGTAGTCCTCAAAGAGGACGACGACGCCAGTTACGTCTAGGGGGTAAACCCGGATGTGACAACTACTAATATCAAGTGGAGATGTGGGTCTAGGCCAATTCTGTACTGCCTCAATTTTCTGAGTATCAACTCTAATCCCATCACCAAAAACTATGTTGCCAAGTACGCCACAAACTCCAGCCAAAACTCACATTTAGAGAACTTGTCATACAACTCTCTATCTTTCAAAGTCTGAAGGACTATTATGAGATGACTAGCATGATCTTCTTCATTCTTTGAATAAATTAGTATGTCATCAATGAATACGATAATAAACATATCTAAATAAGGTTTGAATACTCTATTCATAAGGTCCATAAATGTTGCAGGCGCATTGGTCAAACCAAAGAACATGACCAAAAACCCATAATGACCATATCAGGTTCTGAAGGTTGTCTTTGGAATATCACATTCCCTTACTATTAACTGATGGTATCCAGTTCTGAGATCTATCTTATAAAAATAGGTGGCACCCTGAAGTTGATCGAATAAATTATCTATCCTTGGAAGAGGATACTTGTTCTTGATTGTAACCTTGTTCAACTGACGGTAATCTATACACATCATAAGGGAACCATCTTCATTTTTCACAAACAAGATCGTAGCGCCCTAAGGAGAGACACTTGATTGAATGAAACCCTTATCTAAAAGATTGGTTTACTACTTTTAAAGCTCTTTCAACTATGCTGGTGGCATTTTGTGTGTCGGAATAGATATAGGACGAGTATCAGGAAGAAGATCTATATCGAAGTCTATCTCTCCCTCAGGAGGGACTCCGGGAAGATCATTTGGAAAGACTTCTGGAAACTCTTTTACTACTGGAACTGACTGAATAGGAGGTATCTGAACACTAGAGTCATTAACTAGGACTAAGTGATAGACACATCCCTTAGAAACTAACTTTGTTGCCTTAAGGTACGAAATGAAACGACCCATAGGTACTACTGAACTGCTTTTCCACTCTAAGACTAGCTCATTTGAAAACTGAAACTTGACAGCCCGAGTCCTATAATCAACTGAGGCATAACAGGCGTGAAGCCAGTCCATACCAAGAATGACACTAAATTCTACAATGTCTAACTTAATTAAATCAGCCATGGTACTCTTGTGATTGATGGAAACAGAACAATCACCATAGGCTCTCTATTATAGAATAGACTCACCAACATGTGTGTAGAAACACTGAATGGTTCACTAAATTTCTCAGGAATAACTTTAAAATCCATAGCAACATAAAGAGTTATAAAATATAAACTCTCTCTTGGATCTAGAAAAGCATAAACAGTAAAGTCAAAGACTTGGAGCATAACAGTGACAACATCTGACTCATCTTGCTCTTGGCGACTATTAATAACATATAAATAGTCTGTTCCTCTACTAGTACCTGAATTAGTCCCTCTAGGTGCAGCTCTGTTTGGTGGAGCAACTGAAAAAATTGGACTCTATGCCCCCATTACCAGTACCCTGCTTGTTCTTTGGACACTCTCACATGAAATGCCAGTTTTGGCGACACTTGAAAGATCCAGTGGAGTCATCACGACACACCCTTGAGTGTCTCCCACCACACTTAGCACATGCAGGAGTCTTAGTACCCCCTTTGTGCTTTACTACCTTGAGAATGCACAGGTCTAACTCTGAATTTATGAGAATTCTGACTATCGAACTCACATTTGTCTCTTGGTGTAGGTACACTAGCAGATGGTAGAACAGATCCATTATGCTCATGTTGGAAAGAAGACCGGTTCACATTACTCTTTTGTTGCGCAGACTCGTTCCTTATGTCTTATCCCTCTTATTCTAGTACTCTTCTCTATACCTCATCTTTTACTTTTCAACTTATTGCACAGGGATTATCAGTCTTGCTATGCCCATGTCATCTATTAACATGGCAACCTTACTTTCCTTACTCGACAGACGCTACAACCCAGTTACGAATAAGTTCATTCTACTCCTCCTGTCAACAACCATCTCTTAGCTTCTTTTCGATAACAGGGGAAAGAAACGTCCCCAAAAAGCCTCTTCAAACAAAGCCCAGCTCACAATCGGTTACGTGTAAGCACGAGTTAGAAAGAAACTTTTTCTAGATAAACTCTAAAGCACGAAATGAATATGAAAGAAGTGAAGGAATTCCAAAATATTGTGGCCTCTTAATTATAGATGTGACGTGCTTCACACCGATAACTAGGATTCTCCAGACACAACTTCATAGTCTCTGTAGGACTTTTCAACTTTGTGCTCTGATACCAAGTTTGTCACGCCCCGAGCCTACACCCTGGGCATGTCTGTCACTCGAAGACCATTGTTGGCCCCAAGCAAACCCTTGCCCTAACTTACTTACTCATATCTATAATGATCAATGCACTTAACAGAACTGAAGAATAAAATAACTGAGAATGTTTTAAAGATCAAACATTCAACTTGGCCAAAAGTGGCAATCCAAATCTTTAACATAAGAATGATAATGCAAAGACTACAGAACTACTAACCGTCTATGAAACCTCTAAGAACAAATGATATGGATGTTGGGACAAACCCCACAACATCCTAATGAACTAAAGTAGAAAGCAAATAAAAGAGTCCTCCAGAATGCAAGAAGTATCACTAACAGACTCTAGAGTGCTCAACTGGATCAATGGTGCGTTGGATGCCGATCTTCGTTACCTGCGTTTGTATCATAATAAGATGCATGCCAACTGGCATCAGTACATTGGATGTATGAGTATGCAAGTTGGAATGCTAATACAACATAGGCTTGAAAAGGAATCTGAAGAACTAGCATGGTTCAACTAAACTTAACATAATTTGACTCATTTCTATATAAACCAATTTAAAAGCAAGTGCAATATAAAGAACTAGCATGATGTCAACTCTGTGTGTATGCAAAGATACAAATAACTTTAAGATGTATAAAATAAAATACAAATAAACTGATGTATATAAAATACAGATTACTGCTATGGGAGTTTCTCTAACGGAAAACCATCACATAAGATCTATAGTGATGATATAACGATCTACCTCACGCTGCCAGCGCATCCTATACCCGGCCAAAGGTATAGGACTAGAACTGCCTAATGGATCAACTAGTCTATGCGAAAAGGGTTCATCTAAAAAGTATGATCCTCTTCTACCCGGCCAAAGGTATAGGACTAGAACTGCCTAATGAACGCATGCTCGTCCCAACTCGTTGCTCACTACTAATTCCAAAATATACTGGATCTTATGTTTATAAAAACATATTTCTTTTGTGATTTGAGATTAGTGCTCAAAAACTTAGCTCAAAAGCTATCTTGAAAATCTCATTTTCCCTTCTGGCTTCATTTACAAAGCTATTACTCTTTTATGAAAACTACCCCGAAGGCTCTTTGGAAATCTCAATTTTCATTCTTATTTAAATGTGAAAACATTTTAAATATCTTTGGGAATACTTAGTCCCCATATTCTTCTTTGAAGAAAAGAACTTCAAATCTTAACTCTTTGCTTATCTTTGAAACTGAAGTCTTAAAACAAAGTTAAAACGTTTGTGAAGACTTTGAAAAACTTTATGAACTTCTTCTTAACTTATATCTGAACTTTCAGACTTGACTCTCAACTTCTTGACTCAACTCTTAACTTCTCTTAAATTGAATTATGAATTCAAGGTTATAATTCGTGTTTTGAGATGATTTCTAGGTATTTAGAAATCATTTGAAGTAATTAGAATCGATGGAAAATGTTAATACACTTGAGACTTGGGCACATCCCACGCGCGCCGCGCCAACCCCATTCGACTGAGGCTTCTTTAGGGCGCACTGCAGGCGCGCCGCCCCAGCCTGCCTGGCACTATGGGGACGCGTCGCGCCACCTAATCATTCAAGTGAATTCTGATGAAATTTTGACCTCATTTTCTGATCTTAAATCAATTTAACATAATTATTTTTCTTAAATTCACTTTAGATTCATGTACCCGTCATATACACAATGATCTAACTTAGAGAACTCAACAGACAACACTTTAATATAATAAAACTCCTAAATATCAACTCATGTTCAAGAACAAAAATAAATTCAAGAATAATAATCAAGAACATTCAAATTCCGTTCTTTTTAGGATGAACTAACGCTTAATCAAACATGCTTGGCACGTGGGTGAACAAACCCAATGTTATGAAAGGCTCACGCACCTTGTAGGATCACTTCTTTGGTGAATCCACAACCAAAATCGATTATTCTTGGAAAATCTTGTTTTTGTCTTCTTCTTCTCTTGCGTTCTTTCATCAAAAGTAACTCTATTTTTCAAGTGTAAACTCAACTAACTTAGGTTTGACCCTAATAGTTTACTAAAAACAAATTTAATTAATTGGGTAAGGGAAAGACCCAATTACCCTATAAATTTACGAATTGTTCATTTCCTTAGTCCAGTAACCCAACTTCAAAATGACATAACTCGCTCAACCGACTTCGGAATTGCACAAACTAGGCGGCAATGGAAAGATTATTCCAAGAGATTTTCAACCATATTTGGAACTATACCTAACTCATCTTGATCTAGGAGTTTTGGTTGTTTGAAATTGACCAAAAATTCACTTTAACTCAATTACCAAATTTCCAAATTTTTAGTTTCTTTAAAAAGAGTAACTATTTCCAATTTTTAAACTTCCTTCTAGTTTCTTTTTAGTTGCTAGATATTACAAATAACAAGCGAAAAAAATCCAGAAAGGGAAGGATCAAGTTTCTTAAGGGTTTGAAGCTTGTTTTGAGGTAGGTGATGATTGTGATTCTATGTTTGTGTGATGTATGTTTGTTCTTGCTTCAATATGATACATGTATGTATACGAATGTTGCATTATTGATCACACTTGTTGTAAATGAGATAGATGAATGCCATGAATCATGACTGATCTTGAGAATATACTTGTGATTGTGATTGTGGCTTGTTGAATGGATCGGGTGTTGTGTTTTGACACACTAACTTGGATCGGTTGCCACGTACGACATAATTATGAGATCAATTGTCACGTTCTGACATAGATATTGGATTGGGTACGACATTTTTGTATGCTAACATTTTGGATTTGGGTTCCATGAGAGGACCAATGATTTGTTCTAATTGTGTATCTAGAGAAACATAAAACTTTAACTTGTTCATAAATATTGATAATATTGTATAGATTCGGTATATGCATGTGATTATATTATTGTAATGTCTTATATATGTTGCATTTAGTGAGATAGACACGTGATCCTACCAGTACATTGTGGTTGCGTACTAATACTACACTTGTTATTTCTTTGTTGAGTACATGACATCTTCATGTGGCTATTGACAGACCTCGATTAGAAGATCAGTGATGGCTTACTTGACGCATTAGGACACTTCATCCAATTCTAAGTGTCGATGGTCGTTAGTTAGTAATA
Organism: Solanum sitiens; assembly: GCA_016801875.1. Taxonomy (NCBI): domain Eukaryota; kingdom Viridiplantae; phylum Streptophyta; class Magnoliopsida; order Solanales; family Solanaceae; genus Solanum; species Solanum sitiens. Next base: position 712,437 of record JABWTJ010000112.1, read on the forward strand.
TAACCCAACAAAGGGTTGGGGTCGAGTTCCAAGGGAGCAATTTTCGAGAATTAACAACCAAGTACAAATTAGTTCAAATTAGTCATAGATAGTGATGGCAAATGGGAGGGTTGGGTCAAATGTGGGCGGGTTGAAAATGGGTAAACATAAAATGGGTAATCCTTTAACCCGCCCATATTTGATATGGGTAAAATAGGTTGGGAAAAATACTAGTTTACCCATATTTTACCCATATTTCATGAAGAAATAGTTATTTACTTAAGAATTCAATATGGAGAAAATATTTTAGTTTTTTTTAGATGAAATCTGTTGAAAATGCTTCATTTAGTTTTATTTTATTATAAAAGTAAAAAAAACTTAAAATTTCGAGGTTTGGGGTGGGGTGGGGTGGGGGGCTGATAGGGGGCTGAGGGGGTGTTCTAGGGTAGGGTGAAAAAATAAATATTTGAAGTTAAAAATATTTTTTTAAAAACAAACTTAATATTTTTGAAGGTTGGGGGTTGGTTGGGGGTAGGGGACTGGTAGTGGGTGGTTTTTTTTAAAAAACAAACTTAATTTTTTTTGGGTGGGGTTGGGGTTGGGGGGATTATAGGGGGACGATGATAGAGATGAATTGAAGTTGAAACATTTTTCTAAAAACAACTTAATTTTTTTTTTTGGGGGGGGGGGGGAGAGGGTTATGGGGTTAGTATGGGGGTGGGTGGGTTAGGGGGGGGGGGAGGTCGAGGGTAGGGGAGAAAAATGAAATTTTGAAGTTCAAAATATTTTTAAAAAATAAATTTTAAATTTTTTTTTGGGCGGGGTGGGGGTGGGGGGTTGATAGTTGAAATATTAATAGGGTCCCATATATGAAAGTTTTGAAAAATTGATTCTAAAACTAGGCAACAGAAGTTTTTTTAAAAATTTGGAGAAATCTTGGAATACCCATATATGACCCGTAGTTTACCCATAATATACCCATATTTTAATGGATAAAATATGGGTATAAGCCCAAATATTGCCCATATTTAAAATCACTCTTTCAACCCATATTTAATGGGCTATTTGGGCGGGTTAGTAAAAAGTGGGCTTAAATTGCCAGCACTAGTCATAGATAAAATACATTTACGATTAAAAACATAATAAATCAAAGGGGGTGACACAAGTGTCAATTATCAAGAGGGGTTTGTAAGCAATTATAAGCTAAAAACTAAAAACCGAAAGTACGAATAAGGAGACGAGATTCTTCGGATGTGATAGGAATATGAGATCGAATAAACAATCGGGTACAAGATGCTAATAGTAAATTGCTGTAAATTTGTGACTAATCTATACTTTAGTGGAGGTAAATTCTCTCTTCAGCAACTTACACCAAATCAAATCAGTTTCTCTCGAACACCGATTTTCCGCTATTATGCCAGTGTAATACCTCTAAAATGACTTAGGTGAAATTAGAGCTTAACATATTTGTCATGAGGGTCTAAGTTCCAAAAATGGTTTATAATGTGGTAATGAGGCAGTGTCTAAAAATTTAGGTTAATTAGAAGTCAAACGTCAATGGACGACCACGACGTTCGACGACTAGTCACCTATGTGCCTCATGTGTTCTTTTGTGCTTATGAGTGTGTCATGAGCTTTTTAGGTCCTTATATGAGTTATTATAGTGTTTATAGGCAGTGTGTCAAGTTTCATGAAGTTTGGAGGACGTCCAAGAACGTCCATGACATTCGAAAGGTTTGCCTTGAAATGACCTTGTGTGTCTTAGCATGTTTCGTTGAGTTTTACGTATTTGTTTTGGATGAAATTGATATGAGAGGTCCTCAACTTGTATACGATCATATTCGGGTTGGAAACGTTCAGGCAAATATCCCCAAGGACCAACCAAGGGTCCATGAGGAAGGACCCTTCATTTGAGAACAAAGATGTCTAGACCAGCCCCAAACGACTGAGGGAATGCCGGCCAGTATGCTGGTCGACGCCTCATCGTTGGTGGCCGTTGGTAAAGACTTAGCCTAGGGATCCTAATCTCCCACAGTCCAGTCTCTAAACCAAACAACTACCGGCCAGGACGGTCCGTCGTTGGACAAATAGACCGTCAATGGGCAAGCGTCGATGGTCTGTGTCAACTGCGCAGTTCACTGTAAGTTGCAAGGGTGAATTGGTAAATTCAACCAACGTCCAAATAATAGTTTGGGCGGTTTTCTAAGGGTATTCTAGGTATTTTAAGTGGGTTTATAAGTCCTAATTACCTAGATGAATTCATTCTTCAAAAATCAATACCCCAAATCTCTAAAGAGTTATCTACAACTCCAATGAAGCCAAAACTCAAGGAAGCGCTTGGATTGAAGATTTGAGTGGTGATTATTCATCAATTTCGTGGTTTAGATTCATTGAGGTATGGTTTTTTATCCTTGAAACTCTCTTCATTAAGGAGCCAAAAATTCAAAGAGATTTCTAAAGTCTTTTAACGATGAGCTTGACCAATTTTATGATCTATCCATGGGTTCTTGAATTAAAGGTTTTAAATCATTGTATATTGATTAAATTGTTGTTAATTAGATAATTTTAACACAATTAACCTATAAACCCATGAAATTCATGAACCCTAGTTTTGACTACTTTATGGTGAATTGATATTGTCTTAATGCTTATGAATTCCAGTGCAGTTTTCTATGGGCTATTGATTGATGTAAGAATTGCATTGAATTGATGTCTAGGTTGTCTTATATTGACAAATATCGATTGAATTGACCTATATTCATTGATATTATGACTTTTCTATTGAATTGATGATCACAGCCATGGGTAAGGGCCTTTTTGGTATTGAATTGGATGATTTAGCTGTGGATTGAAGTGGTGAGAACGGATTGGTGTTAAGCTGCCTAATTATCTTTATTTTATGTAATTTAGGTCTTGAATTATATTGTGATTGGTATGGTCCACTTATGGTGGCGGTGCTATGTGTTTTACTTGTGAATGATGTGGCCTCGTCGGCATTACTTTATGTATTATGATGATCATGGCCTTGTCGGATAGTACTTGATATACTATGATAATTTATGTAGTGGTTTATGTGAAGTATGATAATATCTATCTACTTGTGATTAAGATGAAAGTATGTTTTCATCTATTGACATTAGGTGATCATGTTAGACTATGACTATGTCCTTATGTGTGTAGTCTTAGAGTTGATGCATGATTCTTCCTACTTGATTATATGAGTCTATGATGGTTATATTGGTGATGTTATAGTGTATAGGGTGACTTATAAATGATAATGGTTATTCCTATGTGCTTCTAGAATGATATGCTATATGTGATAAAGTGAAGTTTTTGTGTGTTTTGAGTGGTAGACTTATGTCCCTTGCATGATACATGCATGAATGCGAATATGAGATGTCTTGACTTAGGATGCTAAAGCCTCTTAGTCTTGTATGTATGAGTGATATGTGACCTTGAATGTTGCTAAGAAGGTCCTTTATGTGGAACCTTCAACCTAGTGCTAAGATTATGATCGTTGAAGTCGAACGACGTAATGGTATCCTTCTTGTATGAATGGTGGACTTAAGGTTGGTTGGCTGAAACAACATGAAATATTTCTTAGAAAAGTCATTAAGCTATCCTCTTTGCAATTGAAAGGCAGCCCTAGGGGACCTATTTGGTAGGGTGAATGTGATTAGGTTATGAACTAGATATGGAACCTTTTCATGTGATCCTTAATGTGAAATTACTCTATGAGAACAAAGTCTAGCACCGAGTGAGTATGGTAAGGGAAGTAGCGCAAGTTAAGGATGAGGGTAGAGTGCAAAGAAAACCTTCATATTCCTTAACCATGTGCCTACATGAGATGTGTCCAATTTCTCTCATTAGCAAGTAGAACACCCTCCATCGGAGTAGGTTACAACTCTGGATTCTATGCTTTGCTACCATTGTCTATGTCTGTTATTACCTGTTCTCATCATATGGTCTATGTCAGTTATTGCCTATTCTCATCATATGGGATACGTACTAGTATTGGAGAAGTTCTATGAAGTTTAGGTGGTGGTATGGGACGCTATCTAGACATTGTACAATAGGCTTTGAAGATGTTAGTGAGAGTCCCTAGGTCTTCTCCAAGACCGTTATTTGCATGTCCTTATGTGATGAATGTCTCGTAAATGAATAATGAATTTGATGACTTCAGTTAGAAAAACATGTTAAATGAATAAGTACTGATCGAGAGTAGTTAAGGGTTGTCTAGTTAAGGTGTGAAGGGGGCATAGGAATGGTCACTTCATATCATACCTAGATAAGTCTTAAGAATGACTCTAGTTAGGAAAGTTGGTTGATTATGTAGACATGATCCAAACTTAGGTAGTCTTAAGGATTATTTAGGTAATCTTGAAGAGGTCAAGTATGGACATTCTCTTCTTGATTTACTTGAGTATGTCTTTTGATAAACTTTGTGAGTAGAATATCATATTATATATATGGTATCGTATGAAGTGAGAATGATCTTATCATAGGTACTCTAAAGGATCTCTTAAGTGTGTATGAAGGTATTGTATGGGTGGTCGCTTCACAACTCACTCAAGTGAATCTTAGAATCACCTTTGATAGGAGGATCTCATGTTTATGTGTTTTGTGTATTGTAAGTGTGTGTATGTTATTATAGGTGGTCTTAAGAATCATTTAGGTGTGCCTAGAGATGGTGTATGGTCGGTCTCACTTTGTCTTACTTAAGTTAGTCTTAGGATAGCTTTTAGTGAGAAGATTGCATGCTAGAAAGGGGTCATTGTGAAGTTGAGGAACTTCACTATAAGAGTGAATTGATTCAATGTAACAGTGACCTAGTTCATTATAATGCCATTAAAAAGTGATAAAATGCTTAAATGTTATCTTATGTGTTTCTAAGGTGTTAAATGTTGTTCTTATGCTTATAATATGATGTTTTAAATAAAAAAGATCATGTTTTCAATAAATGTCCATTTTCATGATTTTATGCATTAGATGCCATACTTAGTACATGAGTTTGTACTAATTCCATGTTTTTATCTATCTCTAAAGTGATTCATAGGTGAAGGTGCGTTTGCGAGCGAAGCTTGGACTATAAGATCTTTCAAGCAAGTTGAAGTATGTCCTCATTTGACTTAAGGGCATAGATGTCTTTAGTTTCTTATTTTGAAATATTTTAATAGACGTAGTAGTACTATATTTCTATTGTATGGGCTGTGTCCCAAATGTATTTTGAGTCTATGATTTGATGACATGAGACTTAGTATTTCCTATGACTTTAATATGAAAGATCTTTTAAGATATTCGTGTGAAAAGTTTCAATTCCGCACTACATTTCATACATGTATGCGATGAATGATGTCAAAGGGCTTGTACAAGACCTCCGAGAGGTCAAGTACGCCGCGTCATGATCCGAGATTGACCCTAGCTTCTAGGGTGTGTTCCCGGGTCATGACAAACGTGGTATAAGAGCATAGATAATGAAAGTGGTCTTAGGAATCTGAAAGTCTCATAAAGTCACGTCTAGTAGAGTCCTGACCATCGGTGTGAGTCGCGACACATCTATGGGCGAGAGACTATAGGACGATAGAGTTTCTTTTATTTTCTACTCCTTTGTCGTGCCGTAGAGATTTAGAAGTTATGAGTGTCCTTCTTAATGTTTTTCCTTGTGTTTATAGGAAGATGAATACTAGAAGGATGGCCGCTAGAAGGTTGTAAGAGGGATGGAAAAATAAGGATATTCCTCCTCAAGTTGAGCAAGTTGAGCAAGTTCCTCAAGGTACTCAAGGTGATAAAGTCCCTATTGTGTGTGGAGGTAATGAGGTTCTGGTGGTTCCCCCGGAAATGACTAATGGGGAGATTAGAGAGGCTTTACTTACTTTAGCCCGAGCTTTGACTACCCATGTGAATAGGGGTACTGATCCTAGAGTGAATGTTGTGGAGATCACTATGACATCTAGATTGAGAGATTTTGTGAGGATGAACCCTCCTATATTTCTTGGTTCTAAGGTAGGAGAGGATCCCCAAGAGTTCCTAGATGGTGTGTACAAGGTGTTAAGTGTTATGGGGGTGACTTCTAGGGAAAAGGCAGAGTAAGCTTCGTACCAATTGAGGGAGGTTGATCAAGTGTGGTAAACTCAAAGGAAAGATAATAGGCCGGTTGAGTCGGGTCCTATTGAGTGGGAAGAATTTAAAGAAACTTTTCCAGGAAAGTACTTTCCCCGTGAGAGGAGGGAGGTGAAGGTTGAGGAGTTTATCAATCTCAAGCAAGACAATATAAGTGTTGAGGAATACTCATTGAAGTTCTCTATGTTGTCTAGATATGCCCCGTCCTTAGTATCTAACCCTAGAGATGAGATGAGTAGGTTTGTGATCGGGGTCGCCGACCTAGTGAAAGAAGAATGTCGTGCGTCCATGCTCCATGATGATATGACCCTAGCTAGACTCATGGTTTATGCTCAATCGATTGAGAAGTCCAAACTTAAGAGGATCACTAGAAACTTGAAGAGGAGTGGACCAAGTGAGCAAAACCAACCTAGGTTCAAAAAGAGGGCTCAAACTCAAGAATAACCTAGGAGTACTAAGGTGAAATTAGAGAAAGGTAGTGGTTCTCAAGTTGGGAAGCCTGCATGTGCTACTTGTGGAAAGAGGCACTATGGGGAATGCTTATTGGGTACTGGGAGTTTCTTTGGATGTGGTAAACATGGACATAAAGTGAGGGATTTTCCTACTAGAGATGGTAAGCAAGTTTCTCCTAATGCTCCGAAAGGTGATGCTCCAAAAAAGAATCATTTCTATGCACTCCGGTCTAAAGGATCAAATCCGGATGAGCGTGTTGATGATGATGGTAAGTTCTTATATTTATCTCTTTAGTGTTATGAGTTCCATTTTAGTGGGGGAGTATGGCTAGTAGATGGCTAGATGGTCATAGAAGCATGTTGCATGTGCATGATATTTAGGAGTCTTGTTGGAATTGAATTTTATTGATTCCTTGCATTGTACATTTCATGAAGTTATGATTATGTTTTAGAATGAGTTAATATGGTCTTACTTTGCATATTAGCATGTTTGTATCATCAATTACCTAAAGGTTGCATATTTGAAAAATGTGACATAATTCACTGTAAATTTGCCTGTTCATTGTAACATTTTTGAAAAATTGGCTAATTTGTTCTTTGGTGGAAAATGGTTGTAAGGTGGTTACAACTGATGTATATGAGTATGATAATGAATATAAAAGGAGTTTTTGCTATTTGAGATGAAGGATGTGAGTCTTATGGCATGATGAGTTGTAGAATTTCCTCTAGTTTCTTGTTGTGTTGTGAGTCTCTTGATTATGTGAAATTGATGTTTCTTCTAGATGTTTGTATTGTATAATATGGTATGTGGTATGTTTATGAGATGCTATTTGAATCTCTATTCTTGGAAGTGTTCGGAGAGTGACAAGTGTCATTCGAGGACGAATGTTGTCCAAGTGGGGGAGATTGTAATACCTCTAAAATGACTAAGGTGAAACTAGAGCTTAAAATGTTTGTCATGAGGGTATAAGATACTAAAATGGTTTATGAAGTGAGAATGATCTTATCATAGGTACTCTAAAGGATATCTTAAGTGTGTATTAAGGGATTGTATGCGCGATCGCTTCACAACTCACTCAAGTGAACCTTGGAATCACCTTTGTTAGGAGGATCTCATGTTTATGTGTTTTGTGTATTGTAAGTGTGTCTCATTATAGGTGGTATTAAGGATCATTTAGGTATGCCTACGGAGGGTGTATGGAGGTCTCTCTTTGTATTACTTAAGTGAGTCTTAGGATAACTTTTAGTGAGAAGATTGCATGCTAGAAAGGGGTCATGGTGAAGTTGAGGAACTTCACTGTAACAGTGACCTAGTTCACTGTAATGCCATTAAAAAGTGATAAAATGCTTAAGTGTTATCTTATGTTTTTCTAAGGTGTTAAATGTTGTTTTTATGCGTATACTATGATATTTTAAATAAAAAAGAGCATGTTTCCAATAAATGTCCGTTTTCATGATTTTATGCATTATGCCATACTTAGATCATGTGTTCGTACTAATTCCATGCTTTTATCTATCTCAAAAGTGATTAATAGGTGAAGGTGCGTTTGGGAGCGAAGCTTGGACTATATGATCTTTCAAGCAAGTTGAAGTATGTCCTCATTTGACTTGAGGGCATAGCTGTCTTTAGTTTCTTATTTCAAAGTATTGTAATAGACGTAGTAGTACTATATTTCTATTGTATGGGCCGTGTCCAAAATGTATTTTGAGTCTAAGATTTGATGACATGAGACTTAGTATTTCTTATGATTTTAATATGAAAGATGTTTTAAGATATTCGTGTGAAAAGTTTTAATTTCGCACTACTTTTCATACATGTATGCGATGAATGATGTCAAAGGGCTTGTACAAGACCTCCGAGAGGTGAAGTATGTCGCGTCATGATACGAGATTGACCCTAGCTTCTAGGGTGTGCTACCGGATCGTGAAACCCAGCCTTCGCCTTAGCCCATCCACTCTCTCGAGTTAAATGTGTGGGAGAGGGTTTAAGATTCTAACTCTTGAGTTGAACCCACGTCAACCCAATAACCATCGACTATCGATTCAGTAGTTTTGGTCTTAACACACATCTCTTGAGCAAGCCAAAGACACGAAGATGAAATCATATTTGCAACTACAATACTATTAAATTCATACACAACTACTGAATGAAATCACATTTAAACAATAAATAAACTATTAATTAACAAGACTCATCAGTAAATTCAATTCATATTCACGTAATCACACCCCAAGAAATGAGATTTTAGCTAGACATAGTAAAGAGATAGAAATCGATACCAATTGGTGTTTCCATCAACTGGCACGATAGGAAATGTCTTTACATACGTGAAGGATGAAGATTCTTCAAGACCCACTTCCAATTTCTTGGAGTTCGAAACCTTAAAATCTTCAAAGCTTAAGAAAAAAAACTCACAAAAGCTCTAAGAACTAAAGCTAGGACAAAATCTAAAATAATATAGTCTCAATTGTAAAAGTCTTTTAACATTTGATACTAAGTTAAAAATATCAAGGAGTATTTATAGTTTTCAAAATGTTGTACTGCGAAGGACCACTCGACGCAGTTAGTCAGGATCACGGATCAACTCAGCGATCCTCTCTTTGGTATATTCCATCGTTATCTTGCCTTTGTCTTTGCCTTCATCATCTTCACGTTCTTTAACTTTGGGCGACATAGTACTTCTTTGCGGAACTGCTCATGACACGCCGACTGCTTGTTTTCACCGCCAACTTGATCCCTTCCTCATGGCTCAACACACTGGAACATTAGGCGAGGATAAGGCCATTCGGCGACTCTCCTAATGAGTTAGGTGATCCTCAGACCGCCTTTTCTTCATTCTTTCAACTGCCTGTTCCTGTTTGCTCGATTGTGTTCATGCTTTGTCTACAAGTGTAAATACCTGAAACTCAAGGTTTTTGTTATCAATTTTTGAGACATAATATGCATTTGAGGACACTAAATCTACCAAAATATAGCCCTAAATGAGTCCAAATCATGGACTTATCAATCACCGATTGAATTCAAGGGTGAGCCAGTTCTTCCTGGCTGTCATGAGTTCTTCTTTCATCAATGTCCACCTTTCAGACTTAAACTTTTCTAGTTACTTAATTAGTTCATTAGTTTGTGGTCGTATCCCTTCGTATTTAGACTTATGGCTCATTATTAGATGTTTTGGTGCATTGACTTTCAGCATTACTTTTGCAATGTTAGTTGTTATTAGATTTTTATTTGCAGTTTATGGGAACTCTACTTCTTTCCTTGGCATTTAAATTTCTTCCGTAACTTAAATGCCTTAGTATTTTTTTTATTAAGTTGGTTAGCTAATTAGTATAAATGGTTTTCCCACCGGAGGGTTAGTGTGGGTGCCAATCACGATGGTTTGGGTCGTGACAAAATGTCTTAAAATAAGTCAAATACCAAAAGTAGGTCTCCCCTTACTTTTAGTTTTTTACTTAAAAGTCATTTTAGTTTTTTTTTTTTTACTTAAAAACTACTTTTCTAAGCCAATTATAACAGGCTGTTAAAGAGTTAATATTTTTGAAAAAGGTATAAGTCAATGTTTTAAATGATTTTGTTTGAACTCGCCTCGAGGCAAACCTTGGGAAGGGCTCTAGTAAAACGCACTAAGACTCAAGTGCGGGGAATAGTTTTGTAAGACTTACGCCTAAGCACCCTAGTGTACGCCCTACCACGTCGTCCCACACTCAACACTCAAGGATCACCTAACAGATCTTACACAAATTATGTGTTAACTTTTTTAGTTAGCATTGTTGAACCTCATAATCTTGAATAATGAATGATTTTTGATAATTTTTAATCTATAGAAAAAAAAATTGAGAGTAACTCAAATAACAAGTTGTAGTATCACATCTTACTATTTGGTAATATTGTTAGCGTGATTATATATTATGTATCACTTCTTTTAAAAATACATAGCAAAATTTTACTTTTTCACTTATCATTAGTTTTCATGTTTTTGTCATATGTTTAAAAATTATCATATTTTATTTTGCTATTTGAAAGTATTTTTATTTTTATTCATGATGAAGTAATATTATTATTATAATATTAGTAATTTTTATTGATTATTGTTTAGGGGGTAAACTGTATAGTATGATAATAATATATTTTTAGAAGTAATAGTTTTTATTATTATTAGAAAGATAAGATATTAGATTCTTTATCCTTGTATAATCGTAATAATGTTTTTTTCCATGAGTTTGCTTAATCACGTTGTCATTATTTCAAATTATTGTTGGATTATTATGATTTTGTGTTATTCTATTATTATACTATATTGTAGATTAAAAATTTAAAGATACATAAGGCTTACATCCCATGTTCGAGGCTTACGCCTCGCCTATGCTAAGTAAAACTCCCTGCCTCATTCCCTTGCCTTTTAAATACTATTAGAACCTCTTTAATAAGTAAATCAATTTATTAGATTCTATCAATTAATAGGAATAAAGTGATAAACTCACTATGTCAATTATTATTTCTTATAATATGTATCAAGTAATAAACAAACAAGTAAATATGGGCAGATGGAGTATAATAACCAAATATTAAAGATGGGGCCACAAATCTCAAAGAATGACAAGGCTGCAACAACACACTTACTGTCACGAGCCGCATGTACACCCTAGAAGTTAGGGTATTCTTGGATTGTAACACGGCGTACTTGACCTCTCGGAGGTCTTGTACCAGCCCTTTGACATCATTCATCGCATACATGTATGAAAAGTAGTGCGGAATTAAAACTTTTCACACGAAATATCTTAAAACATCTTTCATATTAAAATCATAGAAACACTAAGTCTCAAAATATGCCAATCTTAGACTCAAGAATACTTGGAACCCGACCCATACAATATGAATATAGAAATACTTAGTCTATTAAAATACTTTGAATTAAAAGACATCAAAAGACGATTATGACCTCAAGTCAAGTGAGGACATACTTCAACTTTGTTTGAATGATAACTAGAATCCATACTTTCCTTTAAGATCCTTCTCACCTTCCACCTACACCTTTAGATATAACAAAATGTATGGAATTAGTACAAACACTTGTACTAAGTATGACTTAATGCATAAAATCATGAAAATGGGCATTTATTCGAAACATGTTCTTTTTGATTAAAACATCATAATATAAGCATAAGAATAACATTTAACACGATAATATATCACATAAGCATTTTATCACAATTTAAGGACATTATAGTGAACTATGTCACTGTTACAGTGAAGTTCTTCAACTTCACAGTGAACCCTTTTAAACATGTAACCTTCTCACTAAAAGCTATCCTAAGACTCACTTAAGTAAGACAAAGAGAGACCGCCCATAAAACCTCTCTAGGCACACCTAAATGATCCTTAATACCCCTATAATTAGATAAATACACTTATCATATACCAAACACATAAACATGAGATCCTCCTACCAAAGGTAATTCTAAGGTTCACTTGAGTGAGTTGTGAAGCGACCGCCCATACAATCCCTTCACACACACTTAAGAGATCCTTTAGATTACCTAGGATAAGATCATTCTCACTTCATACAATAACATACATGTAATATGACATTCTTCTCCCAAAGGTTATCAAAAGACTTACTTAAGTAAATCAAGGAGAGAATGCCCATACTTGACCTCTCCAAGATTACCTAAATAATCCTTAAGACTACCTAAGTTTGGATCATGTCTAATGTACCAACCAACTTTCCTATCCAGAGTCTTTCTTAAGACTTACCTAGGTAATATATGAAGTGACCATTCCTATGCCCCCCCTTCACACCTTAACTAGGCAACCCTTAACTACTCTAGGCTAGTACTTATTCATTTAACATGCTTTCTAACATAAGTCATCATCTTCTTTAGTTCATTTAAGAGACATTCATCACATAAGGGCATTCAAGTAATGGTCTTGGAAAAGACCTAGGGACTCACTCACTAACATCTTTAAAGCCTATTGTGCAATGTCTAGATAGCGTCCCATACCACCAGCTAAACTTCATAGAACTTCTCCAATAATAATAGGTATCCCATATGATGAAAATATGCAGTAACCGACATAGACCATGGTAGCTAGGCATGGAATCCGGAGTCGTAACCTACTCCGATAGAGGGTGTTCCACTTGCCAATGGTAGATCTTGGACACATCCCATGTAGGCACATGGTTAAGGAATATGAATGGTTTCTTTGTACTATAGTCTCATCCTTCACTGGAGCTACTTCCCAAAACATACTCACTCGGTGCTAGCCTTTGTTCTCATAGAGTATTTCAATCAAGGATCACATGAAGAGGTTCCATATCTAATTCATAATCCAATCACATTCACCTTACCAAAGAGGTCCCCTAAGGTTGACTTACAATGGTCAATAGGATTGCTTAATGATTTTCCTAAGGATGATTTCATATCGTTCCAGCCAATCAATCCCTAAGTCCACCATTCACACAAGAAGGATACCATTACGGCTTTCAACTTCAAGGATATCATAACCTTACAACTAGGTTGAAGGCTCCACATAAAAGACCTTCTTAGAAACATTCAAGGTCACATGTCATTCATACATACAAGACTAAGAAGCTCTAGCATACTAAGTCAAGAAGTCATATTCTCATTATACATGTATCAAGTAAGGGACACAAGTCTACCAAAACAAGACACAACATACTTCACATATAACATATCATTCTAGAAGCACATAGGCATAACCAACATCATTTTTAGGTCACCCTATCCACTACTATAACATCATCAATATAACCATCATAAGACTCACATAGCCAATTAGGAAGAATCATACATCAACTCTAAGACTACACACATAATGACATAGTCATAGTCTAACATGATCACCTAACAACATCAATAGAAGAAACACATACTTTCACCTTAACCACATGTAGATAGATATGGTCATACTTCACATAATAAACTACACAAATCATCATAATATATCAAGTAATGTCGACAAGGCTATGATCATCATAATACATAAAGTAATGCCGATGAGGCCACATCATTCACAAGTAAAACACATAGCACCGCCACCATAAGTGGACCATACCAAACATAATCATCATCTAAGAACTATATTGCATAATATAGAGAAAGTTAGGTCAACATACCATTGATTGCAACCTCACAACTTCAATCCATAGTCAACTCAACCAACACAATGTACCAAGGCCCTTACCAATGTCCATGATCCTCAATTCAATCCAATAATTCCAATGCATAATGAATCAAAGATAATTCAACTTGAATTTATGAATTTCGGGAAGCATATTAATAATTCTAGTATGATTCATTCATAATTCAATAGCCTTAATCAATCTACACAATAATTCAATACCATTAAGGCATAACCAATTCACCCACAAAGTAGTCAAATCTAGGGTTACATGAATTACATGGGTTCATAGAGTTTTAAAGTTAAAATCATCTAATTAACAACAATTAAATCAATATTTAATGATTCAAAACCTTTAATGCAAGAACCCATGGATAGATTACAAAATTAGACAAGTTCATCTTTTGAAGACTTTAGAAATCTCTTTGAAGTTTGGATCCATGAAGAAAAGAGTTTCAACGATGAAGAACCATACCTTAACTGATGTTAATCCACGAAAATTAATAGAATTTTGTGGAGAAATCAACCGTTAAGCTTCAATGGAGTTCTAGAGAGCTCTTTAGAGGTTTTGGGTTTTGATTTTGGTATAATGAATTCATCTAGGTTTTTAGGACTTATAAACCCTCTTAAAATACCTAGAATACCCTTACAAAACCGCCCAATTAATTATTTGGACATTGGGTGAATTTACCAAGTCACCCTTGCATTTTACATTAAGCTGCGAAGTTGCAGGCACCATCGACGCCTGGCCAATCAACAGACCGTCTCCCAACCAACCAACCGTTCTTTTGGTCCGTAGTTTGGGTCAGAGACTGGTCCTTGGAAGTACATCCTACCACGCCTAAGTCCTGACCAACTCCCTCCACCTACAGGGTGTCGATCAGCCTACTGGGCGTCGATTGCCTCCGTAGGTGGGACTGCCTTAGGCAGTTTTGGCCACCAAGATGGGTCATTCCTCAAGGACCCTGGTTGGTCCTTGGAGACTTTTGCCCAGACGTTTCCAACTCGAATATGCTCGTATATGAGTTTAGTACCTCTCACATCCAATTCATCCAAAACAAACACATAAAACTCGACGAAACATACTAAGACACACAAGGTCGTTTCAAGGTAAACCTTTCGAACGTCATGGACGTTCTTGGACGTTTCACCTCCAAACTTCATGAAACTTGACACACTGCCTATAAACACTATTATTACTCAAATAAGGCCATAAATAAGATCATTACACACACATAAGCAGATAAAAACATATAAGTCATATATAGGTGACTTGGTTGTTGAATGTCTTGGTCGTCCATTGACGTTTAACTTCCAATTCACCTAAATCTTTAGACACTGCCTCATCACCACATTATAAACCATTTTATGACCTTAGACCCTCATGAAAAACATGTTAGGCTCTATTTACACCTAAGTCGTTTTAGAGGTATTACACTTACTCTCCTGTATGATATTAACTGATGAATTTCTTTTTTACACGCATATCAAAAACTTATAAATAAAAGATCATTTTCTTCATTAACTCATTAATTTTTTTTGTGAATCATACAAATAAATGTGAACACTTTAAAAATATCACAACCCAAACTCTCATGATTGACATCCACACTAACCCTCCGGTGGGAGAACCATTACTACAACCCAAACTATCAAATTTTATGAAAACTAATGCATTTAAAGATAGGAAAGCATGTTTAAATGACAATAAAAATGAAATACCCATAAATTCCAAGGTTTTAACAAACAACTAACCAAACTAATGCTAAAGAACAACCCCTAGAACCTAAAAGTCATTGTACCAAAACTCTACCAACGACAAGTGTAAGAGCAAGGGGTACAACCCCGAAACTAAACAATACTTTAAACAAATAGTAAGATTCCAAAAGAGTGGACTTAAAAAGGAATGATCCGTGACAGCCTGAAAGAACTAGCTCACCCTTGAATCCGGCCATACTCAATAGTCACCTAGCTGAGGTCTATCGATAGCAGCCTGAAGATGGCCTGTACCCAACAAAGAACAAGCAAGTGCATTATCAATACACAACCACAATGTACTGGTAGGATCACACGGCTATCCCAAAAGTTGTAACATGTATAAGTTATTACAACAATAATAAACATGCATATACCAAGCATATACAATATTAGTCATCACTTACAAACAACACACAAATTCACAATTCTCAAGATATACAGGTATGTCAATCAATGGTCCTCTCATAGAACCCAACTCAGTGATCCTCTCATGGAACCCACACCCAAATTATTAGCATGCCAGAACATGGTACCCATTACAATGTTTATGCCAAAACGTGACAACCAATCCCATGTTATGCTAGGACGTGGCAATCATCCAAGTTAGTGTTCAAAACTCAACACCCGATCCATTCAACAAGTCAGAATCACAATCACAATGAACATTCTCATAATCATAAAGTCAATTCATGATTTCATGGCATACAATTATTCAATCGTCCTTATTTACGAGTAGTTTGATCAATAATGCAATATTTTCATACATACATGCATCATAATGAAGTAAGAATAATCATATATCACACCAACATGAAATCACAACCATTACCTACCTCGAATCCAAGCTTGAATCCCCTACCAAATTTAAATCTTTCATTTTCAGATTCTTTCCTCTTGTTCTAGGGCTACAAACAACAATTTATACGCAAGGATCAACTATCAAAGGTCTAATTATCCGTATTATTATGAACTCAATAAGCCTGGTGTAACATCTGGAAGTCCAATGAAATAGACTAGAGATTAATCTGTTAAATAATGACTAAAATAATGTTTCCAAACCTATACTAATGTAATAAAGTTCAATTACAAGTATTAGAGCCTAAATGTCAAAGGAAGACCTTAACGTCTGGAAACTAGCAAAATTGAACTAGTAGACATACCTATGTTTTGTGAAGGTTTGGGAGTGTCGTATGAACTCTAAAACCTGTAAAAAGACTTTAAATAGGTAAAATAATATTTATAGGGTCCAAACGTCCAGTCACGACTACTCAAGGACCACCCGAAGGGTCTTTGAGGAGGACCCGAACATTGACAAGCACGCTGCCGAAGCAGCCTGCGTGCAGCCAAGATATGAGGCCTGTGATGCATCGCGCAACAAGCACATGGCAGGAAAAAATTGCCCTGCGACGCGGGGCCTTCACAAGGCTCACTGCCTCAAGTCGGTTTTCAAAAAAAACATTTGGAACTGCCCCCGCGACACGCAGACACTTCTCAGATTCGTTTGCTTCATTTTTAAGTCAATTTGACTTCACAAAAAGACCCTTTTAAGTGAGGTTTATTTTGGGTAATTTAGGAGGTGACTATATATTGATTTAGGGTCAGTTTTTAGTCATTTTTACCCATCCGAAACAATTCCCCAAATCACTCTAACTTCTCTCTAAATTCTCTCTCTAATTCAACCTTCATTGAAGAGAATTGGAAGCTTGGAGAAGAAGACCAAGTTCTCAACTTTTCTTCTTAAATTCATGGATTTAGTATTCATTAAGGTATGACTTCTTCACTCTTGGGATTCCTTTCGCCAAGAGGTCCCTTCAAAGTTGATTTCTAAATCACCCAAATCCAAGGGTTTTTCTCTACAAATGGGTTTTCTTCTAAACTTGAAACTGATGATTAATTATGATGAATTGTGATTACCTATGGCTAATGAAGTGTATATTGTTGAGTATTTATGTTGATCAATGGGAATTTTGTGTGATCCATGTCCTTTCCCAAATTTCCGCAAGTCTTGGATCTTGCTTATGAATTGATTGGAAGTAATGAATACATTGGTTGTTAGACTTGTGTTAACTATGCTATTCCATTCATGGACTGATTATTGTCATGAATTGTTGGGATTGGGTCTACTTCTTAGATGAATTCATGGATGAACCCTTTCCCTAACCCTAGCTATGAATTGCACTTGTAGATGATTAGGGTTGTTGGAATTGATTATGTTATTGTTTAATTCACAATGTTATAATGATAATGAGTGTATCATTGGATAATTGTTATGAATTGAGGGTATGATCTTGAAGAAGTTTTTGGAGGCTATTTGGTAAGACCTTTATGATTATGAGTTCTTTACTTCAATGATGATGGTTTATACTTGATGATGATGTTAAATTAAAGTGTTATTGTGTGATTTGATTAAGAAGATGATGATATGATGATTATGATGAATTGTCTTGAATATGTTGAATTGTAAGATCATGTTAAGGTTATGATGATACAAGGTTGAATATGAATCACTTGTGTGTCTTACTATGATATGACTATGATATGTTGATCTCACAAATGAAGGGTTGTTATGAATGGTAATTCTCATGCAATACCTAATGAGTTAATGACATTATATATAAGGGGTTAGTCTCCTATGGACTATACTAAGATATGATGATTAATAAAGGCTTAAATACATTTCAAAAAGGGACTTTAGCTTAGCACCGAGTGAACTTGACAATTAGAGGTGTTGACTCCCCAATGGAAGGGAGGTTCACCAATATTCTCATGAGATGAGGTCTCCAATGCTAATGGGCATGTAGAGGGTTCAAGACATATCTCCTAGTTCCTTAACTATGTTGCCTCCATAGGAATACTAGCTACTGGATCCACCTATAATGCTATGTTCATGTTTTAGTTCTACCTTGGCAAGTAGAGCACCTTCTTTCGGTGTAGGGTTTCATGACACCAGATTCCATGTTTAACTCACATGGTCTATTGTCGATTAAGGCGATTTTTCGCGAAAGTAAAATTAATGAATGAAGTAATGAAGATAAACACTAACTAGGGTGACTTAAGGGTTCTACTTAGTATAGGTATGGGTATGGGACTCTACTTATAAATAGCACAAGTTGGCCTTGAGGGAAGTCCTAGGATGTTGTTCTTCAATACTTATGATATGAATGAAATTTATATGTTGACTTTACATGTTCATGACCCTATATGTTGTTAGTTTCATTGATGAACATGTTATTGGTCTAAATTGCTATATATGATTATGACTAAAGATGCTATGATATATAAAGAAAGACATTACTTATGACCTCTTTCCTTGTTTACTTGATTATGTGGGGTTATGGGGCTTCACATGAGCATTGCACTTGTAGGCTTGGGATGGGATTGTTGGTAAGGGTCTTCTATGCTATAATATTATGAACTCTACTACATGAAATGTTGTTATGACTTAATGTTGAAGTTATTCTTGTTGATATGACCTTATGTTGATGATATCCATGTTGACTTGACTTTATGATAATGTTGGTCTAGTGTTAAATATGGACTTGTCTTAAGTGATGCTATGCTTATTGTCTTGTATATGTTCTTAATTGTGCATAAAGGCTTTTAAAAGTGAATTAGCATGGTTTTGAGCAAAATGTCCCTTTAAGCATGATTTCAAAGGTTTTATGTGCATATGTTTCCAAACTTAGTACATGTGGTTTGTACTAACCCATATTCTATTCCTTTTCTCAAACAATGTAGGTTCGAGCCATTGAAGTATAGGAGGCCACTTTGCAAGAAGATTTGGAACTTATTCCCAAGTTATTGGTAGGGCCTCAATGTTTGGGGATATTACCGTTTCACTATTCTAGCTATGAAGTTGTTATGTCTAAAGACATTTATTCATTCCTTTATCTTTGAGACTATTGTTGTAAGCCTATATGTGGCTCAATGTAATGAAGTATGGGTTATGCCCAAACGTTGTAATACTCTCTAGATGGTTTAATGTGAGACAATGTTATTAGACTATGTCCTATGTATTGGTTATGTTGTCTAAACGAGAAGCATATGTAAGCTTCATAAGCGAGGAGTCTATGTAAACTCCATATATGATATGTGAGAGGTCTATGTATACCTCACTATGTAAAAGTTTTTAATATTCCACATTTTTGACCTATGATATGTTATGACAAATGCTAAGGGCTTGTACAAGTCCTCTCCGAGGACGAATACGCCGGTTACGTCTATGGGGTTCTCCCCGGTCTTGACACCTAGATTAAACCCATGATCCCTATACCCAAATTAGGGATTTTCCACCATAATTCCCATATTGAATCCCCCCTCCCCCCATTGATAATTACCCAAAAAACTATGTTTTATGAATCAAAACATAGATTAGGGGAGTAAAACCTTACCTTTAGCCTTAATAATCGTGAAAAACCGTCAAGAACACACTTGGGGTCGTTCCTTAGCTCTAAAAGTTGAAAAGCGTAGAATAAAACATTTTAGGGATCTTATTTCTGACTTAAGTCGCATCTGCCCTATTATAGCGGCCCCAACCTGCGAAAATGACCCCGCCCTCGTGGGAATAATGCCACCACAACGGCTTGCACGAAAACAATGAGCAAATATAAGAATTTCATACCCAATTTCACAACACACCATTATCCCATGACACTTGAAAATACCTGTTCACGCTAAGATCAGTTTCAAAAGTTCTACTCACCCGGATTCAATTTCGTGAAGTTGTATAGTTTCCTTAACGTCTTATATCCGATAACGTAATCAAATTCATTAATAGATCTCTCATTTGTTACCATATTTCTTAGAGCTCAGTGACTCTGATTTCGTCCAAATATAGACTAGGTTAGGAAATCTCAAGTTATTATGAAAAAGGTTTTCAGGCCCCAATTCTTTTCCTATTGGCTTTTCCCTAATGACGGAAATCAGATGTTTACAATTGATGCCAATTTACACATCACTCATCCGCGATTGATCATCTAGGAAAGACTAGCTGAAGTAAGGGTAGAGTAGTATCTGAAACGTTGAATTACTGGGGATACTTGTCTCAATCACACACGATCCCCACATTCAATCACACACGATCGATACATGACCTCAACGACAACATGAATATTAAGATTTCCTGACAAACATAAATTTGCATGGTAACTCTTCTATAAATTCTCATAATCCAGCTGGTACCTGTAGAACCACTAAATAATTTAATAACTCCAAGACAGCACCAAATATGCCATTTGAAATAACCAAATCTTCCCAATCTTTCCACTCCATCAAGGGAACATCGCATGATTGGTCCACAAGGATCCAACCACAAAGTGAAAATACACGCAATCATAGCTAGTGAAACATATTCACTACCATGTACAAAACGAAATAGATGGTCACATAAGCATTTTATGGAATAACACTAAAGGTTTTCCTATGAAGAGTCGATACTAGCCATTTCCATTCACTTAAATCTACATGGTCTTCACATCTTTCTACTGAAGCCCACATTCTCAACACTAACAACCATCATAACCACTCCAATCACTTACCTTACTCTAAACAACACTTTTTAAATGAAAACCTATCTTAGGTACTTAACAATCAATAGTAATAAACATTACGACTCAACCCAGGTGTAAGTCCTTTAAAATGCTCAATACCGGATATAATTAATCATTTATCACCTTTACAATTCATACCTTGATAAAATATATCAAGACGAATGTAGATTTACAATGAAAAATATGAATTGTAAATTCAACCGTATAACACCATCCTCTTATCTATTAACATTATCTTATACCTTGAAGATTTTTATGAATTCATGGATCTTTTCTTATCATTGATCGTCTCTCCATCGATCTTGCAATACCTTTCGCTAAAAGTTCAATTGTACTCATTAGTAAACTCAAAATAGAGACAAATCACTTATCATCACACTCGAGCTAATGTATGTACACTCCTTCTTCAAGTCTTTTCCAATAGTTTTTAACCAATCTTAATGAATCGTGGCACTATTACCATAACCATAAAAGACGAACAAAATCCCGCATCGCTGAACCCAATTATCTACCCCTCTAATATATCTCTTCAGCCTTTGTAATCAAATAAAATATTTTTGCTCTCGCCTATCTGTAAAGGCTTTACTACATCCCACTATACTTAGATCTTTAAAAATTTATTCGAGTGGATTCCCACCATCTCTTAGAACTTCCCATACAACCACGTTACTCACCAAATATTTGAAATTCACAACCTTAGATACGCATAAGTTGTAATTACTAAACAAAATTCGCTTAACCAACGATCTTATTATATAGTTGCATTCACAATAATCCATCACATATTCTTACTACCATTACGCTAAGTCAACCTTGACTATCACTATGAAGTTAACATTTTCATCAATATGACACCTCAAACTCAGGCATACTCATCAAAATCACAGGACCAATCCAATTTTTATACGCACTTTCTTACTACAATACTTCAATTGCCTTCCCCTAGTATAGTCAATGAGATTTTTTTAATCCATAAGCTTGTCATTCTGGTATCACTACACTTCTTTCATAGCTTAATATAAAATCACCAGTCCACATACTACCATTCTTTTTCTTAATAAACAAGATAGGAACACCCCACGGGGAAGTACTAGGAGGGATGAAAGCTTAATATAGAAATCTCCTAGATTTGAGCTTTAAGCTCTGTCAAATCTGACACCAGAGGAATGGATTCAATAGAGGGGGATTTGACCTCAACATCTCGAATATGAGGTAATTATGCCAAACAATCCTGCCCCACCAGTTTCCTACCCCGCACAAAAGATATGAACTTAGTTGACTTACGATTGTACCCCTTCCCACTCTAACCTTTCCATACCCGGGATCTCCAGAGTTACCGACTTAGAATTACCATAAGCCACAACATAATAGGGGGACAACCAAGTCATGCCTAATATTATAACAAGTCATTCATATCCAACATAACCAAATCAACCCAAATCTGAAAATTAATAACACAACAGGACCACACGATATACATAAATGATTATGACTAACTCTTCAACTAGGGTAGAAACACGGATGAGGGAATTAATTATATCATAAATCATATCAAATTATGAGGAAAATCACACAGACACATAAGAACAATAGAACTCGTATCAAACAACACATTAGCCATCTGATCACAAATAAAAAATAGTACTTGTGGTCACTATGTCAGACCCTCAGACTCGGTCTTGCCCGGAAAGGCATAAAATTGAGCCCTGTCATCTTGATATACCATCAATCCATGAAATCGTAGTATAGCTTCTAACCTCAATTGACATAACATAATTTCATCATTCGCCAAACAACTCCTACATGTTATCACATCAATACTAAATGCATTTTCCAAAGTATTGGTGTTAATTATCTTACTATCCCTTACTAAAACTTCTTTGAATGTTGTCACCTATAAACTTGAATTTGCAAATCTGACATTAATCCCTTCACAAGCCACGATAATAGCTAGCGAGCCCCACAAAAGTCTTAACTTTAGTCACAAAAATAGGTCGGACCCAATTCACAATCTTTTGAGGATTTACCATTACCCCTTCCCTTGAAACTACATGCCCCAAAAAAGCAACTGAAGTCAACCAAAATTTACACTTAGAAAATTTCACACACCCCTTTTTGTTTCTTATAAGCACATGAATTATAGTTTTTAGCTATTTTTGGCAGCATTCGATTTATTACAAGGTTTTATAGTCTATCCAAGATTGTTAAACATTGATTGGATTGCAGGGGTTAGTTCGGATTCAATTCGGGTTCTATAAAGAGACTTGAGAAAAAAAAGATGAGACAGGTCTAAGGTTTTGTCTCGCCCTATCCCTCTCTGGTGGGGAATTTCCGATCTGGCAACCTTGCGCAGGCGGTACCCAGGCAATAAATTTTCTGCGGTTTTTCTCTTTTCTCAATCTCCCAAAGGTCTTCAACTTTTCTAGAGCAATTTAGGATAATCACTTGAACTAGGATAATCATTGTCCACCTAGAGTCAATCTAACGATACATAATCTAACTCATTCTCATTAATTCAACACCATTACCCACACATCCCCAGGATACACCAAAACACTCACGCTATTATTACTCAAGCGCAAGACACGTCTAGATCTATCTTATGAATCACCTTGTACATTTTCTATACCCCTGCATCAAACATAGTTGAGACCTTCTTTTCACAATAAGTTTCACGATACTCAGCAGTTACAACTTGCATAGTCCCATTCAATTCAGCCAGCATATTACACTAATCAAAATTCAGACCCACACTTATTGTGCACATGATCATATCATCACATCCAAGAAAATACAACTCCCACATTCACCACTAATTCAAGCTACAAGGAACACGCATTCACAGTTTTCAAGTTACAATTCACAGACAAGCCCGGTTTCTAAACAAGTTTGTTCCATAGACAGTCATTAACGATCTCCAGTATAAGAGAAAAAATGTAAACCGATGACCCTAACTGGTCAAAAGATTATTTATCCAAGGCAGTGGATACTTATTCCGAATGGTGACCCTATTCAATTATCGGTAGTCTATACACATCCTCTCTTGCTAGTGATGTTGTTACCACTTTTGTTGCTCTAGTTCAGACCATTGAGTGAATGATGAAAGATACCAATTTGTATCACCCAGATACCAATTAGATTCAAATTATAGAATGAAAGAATAAAAAGAAGTGAGTTTTTCTTAAAGTGCTATAGCCTCTCGAAGAAAAGTATATACGTCTTTGTACCATTTTGTAAGACTCTACTAGACTCGTTTTGGTACAATGAGATCAATGAACCTAGGGTTCTGATACAAACTTTTTCATGACCCTGACTATTGTGATTGACACCCACATTAACCCTCCGGTGGGAGAACCATTACTACAACTCAAATTAACAATTTTTATGAAAATTAAGGCATTTAAAGATACGGAAGCGAGTTTAAATGACAATAAAAATGTATTCCCCATAAACTCCAAGGTTTTAACAAACAACTAACCAAAATAATACAGAAGAACAACCCCAAGAACCTTAAATTCATTGTACTAAAACTCTACTAACGACAAGTTTAAGAGTAAGGCGTACAACCCTGAAAGTATACAACATTTTAAAAAAATAGTTTGAATCCGAAAAGAGTGGACTTACACAAGAAAGATTCATGGCAGCCTGAAAGAACTGGCTCACCCTTGAATCTGGCCACGCTCAATAGTCACATAGCTGAGGTATATCAATTGCCACCTGAAGCTGCCTTGTATTCATCAAAGAACAAGCAAGTGCAGTATTAGTACACAACCACAATGTACTGGTAGGATCATGCGCTATCCCAAAATGTGAAACATATATAATTCATTACAACAATAATAAACATGCATATACCAAACATATATACAATATTAGTCATCACTTACGAATAATGCACATCTTCGCAATTCTTGAGATATACAATTATGTCAAGTCAATGGTCCTCTCATGGAACCCAATTCAATGGTCCTCTCATGGAACCCATACCCAAACTGTTAGCATATCAGAACGTGGTATCTGATCCAACATTTATGCCAGAATATGACAACCGATCCATGTTTATGACGGAATGTGGCAACCAATCCATGTTAGTGTGTCAGAAAGCAACACCTGATCCATTAAAAAAGCCATAACCACAATCATATTCTCATAGTCATACAATCAATTTATGATTTCATGACATATAATTATTCAATCGTCCTTATTTATGAGTAGTTTGATCTAACACAATATTCACATACATAGATGTATCATAATGAATCAAGAACAAACATATATCACATGCACATGAAATCACAACCATCACCTATCTCTCATCCAAGCTTGAATCCTCTTATGCATTTGAATCTTCCCTTTTTGGTGTTATACCTCAAAAGTCCAAGAACATAGGATAGAGACTCACTTAGTGAATAATGTTTAAAAAGGTGTTTCCAGGCCTAAAAAAGTTTATTAACTTTATTAGGAAGTATTAAAGCCTAAACGTCAAGAAACGACCACGACGTTCGGAGACTAGTGAAAGTGACCTAGTGTCCCTTTAAGTTTTGTAAAGGGTTTGAAGAGTCGTTTGAAGGTAAAACCTTGTAAAAATGCTTAGAGCACACCTAAGTGCGTGTTTAGGGTCAAAAGGTTTGGGTATGACTACCTGAGGATCACCCTAAGGGCCCTCAAGGAGGACCCAAACATTTGACCCAAAAGCTGTCAAAAGACAGCTTGCACTTGATGAGTGCAACGACGGTTTGTTGATAGAGTCGCACCTAGTCAATGGAGGTCGTGACTTATAATTATGGAGCCTTGTATCCATTTGAAGACTTTCTGACCCAAAATCCGATTGACAGGATGGTCCGTACAAGGAATGACGGACCGTCAATCATGGGCGTCGTTTGGTGCCTGCACACTGGTGCAGCACACAACCAAGACAAGGGTGGTTGGGTAAATTCCACCCTTGGCAATTTAAATGTAGGGTTGGTATAATTTAGTTATTTTTAGGTATATTAAGGGATTTTAACTAATTAAACAAGTCTTCACACTTAAAAATCTAAAAACCCCAAGACTCCCACTTCTCTCTAGAATTTTTTCTATCAACTAAATACCCCTATTGAAGAAGAAGATCAATATTTCTATAGGGCTTAAAAAACAAGGATTTCCATTAAATATATCTAAGGAGTGACAAGTTATGGAGGCTATTCACTGTTGGGACTCCTTTACTTAAAAGGTTCTTCAAAATTTGGATTTCAATGTTCTTCAAAAACCTAGTTTTGACTCAATTTCGTGGGTCTTCCTTCTAACTTGATTAATTTTGTCTTGATTTGATTAATAATGATGGATTATGATTGTTTATCAGTGGATTGATTTTTTACCTTAAGATTTGACCTAATTTCTTAAAAGACCCATGAATATCCCTCTTCTCCTAACCCTCACTTATGAATTAGGTTGATTAATGATTAGGGGTGAAGTAATTGCATATCATCTTGCAAAATTTACTTCTATATGATTATGATTGAATTTTTGGGTGAATATAATGGATTTGTGGGGTGAAGTCTTGGATGAGATTCTTGGAGGCTATTGGAAAGACTTTCAGGGTAATGAACACTTTATTGTATTAATGTTGCTCTATTCTTGGTAATGTTGCTCAATTGAAGTATGAATGATGAAGTTATAAATGCATGATTATCCTATGAACATGATGGATGTGAGATGATATAGGTGTATTATTATGAGGGATTGGAGGTGATTCCAATGTGCATCTTATTACTATGTTATGATGTAATG
Source organism: Solanum sitiens (assembly GCA_016801875.1). Lineage (NCBI taxonomy): Eukaryota > Viridiplantae > Streptophyta > Magnoliopsida > Solanales > Solanaceae > Solanum > Solanum sitiens. The sequence continues at coordinate 739,208 of JABWTJ010000112.1, forward strand.
TTCTCACATAATGATTCGATGGTGATGAAAGGACTTTCTCATCTTAGAACTTATGAGCTATGAAAATGTTATATGAAAGGCTAAAATTCTAAGACCTATATTATGAATTAATGTTAAGGAAGACTAAAAGACACTTCAAAAAGGAAATTTAGCTTAGCACCGAATGAACTTCACAATGAGAGGTGTACATTCCCAAAGGGAATGTAGGTTCACCAGATATTCTCATGAGGTGGAAACTACAATGTGAATTAGCATGAAGAGGGTTTCTAGTAACAATCACCTAGTTCCTTAACTATGTGCCCCCATAGGAACCTTAGCTAGTGGATCTACCTAGACGTTATTATGATGTATATGTTCTACCTTGGCAAGTAGGATACCCTCCTTTCGATGTGAGGGGTTGACACCAGATTCCATGTCTACTTCACCTGGTGTCATGTCGGTTATGGAGAAGTTTTCCGAAAGTAAAATGAATGAATGAAAGTAATAAGATGAACACTAAATAGGATTACTTAAGAAGTGTTATTTACTGTAGCTAAGGGTGTGGGACTTTACCTATACATTGCACAAGTGGACCTTGAGGGGAGTCCTAGGGTGGGTTCTATATGTACATGTATTATGAATGAAATTCATAATGTTGGTCTTATATAATGTTGATCTTATATAATGCTGGTTTTAAATGATTTTGGTTTCACTTGATATATATGATGTTGTTCTAAATTGTTAGGTATGATGTTGATCACTCTTGTTATGATGTAATATGATATAGAGGCTATACTTATGGTCTCTTTGTAGGTTTACTTGGTTTATGTGGGGTTATGGGGCTTCTTATACACATTGCACTAGTTGACTTGCATTAGGATTATGAGTAAGTTCTTGCGATGTATTGATGAAATGGATTCTAAAGTATGAAATGTTGATTATGTCTTTATGATGATGTTACTCTTGAACATGAGTATGACTATGTATTATTGTTGTTGTGGTATGGACGTGTATATGTTCATAGAATGTGCACAAAGGCTTTCAAAGTGATTTTAGCATGTTTATACTAAAATGTCCCTTTGTGCATATCTTCAAATGATTTACTTGCATATGTTTCCATACTTAGTACATGTGGTTTGTACTAACCCATATCTCTTTTATTTCTACAAAAATGTAGGTATGGGGCATTGAGGTGATTCAAGGACATTCTTAAAGAATCTTGGATTGTTCCTAAGTGGGTGAGTCCTCAAGTCAGAGGACGAAGCCTATGAATCTAGCTTATGTCATTTTATTGTGTTTGAAGACATTGCTCTATTTCTTTTATTTCAAGAACAATGTTGTATTCTCTTATGGGACATATTGTAATGATGTAAGGGCTAAGTCTCATTTCTCTTACTCTTATGAGTAGATGGTCATGTGAGACAACTATAGATGCTATTTTGACATATGTGAAGTGAAGCTTAACTTCAAAGAAATGTTTTTAAATTTTCCACTTTTTATTTTATCTATAATGCAATGATGTATGCTAAGGGCTTGTCTAAGGCCTCTTCAAGGACGAAGACACTGGTTACGTCTAGGGGTGTCGAATCCGGTGAGTACACCCAAGATGCGACTGGCATCGTCGTCCTCTCAGAGGACTCAGACAAGCCTCTTAGCGTTCGTCATAACATGTCATCAGTTAAAATTTGCGGAAAATCAAAAACTTTTACATACTTATGTGAAGTGTACTTAGACTTCATGCTTAATAATCATAAAAGCATACGATATTCTAAAACTTGTCTCACATGTATAAAACCATCTAAAGAGTACAAATCTGGACTTAGCCAATAAATAGTCAATATGCCATATAGGCCTTAATACCAAAGGATTCAAAGAACATAAATAAAAATAGAATATTCTTAAAACTACTAAAGTCTTTATAAGCTAGAATACGATAGATAGCATCCCCAAACATGAGGACCTACCAAGACTTGGAGGAAGAGTTCCAAGCTTCTTCAAATCGACCTCCTTAAACTTTATGATACATTTTGGTGGCACCCGGATGTATAGAATAGCGAGAACCATGAGCTTCTTCTAGAATTCAATTTCTCAAATCCTCAACATCGGGTACACATAATCTCCAGTGGTACCTAAGAACACCATCCCCCCCGGAAGAATGACTCATTGATCTTTCCAAGTACCGATTCCTTCAACTCCATCAATAGTGGATCAAGATGCTGCTTAGATTTCACATCCACCACTAATGATAAGTCGGAGTTATGATGGACCATAAAACCACCATGTGGAGAATCTTCTAACCGCACACCTAATCTAGCTAACCTATGAACATCTTTCACAAGTTCTTTCTTCTCTTCTTCCACATGAGACACACTACCCATAGTCATACGACTCAAAGCATCCGCAACCACATTCGCCTTGCCAGGGTGGTAAAGGACACTCATATCGTAATCCTTTAACAATTCTAACCATCTTCTCTATTGGAGATTTAACTCCTTTTGTGTAAACACATATTGAAGACTTTTATGGTCAATAAACACATCAACATGCACACTATACAAATAATATCTCCATATTTTCAAGGCAAAAACTACAGCAGCTAACTCAAGATCATGAGTTGGATAATTCTTCTCATGAACTTTGAGTTGCCTAGAAGCATAAGTTATCACCTTACCATACTGCATGAGAACACATCCCAAGACCACTTGGGAAGCATCGCAATACACTCAAAGCCTTCATTGCCCTCCGGTAAGGTCAACACCGGAGCGGAGGTAAGCTTATCTTTCAACTCCTGAGAACCTTTTTCACAAGATTTCGACCACTCAAACTTCACCTTCTTTTGGGTCAAAGCTGTCAAAGGAGCAGCAATGGAAGAAAATCCATCAACAACCCTTTCTATAATACCCGGCTAGACCCAAGAAACTTCTTATGTCTGTGGGAGTCAAAGGTCTAGGCCAATTTCTGACCTCATCTGTCTTCTTGGGATCAACCTCTACACCATCACAAGAGATAATATGGCCAAGAAAAGCAACTGACCTTAACCAAAATTCACACTTGATATATTTGGCATAAAGTTGGTGTTCTTTGAGGACTTGCAAGTCCAACCTCAAGTGACTCTCATGTTTATCTTCATTCTTGGAGTATATCAAAATATCATCAATAAAAACAATCACAAATGAGTCGAAGTAATCTCGGAACACTCTATTCATTAGGTCCATGAATGCGTCAGGTCATTCATTAACCCAAAATACATAACTAGAAATTCATAGTGACCATATCTAGTTCGAAAAGATGATTTGGAACATCTTCACCTCTCATCCTAAGTTGGTGATATCCCGACCTTAAGTCAATCTTGGAAAAGTAACTAGCACCTTGGAGTTGATCAAATAAATCATCAATACTAGGGAGAGGATACTTGTTCTTTATGGTAACCTTATTGAGTTAGAGATAATCAATGCACATTCTAAGGGACCCATCCTTCTTCTTAACAAACAAGACCGGAGCACCCCATAGATAAATACTAGGTTGAATGAAACCCTTGTCTAGTAAATCTTTGAGTTGGAGCATCAACTCTTTCAATTCATCTGGATCCATCCTATATGGAGGAATCGAAATGGGATTCGTATCTGGTAATAATTCAATGCAAAGTTCAATTTTCCGTTCGGGAGGAACCCCTGGAAGGTCATTAGGAAAAACCTCTGGGAATTCTCTCACTACAGGGACTGACTCAATAAAAGGAGTTTCACATTCTAGGTCCTTAACCCTCACTACATGGTATAAACAACCCTTGGCTATCATCTTACAAGACTTCAAACAAGAAATAATTTGACCCCTTGGCATAGAATTTCCCCCCTTCCACTCTAGAATAGGTTCATTTGGGAATTGAAACTTACTACCCTTGTTCTACAATCTATGGAAGCAAAACAATCATGAAGCCAATCCATACCCAAGATGATATCAAAATCAAACATGTCCAGTTCTACTAAATCAACAAGAGTAACTCTATTGGGCAGCATTGGGGTACAAACCGAAAAGGGTTCAATCAAAACATAGGGAAGTACATCAAACTTCCTAGCTACCAAAGGTGTAACAAAAGAAAGAGTAGCACCTGGATCAAGCAGTGCATAGAAACGGTTCCTTTTTGGAGCATCAGAACTAGGACCGCTTGGTTGAGCTTGGCCATTCCCCTTGCCTTGGCTTCTCACATTAGGACAATCTTTCACCATCTGGCCACCCTTGCCACAACCATAGCAACTATAAGTCCCAACAAGACATCCACCCACATGTTTCGTGCCACACTTACCACAAGTTGGTCTCTCTTCTGGTGGATCAACATTTCTCCCCTTTTGAGGTTTAGGATTAGAACCTCTATCATAGCGATTCTTGGAGAAATTAGAAGAAATCTGATTTGAAAACCTCTTCTTGAACTTAGGTTTGTCTTGCACATCAAGCCTATTCTTAGAGGAACTACTTTCAAAAGCCCTTGCCTTCTTAGCTTCCCAATTCTTGTTCCTCAGACGACTATCCTCAACCTGTTGAGCATGAACCATCAACCTAGAAAGATCCATATTGTCATGAACCATGGCTGCACGACATTCCTCTTCAAGCTCTTCGGACACGCTCATTACAGAACGAATCATCTCATCCTTATCATTCAAAACCAAAAAGGAACAATATTTGGACAACTTAATAAATTTCAAGGAGTATTCCTTGACACTCATAACTCCTTGACGAAGGTTGATAAACTCCTCTACCGTAGCTTCCCTTTGCTCCCTTGGGAAGAATCTGTCAAGAAATGCCTTTTTGAAGATCTCCCAAGCCACGGGACCACCTCTTAAAGCCCTACTATCCTTCCACTGATTATACCATGTCTGAGCCACGTCCTTAAGTTGATATGCAGCAAGCTCAGCCTTCTCAGTAGTACTCACCCCCATAGCAAACAAAATCTTGTAAACCTCATCAAGGAAGTATTGGGGATCTTCATCAACCTTAGATCCGAAAAACATAGGAGGATTCATCCTCGTAAAATCCCTCAAACGGCTAGACATAGTGCTAGCATGTTGGTTCTCTCGAGGAACAACCTCTCTGTTAGATTGTGCCGTAATAGCCTGAGCTTGGGTGGTGATCGCTTGGTCCATTTGAATCAAGGTTACCCTCACCTCACCATCCGTCATTGTCGGAGGATTGACTGGAACTTGTTTGTTTGCAGCAGCTTGCACTTGAGGAGCATTTCGATTGCCTTGGGGAGTAGCTCCCGCATTTTCAATCTCATCTCCTACTCTCCACGCGGCTATTCTTCTTGTGTTCATCGCCTAAAACCACAGAAAAGGGATTAGATGCTAAAAGACACATAGTGTCAAAACTCTAAAGGCACGACATAGGAGTATCAAGACAAGAGAAGTTTCCTAGTCATCACATAGCCTCTCATCCATAATTGTGGAACGCTTCACAACCACGAACAAGATACTATATAACGTGGTTTAGTGAGACATTGATCCTAAGGATATTTAACCTCATGCTCTGATACCAAGCTTGTCACATCCGGTGAGTACACCCCAGATGCGACCGGCGTAGTCGTCCTCTCAGATGACTCAGACAAGCCTCTTAGCGTTTATCATAACATGTCATCAGTTAAAATTTGCGGAAAATCAAAAACATTTACATACTTATGTGAAGTGTACTTAGACTTCATACTTAATAATCATAAAAGCATACGATATTCTAAAAACTTGTCTCACATGTATAAAATCATCTAAAGAGTACAAATCTGGACTTAGCCAATAAATAGTCAATATGTCATATAGGCCTTAATACAAAAGGATTCAAAGAACATAAATAAAAATAGAATATTCTTAAACCTACTAAAGTCTTCATAAGATAGAATATGATAGATAGCATCCCCGAACATGAGGACCTACCAAGACTTAGATGAAGAGTTTCAAGCTTCTTCAAATCGACCTCATTAAACTTCAATGGCCGGAACCTACCGTTGTAGTAATAGTAATGGGGTTAGTACGCCACATGTACTAAGTATGAGTATATGCACATAACATTTAAGGACATGCATGAAAAAGAATCATTTATCATTTCTTTAGAAAACATGCTAAGTCATGTGAACGTCTTCAATGCACATACCATGGAATATATACAAGTTAAGGACTTCATCAACATACAATATGATCATAATCAAAGACATACTTTCATAGAGTCATGTTAACATTTCATATTCAAAAGATCATAGAACATAACATACAAAACACTTACCGATGATCCCATCCCTAACCTACAAATGCAATGGTCATGTGAAGCCCCATAACCCCACACAACCAAGTAGATAATATAGGAGAACATGAGTAAAGCCTTGCTTCATATAACTTATAACATAAGTAGTAGTCACTTCATATAGCAATATAACCCAATGACATGTTCACATAATGACCAACATCATATAAGAGTAACATCATGTATCATAAGCCTCATACCTTCATGTTATCATATTACATAAGAACAATCTCCTAGAACTTTCCTTAGAGTCAACTTGTGCAATGTCTAGGTAGATTCTCATACCCCTACCTATACTAAGTAGACTCCTCAAGTCACCCTAGTCAACACCCATTTACTTGTCTTTCATTTTACATGAGGGAACATACGCCTTAACCGACATAGACCATATGATCTAAACATGGAATTCGGTGTCATAAAACCCCACACCGAAAGAAGGTGGTCTACCGGCCAAAGTAGAACCAAACATGACATAGCTTTCTAGGTGGATCCACTAGCTAGTATCCTATGGTGGCAACATAGTTCAAGAACTAGGAGATGCATTAGAGACCCATAGTTCCACATTACATGCCAGCCTCTATATCATGAGAGTCATTGCGAACCTACATTCCAACTAGGGAAGGGACACCTCTCATATGTAGTTCATCGGTGCTTAGCTTAAGTCCCTTTCTTGAATAACCTTTAAGTTGTCTTTTATCATAAACTTATCATATGTCATAGGAAATTAACTCTTTATATAAACATGATTGTGAGCTCTTTAGGATTAGATGATAATTTCTTTTCATCGTAACTCTTTGTGTGTGAGATTAACATAGCATAATCATCTTTTGTAAAGCATACAAGAGAATATCATAACTTGAATTATCTTATTCTTATCACGATCTCACAAGTAACATGTTCATAGCCCAACATATACACATAGAAACATCATACATACTCCCATAACATAGCATCATGATTTATAGGCTAACATAAACATTGTAGAGTAATCGCGACTTTAGAAGACTTACCTCTCTCTTCCAAGTTCCTTATTCAAGAATTTACGTTGAACTTACAACATTCATAACCATAACATAGTGAAATACTCAATAGCATAATCAAGAACAGCACTTTAAATCATATACAAGATCAATGCATAATGTAGGATAGGGGAAAGAGTCATTTAAGAGTTCATTCTAGTCTTAGTTCCAATCCCTACGTTTTACATGTCATCTAGTAGAAGGTATAACCCATTCGAAACCATCAAATTGATAATAAACATGCTTCACACGAAAATCTATCATTACAAGTCAAACACTCAATAATACATGCATAATTAACCATAGAAAACAATTACTTTTCATCGAGAATCATAAATTTAGAGTTAGGAAGAAAATCAGTTTTGTGGAGTAAAAACCCTAGAGTTGAATTTCTTGAAAACTTATATTTGAGAGGACCTATTGGGGAAAGGAATCCCAAGAGTGAAAAACCCATACATTATAGATGAAGAATCCACGACAATTTGGATAAAAACCTTGAAGTCTTCGCCTTTTTCCTTAAGTTCTTCTTGTTCTTCAATAGGGTTTGGAAAAGAGAGCATTCTTGAGAGAGATGAGACAAAACTTGTTTGATCTAATTTGGAACGTCTAAAAGTTGTATAAAACTGACCTAATATCCATATATAGTCGTCCTATGAATTATCCAAAAGACCCTCTAGTTAAATGGTCTTTTTATGAAGTTAAATTACCAAAAATACAACTTTAACGATTCTGGGAAGTGGTTGCGCGTCGCTGGGCTAATTCCCACTATTTTCTGAGTTTTTGGGTTGAGGCATTGAGGTGAGTGTCATACTCGCATCGCGAGGCTTCCCATCACATATTGAGGCAGAACACCTAGTGAGGAACGCGCGCGGCACACCTGTTCCTTCAATTCTGCCTGTTCGCACGCTGCCAGGCAGCATGCGTACCCATGTTTGGGTCCTCCCCAAGAACCCTTCGGGTGGTCCTTGGGGTGTCGTTACCAGACGATTGGACCCTTTGTACTACATACTACCTATCCAAGGTCTCTTTACAAGTTTTGTACTTCATTTGACACTTCGAAACCTTCACCCAACATAGGGACGTCAACTAGTTCAAATTAGCTAGTTTCCGGACGTCAAGGCCTTTCTTTGTCATTTTGGATCTAACCTTTTCTAAATGAGTTTATTACATTAATATAGGTCTGGAAACATCATTTCAAACATTATTTAATAGATTAATCTCTAGTCTAAGTCATGGAATTTCCGGAGTGTTACAAGGGGGTACTCTCTGGTCGTGACAAACTTCGTATCAGACCATGAGGTTGAATAATCATAGTAATAATGTCTCACAAAACCACGTCTATGTAGAGTCTTGTTCATAATTGTGAATCGCACCACACTTATTAATGACAGACTATGTGATGCTTAGGAAATTCTCACTATTCTTAAGTCGTGCCTCAAGAGTCTTAACTCTATGTGTGTCCTATTCTTCTAATCCTTTTCTTTTGGTTATAGGCTGTGACTTCTAGAAGGGCAGCCTCAAGAAGGGTTAAAGAGTATATTGCTAATGCGGGAGTTCCTCCGCAAGACAACCAAGCTCCACCTCAAGAACAAGCTCCTCTAGGTAACCAAGCTCCGATCAATCCTCCGGCCATGACGGATGGGGAGATAAGGGTGGATTTCCTAAACTTGGATCAATCCATGACTACTCAAGCTCAAGTCGTAACTACTCTAGCTCAAGCCATGATGGCTCAATAAGATCGAGAAGTTGTACCCCCTGTGAATCAAAATGCTAGTACCATGGCTTCTCGCTTGAGGGACTTCACAAGGATGAACCCTCCTATGTTCTTTAGGTCTAAGGTGAATGAAGATCCCCAAGACTTTCTCGATGAGGTTTATAAGATCTTTAATTCTATGGGGTGAGTTCAAATGAGAAGGTCGAGCTAGTCGCTTATCAACTCAAGGATGTGGCTCAAACTTGGTACACTCAATGGAAGGACAATAGGACTTTAAGAACGGGTCTCATAAGTTTGGAAGCCTTTTGGAGGGAATTTCTTGATAGATTCTTCCCAAGGGAGAAAAGAGAGGCAAAAGTGGAAGAGTTCATCAACCTTCATCAAGGAGGTATGAGTGTCCAAGAATACTCTTTTAAATTCACTAAGTTGTCTAAATATGCCTCTTCTTTGGTTTCTAATTCTATAGATGAAATAAGCCGTTTTTTACGGGTGTGTCCTATGATCTTGTGGAAGAGTATCGTGCGGCAATGCTTCATGACAAACTGGATATTTCTCGTTTGATGGTGCATGATCAACAAGTTGAGGAGAGTAGGCTTAAGAGGAAAAATAGGGAGGTCAAGAGGGCAAGTCTCTATGATAGAGGTACTTTTAAGGGTAAGTTTGAGATTCAAGACAAACCCAAGTTTAAGAAGATATTCTCCAACCAAGCTCCTCCAAATGTCTCAAAGGCTTGTAAGTAAAGGGTGTCTAACCCTAGGTCCCAAGGGGGAAAATGTAGAGGTTCATCAAGTGAGATCCCACAATGTACCAAATGTGGCAAGAAGCATGTGTATAAATGTTTAATGGGAACGGATAATTGTTTTGGTTGTGGAAAGAGTGGCCACATGGTGAAATATTGTCCCATGGCCAAGACTCAAGGAAGGGAGAGTAATCAAGCACAAGCAAGTGGTCTAAATTCCGATGATCCTAATAAGAACCACTTCTATGATCTCAAATCTAGGGGTGATCAAGAGGATTCTCCCAATGTTGTTACTATTATGTTACAAGTATTTTCAATTAATGTTTATGCATTGCTAGATCCGGGTGACACTTTATCTCTTGTAACTCCTTTGGTGGCTATGAAGTTTGATGTGCTCCCCGATATCTTAGTTGAACCTTTTTCGGTTTTTACCCCGGTGGATGACTCAATTATTGCTAAAAGAGTCTATAGGAGTTGTCCTATATTATTGTCCAATAGAGTTACATTGGTTGATTTGGTAGAATTTGATATGTTGGACTTTGATGTCATATTGGGGATGGATTGGTTACATACTTGTTTTGCTTCAATTGATTGTAGAACAAGGGTAGTTAAATTCTAATTTTTCAATGAACCCATTTCAGAATGGAAGGGGGGAAACTCAATTCCTAGAGGTCAAATCAATTCATGTCTAAAATCTTGTAAGATGATTTCTAAGAGATATCTCTATCACATTGTGAGTGTCAAGGACCTTGAGTCTGAAGACCCTCCTTTTGAATTGGTCCCCGTAGTGAAGGTCCCCGATGATTTACCTGGAATTCTTCCTGAACGGAAAATAGATTTCAGCATAGATTTGATGTCGGATACTCAACCCATATCAATTCCTCCTTACCGGATGGCTCTGGACGAGTTGAACGAATTGAAGGCTCAATTCAAAGATTTGCTAGATAAAGGTTCTATACAACCAAGCATATCTTCATGGAGCGCTCCGGTATTATTTGTGAAAAAGAAAGATGGGTCTCTTAGAATGTATATTGACTATCGATAATTGAACAAGGTCACTATAAATAATAAGTATTGTCTTCCTAAAATTGATTATTTATTTGATCAACTCCAAGATGCGAGTTACTTTTCAAAAATCGACTTGAGGTCGTGTTATCATCAACATAGAGTTAGAGGAGTTGACATTCCTAAAATGGCTTTATGAACAAGGTATGGTCATTATGAGTTTTTAGTCATGTATTTTGGTCTAACTAATGCCCCAATGACTTTTATGGACCTTATGAATAGGGTGTTCCGAAATTATCTTGATTCATTTGTAATTGTCTTTATTGATGATATCTTGGTATATTAGAAGAGTGAGGATGAAAACATGGGTCACTTTAGGATAGTATTGCATAACCTTAAGGAATATCAACTCTTTGCTAAATATAGTAAGTGCAAATTTTGGCTAAGGTCGGTAGGTTTTCTTGGTCACATTATTTCAAGTGAGGGTACAGAGGTCAATTCGAAGAAAATAGAGGTGGTTAGGAATTGGCCTAGACCTTTGACTCCAACCGATATTCGAAGTTTCTTAGGTTTAGCCGGGTATTATAGGAGATTGGTTGATGGATTTGCATCCATCGCTTCTCCATTAACTACCTTAACCCAAAATAAATTCAAGTTTGAATGGACGGAAGCTTGTGAGAAAGGCTTCCAAAAGTTCAAAGATAAGCTTACCTCCACTTTGGTGTTGACTTTACCGGAGGGTACCAAAGGGTTTGTGGTGTATTGTGACGCTTCTCGAGTAGGTTTGGGTTGTGTCCTCATGCAACATGGTAAGGTGATAGCATTTGCCTCTAGACAACTCAAGGTGCATGAGAAGAACTATCCAACTCATGATCTTTAACTAACATCGTAGTTTTTGCTTTGAAAATATGGAGACATAATCTATATGGAGTACATGTGGATGTGTTCACTGACCATAAGAGTCTCCAATATGTTTTCACTCAAAAAGAGTTAAAATCTCCAACAAATAAGGTGGTTAGAGATTTTAAAAGACTATGATATGAGTTTCTTACACCACCCTGGGAAAGCCAATGTGGTTGCGGACACTTTAAGTCAAATGTCAATGGGTAGTTTGGCCCTTGTTCCCGATAGTAAAAAATATTTAGTGAAAGAGGTGCATAGATTGGACTGGTGGTGTGTTCGGTTAGAAGATTCTCCATAAGGAGGCTTCATGGTTCATCATAACTCTGAATCATCCTTAGTGGTGGAGGTGAAATCTAAGCAACATCTTGGTCCTTCATTGATGGAGTTGAAGCAATCGGTTCTTAGTAAGTCCAATGAATCATTCTCCCAAGGGGGAGATGGGGTACTTAGGTACCAAGGTAGGTTCTGTCTGTCGGATGTGGATGACCTAAGAAGACAAATTTTGGAATAGGCTCATGGTTCCCGATATTTCATTCATCCGGGTGCCACCAAAATGTATCATGATCTACAAGAGATCTATTGGTTGAATGGTTTGAAAAAGGATAGATATAATTTTGTGGCCAAATGTCCAAACTGTCAACAAGTCAAGGCCGAACATCAAAGATCGGGAGGTTTAACTCAAGATATAGCTATTCCTACTTGGAAGTAGGAAGATGCCAACATGGACTTCATTGTGGGGTTTCCTCGTACGCGAAGGCAACATGATTTGATTTGGGTTATTGTTGATAGGTTGACGAAATCAGCCCATTTTATTCCTGTCAAAGTTACTTACTAGGTGGAAGAATATGCTAAGTTGTATCTTAATGAGATTGTGAGGATGCATGGGTTCCCTTGTCAATCATCTCGAATATGGGTCCCCAATTCACTTCTAGGTTTTGGAAGGCATTCCAAAGTGGGCTAGGTACCAAGGTGAAACTTAGTAGCGCATTTCATCCACAAACGGATGGTTTGGAGGAACGAACCATCCAAACCTTGGAGGACATGTTGACGTCATGTGTTATTGACTTCAAGGGAAACTGGGATGACCATCTACCATTGATTGAATTTGCCTACAATAATAGTTATCATTCGAGTATTTCCATGGCACCCTTTGAGTCCCTTTATAGGAGGAGATGTAGATCTCTGATTAGGTGGTTTGAGGTGGATTAGTTTGATCTAATAGGTCCCGAAGCAATATATGAGGTTGTGGAGAAAGTTCGACTCATAAGGGATAGATTGAAGGCAGCCCAAAGTCAGCAAAAATCTTATGCCGACAATAGAAAGAGGGACCTTGAGTTTATGGTAGGTGACTTAGTCTATTTGAAAATATCACCCATGAAAGGGGGGATGAGGTTTGGTAAAAAGGGGAAACTTAGTCCACGTTATGTGGGGCCATATGAGGTTGTGATACGCGTTGGAAGTGTTGCCTATGAGTTGAAATTATCCATTGAGTTTGCTCCGGTGCCTCCGGTGTTCCATGTGTCAATGCTCAAAGAGTGCATAGGCGATCCGGTGTCTATCCTTCCTCTAGAAGGTTTGGAGGTTGATGCTAACCTTTCCTACAAAGATTGAAATTTTAGACCGGCAAATGAAGAAGTTGAGGAATAAAGAAGTAGCTTTCGTAAAGGTTCTTTGGAAGAACCACCTAGTAGAATATGCTACTTGGGAGGCCGAGGCCGACATGATGTCCCGATATCCTCATCTTTCTCCTTCCTCTTCTAGTCAAGGTTAAGGTTAGTGACTTCTCCTATTTTTTTTTATAAAAGACCATATGTGTGTCTTGAACTTCTATGATTTCTCTTCAGTACGCATGTTCTTGTAAAATTCCATGTTTCATATGTGTTTCAAATTATATGTTTTTCATACTTGATAATATTTGATTATATGGTTGGTATAGTTGAGTTCTGTATTATTTCTTGTTGTGAAATTGCTCACGTGTGAAGTGATAAAATGGTACATTGCTCTTTGTTGAACATGTTGAGAGATATGAGAAGGAGAAGGACATTCCTCCTTGCAAAAATGTGAAATAATGCAGTGTGTGCATCATTGGTAGTTGGCATAGTATCTATCTAATAAATGATGCTTTGTAGTGTTTGAGAATGGAGTGAATGAATCCTCCTTTGATTATTGAATTATTCTTATGTGACATATGTTGGTTGGGCTGCTAGTCTTGAGTCATAGTTTTCAAAAATATGTTTAAACTGTCATTCGAGGACGAATGTTCCCCGGGGGTGGGGAGTATTGTTATACCTCGAAAGTCCAAGGACCTAGGATAGAGCCACACCTACTAAATAGTGTTTAAAATGGTGTTTCCAGGACTAAACAAAGGTAATTAACTTGATTAGAAAGTATTAAAGCCTAAACGTCAACAAACGACCACGACGTTTGGAGACTAGTTAAAGTGACCTAGTGTGCCTTTAGGTTTTTGAAGGGGTTTGAAGAGTCGTTTGAAGGTCAAACCTAGTAAGAATGCTTAGAATAAACCTTAGTTAATGTTTAGGGTAAAAAGGTTCGGGTACTACTCCCCTAGGACCACCCTAAGGGCCCTCAAGGAGGACCCAAACATTTGACCCGAAAGTTGTCAAAAGACAGCTTGCACTTGACGAGTGCAACGATGGTCCGTTGATGGACTCACCCCCCGTCAATGGAGGTCGTGATTCCATACATAGAATTATGGAGCTTGGATCCATTTGAGGACTCTCTGACCCAAACCACGATTGCCAGGACGTCCGTACATGGAATGACGGACCATCAATCATGGGCGTCGTTTGGTGCCTGCACACTGGTGCAGCACACGGCCAAGCCAAGGGTGGTTTGGTAAATTCCACCCTTGGCCATTTAAATGTAGTGTCGGTATAATTTATTTATTTTAGTTATATTAAGGGATTTTAACTCATTAAACAAGTCTTCAAACATCAAAATTCCATAACCCCAAGACTACCACTTCTCTCTAGAATTTTCTCTCTCGTCTCAAGACCCCCATTGAAGAAGAATATCAAGCTTTCTATAGGGATTGAAGAACAATTCTTTCCACGACAAATATCTAAGGATTGACAAGGTATGGAGGCTATTCACTCTTGGGACTCCTTTCCCCAAGAGGTTCTTCAAAATTTGGATTTCAGTATTCTTCGAAAACCTAGTTTTGACTCAATTTCGTGGTCTTCCTTATAACTTGATTAATTTGGTCTTGATTTGATTAATAGTGATAGATTATTATTGTTTATGGGTGGATTGATGTTTTACCTTAAGTTTTGACCTAATTTCCTGAAAGACCCATGAATATCCCTCTTCTCCTAACCCTAACTTATGAATTAGGTTGATTAATGATTAGGGGTGAAGTAATTGCATGTGTTCTTGCATAATTTACATTATATGATGATGATTGAATTTATGGTTGAATATAATGGATTTGGGTGGTGAAGTCTTGGATGATATTCTTGGAGGCTATTGTAAAGACTTTCAAGGTCTTGAACACTTTATTTTATTAATGGTGGTCTAGTCTTGGTAATGTTGCTCAATTGAAGTATGAATGATGAAGTTATGAATGCATGATTATGCTATGAACATGATGGATGTAATATTATGATAGGTGTATTATTATGAGGATTGGAGGTGATTCGCATGTGCATCTTATTACTATTTTATGATGTAATGTTCTCACATAATGATTGGGTGGTGATGAAAGGACTTTCTCCTCTTAGAACCTAGGAGCTATGAACATGTTACATGAGGGTCTAAACTCCTAAGACCTATATTATGAATTAATGTTAATTAAGACTTAAAAGACACTTCAAAAAGGGAATTCAGCGTAGTACCGAGTGAACTTGACAATGAGAGGTTCCCTTCCCAAAGGGAAGGTAGGTTCACCAAATGTTCTCATGAGGTGGAAACTACAACGCGAATTAGCAAAGATGGTTTATAGTAACAACCTCCTAGTTACTTAAGTAACCTTAGCTAGTGGATCCACCTAGACACTATTATCATGTATATGTCCTACCTTGGCAAGTAGGATGCCCTATTTTCAGTGTGAGGGATTGACACCGAATTCCATGTCTAGCTCACATGGTCTCATGTCAGTTATGGCAAAGTTTCCCAAAAGTAAAATGAATGAATGAAAGTAAGAAGATGAACAATAACTGGGATTACTTAAGAGGTGCTACTTATTGTAGGTAAGGGTATGGGACTTTACTTATACATTGCACAAGTGGACCTTGAGGGGAGTCCTAGGGTGGGTTCTGTATGTACATTTATTATGAATGAAATTTATAATGTTGATCTTATATAATGTTGGTCTTATATTATGTTGGTTGCACTTGATATATGTGATGTTGGTCTAAATTGTTAAGTATGATGTTGATCACTCTTGTTATGATGTTATATGATATAAAGGCAATGCTTATGGTCTCTTTGCTAGTTTACTTGGTTTATGTGCGGTTATGGGGCTTTACATACACATTGTACTACTTGACTTGAATTGGGATTATGAGTAAGGTCTTGTGATGTATTGATAAAATGTATTCTAAAGTATGAAATGTTGATTATGGCTTTATGATGATGTTACTCTTGAACATGAATATGATTATGTCTTATTTTTGTTGTGGTATGGATGTGTATATGTTCTTAGAATGTGCATAAAGGCTTTCAAAATGATTTTAGCATGCTTATACTAAAATGTCCCTTTGTGCATGTCTTCAAATGATTTACTTGCATATGTTTTCATACTTAGTACATGTGGTTTGTACTAACCATATCTGTTCTATTTCTAACAAAAATGTAGGTTCGACCCATTGATGTGCTTCAAGGCCATTCTCAAAGAATCTTGGATTGTGTCCCAAGTGGGTGAGTCCTCAAGTTCGAAGACGAAGCCTATGAATCTAGATTATGTCATTTTACTATGTTTGAAGACATTGTTCTATTTCTCTTATTTCAAGAACTATATTGTATTCTCTTATGAGACATATTGTAACGATGTAAGGGCTAAATCTCATTTCTCTTACTCTTATGAGTAAATGGTCATGTGAGACAACTGTAGATGTTATTTTGATATATGTGAAGTGAAGTTGAACTTCAAAGAAATTTTCCACTTTTTAATTTATCTATGATGCAATGATGTATGCTAAGGGCTTGGCTATGGCCTCTTTGAGGACGAAGACGCCGGTTACGTCTAGGGGGTACTCTCCGGTCATGACATTCAGATTCTTTTCGCTTGTTCTAGGTCTACAAACAATAATTTACATGAATGGATCAACAATCAAAGGTCTAATTATTCGGATTATAACAAACTGAACAACCCTAGACCAAACCCATGATCCTCATACCCATATTAGGGCTTTTTCCACCATAATTTCCATATCAAAACCCTCCCCTATCGATAATTGTCCAAGAAACTAAGTTCTAAGGATCGAAACATGGATTTGGGGAGAAAAAAACTTATTTTTAGCCTTAAGAATGGTAAAAATCATCAAGAACACAACTGGAGTTGTTTCTTATCTCTCAAAGTCGAAAAGTGCAGAACAAAACATTTTTGAGATTTTATTTTCGACTTAAGTCGTGTCTTCCCCTCTATGGTGGCCCCACCATGGCCGAAATAATCCTTCCACAACGGCTTGCACAGAAACAGTGAGAAAATTTAAGAATTCCAAACCCCCATTTCACAACACACTATCATTCCATGACACTCAGAAAATACTCCTTCATGCTAAGATCAATTTCAGGAGTTCTACTCACCCAAATTCAATTCTGTAAAATCGTATAGTTTCTTGACGTCTTAGATATCCACTCATGTGATCAAATTCATTAATAGATATCTCATTGTTACCAGAGTCCCTAAATCTCACTGACTCCAATTTCGTTCAAATCTAGACTAGGTTAGGAAATCTCAAGTTACTACGAAAAAATTTCTAGCCCAAAAAAAGAACTAATTACAAAATACTATAGAAAAAATTAATTAATAATTTTTTTATTTAATAAAGTGAACAACTTATATGAGATAACTATTTGTAGTAAAGTGATCAACTAAGAGACAGAAGAAATATGGAAAACAATGTAAGTGGACCCATGTTCAACAAAATTGTCAACATGGTACATAGAAAATACTATGATATATTATTCCAAAATGCTGGGAAAGGCTCAAATATGGTATCGAACTTTCAGAAAAGGGTTATTTATGTCATATGTTAAATGTTTGGCTCATCTATGTCATTATCGTTTAAGGAAAGACTCATTCATGTCATTATTTTTTAATAATGATTTTGCAAAACCATTTTTGTTATAGGTGGACAATTTTAATTCGTCCACGTCATTATATTTTTTATTTAAAAAATCAAAATTTTGAATAAAAATTGAATTAAAATCACCTACCCTATTTTAAAAATCCCTATAATCCATTACCACACAAGAATTTTCCGGTCATTACCACCCGTGAATAGTTCCTGGCACAATGAATTGTACAAACAACAGTTCACATTTTCACAGTGGCCACGTAAATTCATTATCGTTTTGCCCGACCACAGATCAAATGCCTTAGTAGTGATGGCTAACTGTTTAGCTTTTGTGGCCTGGAGTCGTGATGTTTCAAAGTTCACAAGTGTATTGCAACCAGGTTCAATATCTCATATCCTTAACCTTGAATCAGAACCGACACTAAGGAGATACATTCCATCATTGGTCACTTTTAATTAATCCATTGACAGCACCATAATGAGCAATGGCTTTAAAGGGGTTGTTTTTTAGAAATTTGGGTGGGTCTTTACTTGAGTGGGTTGTTTAAATTTAATTTTTATTCACAATTTTTATTTTTTTTTAGATAAAAAGAATGACGTGGCCGAATTATAATTGGTCAAATGTAAAAAATGGTTTTTCAAAATCACCGTTAAAAAATAATGACATTGATGCGCCTTTTCTTATACGGTAATGACATAGATGAGCCAAACTTTAAACGGATGGCATAAGTATGTCTTTTCTGAAACTTATATGAGACAACTATTTGTAGTAAAGTGATCAATCAATATTAGACCGAAGAAATATGAAAAAAAAATACAAGTGGACCCATGTTCAACAAAATTGTCAACATGGTACGTAGAAAATACTACTATGATCTTTTAATCCAAAATGAAAAGGTGCGTGCATAGAAAATGAAGTACAATAAAACTAAAGCATAAAATTTATGAATTACTCCCTTGTTTCATTTTTGCTTATTATTTATTTTAAAAATAAATTTTCATTCTTTACTAGTCATTTTGATATATCAAGAAAAACTAATTAATATTTTTATATATATTTTATTATAAAATATTATTTTTTCAAAACCTAACTAAACATTATTTAATAGGAATAAATGATAATGTGGTGAAATACATATATAAATAATTATTAAATATATTAAGTCAAACAATGACAAGTATTGGAGTGTGTATAGAAACTTGATTTTTTTTTCACAAAATAATATTAACCCTCTGTTCAAATAAAAGAAAACATTAACGGATAAATAAAGAAAATAAACACAACAAAAGGGGGAACTAAATTGCTTTTTAATTTATTTCTTTCCTGTTGAATTTACCTCTGCATCTTTATTTCTTTTGTCTTTTATTGATTTTTTTCTTTTTCTTTTCCTCCATCATTTTCTATCTCAGTTCTTAATCCCAAAATAAACTATAATTCTTCCCGATTGTAGAAATGCATTATTTCCCCTCAACTGTCAATCCTTTATATATTTTCGTCTTTTGTTTACAAATTTTTTCTACGATTATACCAAAAAAATTACTTTCCTTTCAAAGAATTACAGTTTTAGGTGGGAAAGTCGGGCATTAGATATAATGTTTTCATATTTTGTTTAATTTGTGGGGTTCATATTTACTTGACATAAAAAATAATTTATTTTGTTGTATCAAAAAAAATGTAACAAATTTGATTGATTGATTTTATAAGATAAATATCTTAAGTTGAGTTGTTTTATTAATATAAAACAAAATTGAATGACTTTACAATATAATTTTTCATAGTTGAGTGACCTTTAGAGATATTTATTAAAATTACAATTAATAACATATATAATTTTTGAGAAACCTTTAGAGATATTTATAAAAATTACAATTAATAGCATATATAATTTTGGAGAAGCCTACTATCTCCTACTCGCATAGACATTTTATAATTTTATTGACTAAAAGTTAGACAACATTTGTAGTAATTCTAAACAAAAGTGGATCAAATACTAAACTTTAGTTATATATAATAGCTATCCTTTAAACCCAAAAAAAAACAACTTAATTGATTCAAAATTAGAAGAAAGCATTTATACTAATTCTATACAAAAGTGGATCAATACTCAACTTTAGTAATAAAAAATAGTTATCCTTTAAACCCAAAAATTCAACATTATTGATTCAAAATTAGAAGAAAGCGTTCATACTAATTCTATACAAAAGTGGATCAAATATCAACCTTAGCTATAAATAATAGATATTCCTATAACCAAAAGAAATAACTTTATTGACTAAGAACCAGATAAAAAAAAGATTCTAGGAATAATAAACTAGAATTTCAGAATACTCAACCTTAGTTATAAATAATAGTTATACTCTAAACTGAAAAAACAACTCATTGACTAAGAATTAAAACGTTTATAGTAATTTCAAAAAAAAAGGGATCAAATACTCAACAATAGTCATAAATAGTAGTTATCCTTTAAATAAAAAATAATAATTTATTGACTAAGAATTAAATAGCATACGTTCATAGTGATAAATTCTAAATAAGAGAGGATAAAATACTCAATCTTGATTCTAAATAAATCTATTCTTCAAATAAAAGTAAATATTTTTTTTACTAAGAATTGGACATAAAACGTTTATAGTAATTCTAAACAAGAAGGGATGAAATACTCAATTTTAGTCAAAATGATATATATCGTTTATCGATCGGTTCGGTTCGATTTTATATATTATCGATTCGGTTTATCGGTTTTGAATTTTTAAATATACTATATCAATAGCAAAACTAATAAGATATTCTTATCGATTTTTTATGTATCGGTTATGGTCCTTAACGGTTCGATTTTTGATTTAACCAATAAAAAAATACTTACAAAACAAATATATGATTTTTCTATTAAATTTGATGTAAAAAGACAATACTTTACAAATGCTCATAAAATAGAAAGAATAATAACAAACATGAAAATAAGTAGACAAAGGTAACACGAAGAGAAATTAAGAGGAATAGGGTTCTTATTTCAGATTTTAACGTTTTTTATAATGTGAATTGTGAACTCAAATCACGATAACCCAATCATTTCTTTTATAAAATCATTAAAAACCATTAACGTAATAACAATAAATTAATAACACTTTTATCAATTTAATTTATTGATCAGTTTGATTTTTACACCCCTACTTTAAACCAAAGCTTTATTGATGGAAAATATTTATAGTAACTTTAAATCAAACAGAAGTGGATAAGTTACTCAACTTTGGTAGAGACCTTAATTAAGAAAATAGTTATAGCAGTGGCAGTGAGAGTTGTCCACCCTAAAATTGTCAAGTAATAAAAGTGGTAGTTTGAGTTGCCCACCCTAAAATTATCCTTTCTTTGCATATAATTAAATTGTTTCATTTTACATTTTCTTAATTACATGATAGTTACGCTCAAACTAGGTCATAACAATCATCGGTTACAATATCATTTAACTATAATGTATTTTTCTCCGTAATCAATTTTTATATTATATTTTATTCTACCCTGTATGTGTCTTATTAATATTTTCTGTGAAATACTAAGAGGTAATGTTGTTGTTAGCAGAAAAAAAAACAATTAAATGTTTGAATTTTCTTGAACAAAACTAATTATGGATATGCGTTCTTTAAACTCATCCAATCGATGTCTAATTTGGTGATTAATTCATGTGACCAATGAGATAAATTTTTGTAATGATTCTCTTTATCCCAATCAAATTTTGTTATTCCATAGGCAACAGGGGAAGACAAAATTGGGGAAGGGATAATTACAAGGTGGAGAATAGCTAGAACCCTCACCAATAAGCTGAAAGTTCACATACCCAACTAATTGAGTATTATCAAAATTTCAAGAAATTTTATTGTTAACAAGAAGTAAATTCATACCTGGATATAGATGAAAGGACGCCAACACCTCGTTGTTTAATAAGTCACATTTTCAAAACATTAGTCAGGCTTATACAAGAAGCTAGTAAATTAGAATGTAATGTTGATATCTGAATAATATAATTTTCATCAAACCATTTAAAATCATCGATTGATTTTCACAACGTAATATAATGCTAAATAAAAGTACTAACAAGTGAGCAAGATCAACAATAACCTTAAGAATTTTGAAATAAACGATAATAAAATGAGTACTTTCACTTCCATTATATTAATATTCAAAGTATTGATCAATAACTACTTACAAATAATACCATTTGATGAAAATAACATTATTCCATCATAAACATCAAATTCACTAGCCTTTTGTATAAGCATGAACAAGTTTTGAAATGTGACATATTTATATCTTCATTTATATAAAGTAATGAATTAGTTTAGAAAGTTAATATTTTAAAATTGTGACATATTAACACCTTCATTTGTATAAAGTCTTTTTTTTTATACCTATTTTACCTTCAATTTATTTAGAGAGTTAATATTTTTAAAAATGTAGAACCTCTTTAATAAGTAAATTGATTTAGGAATTCTATCAATTAATAGAGATAAAATGATAAATTCTCTATGTCAATTATTATTTTCTTTATAGGTGTGTCAAGTAAAAAAGTGACAAGTAAATAAGAACACAGATAATATAATAACCAAATATTAAAGTCTGGCCAACAAATCTCAAAGAAAGATAAGGCTGCAAAAACCCATGTACTCTTCCGTCTTGTATTAGTTGATTATTTTTTTTACACTCATAATTAGATATTATCGATAATTTTATTCATTAACTCATTAAAAAACTTTTTGAGAATAACACAAACAAATGTGAACACTTTAAAAGAAGAATTAATTGAAAAAATTGATATGAAAATAATAATAATTAATGATCATTTTATTTAATAAGGTGGACAACTTATATGAGACAACTATTTATAATAAGGTCATCAACTAATACTCCTTTTGTTCCTAATTACTTGTCCACTTTTCCTCTTTCAGTTGTCCCTAATCACTTATCCTTGACAAATCAAGAAAGAACAATTTTTTAACCTATTATTTCCTCCGTTAATTACTTTGAAAAAGGTAGAACTTCTTGAAACTTGTATGTTTTTTATTCATCCACTTCATAATTAAAATGGGTAAAATAGTAAACTCACTATATGAATCATTATTTTTAATAGGTATGTCAATTTAAAAGTGGACAAATAATTAGGGACAATGATAGGTATGAAAGAAATGCAAGTGGGCCCATGTTTAACAAAATTGTCAACATGGCACATAGAAAATAGTACTCCTTATGTCCCTAATTAGTTGTTCACTTTTGAATTTGACACACCTATTAAGAAAGCAATTATTAACATAGTGAGTTTACCATTTTATCCCTATTAATTATTGTGATAACCCAAACCGCCATGATTGACACCTACACTAACACTATGGGGGAGAGCCACTACTACCACCCAAACAAGCAACTAAACCAAAAACTAAGAAATTTAAGTTACGGAAGAAAGTTAAATACTAAAAAAAAAAAGTTCCCATAAACTTTAACATAAGTCTATCAACTAAACAAATGCGGACGAATATAACTTCTAGAACCTGAAAGTCAATGTACCAAAATTACTAAATGATAAATAAAGTCTAAAACAAGAAGGGTCGCAACCCCAACTAATGAACTAATTAAATAATTAGAAAAAGTCTAAGTGTGAAATGTGGAAATAAACTCAAAGAGAATCCAAAGCAGCTTGGAATATGCTCGCTCACCCTTAAATCTGAATTGACAATCACAGATCTTCTAAGTGAGGTCTATCAATAGCCGCCAGAAGATGCCTTATACTCAATAAAAATAAAAGCAAGTGCATAATTAGTATACAATCACCGTGTACTGGTAGGATCACACGGCTATCCCACTAAGTGAAACATAAATAAATTAATACAACAATATAAGCATGCAATATATCGAACATATACAATATTGAATATCACATACTTCAAAAATACACATTTATCACAAATAGTTGATCCTCTCACGGAACCCAAACTCAATCTGTTAGTGCACCGGACATGATATCCGATCCCATTGTTATGCCAAAAAGTGACAATTCAATCCCATTTTTATATCGAAACGTGACGAAACGATCCATCAACTCACCACAATCACATTCACAAGTATATTCTCAATAATCATACAATCAAGAAGTAATCATGACATATAATTATTCATCTATCTCATTTACAACAAGTGTGAATCAACAATGGAAAATTCACATACATACATGCATCACAATGAGACAATAACAATAATACATCACACAATCATAAAATCACAACCATCACCTACCTCGAAACAAGCTTGAACCCTAACAATCTTGTTCTTTCCTTTTCAGATTCGATTTGCTTTTTCTTGGTCTACAAACAATCATAATAACACGGGAATTAATAAACAATCACTAGTTACCCAAAACAATAACAATTCTATGAACCCTAGACCATACCCATGATCCCAAGTATCCAATTTAGGATTGTTTCCACTATAGAATCTATAGCAAAACCTCCCCCATCAATATTTACCCATTCTATTACTTTTTATGGATCGAAAAATGGATTTGGGATATGGAAAGCTTACCTTTAGCCTAAAGAATGGTGAAAATGAGTAGTAGTCCCCTGGGGTTCGTTCCTTAGTTCAAAAAGTTTAATAGTGCATGATAAGGTCGTTTAGGGGTTTATTAACGACCTTAAATTGAGTCGAGCCCACCATGACAGCCCTCATCCCGTTGTAGCGGCAGAAATCCCCGCCAGAGCGGGTTACGCGAGGTAGTGAGCTATTTTGAAAAACCCAAGACCCCATTTCACGAACACACCTCTAAATAACGACACTGAGAAAATACCTTCCATGCCAATATCAGTTCTGAGAGTTCTATTCACCCGAATTTAATTTTGTAAAGTCGTATGGATTCCTTAACAAGTTATCTATCCCCCTCATGTAATCAAGATTATAAATAAATCCCCCGATAGATACCAGATTTACCTACACCTTAATGACTTTGATCTTATCTAAATCTGAATTACGTTGGGAAATCTCAAGTTACTACGATAAAGTTTTTCGATCCAAAATTCTCTCCCCGTTGGCTTTTGTATAACGAAGAAACCCCTTCATTATAATAGATACTAATTTACCCATCACTCGTCCCCAAGTGACAAACTTAGGAAAAATAGGCTATGTAAGAAATAAAGTAATTATTGAGTCGACGAACAATTGAGATACTTCTCTCGCATGTCCTTCTCAGTTTCCAGTGGCTTCTTCAAATGGACGATGATTCCATTGAACCTTCATGGACTTAATCTCCTTGGTCCTCAACTTACACACATCACGATCAAGTATTGCAATCGGTTCCTCCTCATATTGAATGGTTTTCCTAACACAATTAAGTCTCACTTACTGATTGTAATCGTCTTCACTATGATATATATTCAATGTTGACACATGAAATACCGGATGAACGCCCGATAGATTAGGTGGTAGAGCCAATCTATAAGATACTAGCCCTACACATTTAAGAACCTTAAAGGGACCAATGTATCACAGACTTAGCTTGCCTTTCTTGTCGAATCCCATCACTTCTTTCATAGGTGATACCTTAAGAAGAATATTTCACTAGTTTGAAACGCGGTCTCTTACCTTATGGTCTGCATACTTCAATAGTCTACACTGGGCTGCTAGAAACTTAGCTTGAATACTCTTCACCTTATATTGAACATCCTTCACCAAATCAACACCCAAAGGTTTCACATCTCCAGCCTCGAAACATCCTATGGGTGAGCTACATCCCCTACTATAAAATGCCTCAAATGGTTTCATATCTATGCTAGAGTGATAACTATTATTATAAGAGAATTCACATAAAGGTAGAAACTTATCTCAATGCCCACCAAAATCAATCACACATGCAATTATTATATCTTCTAACACTTGAATAGTCCTCTCAGACTGCTCGTTTGTCTGTAGATGGATGGATTACTGTGTTGTGTGCCCAATTCATCATGCAATTTTCTCCAGAATTTGAAAGTGAATTGGGTACCACGATCTGATATGATAGAAAGGGGAACCCCATGCAACCTCACTATCTTATTCACATACACCTTAGCAAATTGTTCCTTATTATAATCTATTCTTGCTGAAATAAAATGAGTTGGCTTGGTAAATCCATCAAGCACAACCCAAACAGAATCAAACTTTCCCAAAGTCTTGGGAAGACCAACCATAAAGTCCATGGCTATCTGACGAGCTCTGAAATTGGACTCATCTATGGCCTTGTTTTAATGCAAATAGTGTCCTTGATTGTGTATTTTATCTCGATATCTGATAAAAACATCTAAGTTTCAGGTATTTGAGGATTTGGTAGGAGCATGGATACTTAGGTACAAAACGAAAGAAAAGAGATAAAGATGCAAAGTGCGCATCACGAAGCACACTTGGCGATGCGCCGTATAGCAAAGTTTTTCCTTCTGCTACAATAATTGAGCCCGAAGGAAGTGGATTAAAGGCGGCGAAAAGAAGCAGTCGGCACTTTGTCGAATAGTTTTGCGAAGAATAGTTAGTCCGCCCAAAGCTATATCATGCATGGATATAAAGGAAAGGAACAAATGGCAATGAACCATAGAAAGGTCGAATCATCGAATCACTCAATGATTTACCACTAAAGATGTCGAATGGATCCACCAACACTAAATATGAAGTTTATAAATATTTAACTCTTTTATTATTCAGATATAGAAATTTAGAGAGTGAAACATTCTACAGTTGATATTTTATTAACTTTGTTCTTAAGTTTACTCTTAAGTTTGGAGAGGGTTTTGTGGAAGCGTGAAGAAAGAAGTTCTTCTTCCAATCTTGGAAGTGGGTCTTGTCCATTTACATTCCATTGCTACTTTTAAGCTTTAATCTCTTATACCCACTTGATTCCTTTATCATTTTAAGCATATTTGATTATTGCTTGATGTGTGGCTAAAAACCCATTGTTGGGGTGTGTTTTAGCAAATATGTGTTGATATTATTGTTGGGTCTTGATTGCTGATAGGGTTAGATGTATTTTAATGGTGATTTCATATAGTGGTTGTTGTTTAATTTAATGGATTTGTAGTTGCAAATACAAAACCACCCATGTATTTTTGGCTTGCCCGAGAAGGAGGTCGTGAAACCAAGACCACTAGACTGATGGCCTAAGTAGTGGGTCAACATGAGGTTCAGCCCGAGAGAGTGATCCCTAGTCCCATATCCAAGCACCCTATATTGAATGGTCAGGGTGTGGGTAAGATGTAGGTTGGTTAATTTAGATGAGTAGGTGTCCAAGAGGAACCCATTTGATATGGGGTAAGTTTTCCAACAGGGAATTTAATTTCACCTAAAGCTTAGCCTATACACCATTGTCTTGTGAATTTTCCTATCGAAAGCATGACCCATTAGTGTGTATCAACATATATTGCGGTCACACCCCAAGAACTCTCTCCCATACTTTTTTTCTCCTTTGATTTTGCTAATTTTATTATTTGTGACAACCCCCCCCCCCCTTCTTGATATTTGACACTTTGGTGTCACAAATTAAACTTGTTTTGTTTTAATATTCGAAAATGTAACAATCCAAAAACAAATATGCTAAGTAAGACCTAAACGTACCTAGAATGCATAGGTTAGACCGGGTTTTCACGGCTTGATGCGCATGGAACCAGACCCCTGGACCTATGCACCAGCCAAGCCAACCAACTTGGTGAGTTAGTTGAGCTAGGCAGGGTTGTTTCCCTCCATGATAGGTTCCCGAACACTAGGATTCACCCGGGTGAGTCTTAACCGGACTTAGAGGGTTAGTCCTAGGTGTTAAGGGTTCTAGGGGTAAAAAGGTAATTTTTGGGCTAGGGATAGTATAGTAACTACCGTAGGTTGATATTTATTAATTAAATAAGATTTTTAATTAGTCAAAATGGGTCAAAGCTCGGTGGTCAAACCCGTGTTTGACCGGATCTCCACACTCGGGTTCAAGCCGAGTTGGAGGCATTAAAGTGGACGATTTAAATGATTTTCAGGAGGGGCATTATAGTAACTTAATATGTAGATTATAATTTTATTTTATCATTTAAATTATGTTGAATAAGTCAACAACAAACTCCCCAAGGAAAGAGGCGCACGACTCCCACTAGGAGTGTACTCAATGTGCACTCTTAATTCAATATATATATATATATATATATATATATATATATATATATATATATATATATATCCACTAACATTTTTCAGCTTTACCTTGCAATTCAAAAACAGAAAAATAAATTAAGCCTACTGTTCTAAGAGTTCTCGGCATTAATCCATCAAAAACGAAAGAAAAATTCGTACGCCTAAGTGTTTTAAGAAATCACGTAAAGAACTTCACTTGTGAACAAGAATCAAGGCTCGGAAGAGAGGTTTGTGCGTGGGTGGACATGTTTGTGGCTGGTTGTCAAAGTTGAAAAAAGGTATGGGTTTTCTTCTCTCTTGGTTCCTTTCCCAAGAGTCCCCTAAGGCTTAGTTCAAATCCAATCTAAAAACTAAGGTTGTCCCCGTTGCATGCCCCTGTCATTAGATCCTATGAACGATTGATTCATGCGTTGGTATGACTTCTGGTAGATGATTTTAGGACTGATTGTGATTGTGTGCAATGCGTGTGCTCGGACTATTTATGATTTTGTTATGTATGTCTGAATGTTGAATGTTACATGTGCACAAGTATGTTATTTTCCGTGATTATGTTGTTACGGTTTACTTGAAGAAATTGTGAATTATGTGTTACGAAATGTTGTGTGTTTAACATGCAAAAAGAAATCGTGATGTTCATAAACAAGAAAATGAAAGTATGGTCCTTTAACGAAATGTTAATCTGCCGATTCTTTGGAGTCTAAGACTCTCGGCCATGGTCTCAACTACACAAAGGAACATTTATGTTAATTTCACAAGGACTAAATACTAATCTAAGGTCCTAATGAACCCAAATGCTTCACTATAGAAACTATAAAATCATTGTACAACAAAGGTTAAGAAATACGAATATGTGAGTGTACTGTGATTAAGAAATTGGGCTAAATGTGATGCGTTAGAGCTTAAGAGGTGCTACAGGTAGATGGACATTATTTAGATCAAAGTATTGTTAAAAGTTCATGTAAAACTCTAAGCTAAACGCCTAGGCTAAATTCAAGAAAGTGAACTAAAGGCCTATACTAATTGACTAAGGCTCGGCTAACCACTTGTAAAAAGATGAAGAAAAAGAGATGCTGCCACAGAGGGTGGAACCCGAGACCTCAAGGTCCTAACACTAGAGAAGAGGCCTTGAATTAAAAGAAAAAAAATATAGTGTGAGAGAGGGGATTCGAACCCGTCCTCAAGGCCAAGTGTGTGAGATACATAAGTCTCTCATATAATTAAAAGTCTATGTTGCCAAAGGGATTCGAACACGGGTCCTTTTGACCGAAATTGTGAGGCACATAAGTCTTACATATAATAAAATAAAACACAGCCACTAGGGATCGAACTTGGGTCCCTTGGCCGAATGTGCAAGATGCATAAGTCTTGCACAATATGCACTTAGATGATCATGAAACACTTAGCCAAATATGAGTAACCCGAAAGGGGTACTACCATGAGTGTAAAGTACACTAAAGGCCATGTGCATGGCATATGATGTAAGTTAACGGCAAGATGAAGAAATGAACATTCACGTAATGAGGTGAGTAATTATGTTAAACTATGATGTTAATGAAAATGGCGACAACATGATAAGAGGCTAAGATGAATGGTGAGACAAGTCTCAACCAAGCCTAAGTAAAGGTCACCAAAAGTACTCACCTAAGAGAGTGTTGAATATTAAGAGACAAGTCTCAATCACATTCTATATGTAAGTGTAAAGACAATTCACACTTAATACATAGAGAAGATATGAGAAATCATCTAATGAGCTATGACTACCTCATGCTAGAAGCAAGCTTCGATAATGTATGAGTTGAATGTAAATAGGAACTTTAAACTGAGCATCGATAGGCTAGTTATGAGTGGTGATGCCTTCTTTCGGGAAGGGCGTAGGTTCACGTAATTCTCATGAGATGATACTGTCCACCAAGGTGGGTATGGGTCTCCATAAATCTCCTAGTCTTTGAACTATGTTGCCACCATAGGGAACTATCTTGGTTCGAACCCATAAAGCTAGCATGTTTTGGTCACTTTGGCCAGTGACTCCACCTCTTTTCGGTGTGGGGGAGACACCGGATTTCATGATGCTCACATGATCTATGTCGGTTAAGGTTGAAGTTCCTCAAAGTATGAAAGATAATGAAATGAACTTACCGAAGGTGTTTGTGCAAGACAATCAGGAGGTGAAACCGGATTCAAGTAATGACATTATGTCATTCTTGGTCATTGCACTTCATGATCCTGATGAGAGTCTTAAACTTGATCCTAGGTATAGCTGGTCTTTACATCAGCCTATGAATGAATGAAATGAATAATGTGAAGTACGAATAAACGAATGAAGCAGACTCTGTGTTTGCTAAAGGAGGCCCTCGGGTTGAGGTCCCATATGTTGGGCCCTCACTTGAGATGTCTTAATGCTACATCCATGATTCCAAGGTCTCGTAGATATGATATGTATAATATATGAAACATGAAATGTATGTTATGTGAACCTATGTGTGTATGGTGTGTGACATATTCATGGTATAACCTTCCTATTACGAATTAGGCAAGTCCAGAGACTTGACCTCCTAAGAAAGCATGTTGATTAGGAAGATCCATTCTTGTTCATGCATTACCGTTATGTGTTGCTGCATATACCCATACTTAGTACAAGTGTGTACTAATTCCATACAATATTACTATTTTAGGTGCAGGCTCAGGTGGACGTTAAAGGTACCATTGCAGCTGTTCGGACTCAAAGATTTCATCCGGACTTAGTAGGTCCTCATGCATTCGAGGATGCCTGCCTTTACATTTCTTGCTTAGTAGTAGGTTTAAACTAGTGGAGTATGTTTCACTAGTGTTTCTTTCCTATTTTATTCAGACGCTTGTAATAGTGCTGTTTTGGCAAGTATTACTTATGACATGAGATTCTATTTCTTTCAAGTTGTATGTTTCTATAACTAGATTGTTGATGTATGAGCAATGAACTTCCTTACAAATACGCATTTATATGAAGTCTATGTATACTTCAAATATAAACAAAAAGTTTTAAATTTTCAGCTAAATTTAACCGTATGAATGTGATGAATGCAAGAAGAGGCTTGTCTGCAACCTCTGAGAGGTCAACGACGCCGGTTGCGATTCGGATTCCAGAATCCGGGTCGTGACAGAAAATGTCTTAAACTACCACTATTTAGAATGAAATTCTAAGTAGCTACAATTTTCACTACCACTCCCTTGGGACACGACCCCAACCCTTGGTTGGGTTACTTTATTAGCTTCGATTCCTAGACACTCAAACTATAGGTTAGCGTCGTTGATAAAGAAATATAAAAATATAAACATATTAAAGCATCAAAATGGTGCCGCTGCCGGGGAGTGGTGTCACTGAAGATGTAATTATTTAGAGTTTTTAGTTCTTTGTAGTGTAGTTTCCACTAATTTCACATTAGTTTTATTTTATTTGTTGTTTAAAATTCCCAGGAAGCATGAGTGTCAACGGTAGAAATAGAAGTCAGGTAGTCCATCAGGACGACATTGGTAATCTAAACGATGTCCAGGAGCCCAACATCAACGACTCACATCTCATGGGAGGTGTCAGGGCCATCCGCTTACCTCCAGCAGAGGGAAACCAATATTCCACATAACTAGTACCACGTGGCAACTTTTGCAACTAAGGGACTTTTTACTGGATTAGCTTACGACGACCCGCATAAGTACCTACAAAATTTTGTGGATGTGTGTCGATCATTCTCGTTCAAAAATATCTCTGAGGAATCAGTTCGACTAAGACTATTCCCTTTCTCATTGATGAGCGAAGCTTGTAAGTGGTTAGCTGAGTCACGCAACTCAATTACTTCATGGGAGGAACTAGTTACAGCTTACAACATACAATTCATTCCCCCTTCGAAGATGATGACCACTCGGGATAGTATCCAAGGCTTTAAGCATTTGAATGGAGAACTTTTGCATAAAAAACTTTTGCGCCGATTTAAAAAACTTGTACTTCAATGCCCAACACATGGTCTTCCTGATAACGTCCTCCTCTAATACTTTTATCGGAGCCTATACTCAGTCAACAAAGGGGTGGTTGACCAACTCTCATTGGGAGGAATAATGTAGCAGCCATATGCGGTGGCAGTCCAACTTCTGGATGGCATGACAACCATCAATATGGCATGGTACACTCGTGAGGACCAAGTTTATCCGGTCACATTTCAGTTATCTAAAGAGCATATCAAAAAAGACAATGAAAGGGACCAAAATATAGCCAAGATCGTGACGTCGCTTTATATTCTGTCCAAGAATGTCATGGGAGCAGGCACCCGTAGCGTCAATGCTTTGGGAGTTGGGAGTAAGAATCCTGATGACATGAAGTTTCAATCTTTATATAGTGAAGAGGTAATTTTCTTAGCAAGCCAAGGTGGTGGTTACCGATCAAACTACCCAATACAGGTGGGTAACCAAGGTTGGGCTAGAGAGAAAGGATAGAAGGATAGAGATGGAGAATGGAGAGATCGAAATCCAACTTGGAAAGATGAGGAGAAGGAGAGGTATGTGCCTCCCCATGAACGACAAAAGCCCAAGGATCCAGAAGGTGGTAAATCTGAGGATATGATCTCACGTACCCTGAACAAAGCTGAAGGTTCAGACAAAATGCTAAAAGGTATGAAAGAAGATGTGTCCACCCTTAGTCATACCGTCACCTCCCATTAGGTCTCAATCAAGCAGATAGATACCCAGATGGGCCACATGTCATCTCATCTCAACCCAAGACAGCAAGTTGGTTTGCCTAGTGACACTATGGCTAACCGCAAGAGTGAAACCTGAAGACTGACTTGTGTCATGCCACGACGTTAACTAAGGCGTTGTTTAGGAGGCAACCCAAAACCATTTACTTGATTTTTTTATATCTTGATAAAATAAGTTTGTGTTGTTTGTACATGTTTAGGAAGGAAAAGTGTTTGAAAAGATGCAAAGTGACGGTGAACCGGTCCTTATGGTGTAACACCAACATGTTCGACATAATCATTCCCCTTTGTTTGACTATGTTCACCTAAAAGGTTGAGTCTGTTAAACTCGGTATAATGATAATTTTTGTCGGTGATTCGCCAACCCGTGGTGATATCAACAAAGAATACCAATGCAACTCTCGCAAGAGACTAGAATCATGTTATATTTGGCGACAAAATAGATACTCAGCACTTCATCGAGCCATTAAGTGAGATAAACTAATATCGTCGAATGAGCAGAAGACGGACGGTCACATGCACTAGGCTTAAAAATCCTACTTCAAACCTTTCCTTTCACTTTGTCCCTTTCACAAACTCACACTTTCACTCTAGTTGCCATATTTCTTGCATTCTATAGTATTTTAAGTGTCAAATTGTGCTCGGATTTGGATTGCATTGCTCCTAGCACACCATTACAGTCTAATTCAGCCCCAAAGGTTAGTAATCGAACACTATAGTTATCTTATTGAAAGTTGTACTCATTTATCTAATGACTAATAGTACTAAATCTTTATTAAGTCTCTGAGTTAATGGGATAAAATTTATTATTAATTATTACACGATATTTCATGCGTAGTTGGTAAAATTCCATCCGACTGTACTTTGAGCTGAATTGTTATATGTTGGGATGGCGGAAATGCTATGGGTATTCATTAAAAATTGATGTTTAAAAGGCTTGAGTTGCATTATCAGGGGTTGCATGGTTGAATTTGAAAGAATGGAATGAAAATAGGCATGTTGGGATGCTTGGTGAGTTGAGTGCAGCTCGCCGAATCACTATGCAGTTTGCCTAATATCATCATTTCACCTTTAATTAAATACTTTATGTATTGGCTGATTTATAATATTCGGCGGTCATATTGAGTTACAAAATGCACTCGACGACTCACCAAAAGATTCTTTGTCTGCCCTTTTTTCTGCACCCTTATATCATTTGTACATCTCTTTAATGAAGACCCTAACAGAATCAACAAGTTACAAACTAGCTTGGGAAATTGACTCTACAGTCAGAACCTCCCTTACCCCCTTTCGAAATTACTGCCTAACTTGTCATCAAAGTTTTTTCAGAGATAACTAGACAAAAAGTCGCAGGGATAAATGATCCACCCAGGCACATTAGAGAACGAGAGTTAAGTAATGAGAAAAAGAGAGCAAAGCTAGCCAGATAGAGGGATTACACCACGAAATACAGGGCCAAAAGACGATCGACCCTAATGTGCTCTCATGGGCACGAGGGTTCGTTAATGCTATACATGCATTCAGGTCAAGTAATGAGATAGACAGAATAATTGCAGCTAATATCACTGTTGAGGCCAGGCAGCAAAAAACAGTGGTGAAACTAAGAGTAGTAGCACTTCAGGAGCAGTTTTCTTATTTCGGGAAAACTCTTAGTGGTGAAACTAAGAGTAGTAGCACTTCAGGAGCAGTTTTCTTATTTCGGGAAGACACTTCGGGCGCTCATATCCCGACGGATGAAGAAGCTTCATAAAAAATATCTTCTTTTCACTTGTCCCTTTTTGTTTATCTTGCTTAAAATTTTGGATATTGTCATTATTTTCATTTGAGGACAAATGTTGTTATTTGTGGTGGGGTGAGGCCCACCTAGTTTTGTTGATTCTACATGCATGTTTTGGTACATACGTGGGTTGTTTGTTTTAAATTGCGTTTCAAAATTGCTTTCGCAAATGTTTGAGCTTATGGTTCTCTTTTGGGTCCTAATTTCTTAATAATTTTGATCCTACTGAAAAAATTTCACTTTTGAAAATTTCGCCACCTCTTATGTTGAAAGTGGTTGTTCTTGTACAAACTTAAGTCTCGGTTTCAATCAATACTGATAACTTGAAAAGTGCTCTCAATCGAACAAACATGAATGTGAGGCTACAACGAGAATGAATGAAGTTACATGGGCAATATCTGACTCTTTGCATCTCGTTATGATTAGCCAATTATCGAACTAATTCTTTACAATGACCATTGCACACTAGCAAAAGTGTGTTGTCTTGTTTGACTTAAGTGTCACTGCCTTGTGTGATGAGCTTACTTTGAGCATTGCATGAATAAACCTAGAATTTTCCCGGTTAGTCTAATTGATTTCGAAAGGTATCCTCTTGAGATGATCTTAGGCAATTCTTAAGAGTGTGAGCCAACTTTGACGTATACCTCTTTTGTGGCCTACCCGTGAGTCTGTGAAACTCTTTTGTACACCCTTTGAGCCTTACCTCTTCCATGGAAAAACCTTGATCAAACCTAAGCCTTACATATCATCACCTATAATCCTTTTGAGATGTGATATAAGTGAAATACCCAACATAGGTCAAAATCCTAAGTAGGGGGTGTGGTCAGAAGGGAAAGAAGAAGTCAATAAGTGCAAGAGAATTCTCTAAAATCCATGGTATTGCAGAGAAATGGAAGCCCTCCATACAAAAAAAAAAGAAAAGGAAAAAAGAAAAGTCGTGAAATAAAAGCAGGAAATGAAAAAAATTGGGTTTCAAAGCAATCCATGAAGGAAAATAAGAGATGACCTAGAAACACTTGACTAAGGATTAAGGAAGAAAGATAGGGGATCGCTTAAGGAAATCTCATCTCATTCAAGAAAAATTCACTGAGGCCAAATGACCATACCTTTGAACTTAGCCAAGTTACAAGCCTTAGAAAAAACCTTTTTGATCTGAGTGAACCGAACTGAAGGTCAATTAGAAATTAAGGGAAAACCTATGGGTGAAAACATGCATTGTGTTCCTCTTGTGAGTGTGTTCGTTGCATCAGATTCCTGATGCAAAGTTAATAAATCTACGTGTGAAAATTAAATCATTCTTTCTGTGAGGGCATGTAGATACTTTTTTGAGCTTGAACTTGCATTAGTAGCAAATATTATGAGCTCAAGAATCTTTGGTAATGGTGTGTCACAACTTGAATATTTAAGTATACAATTGAGCTATGCATGAGTAATTTGAGTCTTGTTGTGTACATTCATGATTGAGTCTTGTGTATCACTATTTGAGACATCCTATTTTAATTGCTGAAATTGAGTTTTACTTGAGGACAAGCAAAAGTTTAAGCTGAGGGTGTTGGTGAGTCCTCAAATTGGACTCATTTAGGGCTTATTTTAATCCAAATAGTGTCCTCGATTGTATATTTTATCTCGATTATCTGATAAGAACTTCTAAGTTTCAGGTATTTGACGATTTGGTAAGAGCATGGACACTTAGGTGCAAAATGGAAGCAAAACGGAAGAAAAGAGATGAGAATGCAAATTGATCATCGTCAAGCACACTTGGCGATACACCGTACAGCAAAGTTCCACCTTCTATTACAGCAAGTGAGCTCAAAAGAAGTGGATCAAAAGGCGACGAAAAGAAGCTGTCGGCACTTCGCCGAATATTTCCACGAAGCAGAGTTATTTCGCCCAATGTTACAACATGCATGGATATAAAGGCAAGGCACTAACGGCGATGAACCAGAGAAAGGGAAAATCACCGAATCACTCGGCGATTTACGACTAAAGACGCCGAATGAATCCACCAGCATTAAATCTAAAGTTTATAAATACTGAACTCTTTTATTATTTAGATATAGAAATTTTAGAGAGTGAAACATTCTCCACTTGATATTTTATTTTAGAAACTTTGTTCTAAAGTTTTCTCTCAAGTTTGGAGAAGGTTTTGAGGAAACTTAAAGAAAGAAGTTCTTTTTTCAATCTTTGAAGTGGGTCTTCTCCATTTACCTTCCTTTTCTACTTTTAAGGTTTCATCTCTTATACCCACTTGATTCCTTTATAATTTTACGTATATTTGATTATTGCTTGATATGTGGCTAAAAAACCCCATTCTTGGGGTGTGTTTTAGCAAATA
This sequence comes from Solanum sitiens, assembly GCA_016801875.1. Taxonomy (NCBI): domain Eukaryota; kingdom Viridiplantae; phylum Streptophyta; class Magnoliopsida; order Solanales; family Solanaceae; genus Solanum; species Solanum sitiens. Next base: position 776,104 of record JABWTJ010000112.1, read on the forward strand.
TGTGTTGATATTATTGTTGGGTCTTGCTTATTGATAAGGTTAGATGCATTTTAATGGTGATTTCACCTAGTGGTTGTTGTTTAATATAATGGGTTTGTAGTTGCAAATACAAAACTACCCATGTGTTTTTGGCTTTCCCGAAAGGGAGGTCGTGAACCCAAGACCTCTAGACTGATGGCCTAAGGAGTGGGTCGACATGAGGTTCAGCACGAGAGGGTGACCATAGTCCCATATCTAAGCATCCTCTATCAAATGGTCAGTATGTGGGTAAGGCGTAGGCTGGTTAGTTTAGACGAGTGGGTGTCCGAGAAGAACCCATTTGATATGGGGTAAGTTGTCCGAGAGGGAATTTACTTTCACCTAAAGCTTAGCCTAGTCACCATTGTCTTGCAAATTTTCCTATCGAAAGCATGTACCCATTCATTTGTATCAACATATGATGTGGTCACAACCCAAGAACTCTCTCCCATACTTGTTTTCTCCTTTGTTTTTGCTAATGTTACTACTTGTGACAAACCCCCTTCTTGATATTTGACACTTTGGTGTCACATATTAAACTTTTTTTGTTTTAATATTCGAAAATGTCTTAAACTACCACTATTTAGAACGAAATTCTAAGTAGCTACAACTTTCACTACCACTGCCTTGGGACACAACCCTAACCCTTGGTTGGGTTACTTTACTAGGTTCGATTCGTAGACACTCAAACTGTAGATTAGTGTGGTTGATCATGAAATATAATAAGATACACATTTGAATAGTCACTATCATTTCTCACTTCCATTACAGAAATGGCATTATTTGAAGCAAAGCCGCATGCCTTTGATGTTCATACATCACTTGTTGACAATTTTGACACTTCAACACAAACAATGCTATGTCTTTCTTCATGCATGGCCTCCAATAAATTAGTTTCAGATCTGTTTACATCTTGGTTACACCCGGATGAATAGAATATCCCAAACCATGAGATTCTGTCAACAATTTCTCAATCAATTCATCCACTCTAGGAACATGTATTCTCCCTTTAAAATTGAGCACACCTACCACATCAAGAGTGGTATTTTGTGTGTTACCAAGCGCAATCTTCTTTCTAAGTTCCTCTAATTATCACTTTCAAATTGTTTGGCCTTGATCTCCTCCATGAATTTGGTCCTTACTTGAATACTAGATAACACCCCAACTCTTTTTGAGATGCTCAACTACATGAACTTAGACTCTAAGATCTGAATTTCTTTAGCCAATGGTCGATTGGACATACTCAAGCAAGCTAAACTACCTATACTCACCATTTTCTTATTCAAAGCGTCTGCCACCACATTAGCCTTGCCCGGATGATATTGAATGGCCACATCATAATCATTAATTAACTCCATCCATCTTCGCTGGCTTAAATTCAGATCTTTCTATGTGGACACATGTTCTAAACTATGATAATCGGTAAACACTTCACACTTAACGCCATAGAGGTAATGTCGTCTGATCTTAAGAGAAAACACTACCGATGCGAATTCCTAATCATGTGTTAGATAATTCCTCTCATGCACCTTCAATTGACGTGATATATAAGCTATAACATTCTTATCCTGCATTAACACAACACAAAAACTAGAATTTGAAGTAACACAATAAATTATAAAATCCTTACCTTCCACCGGTACTACTAGGATATGTACGGTGGTCAAGAGAGTCTTGAGCTTTTGGAAGCTCTCCGCACATTTTCCAGTCTATTCAAAGGGTATCTCATTTTTTGGTCAAATTATTCAAGTGCGTGGCAATAGAAGCAAAGTCTTCACATATCGACGATAATAACTGGAAAGTCCCAAAAAACTCCTAACTTCCATCACAAAGCTATGTCGAATCCACTTCTTAACCACCTCAATATTTTGAGGAACTACCATTACCCCTTCTTTTGAAACTACACACCCCAAAAAAATATAATTGATTTCAACCAAAATTCACACTTAGAAAATTTTGCATACAACTTTTATTTTTCAAGAATACCCAAAACAATATGAAGATGGTCAACATGAAAATTTTCGATACAACTTTTGTTTTTCAAGAATACCCAAAATAATATAAAGATGGTCGACATGCTCTTCATCACTTTTCGAATAAACCAAGATATCGTCAATAAAGACTATGACGAAAGAATCAAGGAATGACTTGAATACCCTATTCATTAAACTTATGAAAGCTGCAGACGCATTGGTCAAACCAAGAGACATAACCAAAAACTCATAGTACCCATAGTGAGTTGTAAATGTCGTCATGTGCACATCCTCAGGCCTAATTTTCAATTGATGGTAACCACATCTTAGATCAATCTTAGAGAAAACTGTTGCACCTTGCAATTGGTCAAAAATATCATCTATTCGAGGTAAAAGATACTTGTTTAGGATAGTCACCCTATTCAATTGTCGGTAATCTATACACATTCTCATGCTACCATCCTTCTTCTTAACAAACAAAACTAGAGCACCCTATGGAAAAGCAATAGCATGAATAAATACCTTTTCAAGAAGTTCTTGGATTTGATCCTTAAGCTCTCTTAATTATGTCGGAGTCATGCGATATGGAAGGATGGAAATGGGACTAGTATTAGGCTCTAGATCAATGTATAAATCTATATCTCTGTACAGAGTCATATCAAACAAGTCATTAGGAAATAATTCACTAAATTCAGACACCACAATAATCGATCCAATGGATGGAGACTCAATCTCAGCATCCCCAATATGAGATAAATAAGACAAACAACCTTTCTCTACTAATTTACTAGCCTAAAATGGAGGATATAATCTTAGCTTGATTAGGCTTGTACACCCCTTCCCACTCTAATTTGTCCCTTCCCGGAATCTCTAGAGTTACAAACTTAATATTACAATTTAACACTGTCATGATCGGATATCACCCCCTAGATGTAATCGGCGTCCTTGTCCTCGAAGAGGACTTAGACTATCCCTTAGCATTCATCATTACATTTCATCGGCCAAAAATGTGGAGAAATTTGAAACTTTTTACATACTGAGGTATACATAGACCTCTCACATATCGTATAGGAAGTTTACTTAGACTCCTCATATATGAAGCTTACATAGGCTTCTAGTTTAATTGATATAATCAATACATACGAATTAGTCTAATCTTTTGTCTCACATTAAACCATCTAAAATGAAGTACAACATTCGGCCATATCCCTTATACAAGTACATATTTTCCACATAGGGATTACAACAAATGTGTTCAAGAATAGGGAAGAAACGAATGTCTTTAGACAATAGCAGTACTACTAGGGTAGATCAAAAGGCACCATCCTCGAACTTGGAGAACTCACCAACTACTTGAAGGAAGAAGTCTAAGTATCCTTGCAAAGTAGCCTAGAAGCTCCTCAATGGCCGTAACCTACAATGTTGGGGAAAAACAGAAGAAATATGGGTTAGTACAAAACACATGTACTAAGTATGGTCCTATGCATAAAATCATCAATGCAGGAGAAAAGGCACTATCTAGTCAAAACAATGTATTATGTTCAACAACTCAACATTCACATATATGGAACATTATAAGTCAACCCAACATGATCTTAACCCAACATATAAGCAACCCAAAGCAATACTTGTGCAATGTCAAGAATAGAACCCCATAAACCTATCCAAAGCTAAGCATAACATTAAGTCACTTACTACATGCATACAACATAACTTCATTCCTTACCATAACATACTTGATTCATAAGTTTATATAAACTTGACATACACAACATGTAATCAACATAATCACACAAGAACACTACTAAGACCCTCCCTTAGGATCCCACATGTGCAATGAGTAAGAGAAGTCTGATACCCTCCCTCACCCTATGTAGTAACCTTTAAGAAAAGCCCCAATAATAGTTCACATACTTGACTTATTTATTTACCTTATTACATTAGGGAAAAAAATTGCAATAAACGACATGAGACTATGTGAGCTACATGAAATCCGGTGTTCTCCTCCCACACCAAAAAGAGAGGGTTATTACTTGCCTAAGATGTAACCGTTTGTACATATCTATCTAGGTGGATCCACTAAGCTATAGTCCTATGTGGGCACATAGTTAAGGGTCAAAAAGATTGTTACTAGAAACCTTGACTTGCTAGATGTGGAGATTCCCATCTCATGAGACAATACATATCTTGGGAATCCAAACTTACTAAACGCGAAGAAACCCATGTGGGAGGCCGGACTTACTAAACGTGAGTCCCCATCTCATTTACATGTCTTTTCGATGCTAAGCATTTATTCCCTTTAGTAGTCATCATACTCTTCATACAAGATCACATTTATATCTTCATGACCCCTACATGAACATTTCATCGTAATAGCTCATAGGTATTCATAAGTGAGAACTACCCTTTCAATTTAGGAAACCACATACAAGTGAGTAAACCTTTCACTCAACATTTTATCATAATCATGAGAAGTTACTTTCAATCATATAATAATCATATCTTAACATACTTGCATACTTCATAGCCAATTCAATTGTCTTGGGTTAAGGATGAGGAATACATGCTATCAACATCACAACCACACATTATACATAGAAGCATTACTATCTAAGTAAATCATACTTCATAATTGAATTCAAGAAGAATCAATCTTCATACCTTATTGCCCTTTCATTGCCTTTATACTTCAATTACCAAAGAATACATAGTCAATTCATAAACAAGGTAAATTCAATAAGTAATACATAGCAATTTCTTTTCTACATATTCATATAATCATCAACTTCCATAATTACCATAAACTTCAAGGCATAATAAGTGTAGGGAAGAACAAGGGTTCAAGGGACAATCTTGAGTGATTACCAACAATCGACCATCAATACTTAATTAAACAATGATAAGAGAACATAATTCATCACAATTGAATAACAATTTCGTTTTGAAAAAAGAACCCATGTATAGATTTAAACCCTAGTTTTGGGGTAGTTGAAAATCATCTTTGTAAGTGCCTTTTGGGGAAAGGAATCCCAAAAGTTAAAGAAACCATACCTTTGTGATGATCTTTCCACGAATTTGGGATGAAAAGCTTGGTGAATTTGTCCTTGACTTGGAGCTCTTGTGTTTCTTCAATGGAGGTTTGAGTTTGGGAAGAGAGAGGCTAGAGAGATGTTAGATAGATGTGGGTTTGGGAATTAATGAGGTGTTAGGTTAGTTAGTTGACTTAGCGCGACTTATATATTCCTTAATTAATCAACTATAACCGACCTAAGCTCTTAATTAATTTAATTAATCAATTTCATAAACACCCCTAACTAAAACAAAATAGGATAGTGAAGTGAGGTCTCAAACGATAAGGCCCCGTCAACGCCCCCGTACTGTCACTCCATCGTTGGTGACAGAGAGGGGGTTTTGGAGCTTCGTTGGGATTTTGACTAAGTTTCAACCAACGGCCCCAAACGACGGAGCTTCTTCCAATCGACGGCTAGTCGTTGGTGTTCGTGGTTGCACACTTTCAATTGGGTAGTTTTTGGGGTCAATGATGGGTCCTCCTCAAGGACCCCTAGGTTGGTCCTTAGGGAGTCGTACCCGGACGTTTCGATCCTTAACACACTCTAACATATATTTAGTACATTTTTACCAAATTTCACTAAATTCCGACTCTTAAAAGTCCATGAAACATGCCAAGGCACACTAGCACACCACTTCCTACTTAGTTTCAATACATTATTTTAGGATTATAAACAGTGTTTTGATTCTTCGTTCATGTAAGGAGGCTCTATACCAAGTCATAGACTTTCAAAGTGTTACATTATCCCCTCTTAGGAACATTCGTCCCCAAATGACACTAGAAATCTTCTTATAAGGAGAGGATGACTCAAGACTAGAAGCCCAACAAACAATAACATAAACAATATAAAAGCATTATGAGTCACAGCCCATATGAGTAATTTACAACTCAAATCAACACATAACCATGACATTTCCCATAGCAACCCAAAACTCAACCTACCACATATAAGAGTTCATGAGGAACTACCTTCTCATTATCAACATGAACTCAACATAACATCAAGAGTCACTTATGAAAAAACTTCCTTCAAGACACATTACACATGTTCAATACCATTTCATGAAAACAGCTATACACAAAATCATAAACAAGTGCAAGTTAAGCAAATGAGAATATTCACATGAAAACCCATTCTAGCATGAACCTTTATCATAATTATGCACATATTAGCAAATCAAGCCAAATTAACATTATTACTTAGTTAATTTGAGAGGATTACTAAACTCAACTTTTGCTAGAATTTTGAGGAAAGAGATGAGGATAACGGGACTTCATATCGGCCTCGGCCTCCCATGTTGCTCCCTCAACTAGGTTATTCCTCCATAGGAATTTTACGGATTAACCTCCTTGTTCCTCAACTTCTTGACTTGGCGATCTAGAATTTCCACCGGAACATCTTCATAAGAAGGTTTATCATCTACACCTAACCCTTTAATAGGGATAACGGATAACGGATCACGAATACACTTCTTAAGAATGGAGACATGAAATACGGGGTGAACCAGGCTAGTTCACTTAGTAACTCCAACTCATAAGCCACCTTCCCGATCCGTTTCACTATCTCATAGGGACCCACATAACGGGGACTAATCTTTCCCTTTTTGCCAAATCTCATCACCCCTTTCATGGGTGAAATCTTCAAGCAGACCTTATCCCCTACTTCAAATTCAAGATATCTTCTTCTATTGTTGACATACGACTTTTGTCAACTGTAGGCCATTTTCAACCTATCCCTTATCAACCAAACCTTCTCTAAAACCTCGTAGATCATCTCGGGACCATGTAGTGAAGACTCTCTTACCTCAAACCACCCAACCGGAGACCGAAAGCTCTTACCATAGAGTGCTTCAAAAGGGGCCATGGAAATACTCGAATGGTAGCTATTATTATAGGACAACTCAATCAACGGTAGGTGATCGTCCCAACTTCCCTCGAAATCAATAACACAAGCTCTTAGTATATCTTCTAGGGTTTGAATGGTACACTCCGCTTGACCATCCGTTTGAGGATGAAAAGCGGTGCTAAGCTTCACTTGAGTACCTAACCCTTTTTGAAAAGACCTCTACAAGCAAGAAGTGAATTGGGCACCTCTATCCCAAATGATGGACAAAGGGATACCATGCAAGCTCACAATCTCGTCAAGGTACAACCTTACATACTCTTCCGCAAAATAAGTATACTTAAATGGAATAAAGTGAGCGTATTTCATCAACCTATCCACAAAAACCAATATTAAGTCGTTTTGCCTACGTGTCTGAGACAAACCCACTACGAAGTCCATATTAATGTCTTCCCACTTCCAAGTAGGAACATTCATTACTTGAGTCAAACCACTCGGCTTTTGATGCTCGGCCTTTTCTTGTTGACAGTTTGGGCACCTAGTCACAAATTCCGATATGTCCCTTTATAAACCTTCCAACCAATAGCCTTCTTCAAGATCACGGTACATTTTGGTGGCACCCGGATGAATAGAATATCGGGACCCATGAGCTTCTTCTAAAATCTTACTCCTCAAGTTATAAACATCTGGTACACATAATCTACCTTGGTACCTAAGTACCCCATCCCCCCTTAGGAGAATGACTCATTAAACTTTCCAAGGACCGATTCCTTCAATTCCATCAATAACGGATCAAGATGTTGCTTAGACTTCACCTCAATTACTAAAGATGACTCGGAATTATGATAAAGCATAGCACCTCTATCTGGAGAATCTTCCAACAGAACACCCAATCGAGCCAATCTATGAACATCTTTTACTAGCTCTTTCTTAACTTCCTCAATATGAACCACAGTACACATGGTCATACGACTTAGAGCATCCGCTACCTCATAGGCCTTGCCGGGGTGGTAGAGAACACTCATGTGGTAATCTTTCAAAAGTTCCAACCATCTCCTTTGTCAGAGATTCAACTCCTATTGGGTGAACACATATTGAAGGCTTTTGTGGTCGGTAAATACATCGACATGGACACCATAAAGGTAATGCCTCCATATTTTCAAGGCAAACACTACGGACGCTAATTCAAGATCATGAGTTGGATAATTCTTCTCATGCACCTTGAGTTGTCTAGAGGCATAGGCTACTACCTTCCTATGTTGCATAAGGACATAACCCAAACCTACTCGGGAAGCATCACAATATATCACAAAACCCTTTGTACCCTCCGGTAAAGTCAACACTGGAGCGGAGGTAAGACTATCTTTCAATATTTGGAAGCTACTTTCACATGCCTCCGACAACTCAAATTTAACACTCTTTTGGGTCAAGGTAGTCAACGGAGAATCAATGGAAGCAAACCCATCCACAAACCTCCTATAATACCCGACTAAACCCAAGAAACTTCTAATGTCGATTGGAGTCAAAGGTCTAGGCCAATTCTTAACCACCTCCATCTTTCTTGAATCGACCTCTATACCCTCCCTTGAGATAATATGACCAAGGAATGCAACTGATCTTAACAAAAACTCACACTTGCTATACTTGGCAAATAGTTGGTGTTCCTTAAGGACTTGTAACACTACCCCCAAATAATTCATATATTCATCTTCACTCTTGGAGTACACCAAAATATCATCAATAAAGACAATCACAAAAGAGTTAAGGTAATCTCGGAACACCCTATTCATTAGGTCCATGAAAGTCGCCCGGGCATTTGTTAGACCAAAAGACATGACTAGGAAATCATAATGACCATACCTAGTTTGTAAATTCGTTTTAGGTATGTGCTCTCCTCTCACCCTAAGTTAGTGATGACCCTGCCTCAAGTCAATCTTAGATAAGTAGTTTGCCCCTTGTAATTTATCAAGAAAATTGTCTATCCTAGGTAGATGATACTTATTCTTTATCATCACCTTATTTAGTTGACGATAGTCGATGCACATTCTAAGGTACCCATCCTTCTTCTTTACAAACAACACCGGAGCACCCCAAGGAGAAATACTAGGTCTTATGAAACTCTTGTCAAGTAATCCTTGAGTTGAAGATTAAGTTCTTACAACTCGGCTAGAGCCATCCCGTAAGGAGGGATTGAAATAGGTTTCATATCCGGCAACAAGTCTATGACGAAGTCTATTTCCTGTTCGGAAGGAACTCCGGGTAAGTCATTGGGAAAGACTTCCGGAAAATCCTCACTACAAGCACCGAATCTAATAGAAAAATTTTGGATTTAAGGTCCTTGACCCTTACAACATGATAAAGACACCATTTTGAGATCATTTTGTAGATTTTAAGCACGAAATAATTTGACCTCTAGGGATTGAGTTAGCTACCTTCCATTCTAAGACGGGTTCATTTGGGAATTTGAACTTGACTACCCTTGTTCTACAATCTATGGAAGAAAACAAGCATGAAACAATCCATCCCCAATATGACATCGAAGTCAATCATATTAAGTTCTATCAAGTCAACTAGAGTGACTCTATTGCGCAATGATATTGGACAACTCCTAAAGACTCTTCTAGCCACCATGGAGTCACCCACCAGGGTTGTAACCATAAAATGTTCCATTAGAACATCGGGTAATACATTGAACTTTCTATATACTAGGGGGTTACAAATAATAAGGTAGCAACAGATCTAGAAAAGCATACACATTAATATAGAACACTTGTAACATACCGGTGAAGACATCGGGAGACTCCTCTTGATCACCCTTAGAGCTGAGAGCATAGAAGCGATTCTTCTTAGGAGAATTGTGATTGGGAGCACTTACTTGTACTTGAGCATTTTCTCTCCCTTGAGTCTTCATCATAGGACAATCCCTCTTCATGTTACCAATCTTCAAACAACCATAGCAATTCCCCGTACCAACTAGACACTTGCGTTCATGTTTTCTACCACATTTAGCACAAGTAGACTTCTCAACATAAGGACCACTACCTTTCTCCTCCTTAGGCTTGGGTGTAGACCCTTTACCTTTGTGACCCTTGGAATGGTAGAAGGACTTCTTTGGGGAACCTTTTCTTAAACATTGGCTTATCTTGCACCTCAAATCTAGACTTAGAAGAATTTCCATCTTGAGCCCTTGACCTCTTCAATTCTCTTCAACTTTCTTAAGCTTTTGCTTTTCAATTTGCTCGGCATGAACCATGAGACAAGAGATGTCCATGATAGGAATCAACATAGCCGACCTACATTCATTCACCACAAAGTCGGATACCCCCATAACAAATTTGTTCATCTAGCTCTAGAATCCGCCACAATAGTAGTAGCATACTTGGATAGTTGAGTGAACTTGAGACTATACTCCTCCACACTCATACCCCCTTGGCGTAAGTTGATGAATTCTGGCATTTTCCTCTATATTAGTTCCAAGGGAAAGAACCAATAAAGGAAAGCCTTCTTGAAAGCTGCCCAATTAATCCGGCCCCTCATCCTTCCATTGCTCATACCAAACTTGAGCAACATCTTTGAGTTGGTAGGTGGCTAGTTCCGCCTTTTTTTTAGAAGACACCCCCATATCATCTAGTACCTTGAACACTTCATCAATGAACCCTTGCGGGTCCTCCTCCACCTTGGAGCCAAAGACAGTAGAGGGATTCATCCTTGTGAAATCCCTTATCCTTAATGCGGTGGTGCTAGCATTGGGGTTCACTTGGACCCTAGCATCCCTAGCAACTTGAGTAGCCAACACTTGAGTCAAGCTATGAATAGCCATCCTTATATCAACTTTAGACATAGCCCCTTCTTCAATAGAAACTTGAGGGGTTTGAGGAGCCAGAGGGGGAACCGCCACATTCATATTCTCCTCTTCGATCCTTCAAGCGTTGTTCCTTCTTGTATTCATTGCATATAAGCACAAGAAAGAGATTAGAAGATAAGGACATGTAGAGTTAAGATTCTAGAAGCACGACTTCAAGAATACCAACAAAGTGAGACTTTCCTAAGCATCACATAACCTCTCATTCATAAGTGTGGCACGCTTCACAATTATGAACAAGACTCTACTTGACGTGGTTTAGTGAGACATCAGTACTAAGATTATTCAAGCTCATGCTCTAATACCAAGTTTGTCACGACCAGGGAGCACCCCCTAGACGTAACAGCCTTTGTCCTCGAAGAGGATTTAGACTAGCCCTTAACATTCATCATTACAGTTAATCGATCAAAAATGCAGAGAAATTTGAAACATTTTACATATTGAGGTATACATAGACCTCTCACATATCGTATAGGGAGTTTACTTAGACTCATCGCATATAAAGCTTACATAGGCTTCGAGTTCAGTCAATATAATCAATGCATACTAATTAGTCTAATCTTTTGTCTCACATTAAGCAATCTAAAATGAAGTACAATATTCGGGCATAGCCCTTATACAAGTAAACATTTTCCACATAGGGCTTACAACAAATTTCTTTAAGAATAGAGAAGAAACAAATGTCTTTAGACAATAGCAATACTACTAGGGCAGATCAAAAGGCACAATCCTCGAACTTGGAGGACTTACCAACTACTTGGAGGAAGAAGTTCAAGTATCCTTGCGAAGTGACCTAGAAGCTCTTTAACGGCCGAAACCTACAATGTTGGGGGAAATGGGAAGAAATACGATTAGTACAAAACACATTACTAAGTATGGTTCCTGTTCATAAAATCATCAATGCAAATGCATGAGAAAAGGCACAATTTTGTCAAAACCTTGTATTATGTTCAATAACTCAACATGCATATATATGAAACATTATAAGTCAACCCAACATGATATTAACCCAACATATAAGCAACACAAAGCAATACTTGTGCAATGTCAAGAATAGAACCCCATAACCCTATCCAAAGCTAAGCATAACATTAAGTCACTCACTACATGCATACAACATAACTTCATTCCTTACCATAACATACTTGATTCATAAGTTTATATAAACTTTACATACACAACATGTAATCAACATAATCACACAAGAGCACTACTAAGACCCTCCCTTAGGATCCCACATGTGCAATGAGTAAGAGAAGTCACATACCCTCCCTCACCATATGTGGTAACCTTTAAGAAAAGCCCCAATAATAGTTCACATAATTGACTTATTCATTTACCATATTATATTAGGGGAAAAAAGTGCTATAACCAACATGATACCATGTGAGCTACATGGAATTCGGTGTTCTCCTACCACACCAAAAAGAGAGGGTTAACACTTGCCTAAGGTGTAACCATTCGTACATAGCTATCTAGGTGGATCCACTAAGCTATAGTCCTATGTGGGCACATAGTTAAGGGTCAAGGAGATTGTTACTAGAAACTTTGACTTGATAGACGTGGAGGTTTTCATCTCATGACACAACACATATCTTGGAAATCCAGACTTACTAAATGTGAAGAAACCCATGTGGGAGGCCGGACTTACTAAAATTGAGAACTCCATCTCATTTACATGCCCTTTCGGTGCTAAATATTTATTCCCTTTAGTAGTCATCATACTCTTCATACAAGATCACATTTATCTCTTCTAGGACCCTATGTGAACATTTCATCATAATAGCTCATAGGTATTCATAAGTGAGAACTACCATTTCACTTTAGGAAACCACATACAAGTGAGTAAACCTTTCACTCAACACTTTATCATAATCATGAGATGTTACTTTCAATTATATAATAATTATATCCTAATATACTTGCATACTTCATAGCCAATTCAACAGTCTAGGGCTAAGGATGAGAAATACTTGCTATCAACATCACAACCACACATTAGACATAGAAGCATTACTATCAGAGTAAATCACACTTCATAATTGAATTCAAGAAGAATCAATCTCCATACCTTATTGCACTTTCATTGCCTACATACTTCAATTACCAAATAATAAATATCCAATTCATAAACAAGGTAAATTCAAGAAGTAATACATAGCAATTTCGATTCTACATATTTATATAGTCATCATCTTCCATAATTACCATAGAACTTTAAGGCATAATGAGTGTAGGAAAGAACAAGGGTTCAAAGGGACAATCTTGAGTGATTACCAACAATGCTTAGTTAAACAATGATAAAAGACTATAATTCATCACAATTGAATAACAATTTCATTTTGAAAAGAGAACCCATGTGTAGATTGAAACCCTATTTTTGGGGAAGTTGAAAATCATCTTTGAAAGGGCCTCTTGGGGAAAGGAATCCCAAGTGTGAAAGAAACCATACTTTAGTGATGATCTTGCCACGAATTTGGGATGAAAACCTTGGTGAATTCGTTCTTTACTTGGAGCTCTAGTGTTTCTTCAATGGAGGTTTGAGTTTGGAAAGAGAGAGGCTAGAGACATATTAGAGAGATGTGGGTTTGGAAATTAATGAGGTGTCAGGTTAGTAAGTTGACTTAGGATACTTATATATTCCTTAATTAATCAAATATAACCGACCTAAGCCCTTAATTAATTAATTAATCAATTCCCTAACCACCCCTAACTAAAATAAAATAGGAAAGTGGAGTGGGGTATCAAATGATGAGGCCCCGTCGACGTCACGTAGCTCCATCAACGCCCCCGTACTGTCACTCCATCGTTGGTGACAAAGAGGGGTTTTTGAATCTTCCTTGGGATTTTGAGTATGTTTCAACCAACGGCCCCAAATGACGGACCGTCATCCAATCGAAGGCTCGTCGTTGGTGCTCGTGATGGCACAGTATCAGTTGGGCAGTTTTTGGGGTAAGTGGGTGGGTCCTCCTCAAGGACCCCTAGGGTGGTCCTTGGGGAGTCGTACCCAAACGTTTCGACCCTAAACACACTCTAACACATATTTGGTACTTTTTTACCAAATTTCACTAAATTCTGACTCTTAAAACTCCATGAAACATGCAAAGTCACACTAGCACACATTTCACAATTCTCCGAAAGTCATGGTCATTCTTAACATTTTGACTCTAACACTTCCTACTTTGTTTAAATACATTATTTTAGGCTTAGAAACAGTATTTTGAGTCTTAGTTCATGTAATGAGGCTCTAGACCAAGTCATATACTTTCGGAGTGTTACAAACACAACATAATAGGGGACAATAAATTCATGTCTATGATCATATCAAAGTCATTCATATCCAAAATCACCAAATTAGCCCAAGTCTGAAAACCCATAAATAAAATAAGACAAGCACGATAGACATGATTAACTATGACTAACTCTCAAACTGGGGTAGAAACATGGATAGGGGCATCAAGAATATCACAAATCATATCAAATTGAGGTGAATCTCACAGATTCTTAAGAATAAGTAGAATCCGGATCAAACAACACATTATTCATCCGATGACGAACAAGAATAGTACATGTGATCACTGCGTCAGACGCCTCTGCTTCATTCTTGTCCAGAAAAGCATAACATTAAGCCCTCTCATCATAACGAGCTACTTCCCTGCCTGGTTGCGCGTTACCCTGCCTTTGTTACCATTTTCTCTACCTCCAGGACCTTGCAGATTACCTCCTCGCCCACCTTGTGGATGTCCTCTACCATTATTACTATTCCCCGTGGGTACCACTTCTATAGATGACTGCTGCGCCAAATCAAACACATGCGGATCGGGTCAATCCCTCCCTATATACACAGGTTCTCCATAATTGTAGCAAATACGATCAAAAGATGGTCTGTTGCCTGTAGAAAGCGCGACTCCCTGGCTATACTAAAAATTATGAGATGGATTTCCCGCGTAGTTACCTGAAGATTCCGGCATGACGGACTGAATTAGCTTGGCTGCAAGCGTTGGCCTCCTTGAACCCTTAGTATAAGAACCTTGAAAACTTCCCGAAGTCTTGGCCCTTTTTTCCAATGACTTAGCCTGACCATCTAGCCTCACCCCTTCCACTTTCTTAACATAATATGTCACCTCATTAAAACTCCTTCTTGACAAAGAAATATGAACAGATAATACTTGCAACTCGGAATTTAACCCCTAATAAATAAGTGGATCCTCTCCTCCTCTATAGTAACCAACTGCATGACATATCTAGATAAAGCATGGAACTTAGCCTCATAAGAAGCCACAAACATACCACCTTGATCAAAAGCCATAAACTCATCCTTCTTACATTCGTCAAAGTTCTAAGCACATATTTCTCCAAGAACAGAACATGAAATTGGGTCCAAGTAAGGGTAGGTAAAGCTGAAGATCTGCATTTCATGTAAGCTCTCCGCCACTGCTTGGCCTCACCTTGAAGTTGCAAATACACAAAATCTACCCCCTGTTGATGAACGAGATCCAATTTATGAAAACTCTTATAGCAATCAAGAATAAATTCATAAGCATCCTCACTCTTATAACCAAGAAACACAGGAGGCGTGAGCTTAAAAAATTTAGCCAACATCTCATGTTCATTACCACTCATAACAAAACCCAACAAAGGACGGAAGAAAGCATCATTACCTGTCATTCCACTCACCTTAGGATCAGTGCTAGCAGTAGGAGGATTGGCGGGAGCCTGAGTTACTTGAACAGAGGGAAGCAAAAAAGGACCAACCATACCTTTCAAGAACGATGTGATATGGTTCGCTGACACTGGATCCAAGGGAGGAACAACAATAGACTCCGCTGGCACTTATTCATCTTGTCGAACTTCCTCAACATCCCCAGCCTCAATATCCTTTTCTATCTCCTTATTATACGCAGGAGGGTCCTCATTCATAGGAGCATTCTCAACTAGAGATCCAGCTCCAACAAGCGCTACTCTTCCACAACCTCTACCCCTAGATCTTCCTCTACCCCTGCCTCGACCGCAACCTATCAATGCAGGGTCCTTAGCTGGAGCATTGATGGGAGATACGGGCCTGCGCAATTGTATCTAGTGTTAACCATCTGTGGACAGAAGAGCAAAGGAGGTTAGATACCAATTCGAATCAACATATACATATTGGAATCAAGTTATAGAACAAAGGAAACAAGAGAAACAAATAAATTTCCTATAGTCCTATAGCCTCTCAAAGAAAGGTAAAGGCATCCCCATACCATTTCCTTAGACTCCACTAGACCCATTTTGGTACATCAAGATCAACGAACCTATTCTCTAATACCAACTTTGTCACGATCCAGACCATCGTGATTGGCACCCATACTAACTCTCTGGTGGGAGAACCATTACTACCACCCAACCAAGCAACTAAACCTACACTAAGACATTTAAGTTACGGAAGCAAGTTAAATACTAAGGAAATAAATATAGTTCCCATACAGTCTAAAGAAAGTCTATCAACTAAAGAAATATGAAAGAATATAACGCCTAGAACCTGAAAGTCAATGTACTAAAACTACTAAACAATAAACCAAGATTAAAATAAGAAGGGTCATTAACCCCAACTAATGAACTAATTAATTAACTAGAAAAAGACTAAGTCCAAATGTCGACATAAACTCAAAGAGAATCCAAAGCAGCCCGGAAAATGCTAGCTCACCCTTAATCCGAAGATGACAATCATAGATCCTCTAAGCGAGGTCTATCAATAGTCGTTGTAAGATGCCATGTACTCAACAAAAATAAGAACAAGTGCAAAATTAGTACACAACAACCGTGTACTGGGATCACGTGGTACTCCCACTAAGTGCAACATAAATAAGTTAATACAACAATATAACCATGCAATATATCGAACATCTACAATATTGAATATCACGTGATTCAACAATACATATTTATCACAAGTAGATTGTCCTCTAATGGAACCCAAACCCAAAATGTTAGTGCATCAGAACGTGGTACTTCTTCCCATGGTTATAACAGAACATTTCAATCTGATCTCCTTTTTATGCCGGAACGTGACAACCGATCTCAGTTGGTTATACCAAAATGTGGCAAGCCGATCCATTAACACACCACAATTACATTCACAAGTATATTCTTAATAATCATAGTATCTAAATGGTCTTAGATGTTAAAAGAGATATGTGGATATTGATATGATGAAATCATGACTTGAATGTATGATCTTGATGTGTTATTGTGATGTGTATTGGGATCGGCTACCATGTTCCGACACTCTAACTTGGATCCGATTTCAACGTTCCGTCATACTAACTAGGATCGGCTACCATGTTCTGACACTCTAACTGGGGTCGGTTGCCGCATTTCGGCATAAAACTTAGATCGTATTGCCACGTTTTAACATGCTAACAGTTTGACTTTGGGTCCCATGAGAGGGCTAACTACTTGTGATAAAATGTGTAAGGTGAAATATAATATGCTTGATTTCGTGATGTGTGTATATGTATCTACACATTAGGGGTTTGAGCTATAATCTATTGGAATCCTTAGAGTGGTAGTTTTACTCGTAGCATAAAATGTTGTTAGTATGTTTAAGCTTTGATCTGTTGGACTCTTAAGTGTGGTAATGTTACTTGTAGAATACAATGTGGCTAGTATATTTAAGCTATAGACTAATGGGATGTTAAGTGTGGTAGTGGTACTTGTAGTATACAAGGTGGTTAGTGTATTTAGGTTGTAACCTCGCATGAAGGAGACAATTTAATTGGAAGGGTTCTAAGTAAAGGTTAAGGTGGAGAAGTGAGGGTCCTAGACATGATCTTTTATTGTTCTGTCATATCTTATGAGGTAGGCGATATGTTGACCACTGATACCTACCAGTACGTGTGGTTGTACTGATACTACTCTTTCTATGTCTTTTTTACATGGTCTGGATGCAGGATTGGTGACGTTTCATTAGGTGTAGACAAAGAAATCCTCCAGCAGCTTCGACTATTTCTTCCGCATGGTGGGAGCTGTGTCCTTTTATTAAATTGTTATCTTGTTGTAATTCTTAGTAGCTCTTATACTTGTTAGACTAGATCCTTGGGGTTGTCAAGTTACTTTAAATGTTTTAATTAGTGCATAAATAAGAGCTTGTAATAAAGATTTTACTGTACACTATATCAATTTTGTTGAAGTTTTTGCATGAATAAATATTGGAATATGAGGGTTCTCCTACTTAGGTGTTACAGTGGGTGTCTGCACATCCCAGTGTATTAGTTCATGACAAATTGGTATCAGATCCTAGGTTACGGTCTCTCCGTACAAGAGCAAAATGTGGACTAGATTCTTGTGGATTGGTGTGTTGACGTCCACATCTAATCGACAAGAGGCTACGAAGAATTCTAGGAAGTTGCTTCATTCATTTACTCCTTTCGTGTGATGTGTCGCTTGTGGTATGGGTTAAGTCCAATTGGCATCTCTCGATTCGAATTGGTATCTTGACGATGAGGACTGACATTGTTGATATGAACAAAGGACACTAATAAGTTAATCAGAATCGGAAGGTTCCAATTGGTATCTAGCCCTAGGGTCTATAAAGAGAATGGATAATTGTTAAGGGTTATCTATGGGAAGAAACTAATTAATAAATTGGAATTGCATGTGTTGTGTTTGGTAAACGGTGAATGTGTGTTTTCGATTATTTGTATCTAATTGGGATGTGTGCTTGCTATTGTATTTATCTGCTATTGTGCACTGCGTGTTGAATCATGATTTGTGAATATCAAAGTACTTTGATAGCCTGAATCATTGTTGAAGTAGAGGAATACAGTTGGAATGAGTATAAAAGATTAAGGACCCTGTGTAGAGTGTCGAAAATTGAAAAGAGTAGGATTAAGTATGAATCACAAGATTATGCAAGTTGTAATGTCTGGGTGTATCCTGGGAATGTGTAACCTATAAAACATCATGTTACTTTAGTGGGGAAAGTTAAAATCTTGGTACGATGGCGAAAATAGAGATTGGGAAAATTTTTAGAAAGTGAAAAAGTGTTGGGAAATCCTTAGCCTGGTTCTGGTCCCGTCTGTGCCGCTGCGACGGGATTATTCCCGCTGGTGCGGTGTCGTTACAGCGGGACAGAGGGAGGTAGAGCCTCAATAGAAATTTTCTATTTTCCCAGTTTTCAATATACTATCCAGAATAGATCCTAACCAGTTCCTGCAACTCTCAAGATAGTGTTCAACAACATTAGTAATTAAAAGTGATTAAAAAAAATTAAAACGGGTTGCATCAGAAACCCAAAATCAAGCATCCATGTGCCACAAAACTCAGTAATGTCGAAAGAGAGATTATAAAGTAATTATCTTAAAAGCAAACCAAAGAGGGGAAGGGGAAGCTAATTAGGACTCTAGGATGGGTTGTGTCGATGTCAGAGTCAAGCTGCTCCGGAGGCATCACCCCATTCCAAGTCTCATTCAACATGTTAAATTCCCTGAAATCATCTGGCTCGAATCTAGGAAGAGGTTGTCTAGGAGCAACGCAGACGAATATCACCTTAAACATCTTCTACATCCTCAGTATGACACAATCTCGAACCACACCCTTCCTCCTCTCCTTTCGCAACTGACGATAAAGCATCTCAACCTCTAGGGCAGTGTTGGGTGGGACCGGAGTAGGTTCAATAGGAATGATCCCATCCTTCCCCAGACAGATGCTAAATCCTCCTCCACCCATGCACTAGAAAGTGGGTCCTCACGTCAGAACCTTCGGCTGCCCTACTGTTACTAGCCCTGTTGACCCTCCTCCTTTTTCCTGTAGAAGTAGAACATGCCCGAACACAAATAGGGTGAATAAAGGGATCCATAGGTAATACCTCATCCACATCGAACAAGGGCACACCTGCCCACTTGCATAGGGAAGTGATAAGACCGGGGAGAAAAGAATGCCTTCTTATTACCCCGGTAGAATATCTTCCACTCAGAGATAATTTGTGCCCCCACGTAAAGTTGAATACCCTGTATTGAACACACCACCACCAGAGCCCAAGGATAAGTGACGTCCGTGTGGTTACTCAATGGGAGAATCCTCCTAGACACTAAATGTAGCCACCTCTTAGGATCCAGTGACGAGTCAGCACTAGTGATACCCTCTATTGTAGCCCAATAAACCTGATCCCATTTTACGGAATCCACAATAGTGCCATGCAACCACTCCAGATCCATATCCCTTAGCTTTTCCTCGAAAACCATGTTTGGGACCTCTGGCACCTCCAACACATCATTCATAGTAATGGCATTCAAGGAAATGTCAATTCCCCAAATGCGAATAACTGTTTAAGGAACGTCCCAGCATACGGTGGGGAGGATAGCATAGAACTCCCTCACGCAGGTAGAACATGCATTTGGGGGAGCCTCAGTCAACAAAAGCCACCGAAAATCGATCAACTGGGCGTAGAAGGCAACATCCTTCTCCTCCATCTTATAAAGTATCATCGCCCTCTCGCACCAAAAACCAGTAGTACGATAGTCATGGTGCCTCTCCCGACTACCGACATCGGGAAAATAGATTAAGAGGGCATTATTATCATTTTGACCGGCTATTTAGGATAACCTATGGGAAATAAGACAAGTTAGAAAACTATAGATCAGGCAGGGAAGCAAAAAGAGAAAAGAGACAAATTTTGGAAAAAAGAGAGCCAGCTACATCATTTCAAGTTGGGAAAAGAAGGAGAGGGAGATTTCTAGCATAGGTATGGAGGAAGCTCACAAAACCTTCATCAAATACATCATAACGAATCTGGAAAAGTTGGGAACAAAATCAAAACTCTGTACAAATTGCTTGGCCCCCAGATAGGTTAGGTAAGGTTTTTATGTTCAATAGTTATAAATCCATGCTTACCTTGTAATATGTGAATTTAACATGATGAGGTATGTTTAGACCTTCATGCACCGAGTAAATTTTGTGAAAATTTGCTATCATTCAATGTTTATGGGGTTAGTGTTCGGTTGAGACGGTAAAAGTTCAAGGTTCTATAGTTTGTGTTCTTGAATAGGTTTCTTAAGTTATGGTATAATGGTGAAAATGAGTTGTACTCAGGGTAAGGAAAACTAGTAACGATCTATATGATGAAGCACTAGCATTGGACTTGTCTGATTCCGTAAGGAGAAATTGAGGGGACCCATATGTAATTAAGTATGTGAGTAGATGATGTTGGGGATTCTATGATGGTGTGTTGTACACGTGTTTTGTTTCGTTGTGATACTTGTATATGTATGCATGTTGCAACAATGGTCTTAGATGTTGAAAAGAGATATGTGGATATATGAAATCATAACTTGAATGTGGGATATTGATGTGTTATTGTGATGTGTGATTCGGATCGGCTTCCACATTCCAGCTCTCTAAATTGGATCGGATTGCCATGTTCCGGCATACTAACTGCGATCGGCTACCATATTCCCGTACTCTAACTGGGATCGATTGTCATATTTTGGCATAAAACTTGAATCGAATTTCCACGTTATGACATGCTAACAGTCTGACTTCGGATCCCATGAGAGGGTCAACTACTTGTGATAAAATATTTATGGTGAAATATAATTTGCTTGATTTCGTGAGGTGTGTATATGTATCTTTGCATTAATGGTTTGAGCTATGATCTATTGGAATCCTAAGGGTGGTAGTTTTACTCATAGTATACAATGTGGTTAGTATGTTTAAGATATGATCTATTGAACTCTTAAAGTGTGGTAATGTTACTTGTAGTATACAATGTATCTAGTATATTTAAGCTATGGACTAATGGGATATTAAGTGTGGTAGTGGTACTTGTAGTATACAAGGCGGTTAGTGTATTTAGGTTGTAACCTCACATGATGGAGACAATGTAATTGGAAGGGTTCTAAGTAAAGGTTAAGGGTGGAGAAGCGAGGGTCCTAGACATGATCTTTTATTGTTCTGTTCATATCTTATGAGGTTGGCGTCGGGTTGACCGATGATACTTACCAGTACGTGTGGTTGTACTGATACTACTCTTGCTATGTCTTTTTTACATAGTCTGGATGCAGGATTGGTGACGTTTCATTAGGTGAAGACGAAGAAATCCTCCAGCAGCTTCGACTCTTCCTTCTGCATGGTGGGAGCTGTGTCCTTTTATTAAATTTTTATCTTGTTGTAATTCTTAGTAGTTCTTGTACCTGTTAGACTAGATCCTTGGGGTTGTCAAGTTACTTTAAATGTTTTAACTAGTGCATGAATAAGAGTCTGTAATAAAGATTTTACTCTACACTATATCTATTTTGTTGAAGTTTCCGCATGAATAAATCATGGAATATGAGGGTTCTCCTACTTTGGTATTGGAGTGGGTGCCTGCACGGCCTAGTGGGTTGGGTCGTGACAACAAGCTGATCGTTACAGTTATGAAGTGGATGAATTAAAAATTTAGAAAATATATTTGGCATGACACTTTTTTGGCAGACCTTACTTTTTTGGCACGACCTCTCTAAGGCCAACCATTCATATTTATCTTCTTTTTTTCTCCTTTATTTTTTATATTTTTTTCTTTTTCCCCCCTATTTTCTTAATTAAAGTAGAATAATTAAATGTTATTAAGAAAAGGAGAATGCATGAACGGAATTTGGAGTGACTTCTCAACTCTTCATCAATAAATATAATAATTAATATAATAACTTATACAAAATATATTAGTTTGATGACCAAAAAATCAAATTTCATTAATCTTTTAATTCAATTTTTTGACATTTTTCTTAAGTTTTTCTATTTCTTTAATTTATTAAAAAATCTAAAACTATTTTTTGATATTCATTCAAACAACAAAGGTTGATATCCGTTTTCATGAAATAGTTCCCACGTAACTATAGACATTAAGCACTATTTCCTCTCTGCTTCATTTTGTTTTTGTTCCTTCCTTTATATGTTAGTAATAGTCTTATTACATTCACAACTCATTTATTCCATTTTTATTCTTAATAATATTCATAACTCCTAAATATTTACATTAAAAAATAAAACACCTTATGGCATTCCGTCATTTTATCTTTATAAATATGATTATTCTATTATTTCATATTTGAAGTAATATATAAAAAAACCATTCATGTGCTATTATATTTATGTTTTAATCTTGAAGAAAAAAATTCTTCAATGAAGACCGGCTTGTGAAATGAATACCGATAACGACAAGGATTTGAAGAATTATGAATTGATAAATAGATTTATTGAATTCATATTTTTTTTTATAATGGAAGTTGTCGCTTGTTTGTATTATTTTTTCCTTTATTTATTTATTCATTATATATTTTCTTGATATCTTTTTAGCTTGATTTTTACAATATTCATGTAATTGTTGTTATAAAGAACATATATAAGGTAGTTAAATTTGTGATAAAGTTATTTGACATTTTTTGTCAAGAATTTCATTGTGCCTTTTTTCTGATTATAAAATGACAAATATAACTTGTAATATTTCAAGTTTTTCCAATTTAATATATTTATAAATAATAACAACTCATAACCCATACCTTTTAATTCTAGTCTTGATAATTTCATAACTTATGAGTATAGTTTATTTTCCCTTTTGTGATATAATTACTTTTTTATTTGACATGATGGGAATATAAATGTCATACATAAAACAATGTCATATTAACAATTGTTTCTAATTTTTGTATTTTAGATTATTATATATAATTAAATAATTTATGTTGAATTTATGAATTGATTTATTGAGTTCATTTTTTTGGTAAGTAAATTTATTTTATTTACCAAGTGACAATTTACAAATACTCATCTAAAAAAATGACTAACATAATGCCCCATCAATAGTCTTCCTCAACTTCCACTTTTCATTAATCCTATACCTACCCTATAATGGATAGGAGTCCAACTTCCTCACGTATGTTGCTAGCTTTGGTATTAGGCTTGCTCGAAAATAAGTCTCTTTTATGATCACCCATAGTATAGCATCTACTGATCTTGCCTTCGGTTGAAATATTCTCTGATTTCTCTCTTGCCATACATAGTAAACAGTTATTGTCATGGCAATTTTGCACACTGTTGCAGCATTACTTCCTTTATAATTTCTAATTGCCCATTGTATCTCCCTTTGCCACACAATATTCTCTCTCGGTATAGCTTGTCATCGTAGTACTTACTTTCAAATGAATCTGGAGACCTCACATCCAAACATGATATTCTCCATTGTTTCATTACAGATATTACACAATGCACACATTGGCTTGGTATTAATCCCCCATCGAGCAATCATGTCTCGTGTTGCAAATCTATCACAAATTGTTAGTCTAAATATGAACTTCCATTTGGGTGCACCCTGATGTTTAGGATCAACTAGCTCCATTCAACTTTTGAAAATTGTCCTTGGAGCCTTTGATACAGCCCCTTAATGTGAAAATTGACCATTTGTTAAACGTCTGTCATATTGTACCCATATTATCCACATCTTTTTCATCCTTTGACATATCTACATAGTAGTTTACATATTGCTGCTTGATTCCATAATTCAATGTTTATAAAGTTTACTCACCCTGTTGACACTGGTTGACAGAGTTTATCCCATGCTAGTAATGCTTTCTTTGTCATTCCCGCAGCGCCAGACCACAAGAATCTCCTACAAATAACCTATATAACTTTGACTATATTCTTTTGTATAATGAACACCTGCTTCCAAAATGTTTGAATGGAAAAAAAAAACTTTTGATTAGTTGTATCCTTTTGGCGTACGACAAAAATCTTGCAGTCCAAGATGTAATACGATTCAACGTCTTATCTATCAAAGGCTCACACTAGGTGACAGATAGTCTTTTAGAGCATAGTGGGACTCCTAAGTATCTAACAAGTAATTCCCCTTTAATGAATCCCAATTCCTCCAATATTTTCTCCTGTACACATTGTTTTACACCCCTTATGTATACTACACTTTTGCTCTTGTTAGCATATAGTCCAAAAGCTAATGAGAATTGTTTAAATTCGACATTCATAGCCCTGACTAATTGCACATCTCCGCCACAGAATAGTAGCAAATCATCCACAAAACTTTGTTGTGTCACATTGAGCTTTGCATATCGTGGATGAAACTAGTATCGTTTCACGCATTTTGGGGATCGTAATGATCTACTAAGATAATTCATAGTCATAGCAAACAGAA
The DNA here is from genome assembly GCA_016801875.1 of Solanum sitiens. Lineage (NCBI taxonomy): Eukaryota > Viridiplantae > Streptophyta > Magnoliopsida > Solanales > Solanaceae > Solanum > Solanum sitiens. The sequence goes on from JABWTJ010000112.1 coordinate 801,025, forward strand.
AAGGGGAAGAGGATCCCTCTGCCTCAGTCCTTTCTTAGCTTGAAATGGCTTTGTAGCCACTCCATTAACCCCCTGCCTCAGTCCTTTCTTAGCTTGAAATGTCCTGGTCACCACTCCATTAATCATTACTTTATAGCTCACTGATTCATATTTGTTTGATAATGGAAATTGTAAAGTGTTGCTTGTATTGTATTACTTTCTCCTTTATTTATTTGTTTATTGAAGAATATTTTTTGAAGTATAATTAGGAATTACTTTTACTAGAGATTTGTTTTACTTTGACTTGTAATATATAGTAACTTAAGACACATATTGATAACATTACTCATTTAGTCATCTATGATCCTACTTTTTATTGTAGAACATAATTAATATAACTATATTAATTCAATCAAAAAAATTATGAGAATAAGTTATATCTTATTTTTCTCTCAAAGAAAATGAACGATGAAATAAATTATTATATGACATCATTGCTTATTCTTATGCATATGTAACAATTTATTTTTGTCGTATTCTTTTCTTGCTTGAAATGTATTTAGAAGTTTTCTTTTTATTTTTTATTACTTTGTGTATATTATGATGTAGATTATTATTTTTTATATGTCTTAGTTACATAATTATAAAAATATATGTCAAAATATTATTTAATTGTGGTCTTTCATGACATTGTAATATGACATGTCTTTTATGCAATCAAGTTATTTATCTTTTTTCTTATTTTTGTGATATTTACCACTTATATTTTTCATTCATTTATTTATTTTTACAAATAAAATCAATGCACAACGATTAATGTATTTAATGTCATAATAATATTATATATTAAAGTTATGATAACTCGTGTCTCTTATCTTCTTTATAACTTCTACTTTTAAATATTATTTATAACTCCTAATTGTTTCATTGTCATAATATTTTAAAACATTTCTTTCATATGTAAATAGCAAATAAATGTGATTATAAAGACGTAACGTGGAAGTTCAAAAAAAATTAATATCAAAATTGGTGTTATCATAAATGACTGAGTACTCAAAAGATAGATAAGATTTAAGCAAAAAGTATGTTTTGACTTAATACATAGATTGTTGTTTCAAAATATGACCTCTAAATTGTTTTGTTCTACCATATGCATATAAAGTCTATTTAGCATATTGAAAAAACATATCATATTTAATATGAAGGCAAAATTTTACATTGCATTTTATGTCACTAGCTTGAAAAATGAAATTTTCATTATTTTTTCAAAAATATTTCTTTATCTTTGGGAAAGCGGGGGTGGGACAGTCAGGAGTTGGGCGGGGTAAAAAAATCAAAAAAAATCTATCTTCGAACTATTTTTCAAATATAAAATTTTAATTTCGGTGTAGTAGAAAAATAATTTTTTTTATAAGAGAAAATTTCAAAATTTTATTCATTTGAATAGGGAGGGTCGGGATAAAATTATAATTTGAGGAAAATAGATTTATTTGAGAAAGATTTTATAAAATATTAAAGCCAACCAAACATGAGAAAATTAAGAAATATTTTCTAGGATGAGAGATAATATGAATTAAGTAAAAAAGAAAGTAAAGATATTTGAAGAGTAAATTAAATGAAATAAAATGAGTAAAGTAAATAAAAAATTAAAGTCAAAGGTGTTTTTCTTTTTTTTGGAGGAAAATTTAGGTGGTTTTGGAGACAAAAGGTTATTTCTGTCATTTAGGTAGTCGTGTCAGGTTGTGCCAAAAAAGTGTCGTGCCATTTAGTTTTACTCTTAAAAAATTAAAATTTTCAAGAAATTGTACATTTTCCAAAGTAATTAATTGAGGTTATAATAGATAAAATTATTTTGTCCTTTCTTAATTTGTCAAAATGGACAAGTAATTAAAACAACTATAAAATAAAAAGTGGAGATGTAAATAGGGATAGACGAAATATAGTTTTTTGGTCTAAAAGGAGAAGGTGGAAGTTTAGAAAAATGAAGTAAAATAGAATTAAAGCATAGAATTTATGAATTACTTCATTTGTTTAATTTTACTTATAATTTATTTTAAAATAAATTTTATTTTTCATTTTTCATTTTTGATATATCAAAAGAATATAATTTATTTTTTTTAATATTTTACCATAAGCATTAAATATTATTTTTCAAAACCTAATTGTAACACTCTGTAAAACTAATAAACTAAGCTAGAGTCTAATATGTAAACTAGGAGTCTAAATGGGGTTGAACGTAAATATTAGAGTCGTAAAAATAACCTCACCTAATTAGTAAAATTGTTTTTGGACTTAATAGTCAATGCATGACCCCCGAAGGACCAACCAAGGGTCCTTGAGTAGGACCTAGATGGAAGACAAAAAGCTATCAAGAGATAGACACCCACGAAATGCGCACCCACGATCCATGAGTGGACCCACGCCCCATAGGTGGTGTGGGTCAAGGCTGGACCTCCCTTGCCTTGCCAAACATTCTGTCTGATCTACGACTGAGCAGCACGGCTCGTGGACCCACTCATGCCCCGTGGCCCGTGGGTCAGGTCTCGTGAGTGAGGACCAGAGTTGGCAAAAATGAGGATCTGCAGACCCAACCCACGAGGGACCAACACGGTCTGTGGGTGGGGGTCGTGGATAGAGGCCTTCCAAGCTGCCTCAATCTCGGCCAAGGGTGCCTAGTTTTAAGAAATTCCTAAATTAATTATTTTAGTGTGGAGACGGTTCATATTGTTTATGTAGACTAATATAAGTACTTTTTTACTATTAACCACCCTTTTATTCCTCATAACTCACAAGACTCAAATCATAACCAACTTCAATTTCTCTCTCTAAGACTTCATTGAAGAACAAGAACAAGGTAAAGCTTAGGGTTCAAGGAGAAGCCTTTTCTCTTCAATTTTGTGACAGAATCTTCATAAGGTATGGTGTGTTTTCCTCTATGGGTATCTTTCACCCATAGAGTCCCTTCAAAACTTAATTTCAAAGAATAAAATTTGCCAAAAACTAGGATTCCAATCTAAGTCATGGATTCTCTTTCAAAACGTTTTCAATTATTGATTTATGGATGATTATAGTGGATTATGGTTCAATTTATGACTAATTGTTGATTTATGATAAAATTCCCCCAACAACCCATGAATCCCCCATATTACTAAATTGTGAATCCATGATGTGAGTGGATTGATTATAGAAGCCTGTCAATTCATTATGTTTATATTGATTGAGTTATTGAATCATTATATTCTCCTGTCTAATGTAGAAATTCAAAATTTATGGGTTGAGTTTGATTCATCAAGGTCAAATTATGAGGGTTTGAACATGTTGATGAGAATTCTATATGAGCTTATGATTCACTTAGAAAGTGAAGATCCTATGACTATTGTGTAATTGTGGTGTTGTTGCAAGATCATTCTCCCCATATCCTTACACATGACTATGCATGAAATGTCTATGATTATGATAATGTTGTTGTGTTGATTGAAAACCTATTCTCATGAAACACTATGAACATGATGTGAAAGGTTTACTCACATATTAATGATTCTAAGGTTTAAAGGTCATTCTCACATAATGAATTTATGGGCTATCATGATACCATGTTGGTTTGAGTGCTAGGGCATTCTTTCATGAACATAAATTTAAGGAAAGATTTAACATGAATATTAAAGGGAATTATACTTAGCCTCGAGTGGATATGAATCTGAGATGGAAGCTTTTACGTCAGTTAGTTTGGCTTCCCAATGAGTTCCTTTTACGTCAGTTAGTCAAGGTTCCCAAAATAGTTGTCTCATGAGATGGAAACCTTTTGCCACAGTTAGTCTGGGTTTCAAGTAGCAATCTCCTTATCCCATAACTATGCGCCCACATAGGTCTTTAGTTAGTGGATCCACCTAAAGATAATAGTTGAGTTCTACCTTAGGCAAGTAGGACACCGGATTCCATGTAGCTCACATGCACTACGTCGGTTAAGGCTATTTAGCTACACGACAAGAACATGAACCATGACATGAACAAGAAACATGAACAAGAACATGGGTTATTTACTATGGTTCTTCAAGAGGTTCTACTTAGTATGAATAGGGGTATGGGAATTTATTCATGCATTGCACAAATAGGATTTGAGAGTGGGCATTCTAGGGTTTTCTTATGACATGATGATCATGAGTTAATGCGTGCTTTATTTGAATTATGATAACGAACATGAACTATACTCATGACTTCTTAATGAGATTTACTTAGTGTGAGTGGGGGTATGTGACTTTACTTAGACATTGCACAAATAGACTTTATAAAGGGATTATGGTATGGTTTCCTTATGCTGTGAAGATATATGAATCTATGTATGCATGATATGAATTGTTGCTAAAAGCGACTTTACTTATTACAAGCTATGAACATGAATCTCTCCTTGTCTATGAGTGTTGGCTATGGATGAGGTCAAGGTATGTTATGCATGATTTTGGTGGCCTAAAAGTTGTACTTAGCATAGATAGGAGTATGGGATCTTATCTATGCATTGCATAAGTTTAGTCTTGGGTTGCTTATGAGATCGTTTGACTTTGTAATTACACTAATATGCATGATTATTCTTAAATTTGACAAATTGCATGATTTCAACTAAAATGTCCTTTTTCACAGGATTTAAGGATTTTTATGTATGGCTTTCATACTTAGTACAATATTTGTGACAACCCATATTTTCTACATTTTCTATAAGTGTAGATTTTGGTCATTGAGGCATACTTATCCTTTCGAGTAGAGCGTGGATTGACTATTCTCCACGCTTGGTGAGTCCTCATGGTTCAAGGAAAAAACTTAGTCATTTCTAGTTTCTTTTGTATTTTCTCTTTTGAGACTATGTTGTAAAGGTTTGTGACCCTTATTGAATCTCGATTGTATTAGATGGTTTTGAAACAAGGCCTAAACTTATATATTGGTTTTATGAAAAAGACTTCAACTGTAAAAAGTTTAAATTCCACATCATTTCTATTACTTTTGTTTATGATTATGCTAAGGGCTTGTATGAGACTCCTTCAGGGTCAAGTACTCTGTGTTACATCTAGGGGTACCCTTGGGTCGTGAAAAACCTGGTAATCAGAGCATAAGGTTTAAAATGATTTTAGGATGATGTCTCATGAACCACTTCTTGTAGAGTCTTGTTCATGAGTGTGAAGCGCGTCACACTTATGAATGAGAGGCTATAAGATGCTTAGAAAATTTCACTTCTTTCATTATTTCATTCCTTAGAGTTGTAACCATATGAAGTCCTTTTTCTGACCCTTCTCTTGTGTCTTCAAGAAATGAATACTTGAAGGTGAATGCTAGAAGGGTGGAAGAGAACAACGTGAATCAAGTAGTTCCTCAAGGAAACCAAGCTCTTTAAGATGAGAAAGCTCTAGCTGATCCTTCGGTTATGAAGAATTTTGAAATTAGGACGGCTTTTCTAACATTGACTCAATCTATAACGGCTCAAGCTCAAGTCGTGACAAATCAAGCCCAAGTTATGACGGATAAAGTCAATAAGGATGTTGGGCCCTGTGTGAACCCTAATGTGAGAATTGTGGCTTCAAGGTTGAGAGATTTCATAAGAATGAGACCTCTTATGTTCTTTAGTTCTAAAGTGAATGAAGATCCTCAAGAGTTTGTGAATAGGTCTACAAGATAATTGATGTTATGAGGATGACTTATGTAGAGAAATCGTAGCTAACCGCTTACCAATTGAAGGATGTGTCCCAAGTGTGGTATACTTGATGAAAAGGTAATATTCTTGTTGAAGCGAGTCTCATAAATAAGGAAGTGTTCAAGAAAGCATTCCATTATAGGTTCTTTCCATGGGAGAAAAAGGAAAGCAAAGGTTGAAGAATTTATCAACCTTCATCAAGGAGGTATGAGTGTTCAAGAATATTCTCTCAAATTCAATAAGTTGTCTAATTATGCTCCATCTTTGGTGTCGAATCCGAAGGATGAGATGAGTCATTTTGTAATGGGTGTGTCCGACTCGATTGAAGAAGAATTTTGAGCGGGAATGCTCCATGATATTATGGATATGTCACGTCTAATGGTGTATGCTCAACAAGTTGAGAAATCAAGGCTTTAGGAAGAAGAATAGGGAAGTGAAGAACTCTAGGACCGATGATGGAATTCTTCGAAGGGTAAGTTGGAGGGTCGGCCAAGGTTCAAGAGAAGGTTCTCCAACAAAGTCTCCTCTAGTTCTCCAAGGGTAAAAAAGTATAGGGTTCCTTACCTTAAGACTCAAGGAGGTAATAGTGGTGGATCATCAATGTCATGGCCTACTTGTGCCAAGTGTGGCAAGAAACATGTGGTAAGTGTCTCATTAGCACGGAGGGGTGTTTTAGTTATGGGAAGAGTGGTGATATTATGAGAGATTGTCCCATGCTAAATGATAAAGGAAGAGAGGGCAAGCAATCCCTTTCTAGTGGTTCAAACTCCTACGCTCCCAAGTAAAACCGTTTTTATGCTCTTCAATCCAGAGGTGACCAAGAGAACTTCCCGAATAGGGTGACAGGTATGTTACAAGTCTTTTCCATGTATGTTTATGCATAGTTAGAGCCCAATGCCACTGTTTCCTTTGTTATACCTTTTGTGGCTATGAAATTTGAAATACTCCCCCAAAGTGTTATTAGAGCCTTTTTCCGGGTCTACCTCGGTTGGTGACTCGGTAGTGGAAAAAAGAGTCTATAGGAGTTGTCCTAATTCTTTGTCTCACAAAGTCACATTGGTGGATTTTATAGAGTTAGACATGTTAGACTTTGATGCCACTTTGGGTATGGATTTGTTGCATGCATGTTTTTCCTCTATTGATTGTATAAGTCAGGTGGTTAAGTTTCGATCCCTAAATGAGCCGACTTTAGAATGGAAGTGGGGAATTCTATCCCTAGAGGTCAAATTGTTTCTTGTCTCAAAGCTAGGAAAATGATCTCCAAGGGGTGCATTTACCATATTGTCAGGGTGATGGATATGGAATCCGAAACCCCTTCCCTATAGCCGGTCCCCGTGGTGAATGAATTTCCATAACTCCTTCCCAATGACTTGCTCGGTATTCCTCCCAATCGGAAAATAAATTTTGGCATTGATCTCTTGCCGGATACGTAACCTATCTCCATTCCTCCTTATAGAATGGCTCTGGTCGAGTTGAAAGAGTTAAAGGAGAAATAGAAAGATTTGCTAGACAGGGGTTTTATTCAACTGAGTATCTCTCCGTGGGGTACTCTCGTGTTGTATGTGAGAAAAAAGGATGGATACCTTAGAATGTGTATTGACTACTGCCAATTGAATAAAGTGAACATAAAGAATAAGTATCCCCTCCCGAGGATCGATGATTTGTTTGATCAACACCAAGGGGCTAGATACTTTTTAAAGATTGACCTTCGTTCGGGCTACCACCAACTAAGGGCGAGAGAGGTTGATTTACTCAAGACGACTTTATGAACTAGGTATGGGCACTATAAATTCCTTATGATAGCATTTGGCTTAACTAATGCCCCGACGACATTCATGGACCTAATGAATAAGGGGTTTAAGCAATACCTTGATACGTTTGTGATCATTTTATCGATGATATTTGATTTATTCAAGAGATGAGGATGAAAATATGAATCATTTGAGGGTTGTATTACAAGTCTTTAAAGACCACCAATTGTATGTGAAGTTCAGTAAATGTGAGTTTTGGCTAAAGTTCATAGCTTTCCTTGGTCATATTGTGTCGAGCAAGGGTTTTGAGGTAGTTCCTAAGAAGATGAATGCGGTTAAGAATTGGCCTAGACACCTAATTCCTATCGATATTCAAAAAATTTTGGGTTTGGCCAGTTACTATAGGAGTTTTTTTTAGTGTTTTCCTCCTTTGCTTCTCCGTTGACTACTTTGACTCAAAATAAAGCTAAGTTTGTGTGGTCGGAGACTTGTGAGAAAATCTTACAAGAGTTGAAAGATAAACTTACTTCCGCTCCGATGTTGACCTCACCGGAGGGTACCGATGGGTTTGTTGTTTATTATGACGCCTCTAGAGTGTGTTTGGGGTTTTTCCTTATGCAACATGGTAAAGTAATCACCTATGCTTCAAGGAAAATTAAGGTTCATGATAATAATTATCCGACCCATGATCTTGAATTAGTTATGGTGTTAGTCGACTTGAAAATATGGAGGAACTATCTATATGGGGTGCATGTTGATTTGTTCACCAATCACAAAAGTCTTCAATATGTGTTTACTTAAAAAGACTTGAATCTCCTACAAAGAAGGTGTTTAGAACTTTTAGAGAATTATGACATGAATATCCTTTACCACCCCGACAAGGCTAATGTAGTTGTGAATGCCCTAAGCCGATTTTCCATGCGTAGTGTAGCCCATGTAGATGATGAGAACAAGGAGTTAGTTCGTGATGTACATAGGTTGGCCCGGTTAGGTGTCCAAATAGTGGATTCCCCTAAAGGTGGAGTCACGGTTCACAATGGGTCTGAATAATCTTTTGTGGTACATGTTAAGGCAAAGTAAGACCTTGATCCCATAATTGTTAAATTGAAAGAATCGGTACTCAACAAGTCCGTTGAGTCTTTCTCCCTTAGGGGAGATGGGGTGCTTAGGTACCAAGATTATTTATGTGTTCCGGATGTTAATGGCTTGAGAGAGCAAATTTTAGAAGAGTATCATGGTTTGCGGTATTCTATTCATCCGGGAGCAACCAAGATGTATCTTGATATATAGGAAGTCTATTGGTGGAATGAAATGAAGAAAGATATAACAGCTTTATGTACGAATTGTAAACAAGTTAAGACTGAACACCTAAGACTGGGAGGTCTGTCCCAATACATAGATATTCTCACTTAAAAGTGGGAGGATGTGAATATGGAATTTGTTGTGGGTTTGCCTCGTACTCGAAGGCAACATGATTCTATTTGGGTCATTGTGGATAGAATGACAAAATTGGCCCACTTTATTCCCGTTAATGTTCAGTTTTGGCGGAATATTATGTCAAAATGTACATCAAGGAGATAATGAAGTTGCATGGGTTCCCTTATCTATAATTTCATATCGAAGTACTCAATTTACTTCACACTTTTGGAAGGCATTCCAAAAAGGGCTTGGTACTAATTTTAAGCTCAGTACCACTTTCCACCCTCAAACGGATGGTAAAGTGGAGCACCATTCAAACCTTAGAGGATATGTTGAGTCCATTTGTTATAGATTTCAATGGTAATTGGGATGATCATCTACCATTGATAGAGTTTGCCTACAATAATTGTTACCATTCAAGTATTGTCATTGCTCCTTTCGAAGCAATTTATGGTAGGAGGTGTAGATCTGTGATTGGTTGGTCTGAAGTAGGTGAAATTTCTCTAATTGGTCTCGAAATAATTTATGAGGCCATTGAAAAAGTTTGAATCGTTAGAAAGGGTTGAAACGACCCAAAATCGGCAAAAGTCATATGCTGATGTTAGAAGGAAGGATCTAGAATTTGAAACTGGTGATTGGATCTACTTGAAAATCTCACCTATGAAAGGTGTAACTAGGTTTGGTAAAAAAGGGAAGCTTAGTCCTCGGTATGTGAGACCATACCAAATCTTGAGAAATGTTGGAAATGTTGCATGTGAGTTAGACTTACCGAATGAGTTGGCTCAGGTTCACCCGGTGTTTCATGTTTCCATGCTTAAGAACTGCATTGGGGATCCGTTATTCATCATTCCTTTAGAGGTTTAGGATTTGATGATAGTCTATCCTATGAGGAAGTTCCGATGGAAATTTTGGATCGACAAGTGAAAAAGTTGAGCAACAAGGAACTAGATTCCATTAAGGTTTTATAGAGGAATTGATGTACCGTGGTTTCACGGTATTTCTAATGCTTTTTCCTTAAGTTTAGCGTGTGTCGAAAGCCTTTTTATGTTGATTCTTATGTAAGTTTCTCTTTGTTTGCAGAAAATCTGTCCAAGGATGAACGCGGAAGTCTTTGAAAAAGAAATGCAGAAGAGACCACCTACGGAGCTTATGATGGTCCGTCGAGGCTGTGACGGTCCGTAGGTGGCATCGTAGTGAGGATAGAAGCTGCTGAAAGAGGATGGGGAAGTCTGACCAAGTGTGGGATTACGGAAGTCCATGACGGACCTTCATAGCCACGATGGTCCGTCCTGCTTGTTCGTCGTGATGATCAGAGAAGTAGTTCCAGTACCCAAAGTCCAAGAAGTTCAAGTATTTTGGAACGGAGACCCTCGACGGACCGTCGTGCTTGAAATGGTCCGTCATACCTGTCCGTCGAGGGGAATGAAGAAAGCAGAAGAAGAATGTGTGAAGTATGGGACAACGGAGGCCATGACGGTCCGTCGTGTCCATGACGGTCCGTCACGTGGTCCGTCGACCCAGACGCATTTGGACAGATTTTTAGTAAATAGAATCCTTCTTTGATTAGGTTTTGTTTTTATAATAAATAGTTTGAAAAATCTCGTTTTTGGAGTTAGACTTTTTGATAATATTTAGTTCTCTTGTTATAGTATTGAACTCTCGATTTTGGGGAATTAAGATACTTTTTCCAAAATTGATTGTTGGGGATTTTGTTGATTAATCAAGTTAAATTCTGGAATTTATTCGTTCTCATAAAAGTAAGTGCATGAATTCTTCCATTAACAATATGAATTGTGTAATTATGAACATGGGTAACTAAACCCCATAGCTAGGGTTGTGGGAACCATGGGTGAATAACAAGGTAAAATCTAACTAAAATAACAATTCTAGAATGGTGTCTTGCATGTATTGATAATTCTTTCGTGTAGAAGTCTTTTTAACGGATGGCCAACGTTAGAACTCGCCTTAATGCTACTTGCCGGACCAAGGAGGTAGATAATAGGAAAAGAATTATCAACATAGATTTAGTGTCGACTATCTAATAGGCTAGTATTGGTTGGTACGAGTTAATAACTTAGTCAAATATCGAATACCATGCTTAATATGAGGTAAAGATAAGGGTTAGTACATCAACACACGTAGCCGGACCAAGGTGCGGAGTGAAATTCTCTAAATGCCAGACCAAGGATTTAGAGATACATAACTTATCACTTTACATGCAAGATATTAGGATAGAATTGTTATAGTTAGATTTACCAAGTTAGGAACCTGTGGGGAACACTTAAGCCCTAGTTATTTTTATAATTTGATTAAACTCCGAAAGCTGAATTTGTTAGTTGTTCATTTTTATTTAGTTAATCATTTTCATTTATTTAGAAATAAAAATCCCCCTTTTTTGTCTTTTATTTTCTCGGAAGATAGTTGGCTAAATAATAGTAATAATAGAATAAAGTTAAGTCTGAACTATTTTCCTTGTGGGATCGATCTCAACCTCATCAGTTGGGTTCTTTACTTGATACGACCGCTTTACTTCTTATTTGAGAAGTAAGTTTGAGCGTATCAAATTTTGGCGCCGCTGCCGCGGAAAGTAGCTTTTAGATTAACTTAAACTTATTACTAAAGTTTAGTCAATATTTTCCTGATTTTACTTTTTCTGTTGTTTTTTATTTTTGCAGAACTAACGTCCTTGTATGCCAAATACACGGAGAGGAAGAGAACCCTTGTTTCCCTACGATCATGAGTTAGAGCGTACACTATGCAATATGAATCGAAACTTGGGTATAAATGATGATGATCCAAACCAGAACATCCCAGCTCCAGTTGATGCTCATGGTCGATTATTACCTGATAATCCTGGTCAAGATGCACAAAGGGGACAAAATCCCGCTCCACGTCCTCAAGAATACTACAGAGGCTATGATAATATTGCAGATTCTGATGGGCCACTTGTCTTGCCCCCTCTACCAGAAGGTCACACCTTTGTAGTGACTAGTAGTCTAATGCAAATGCTCACTGCTAAAGGTTTGTTTTCAGGACTACCGTCTGAGGACCGACATGCCCATATAGCTAAGGTGCGGGCAGTGTGTAAAAGTTGTATAGGGAGGCCTGATTTGAATTTGGATGTAATAGGGCTAAGAGTATTTCCTCTCTCACTGACGGGAGAGGCTGCTATTTGGTTCACTGAGCTCCCTTATAATTCAATTTTCACTTGGAACCAACTAAGGGACGTTTTCCTAGCACGTTACTACTCGGTCTCTAAGAAACTAAATCACAAAGACAGAGTGAACAACTTTGTGGCACTACCAGGAGAGTCAGTTAGCAGTTCTTGGGATAGGTTCACTTCATTTTTGAGAAGTGTCCCCAATCACCGCATAGATGATGAGTCACTGAAAGAATACTTCTATCGGGGACAAGATGATAATAATAAAGCGGTATTGGATACTATAGCAGGTGGTTCTTATGGGGAGTGTCCTTATGCTGAAATTGCCGAAAAATTAGAGAAAATCTCCCGGAATAATAAAGCATGGAGTACTAGGAAGTCAGATACTGGGAGAAATACCTTTGCAGTGCAATCCACACACAACCCAGCCACAGATGAGATTCGTGAAGAGATGGCACAAATGAGAACTGAGCTTGGGTTGGTGTTAAACATGTCACTGGGGTGCAGAAAAGATAAACGCAGTTAACTACTTGTCTAAACCACCACCACCAACTGATGAATATTATTACGAGAAAGATTCCTATGCAGTAAATGATCAGATGGGGGGTTTCCGACCGAATGCTCAAGGCTCCAATCAGGAGAATTGGCGCCAAGGTCAAGGGAATCAAGGTCGGAACTATGGTAACTATAACCGTGAGGGTAATTATGTCCGTGAGGGAAATTACAACCGCGATAACAACTTCAACAGGGGCAACTATGGTAACAGAAATGATAGGAGTGGGCCCTATGTTCCTCCTCAAAATCGTGAAGTTGCTCCTAGGAATGGTGGAGGTAGTATGGCGCGAGTTGAGGATATGTTTCACAAGATGATGAGGAGGTTCGATGCTAGTGATGAGCACACAAAAGAGTTAAGGAGTGATGTAGAGGGTATTGGACAGAAAGTCGATACACATGCCATATCGATTAAGCAGCTTGAATTGCAAATGGCCCAATTATCTGCGAATGTGAACACACAGCAATCGGGCACTCTCTCTAGCAACACTGTCCAAAATCCAAAAAATGATGGACACTGTATGGCAATTACTACTCGTGGTGGTAAACAAACTATTGACCCACCTATGCCGTCAATTGTGGAAAAGGTGATGAGAGATAATGATAAAGTGGTAGAGGTTAGTGATGAAGTAGAAGATAACACTGAAAAAGATGCTGAAGTGCCTAAAAAGGTAACTCACATGCCTAGACCACCACCACCCTTTCCTCAAAGATTAGTGAAAAAGACCGAGGATGGTAAATATCGGCGTTTTATAACAATGTTGAAGCAGCTTTCTATCAATGTCCCTTTGGTAGAAGCTCTTGAACAAATGCACGGTTATGCTAAGTTTATGAAAGATCTGGTTACAAAGAAAAGATCGGTCACTTTTGAGGATGATGATAGAATGCAGCATTGTAGTGCTATTGCTACAAGATCTTTAGTGCAAAAGAAAGAAGATCCGGGTGCGTTCACTATTCCTTGTACAATCGGGTTATTATATTTTGCGAAAGCATTATGTGATCTAGGGGCAAGCATATATCTCATGCCCCTCTCGATTTACAAGAATTTGGGTTTGGGTGATCCAAAGCCCACTGCGATGCGGCTACTGATGGCCGATCGAACAGTAAAAAGGCCTATAGGGATACTCCATGATGTGCTAGTAAAAGTGGAGTCGTTCATATTTTTGGCAGATTTTGTTATTCTTGATTGTGAAGTCGATTTTGAGGTGCCTATTATTCTTGGGAGACCATTCCTTGCTACGGGTAGAGCCTTAGTTTATATGGAAAAGGGGCAAATGAAATTTCGGTTGAACAATGAAGAAGTGACTTTCAACATTTGTAGGTCCATGCGGCAGAGTGGTGAGCTCCAATCGGTATCTGCTATATCCTACAAAGTTGGTAAGTCACCCGAGACACTAATAGAAGAACGTCTAGGTGTAGAAGCACTGACGGCAGTGATAATGAATTTTGATAATGAATGCATTAAAGAATATGGGTCATTAGTCGCTGCTCTTGATCGTGGTAATGTTCGGTTTAAACCGAAGAAATATGAGCTAGACATGAAGAATCGCGAGTCTCCACCCGCTAAACCATCTATAGAGGAGGCTCCAAAGTTAGAACTAAAAGCTCTCCCACCTCATCTCAGGTATGAATTCTTAGGAAACGGTGACACATTATCGGTAATCATTGCATCAGACCTGAATGAACAACAAGTTGAGAGTTTGGTGAAAGTGCTAAAAAGGTTCAAAAGAGCTATTGGGTGGACTATTGCGGACATTATTGGGATCCCTCCTGGTATTTGTTCTCATAAAATCCAACTCATGCCCGATCATAAGCCAAGTATTGAGCACCAGAAACGCTTAAATCCACCTATGCAAGAGGTCGTGAAGAAGGAAATCATAAATAGGTTGGATGCTGGAGTAATATATCCGATCGTCGATAGTAGTTGGGTATGCCCTGTTCAGTGTGTACCTAAGAAAGGGGGAATGACTGTGGTCCCCAATGAAAAAAATGAACTTGTTCCAATGAGACCGGTGACTGGATGGAGGGTGTGTATGGATTACCGGAAATTAAATGCATGGACCGAAAAGGACCATTTTCCCATGCCCTTCATGGATCAGATGTTGGATAGACTCGCTGGAAAAGGGTGGTACTGTTTTCTTGATGGTTATTCGGGGTATAATCAGATTTTTACTGCACCAGAAGATCAAGAGAAAACCACTTTTACTTGTCCATATGGGACCTTTGCGTTCAAGAGAATGTCATTTGGGTTGTGCAATGCACCCGCCACATTTCAGAGATGTATGATGTCAATATTCTCCGACATGGTGGAAGATACTATTGAGGTTTTTATGGATGATTTTTCTGTGGTTGGCGAATCATTCGAGCGGTGTTTGAGCCATTTATCTGAGGTTCTTAAGAGATGTGAAGACTGCAATTTTGTACTCAATTGGGAAAAATTCCACTTCATGGTGAAAGAAGGTATTGTTTTGGGCCATCGCATTTTAGAAAAGGGCATAGAGGTTGATCGAGCCAAAGTCGAGGTAATAGAGAGACTTCCTCCACCTATCTCTGTAAAAGGTGTGAGAAGCTTTCTTGGGCATGCAGGTTTTTATAGGAGATTCATCAAAGATTTCTCAAAAATTGCACATCCGTTGTGCAAACTGCTGGAGAAAGATTGTAAATTTTATTTTGATGAATCCTGTCTTAAAGCATTCGGCGAGCTAAAAGAAAAATTGGTATCTGTACCTATCATTATTTCTCCGGATTGGAGCAGTCCATTTGAGGTGATGTGCGATGCGAGTGGGGTTGCCCTTGGTGTGGTATTGGGACAAAGAAGGGACAAAATCCTTCATCCCATTTACTATGCTAGTAAAGCCCTCAATGAAGCTCAGAAGAACTATACAGTAACTGAACAAGAGCTCCTTGCAGTAGTATTTGCTTTTGAAAAATTTTGCTCCTATTTGCTAGGTACTAGAGTTATAGTGCATACTGACCATTCAGCCCTGAGATATTTGATGGCAAAGAAGGATGCAAAACTGAGGTTGATTCGTTGGGTATTATTACTGCAAGAATTTGATTTTGAGGTAAGGGATAGAAAAGGGACCGAAAATCAAGTTGCTGATCACTTGTCCCGTTTAGAAGATGAAGCTATGAGAGAGTTGGGGGATAAGACTGATATTGATGACACGTTCCCCGATGAGCATGTATTGGCTGCCTCACAAGACTTGATTCCATGGTTCCCAGATTTTGCGAACTACTTAGCTAGTGATATTGTTCCATCGGACTTGTCCTTTCATCAAAGGAAAAAGTTCATGTACGATGTGAAGAAGTTCTTTTGGGATGAACCATACTTATATAGGAGCTGTGCTGATGGGCTTATTCGGCGTTGTGTGCCAGAAGTTGAGATGTTGAGTTTTTTAGAGGCATGCCATTCCTCACCCTTTAGTAGACATCCTAGTGGTATCCGGACTGCTCATAAGATCTTACAATGTGGTTACTATTGGACCACTATTCATCAAGATGCTCATGAGTTCACCAAAGCGTGTGATAGATGCCAAAGAGATGGCGGCATTTCAAGAAAGCAAGAGCTCCCTCTAAACCCCATTCTTGTGATTGAGTTATTTGATGTTTGGGGTATTGACTTTATGGGTCCGTTTGTGAGTTCTCATGGAATGAAGTATATTTTAGTAGCAGTTGATATGTATCTAAGTGGGTGGAAGCTATCGACCTCGCGAACAATGAGGGGAAAAGTGTCACTGCGTTCTTGAAAAAGAATATATTCTCTCGATTTGGTACCCCACGGGCAATTATTAGTGATGGGGGATCCCACTTTTGCAACAAATTGTTCAAGGGATTATTGGAGAAATATGGGGTTCGCCATAATGTGGCCACTCCTTACCATCCTCAAACTAGTGGGCAAGTTGAAGTATCAAATAGGGAGATCAAACAGATTTTGTCAAAAACAGTGAACGCTAGTAGAACAGATTGGTCAAGGAGGCTTGATGATGCTCTTTGGGCCTACCGGACAGCGTATAAGACTCCCATAGGTATGTCCTCATACCAACTAGTATATGGGAAAGCATATCATCTTCCGGTTGAATTAGAGCATAAAGCCATGTGGGCTATGAAGAAGTTAAAATGGACTGGAACGAAGCTGCAGAACAACGGTTAAATGGGTTAAATGAACTCGATGAATTTCGCCTAAAAGCTTATGAAAGCTCAGCCCTCTACAAAGAAAAGATGAAGAAGTACCATGACCTAAAAATTGAGAAACGAGAGTTTATGATTGGGGATTCGGTACTTTTATTCAACTCTAGATTGCGCTTGTTTCCGGGCAAGCTCAAGTCCAAATGGACTGGCCCTTACTTGATCACCCAACTATTCCCTCATAGAGTGGTTGAGTTGGAAAACAAGGAAGGTGTGCGGTTTAAGGTGAACGGACAACGTCTAAAAATCTATATAGGTCATGCGGAATCGGCGAATGAGGTGATTGAGGAATATCATCTTGATGAAGTCTGAGTAATCGACTGTCCTCAGTCGTGCCGCGACGTTAAATTAGGCGCTGGTTGGGAGGCCACACAATATGCATCATCTAACCACTTTATAGTTTTCTTTCTAGTAACGGTAGCATTTTCTACTAATGGGTTATAAAGTTTCAGGTAGCACATCTCTAGGAAGTTCTGTAGAAAATTACTCTGCCACATTCACTGACGGATACATCGACGGACCGTCACGCCTGTGACGGACCGTCGCATTACTCCATCGTGCCAGGTACGTTCTTTATTGTTTTGAAAAATTAGGGCACATGCGACGGAACCGATGACGGACCGTCACATCTGTGACGGACCGTCATCGAGGTTTCGTCACTTCATTACCCAGCAACCCGACCCGACCCGGCTAAGGAATTTTAAAAGTTTTAAAACCTTTTTAAACTCCCCACCCCTTCATTAAACCGTTTCTTTCCCTCTTTCTCCCATTTCCTTTCCTTTCAACTTCCTTCCCTTCCCAAATTCCCCACATTCTCCCTTTCCCCATCCCAAATCTCCTTTCTTGGTCGAAGTCTGTTGCTGTGATTCTCAGTTTTATTGCTGGGTGCCATCACTTTCGTGTTGTTTTCTCCTCTTCCAAGGTATGTGTTTCTGAACTCTACCCATTTACTGTTCATTTTGGTTTTTATTTACTATTAGCATGTGGGTCTTTGATCTTTGACCATATCTTTTCTAACCTAGGTTATTAGTCCCACGAAATGCCTTGATAAAACTCGAGAAATTAGGGCTTTAGACTTGTAAATTTGATAGGTATTTAGGTTAAAGAGCGTTAGGGAAATGTTGGGTCTTTGGTTTGAATCACATGGGTTGATTGTGGCATCCCCAGTTCTGTCTCTGAATGACAGAACGATACCCCGATGACGGACCGTCGTAACCACGACGGACCGTCATAGGGTCCGTCC
The DNA here is from genome assembly GCA_016801875.1 of Solanum sitiens. NCBI lineage: Eukaryota > Viridiplantae > Streptophyta > Magnoliopsida > Solanales > Solanaceae > Solanum > Solanum sitiens. The sequence goes on from JABWTJ010000112.1 coordinate 818,994, forward strand.
CAATACCCCACAACTTGTTTTCTCCAAGTGTCCACCAACGAATACATGTGACGAACCGTCATGCCCACGACGGTCCGTCCTGCACAACCGTCTTGGTTGTCAGAGACCCCTGTCCTAAGGGTCTCAAAAAATTTTCCAAGTGTCCACTGACGGACACATGTGACGGACCGTCATACCCACGACGGTCCGTCCTGCACAACCGTCTTGGTTGTCAGAGACCCCTGTCCCAAGGGTCTCAATAATTTTTCCAAGTGTCCACTGACGTACACATGTGACAGACCGTCATACCCACGACGGTCCGTCCTGCACAACCGTCTTGGTTGTCAGAGACCCCTGTCCTAAGGGTCTTATCACTTTTTCCACGTGTCCACTGACGGACATATGTGACGGACCGTCATACCCACGACGGTCCGTCCTGCACAACCGTTGTGACGGTCAGAGATCCCTGTCTTAAGGGTCTCAACACTTTTTCTAAGTGTCCACTGACGAACACATGTGACGGACCGTCATACCCACGACGGTCCGTCCTGCAGAACCGTCGTGACAGTCAGAGATCCCTGTCTTAAGGGTCTCAACACTTTTTCTAAGTGTCCACTGACGGACACATGTGACGGACCGTCATACCCACGATGGTCCGTTCTGCAGAACCATCGTGACGGTCAGAGACCCCTGTCCCAAGGGTCTCAATAATATTTCTAAGTGTCCACTGACGGACACATGTGACGGGGCGTCATGCCCACGATGGCCCGTCCTGTACATTCGTCGTACCAGTCAGAGACCTTTTTTCTGAGAGTCTATATTGTTAAGTATAACATGATGGACCCCATGACGGTCCGTCATACTAACGACGGGCCGTCACCAGGTCCGTCGTGCCTCACTGCTACTACAGTGCTGTCATTACTGCTTTGAATTTATGTGTATGGTGGGGTAAATGGAAAGTGAGTACTTGGGTAAATTCTGAGTAGCCCAAGTTCACGATCCTCTTTTGGGGTTTTCTTGCCTGTGTTCTTTTTCCCCAAAAAGACAGATTACTTTTATTGTTGAACCGGCATGTCATATCTTATGTACAGAGTATAAATCTGAAATATGATGGCCAAAACAAATATGATATCCCGATAATCAAAATGATGCATGACTAGGCATAGTAATTGATAATTGTGTGGTTTGAAACATGAAATAAAGATACGCTACTGCATGATCCTGAATCTAAGACTCGAACTAGGTGTCTAATAATCTGGGAATGTAAGGAATGTCAAGTGAGTGTGAGGTGAATTCGAATGTCCACCATCAATACTGAGCTAGAACTTACCTGGTTAGTCCTGCTAAAAGTGAGCCAAATCAAACAATTAGGAAAGGATCATAGGCCTTTGTTTGAAATAGTCAATCTTAAGCCTAAAAAAATAACAGAAAACCAAATGAAGTTAACCCTTTATTGATCCAAATGATTTGAGCCTAAAAACAGATCTTTCTTTGTCATCCCAACTGATCTTCTCGGGAACAATGTGTTGGCCCTGGTCCTTCCTTGGACATATGCACCTCAGTTTATGCCAAAAAAAAAAAGCATAAGTTGAGGGTGGGTAATGCAGAAATCAACCTTGTCGTGGCCCTGACCCAACCATGGGTATTGTGAACCTTAACTCATGGCAAAGTCATGAGTTGAGGGTGGCTGTTATAAGGAATACTCCGGAAAATTGGGGTTGAAAGTATGAAGAGGAAGAAAGAGCAAAACAGAAGTGACTAAAAAAAAAAAAAAAAAAAAGAGAAAAGTCACTCACATATAAGGATGAGAAAGGGAAAGCAGCAAGGTAAAAAGAAAATTGAGAAATTGGGCGAAATAGAATGATAAAAAGGTAGTGCGTTTAGTCGATATGTCAAGGAGGGCAACAAGTCACTAAAATATACCTAAATATACCCTACCTGACCCTGAGCCTATGTTACAAGCTAAAAAGTCCTATTGTGATCCTAAGAGTTGTATGGCGAACTTAAAGTAGTGAAAATAAGGGCAAGCCTATGGCAATATGTATAAATGAGTTGTGAATTTGTTCTGAGAGTGAGTGTCAGAAAGTGATCCTTATACTCAAACTGAAATCATTGTGTGAAAAATGAGGATGTTATTTGAAGTGAGGACAGTAGTTGCAATACCGGAAATATTAGCACCTCGGTGAGAAATTGAAGAGGATAGGTGTCATTGCGTAGTGAGTCTGTGTCATGGTCTGATTCTACACAAGTCAATGCCTAATAGTGATACCATGCATGAACATAATGAGAATGATCGGGATTGATAGCCAAATGATTGCGAAAGTTAAAATATGGATATTCTTGTACAAAGATTTTGTAGTGAGTCATAGTGCGTCGCTTGAGGACAAACAACGAATTTAAGTTGAGGGTGTTGATGTACCGTGGTTTCACGGTATTTCTAATGCTTTTTCCTTAAGTTTAGCGTGTGTCCAAAGCCTTTTTGTGTTGATTCTTATGTAAGTTTCTCTTTGTTTGCAGAAAATCTGTCCAAGGATGAACGCGGATGTCTTTGAGAAAGAAATGCAGAAGAGACCACCTACGGAGCTTATGACGGTCCGTCGAGGCTGTGACGGTCCGTAGGTGGCATCGTAGTGAGGAGAGAAGCTGCTGAAGGAGGATGGGGAAGTCTGACCAAGTGTGGGATTACGGAAGTCCATGACGGACCGTCATAGCCACGATGGTCCGTCCTGCTTGTTCGTCGTGATGATCAAAGAAGTAGTTCCAGTACCCAAAGTCCAAGAAGTTCAAGTATTTTGGAACGGAGACCCTCGACGGACTGTCGTGCTTGAAACGGTCCGTCATACCTGTCCGTCGAGGGGAATGAAGAAAGCAGCAGAAGAATGTGTAAAGTATGGGACGACGGAGGCCATGACGGTGCGTCGTGTCCATGATGGTCCGTCACGTGGTCCGTCGACACAGACGCGTTTGGACAGATTTTTAGTAAATAGAATCCTTCTTTGATTAGGTTTTGTTTTTATTATAAATAGTTTGAAAAATCTCGTTTTTGGAGTTAGACTTTTTGATAATTTTTAGTTCTCTTGTTATAGTATTGAACTCTCGATTTTGGGGAATTAAGATACTTCTTTCGGAATTGATTGTTGGAGATTTTGTTGATTAATCAAGTTAAATTCTGGAATTTATTCGTTCTCATAAAAGTAAGTGCATGAATTCTTCCATTAACAATATGAATTGTGTAATTATGAACATGGGTAACTAAACCCCATAGCTAGGGTTGTGGGAACCATAGGTGAATAACAAGGTAAAATCTAACTAAAATAACAATTCTAGAATGGTGTCTTGCATGTATTGATAATTCTTTCGTGTAGAAGTCTTTTTAATTGATGGCCAACGTTAGAACTCGCCTTAATGCTACTTGCCGGACCAAGATAATAGGAAAAGAATTATCAACATAGATTTAGTGTCGACTATCTAATAGGCTAGTATTGGTTGTTACGAGTTAATAACTTAGTCAAATATTGAATACCATGCTTAATATGAGGTAAAGATAAGGGTTAGTACATCAACACACGTAGCCGGACCAAGGTGCGGAGTGAAATTCTCTAGATGCCAGACTAAGGATTTAGAGATACATAACTTATCACTTTACATGCAAGATATTAGGATAGAATTGTTATAGTTAGATTTACCAAGTTAGGAACCTGTGGGGAACACTTAAGCCCTAGTTACTTTTATAATTTGATTAAACTCCGAAAGCTGAATCTGTTAGTTGTTCATTTTTATTTAGTTAATCATTTTCATTTATTTAGAAATAAAAACCCCCCTTTTTTGTCTTTTGTTTTCTCGGAAGATAGTTGGCTAAATAATAGTAATAATAGAATAAAGTTAAGTCTGAACTATTTTCCTTGTGGGATCGATCTCAACCTCATCAGTTGGGTTCTTTACTTGATACGACCGATTTACTTCTTATTTGAGAAGTAAGTTTGAGCGTATCAGGAATCAATTAGTTGAGGGTGCTACATAGGAGGCCGAGGGCGATATGAAGTCCCGCTATTCTTATCTTTTTTTTTATACTCCTATTCAAGCTTGAGGTAAGTAGTTCCTCTTGAGTTTTAGTGTTTATGAAGTCATGTGTATTTTTTGAGTTTTCCATAATTTCCTTATGTTATGCATGTTCTTGATGAAATTTATGTTTAGTAAGAAAATGAGTTTTATGATTTATGTGGTCCCTCATGTTGATTGTGCATTTTAGTATGATGATGGCATATTTGAATTTATGAGGTGATTTGATGAACATGTTTTGTTATGCTTGTGGTGAAATAGCATACTGGCTCGATGATGTTGTGTTGAGCTTGGTTTTAGTTGGAGAAGGTAATTCCTCCTATGAACATGAGAAATGTTGAATTTCATGCATATTGGGTAGGTAGATGTAGTTCCTATTTCCTTGTATTTCATTGACCATGTCTTGACATGGAGTTGAGGTTTCCTTATTTTGGATAGTACATGAAGTGAATAGTGCATTTGTAAGTTTTGTATGTTTTGATGTTTCATGCATAATGGGTTGTTAGTCTTGAGTTTCTAAATTAGTTTGGTATCTAGATCATAATTTGAGGACGAATGTTCCCAAGGGGAAGATAGTATAACACTCCGAAAAACTAATAAATTAAGCTAGAGCCTAATATGTAAACTAGGAGCCTAAATGGGGTTGAACGTAAACATTAGAGTTGTAAAATAACCTCCCTTAATTAGTACAAGTGTTTTGGCCTTAAACGTCAAGACATGACCCCCCAAGTACCAACCAAGGGTCCTTGAGGAGGACCTTGATGGCAGCCAAAAAGTTGTTAAGAGGCAGCCACCCACGAAATGGGCACTCACGAGCCATGGATGGACCCACGCCCCGTAGATGGGGGTTGTGGGTCAAGGATGGACCTCCCCTTGCCTTGTGAGTCAATACTGGAGCTGGACAAAATAAGGAGCTGCATACCCAACCCACGAGTAACCAGCACGGTCTGTGGGTCATCCACTCCCTGTGGGTGGGGGTCGTGGATGGGGGCCTGGCAATCTGCCTCAATCTCGGCTAAGGGTGCCTAGTTTTATGAAATTCCTAAATTAATTATTTTAGTGTGGGACAGTTTGTATTGTTTATTTAGACTAATATAAGTACTTTTTGACTATTAACCACCCCTTTACACCTCATAACTCACAAGACTCAAATCATAACCAACTTCCCTCTCCAATATTTCGCTCTCTAAGACTCCATTGATGAACAAGGTCAAGTTTAGGGTTCAAGGAGTAGCATTTTCTCTTCAATTTTGTGGGGAAATCTTTATAAGGTATAGTGTCTTTTCATCTATGGGTAGCTTTCACCCATGGAGTCCCTTCAAACCTTGATTTCAAAACATCAAATTTTCCCCAAAACCTAAGGTTTCAATCTAAGTCATGGGTTCTCTTTCAAAATATTTTCAATTGTTGATTTATGATTGATTATGGTGCATTATGGTTGAATTGATGACTAATTGTTGATTTATGATAAAAATAAATCCCCCCAAGAACCCATGAATACCCCATATTGCTAAATTATGAATTCATGATGTGGGTTGATTAATTATATAAGCATATCAATTGATTCTGTTTATATTGATTGAGTTATTGAATCATTATATTCCCCTATATAATGTAGAAATTTTAGATGTTTGGGATGAGTTCAATTCATAGCCTTGAAGGGAAAATTATGAGTGTTTGTACATGTTCATGATGAGAATTGTGTATGGGCTTATGATTCACTTAGTAAAGATTCTATGACTATTGTGTAATTGCAGTGTTGTTGCAAGATCGTTCTCCTCATATCCTTACACATGACTATGCATGAAATGTCTATGATTATGATAATGTTGTTGTGTTGATTGAAAGGCTATTCTCATGAAACACTATGAACATGATGTGAAAGGTTTACTCACATAATAATTATTCTAAGGTTGAAAGGTCATTCTCACCTAATGAATTTATGAGCTATCATGATACCATGTTGGTTTGGTTGCTAGGGCATTCTTTCATGAACATGAATTTAAGTAAAAACTTAACATGAATATTAAAGAGAATTATGCTTAGTACTGAGTGGATATGAGTATGAGATTGAAGCTTTTACGTCAGTTAATCCGGCTTCACAATGGGTTTATTTTATGTCAGGTCCGGGTTCCCAAAATAATTATCTCATGAGATGGAAACCTTTTACCTCAGTTAGTACTGATTTTTAGTAGCAATCTCCTTATACCGTAACTATGTGTCCACATAGGTCTTTATCTAGTGGATCCACCTAAAAGCTAATACTTGAGTTCTACCTTAGGCAAGTAGGACACCTCTTTTTGATGTGAGGGCGTGACACCGGATTCCATATAGCTCACATGCACTACGTCGGTTAAGGCTATTTTACTACATGACAAGAACATGAACCATGACATGAACAAGAACATGGGTTATTTACTATGGTTCCTCAAGAGGTTCTACTTAGTATGAATGGGGTTGTGAGACTTCATTCATGATTGAACAAGTAGGTTTGAGAGTGGGCACGGTAGGATTTTCTTATGACATGATGATCATGAGTTAATGCATGCTTTATATGAATTATGAACATGAACTATACTCATGACTTCTTAATGAGCTTTATTTAGTCTTAGTGGGGGTATGGGACTTCACTTAGACATTGCAAGAGTAGACTAATAAAGGGGTTATGGTGTGGTTTCCTTATGCCATGAAGATATATGAATCTATGTATGCATGATATGAATTGTTCCAAAGAGCGACTTTACTTATTACAAGCTATGAACATGAATCTCTCCTTGTCTATGAGTGTTGGTATGTTATGCATGATTATGGTGACCTAAAAGTTGTACTTAGCAGAAGAGATAAGAGTATGGGATCTTATCTATGCATTGCACAAGTATAGCCTAGGGTTACTTATGAGATGGTTTGACTTTGTAATTACACTAATGTGCATGATGATTCTTAAAGTTGATAAAGTTCATGATTTCAACTAAAATGTCCCTTTTCACATGATTTAAGGATTTTTATGCATGACTTCCATACTTAGTACAATATTTGTGCTAATCGATATTTTCTACATTTTCTAGAAGTGTAGGTTTTGATCGATGAGGCATACTTCTCCTTTTGATTAGAGCTTGGAGTGACTATTCTCCACGTTGGGTGAGTCTTCATGGTTCGAGGACAAGACTTAGTCATTTCTAGTTTCTTTTGTACTTTCTCTTTGAGACTATGTTGTAAAGGGTTGTAGCCCTTATTGATTATCGATTGTATTTGATGGTTTTGAGACAAGGTCTAGACTTCTAAATTGGTTTTATGAAAAAAACTTCGATTGTAAAAAGTTTAAATTCCACATCATTCTTATTACTAATTATGTTTATAATTATGTTAAGGGCTTGTATGAAATCCCTTCGGGGTTAAGTACGCCGTGTTACACCTAAGATGTACCACTGGATCGTGACACTAACTAAATATCATTTAATATAGATATTATGGTAAAATACATATATCAATAATTGTTTTCTTAATGAATGTGCCAAGTCAATAAATAACTAAGTAAAAATGAATAGAAAGAGTATAATATATAGCATCTTTTAAGATAATATTAGAATTTCTTTTTAAATCTCTATCATCTATCAATTTTTACTATACTATCATAGATGTTCTAGTTAGTCTAAGAGCTTGTTTGACATTACTGCAAAAAATTATTTATTTCTAAAAATATTTTCTTTAAATATTTTTTTAGAAAAGAGCTTTAAAAAAAATAGTTTATGTTTGATTAATTCATTTGAAAAGTGTTTATGATAAGCATGATGTGTTTGACTAAAAACTTTTTAAAGTACTTTTAAGAGTCAGATTACAAAAAGGGCAAGTGTCGATGTACTTTTAATATTAAAATTATTTTATTATTTTAAATATCTATAGTAAAAAATTTGATTGAATTTTTACTTTTATCAATTAAAATGTACATATTTAATTTTTCAGTCAATATAATACATAAATTAATTAAAAATTAAATATTGATATAATACTAACATGATGATTTAAGTACAATTAAAAATATAAAATATAAAATATTAATAATAATAATAACAATAATAATAAACATAAAATAAAATAAAAATTTACCATACAAATATAAAATTCTTAATGAATTTAATCAAACTTATGAGATATGCTAATTAATTAATAAGGGATATATCCGTAAATATGTAAATATGAAAGATACATTTTGATCTTGAAAAAAAAAATATATATGCTCTTCCTTTTAGAAAAAGAAAAAATTTGGCTCATTTCCAATAACAGAAAAATTGCTTATACTTCCATTTAAAAACAATTTTACTGATTTGTCAAATGTCTTTTAAAAAAAGTGTTTTTTTTCAAACTAAATATTTTTGGCCTTCTAACAACAATCACAAACACAGTCTAAGTAATTCCAACTTATTTAGAGCAAGTTAAACCAATGATAAGCAATCACTACATCAAAACAATCTTTAGCGATAATTAATTCATGACAATAGTTTAATTGTCACTAAAAATGTATTTTTAGCGGCATTTAGTACTCTTTTAAAAAAGTGTATATTTATTATCGCTAAAGGTTATTTTTGTCGTAGTGAATGTGATATTCTATCATAGGAATATGAATATCCATCATTTTGATATGATTTTGGAGTTAGCTTTAATCAGTTTTGCAAAATGTTAGTGTTAAATGATTTAAATGTGACAATATATACAAATAGCTGGTATGATTTACTAGTTCAAATACCAAAAGTAATCAATTACCTAAAGTTTTTTCCTTTTTATTTGAAACCTCATTTATTTTATTTTGCTTATTATTTGGCACTAATTGAGTAATTGTACATGCTTCGTCTTTCTTACATTATCTTCACCTATTGAAAATAGAGTTAATTTCCGAAAGGTTCATTGAGAAATTATTTTATAACGTTATTTATTTTTATTTTATATTAATAAAATCACTCAATTTAATAAATAAATCTACATGATAAAAGTAAAATTAATTTTTTATATCACGTTGACCTGGACCTAACAAAAAAATAAAATTAAAAAAAATCATATTTTACACCAGACTCACCCACAATATGGCATTTATTAAAATTTATAGAATTTTATAATACTCTTCAAATTCCATATGTTTTTCGCAAAAAAAATATCAACCTCCAAAGTGTCAGTTTGCAGTTTGCACTTCTCAATTTTTTGCGCTAAAGATATCAACGTTTGAATGTTGATGCTATTTTAAAAATAATAATTAAAAGTATGTATAGAAACTTGATTTTTTTTCAAATAAAAGAAAACATTAACTGATGAACAAAAGAAACTAACACAAAAAGGGAAACTAAATTGCTTTTTAATTTATTCATTTCCTCTTGAATTTACCTCTTCAATTTTTTCTTTATTGATTGTTTTTTGAGAAAATTACGCAACAAAGCAAACTTATACTATTTAATTACTCATCATAGCTATAGTTTTGTTATAATTATCACTCGCGACTAACGCTATACATTAATTACGTGGGCTGACTTCGAATTTGTATAATTAGTTATTTTTGTATATGTATAATTCGCCAGAATATACAAATACATATGTATAATATACAATTATGTAACCTATATGCATATACAATTCACCTCTCTTCCACTCTCTGCCCTCTCTCGATCGCCTCTCTCCTTCCTCTCCCAATCTCGCTCGCCTCTCTCCTCCCTCTCCCAATTTCGCTTGCCCTAATACAAATGTATATGTATAATATACAATTATATACATATAAAATTCATCTCTCTCCCACTCTCTGCCATCTCTCTCTCTCGCCTCTCTCGATCTCGCTCGCCTCTCTCCTCCCTCTCCCAATCTCTCTTGTCATATATACAAATACATATGTATAATATACAATTATCTAACTAATATACATATACAATTCACCTTTCTCCCACTCTTTTCCCCCTCTCTCTCGCCTCTATCCTCTCTCTCCCAGTCTCGCTCGTCTCTCTCCTTCATATAACATGTAGCTACAAATTGTAATTATCAAACTATAGCTATGGAGGGTAATTAATTCTTTTTAAGTGGCTATATGTGAAAGTTTCCCTTTTTTTTTCCTCTCACGGTTGTGGAAATGCAATATTTTCCCTGAAATATCAATGCTTTATTCTTTTCTTTTACATTTTCTTTTCTGCGATTATTCCAAAAAAAATGCTTTCCTTTCGAAAAATTACAATTATAGGTCGGTAAGTTGGGCACAAGATTTTTGTGTTTTTATATTTTGTTTTATTTATGCAGTTCATATTTACTTGACATAAAATTTAATTTATATCGTTACATTAAAAGAATATGACAAATATGAAAGACTAATTTTTGTAAGATAAATATCCTAAGTTGAGTTGTTTTATTAAATATAAAACAAAATTAAATGACTTTACAAGATAATTTTTCATAATTGAGTGACATTTTGAAATATTTATTCAAAAAAATTACGATTAATAGCATATACAATTTTTCGGATGCCTACTATCTCCACTCGCATAGACATTTAATAATTGTGTAAATTTTGTATATAGCATTTTTTATACTAATATTTTCAAGCTATAGCATTAGATTTTGATTTTTCAATATATGACATTTAATATCTCAAGTGATAACATATTATTAGAAAAAAAGGTTGATTTAAAATAATTAAAACATTTGTTTTTTAAATAAAATAAAGAATAAAAAAATGTTTATGTATTAATTGGTAAGTAGCACGATTTGTGGGATTTAGAATAATTTAAATTAATAATGAATAATTAAAAAATTAGCACTTATTAAGGAATTCAAAAAAGATTAAAATTATTCAGTTTCCTTAAAACGCTCAAATTAGTTGAAATCAAATTAAAATCTGATTTTTTCCTCTCTTTTTTTCTCTCTATTGCGTTTCTCACTCTCCATTTTTTTTTACAGAACGTAATTCCGTTTTTTTGACTGATTGAAGTATTTTTTTTGCTGTGAGAAAATCGTGATTTGTTGTGATGGACAATAACTTATCAATATTAATTAAACATGGTGGAAGATGGGATCCGTCAGGTTGGTATTTATTATAGTTTTCTGATTTGTTTTTAGTAATTTCTAATAATATAGTTTTTGATGTTTTTGTTTCATAACACATTTTGTAGGCACCATACTTGCAATAACAAGTTACATTATATACGTTTATTAAAATTAAAAATATTAGTAAAAGTTATTTTCTGAAAATATAAAACAAATTGATATTACAGTGTGTTATTTTGTATTTCAAAAATATTGTATTAAAAGTGTTGTATATGATATTTGTTTTTTTGTTTGGTAATTTATATTTTGTTAATTGTGGATATGTGTAATATTAATATAATTGTTGGTGAGAAAATCGTATAAAATTGGTAAAAATGATGTTAGTTGTTTGAATTGCGTATTAAGATTGTATGAAATATGAAATGTTAGTTTGTTTGGCTGTTTCTGATTTGTAATGCAATGTTTGTATTTTTTTGGCATTATTGTATGAATTGTGTATGAAATATGTAATATTATTATGTAAGTAGGATTTCTGATTTGGGTTTTATGAAATTCTGATTTGTATTAACTGTTTTGTAATGGTTATACTAATTGTTATTTTATTGTAATTAAACAGGGAGATATGTCGATTTTCAGATGGAGGGGATCATATACGATGCGTCTAGTCTTAATAGTGGTCTAGTTAGTGCGATAACATCACAACTTAAGATAGATGTTAATATAAACGATATTGAGATAAAATATATAGTTAGTGATAGGTGTCCACCTGCTAGCATTCACAATGATGTTGGTGTTAGAGTTTTTTTAGATCAAAAGAAACTTAATTTAGATTTCTTTACGAAGTATCCATTGTGCGTAACTTTGAAAGTAGATCAGTTGAAAGACCGCATGTTGAACGCTGGAAGGGGTTTGTTGATGTGAAGTTCAAAAGGTCAAAGGTTACTTGCAGTAGGTGTCATCAAGTTGGACATAACAGGAAGACATGTTCAAATTATCCTGTTAAAAAATGATTTCTTGATTTTTACTTTTTGTTACACAACATGTTTTGTTTTATGGAATGAATTTGGTATCGTTAATATTTGAGTAGTTGTGGTTTCTTAATATTGTCCAACTATAAATAATATTGAAACACACTTTATACCAGTTATACAAGAATCATACATTGTTCATATAGAGTTCATACAAAAATCGTATATATAGAAGAACTTTTTAAATATATAATTGTACAATGAAACTCTTGTTAAAATAGTTCACACATAGATCATACATACTTCGTACAATATGGAGTTCATACAAAAATCATATATATGGAAGACCTTTTTAAACATGTAATTGTATAATGAAATTCTTGTTAACCTAGTTCATACATAGATCATACATACTTTGTACAAAGTTCATACATATGGATAAAAAAAATGTATGATATTTGTCATACTAAAGCGATAATAAATAAAAAATGTAATGTCATGTTCATACTACTAGTAATCACACTTCCTACATATTTCACCCATATAGTAATCAGACTTTATACATAATCAATAATTGAAGAAAGACATAGAAAGAGATCAATGGATAGACCGCAACTTGAACGTTGGAAGGATTTTGCTGATGTGAAATTCAAAGGTCAAAGATTACTTGCAGTAGATGTCGTCAAGTTGAACACAACAGGAAGACATGTTCAAATTATCCTGTGCAAAAAAAAAATGATTTCTGTTTTTTACTTTTTGTTACACAAATTTTATGTTGTTTTGTCTGTTAGACAAATGTTTTGTTTTATGGAGTGCATTTGGTATCATTAATATTTGAGTAATTGTGGTTTATGAATATTGTCCAACTATAAATAACATTGAAACACACTATATATCAATTTTATTCAAATTTTATTCCAATACTAACTTTATTTTATGTCAATCATTTTCATACAAGTATTAATCAAAATCCATACATAGTTCATAGGAAAATCATACATAGTTCATACATAGTTCATACAAAGTTCATACATATGGATCCACTATTTTTAACATATCAATAGTACAATGAATCGCTAGTTAAAATATGTTAAAAATAGTGAATCCACGTGGTATGAACTATGTATATTGAAAGTATCCTGAAAATAAAATAATCAACAATTGAAAATATATATTCATACATGTATTTTCAAAAAAGTATAAATTGAATGTATGATACTTTTCATACTAAACAGATAATAAATAAAAAATGTGATGTCATGTTCATACAAGTAGTAATCAGACTTCATACATATTTCATCCAAATAAGGGTACATTGACAACCCAATGATATATAGTATCATGAAATTAAAATAATTAATAATTGAAGAAAGATTCATACATATTTTAATCATATTTGATACATATTTCATCCATTAAATGGTGCATTTTGAAATGAAAGTGCTACTTTGAACTATTGAATGCAGATGATATGATTTATGTATATTACTAGTATCTATAAATTATGTAAACTAATCTGTAATTCATATGAAGATGGAATAACTGGAAAAAAAATATATGATATTAAGAAATAATGAAATACTTAAACATAAATAAATTGTTCAAGAGTTAAAAAAAAACATGTAGTCCAAAAAATAACTTGAATTTCAAGATCTTCAACATTCTTCATAAAGACATCAAGCTTTTTCCTGATCTCTTCTATAGCAACCTTAACAACATCTTCATCAATAGCAAACTCAACTTTATTTAAGAGTGATTCAATCTCGATCCAATCGATCTATAAGGACCCTGATATTGTCTAAATCCTTAATTGTGATAAAGTACCTACATGCATTGTATTGGTCAATTTTTTCTGCCTTTTGACAACATCTTCATAGTTCTTGAGAAGGAAATCTATCCATTTGCCCATTACGCCCATAGAATCGACGCTGCAGCATCCAAAGTAGATGCGATCGGAGGTGCAGCTATAGTTGCAACCCATTTGCCCATTAAGCCTCTTATCAAGCTTGTTCTTTTTCTGCTGCAACTTTTCAAGCATTAACATTTTCAAGCCTTTGATTGACTTGTGATGGGGGGTGGGCTGTGATGGGGGTATGGGTGATTGATAACGGTAAAAAAAAAATATTCGTGTATAGAGTGTAATTGGGGTGGGTAATTATTGGGCAACGGTAAATTAGGAAGTTAATTAAAATCAAATATCTAACAATTAATTTTTGATTTCAAAAAGGTAACTGTACTATTATTATAAATTTATTATTTATTTTAAAATAGGTAAAAGGTAAATGTACTATGTGATTAACATTAATTTATTATTTATTTTTAAAAAGGTAATTTTAACTATTAAGAGTTTGTATAACTGTAAAAATAAAAATAAAAATAAATATTTAAACATATTATTTAGTATTTAAATAATTACTTATAATTTATTATTAATTAAATATATTTTTAATTGATATGCTATAATTCGATAATAATATGCTATAAGTGATTTATTTTCAAAAAGTATGTTTATAACTTGATATATATAGTCTTAAATGTGTGTGGGGTGTCATTTTTATTTAATAATTTTATTGACTAACAATTAGACAAAAAAAAATATTTTTAGTAATTCTAAACAAAAGTGGATCAAATACTCAACTATAGTTATAAATAACAGCTATCCTTTAAACCCAAAAAAATACATTTTTTATTCAAAATTAGAAGAAAGCATTTATACCAATTCTATACAAAAGTGGATCAAATATCAACCTTAGCTATAAATAATAGACATTCTTATAAATCAAAAGAATAATTTTATTGACTAAGAACCAGATAAAAAAAAAAGTTTCTAGTAATAATAAACTAGAATGGATCAGAATACTCAATCTTAGTTATAAATAACAATTATCCTCTAAATTGAAAAAATAACTTATTGACTAAGAATTAAGACGTTTATAGTAACTCTAAACAAAAACGAATCAAATACTCAACATTAGTCATGAATAATAGTTATTCTTTAAATCAAAAAGAATAATTTAATGAGTAAGAATTAAATAGCATACGTTTATAATGATAATTCTAAATAAGAGCGGATAAAATGCTCAACCTTGATTATAAATAAGGCTATTCTTCAAATAAAAATAAATAAATTTTTTGACTAAGAATTAGACATAAAACGTTTATAGTAATTCTAAACAAGAGGGGATCAAATACTCAACTTTAGTCAAAATGATATATATCCTTCAAACCAAAGCTTCATTGATGGAAAACATTTATAGTAATTTTAAATTATACAAAAGTGGATCAATTACTCAACTTTGGTGGAAACCTAATTAAGAAAATAGTTATAGCAATGGCAATGAGAGTTGCCCACCCTAAAATTGTCATAGTAATAAAAGTGGTAGTGAGAGTTGCCCACCCTAAATTATCCTTTCTTTACATATAATTAAAGAATAAATTAAATGGTACAACCTGGCATGACACTGCGAAACGATCGAAATAACTTTTGACTTTAAATTAACTAAATTTCCCCCAAAAAAATCACCTTTGACTTTTTTTTATTTACTTTCTCCTTTACTAACTCATTTTATTTCATTTACTTTACTCTTCAAATATATTTACTTTCTTTTTTTACTTAATTTATTTTATCTCTCATTCTAGAAAATGTTTCTTAATTTTCTCATGTTTGGTTGACTAAAATAATTTAAAAAATATTTTTTAAATAAATTTATTTTTCTCAAATTATAATTTTTTTTCCTTACTTCACACTCTACCCGACCCTCCACATTCAAAAAAAAATAAATCAATTTATTTTGTTCTTACATCGAAACTAGCCCCTACCGCCAACAAAAAAAAATTAACAACTTAAAATTTTATTTTTGAAAATAGTTCAAAATTAGATTTCTTCGATTTTTTATCCCGCTCAACTCCTGACTGTCACACCCCGCTTTCCACACAAAAAAAATTAAAATTAAATTTTGAAAAAGAAAATTTCATTTTCTTTATTCCACACTTACCCCAACCACATAACCCCCACCACCACCACCACCCAAAAGAAAATTAATGTTTTGTTTTTTAAAAAAATATTTTTATTTTGTTCTTTTAACTTATATATATATATATATATTTCTTATATCTTATATAAGAAGAGGGAGTTTCAACATGTGTGTTGTTTGTCTTTAAAATGAAAGGCAAGGATATTTTATTCGTTTACATTTATCAAATTGACAACTCTTGTTGTTCATTTCCTATGTTACATACGTGTCTTTCATTGTAAAGTTGAAAAACACGTAGCATAAAGTTTTTGGACAGGTGTGTCTTTGGCTGCTATATGTGCTTTATAACCATTCTGCTGCCCCTGCAATATGTGTGGATATGTATGTTTTTGGCTATTATCTTCTCTTTTTTGAATTAATCATAGCTAATTTCTAATGGATGAAGATCCAATTCGATTTCGCTATTTCTCAAGGTGCTAAATTGAATTGCACATGTAGAATTTACTTTTGTAATAGAAGAGATTTCTTGATAGATTTTCTCTCGAATATTTATGGATTTCTAGGATTTTATTTTGGACTATAAAAAATTGCTTCATTTTGGGACAAGAAAACTCGCAGATTAAGAGGGGAGGAGAGGTTAAAATGGGATTGAAATTAACTGCCTCAATCAAAACCTATCAACTTAAAAGAACACTAATTTACATCATTCTTTTTTTTTTTTTACTTCTGCCTTTCTAAGAAGTTGGCACTCAAAAGTGTTAAGTGAATTATGTGTCCTTTGTCCTTTTTAAAGTGTTGTCAATTTTTTTGTTCTCACTGGTCCTTCTTAGTGCTTGAATGATGGAAGCAATGTGTGCTTACATCTTTGATGATAGAAGCAAGCAAAGGTTGTGTTATTTTTTGAATATCGTTGGAGGTAGGGAAAATCGTTGAAATAATTTGCAAGCAATGAAGAATGACTGATTCACAAATATGCCTCAATTTCCTCTAAGGTCTGTAATTTCAAACAGTTAGGAGACTGAATCCTTATATAGGATTACCTACGTATCTTATTGGAACAAGAAATCAGATCTGATGTAGTTTGTACTTGAAGCTTAACAAAATTTAAAGAGAACTAAAGATTTACCAGAGAAAAGGCAATAGATTATAAATAACATAGACAAATTTATCAACACAAAATAGAGGAAAGGAGTACTAAACTTGTTAGACTGGATCCTCAATGTCAAGAGTCCTTTATAATGAAATTTTGAAAAAAATTGGCTTCAGCCATTTTTCTGGTAAATATTTGATTTGATCATTCAAATCTTCAGAAAATCTTTTGAAATTTCTCCTTCAATTCAAGTAATGATACCTAGGAAACTGAGTCGTGAGTTAGTAACAAAATAAAATTATCAAAGTAAATGATATGGCAAACAATAAGCTAAGGATGAAGTTGTTCAGCTTATATTTGTCTGGATAATGTCTTATGGTCTTTGTCATTATGCTAAGCTATTACATCTGTAAAATTGAGAATGTGTAAGTCACAATAAAGCGAAAAGATAATTTTAGCAAATAAGTAAGAGTAAAGATCATCTGAGTTATGATGAGATCGTTGAGGATCTAATGATGCCTTGTAACTTTGTAGTTCCTTTTTAAAGAAAAATTCTTTGTTTTGAGAGACTGATTCATGTTGGCTTTGCCTTGCCATCCTGATGCTCCTTTGCCTTCTGAATTACAAGCTTGTCTGGTCTCGAAATGTCGCTTAATGGAATTTTTGAAGACCCTTTTCAAAAAATTCTACCCTGGTTTAAAACATAATATAACTTTTGAACTTTTGTAGTTTCTAGTTGAATTTTTGAGCGAATCTAAAAAATTATGTCCCAGTTTTCATTGTAAAGAGAAGTGAAAAACATACGGGGAATAAGACTAAGTCAGTGTGGCGCCTATGTATCCCGTTGAGTAGGAATCAGGTCGGATGTAGTTCCAAGTACAAGAAAATATTAAAAAGGGTTAAGCGATGACCGAAGCCGACATAGGCCGCCTACGTATCTCATTCTTGAGAATTCAGGTCAGATGTAGTTATTACAGATGAAAGACGCTTACAAAGAAATCCAAAGAAACGTTTACAAAGTGATAAAAGTGCGATTATAGAAAAATAAAACAACAAACTCCAGATGCAAGACTAGAATATGCAAAAAGCGCGACTTTCAAAAAAACTTGCTTCTTTTTCGCAACTGTTATGGCAATGACTACTCCTTGTGCTTGGGCAGTGGATTTGTGTTGACATTTCTGGAGCATGTGCAAGTTTTATCACCTCGTTGTCAATTATATCTTGAATTTATGTTTGAGACTGATACATTTCTCTGTATCATGTCCAACAACTCCTGAATGATAAGCACAACGTTTATTTGAGTCATACCACTCGGCTGAAGTATTCACAGTCTTGGCTTCCACTGGGTGAAGTATCCCGGCCTCTTTCAATCTCTCAAAAATCTGAGTCCTTGTCTCACACAATGGAGTGAAGACCTTGGGAGGCTTTTTCTAAAAATTAGGATGAGGTGCATTGCTTTGAGGATTTTGCATTGGTCGTGGAGAACGAAATGTAGCTTGATTGTCGCAAACATAGTATTGTGTATTAGGATATCCTGGAGGTGGTTGATGGTTGTATGAGGGAGCTCCCCGAGTCGTTAACATCATGACTTATTTCTCCTTTTTCTTTCCAAAGAAACCAGTTTGATACTCCTTATTAGCAAACTGAGATGAGGTGTGACTTGTTATTCTGCCTGTCTTGAGGCCGTCTTCAATCATTTCTCCAGCCTTGATAACTTCAGCGAATGTATTTTCGCCCATGGTCATCATGCGCTCATTGTATTTTGAGTCTTGATCTCGAATGAAGTAGGTGATCATATTTGATTTCTCCATAGGTGGGTGCACCCTAGCAGCTTCTTCCCTCCAACGAATGGCATATTCTCGAAAGCATTCAGTCAAATTTGGTTTTAGCTTGGTGATAGAGATTTTATCGAGAGATCTCAACATGAAACTTGTAGTGATCCACAAACGCGTTCGCCAGATCATCCCAAGTATGCCATTTGGTCACATCTTGCTTAGAGTACCACTCCCACACTTTTCCTGTTAGACTTTGATTGAATAGATTGATTCTTATCCCTTCGTTGTTTCCAACTCCAATAAACTTTTCACAATAAATTTTCAAATGGAAGAACGGATTCATGATCCGCTGAACTTTTCAAACTTTGGAATCTTGTAACCGGGTGGAAGCTCAACCTCAGGAATTGTGCACAACTTTCCATATCTTACACTTTAGCTACTATTGAACCCACGAAGACCTCTCAAAGAATCCTCTAAACTTTTCATTTTCCTACTCATCATTTCAGCGTCAATTGACTTTGCATCATTTTCAATTTCAACATAGTGATTAATATCTTGGCGGTGAAACTTCTGAGCCTTGGAAATAGGTGGAGCCACGACATAAGTGTACACAGGCGGAGCATGATGTGTTACCGTTGGAGCTTTTTGGAGGTGCAAATGTGTACACAAGGGGAATGTCCTGAGTTGAATGACTGAGCGAAGCACTTTGAGTTTGTTGAAAGGTAGTGAAATGATCTTTCTTGATAAAAATCACTCGAAGTCGAAAAAGAAGGTGGCATAGGCCCTTTTTGGTGAGTATCAGGTGGTAAGTTCTGAAACGCATATTGGTATTGTGTTACCAGGAGATTCAGTTCACCAATTTGTCACTCTAAACGAGCAATGACTTCTATGGATGATTCTATTGCTATCGAGGTGCTAGGATTGGCCGCAACAGATGAAGTGGGGATCATTTCAGACGAAGTAACTCTGTTGACAGTGGAATCCATTTTTGAACGAGTCCTCTTAGTAGTCCAAGTAAGAAATGAAGAGTCTGTAGAAACTTTCTTGACTTTAGATCATGTAAAATATGGATGTTCTGCCAAAGGATACTTTGGTGAAGCGAGCAAGTTTGATTACCAACACAAATCAGTCTCTCCTTCTAAAAACAACTCAAAAAAAAAAGAGTTAGTCCATTAGTCAAAATAATCAACCAAAGTAACATATAAAACAAATGACATTTGTTTTACTTTAAACAAATTAGTCCAAAATTCGAGGAGGGAGAGACTCTGAAAAGTGACCAAATGGAGAGGAAAAAAATTGATCATTTCGTGAATTAAAACATTCATGAAAGAAAGGTACTTGAAAAAAGCGAACTATATGATTTGAGTAAAGATTCAAATGTTGACTTTTTGGAAGGTTCGATTGAAAAGCCCTTTTGAGAATAAATATGTTTCAAAATTGACATGAGACTAACAGAATATTTAGTAATGCCGACTAGATAGGTGTGAAAAATATTTTTCAAGAATGACGATGTCAACGTGAATTTGACTGATGACCTAATAAATTTTTTAAAGCTCTATTGAACCTAGAACTTGAATGATTTTGAACATATTTCGAGAATGGAGCCAAAGAGTATTTTGGAAGGGTTGAAAATTGATTATATATGTTAAATGACGTTCTAAGACTTTGGAATGGAATAATGAACCAATTATTATTAAAGAAAAACATATGTATATAAACACATAGGTCAAACAAGCACAAATGAAATAAAATATGTAACATTTAACACACAAGCAATATATAACGCCTCCAAACATACATGTGACCTTTTGAGCCAAAGGTAGGTCTAACGTTTGAAGGATCTGTATATCGTTTGTGAAACATTCCATTGCCACAAAACCCAAATTTATACAAGTTTTATGAATAAACTGAATGGGGATCTCTACCCCAAGAGATAATGTCTTGTCAAACGACGTATACATACTTCAAATTTAAACACATAAGCATGATTGTCTGTTTAGGCCGTGAGCCATTTTGAACTTAAGGTGGTCTCTCTAATGGGCTCAACACACCTTGGGTGTTGGGTCATCTTAGTTCAATGCGCTTAAAGGGATCTGTTTTTGCTATACGCTAGTTGACTAAGAGTGGGTTTACTAGACACAAGGTTCCCGAGTAGACAACTCGAGTGAGAAGGCTACGCGGTCACGCAAAAAAAGATTCGCACACCCCGCACATATGCAAACTCTCCTAACTTTTGGAATTTTGAAAGAAATTTGCGGGTGCACAAAACACACCTCGCGTGTACGTGTGATGGTGTGAATGCTCCAAAATTGGAGGAAGTGTGAATGGAATGACAGTTTATAAAGCAGTAACAAATATACAATTTATGAGAAACAATAACAAATAAGCAATTTCTATCACATAATCATGAAAAATAAAGCATTAGGCATGTAAAATAAGCAAACAAGTAAGCATATGTTTAAAACTTTAATAATTAACCTAAGTCAGTTATGGTTAGAACCTATTAAATCCCCAACAGAGTCGTCATTTCTGTAATGCTGTAATTTTACCATCTCTAGCAAAATCACCTTTTGAAATATTTCTAAGTATAAAAAAAATTGAAAATACTAATAAAAGAGTCGCCAATTAATTTTTTTAATAAATTAAGAAAACTTAATTTAAAAAGATTTTAACAGATTAAATCTTTATAAATTTAGAGAAAATGGGTAAGAGGTTCTTATTTACGCTTCAAGAAGGTTTTTAAGGCATTTGAAGCGTCAGCTAACATGCGGTTATCCTACGACTTAGGTTAAATATTTTTTGACTATTTTCTAGTAAAATGAATTGATATAAACATAATAATATTAATTTAAAATATTTGATTAACTTGAGAAAACAGTTAAATGAACAATTTTTTTTTAATTTTTAAGAAAATTGGTACTTATTGGAAACATTTGAATTGAAATGCAAGTGATTAGAATTTTAACAAAACTAGATTGTTAGAACATATTTGACGCATTTTTAAAAAATAATATTTTAAATCAAATTGATCAATTAAAGCATGAAAACTATTTTAAGTTAATTGAAGGTTAAGTAAAAGTTTTTTTAAAAAAACAAGTATTGATAAAAATAAATTTATTTAAACATACTAACATAAAGAATATGGTTCATCTCTTTGGGAATTAATTAAGTTAAACCAAATCAAATAAAAAGTTAGTTAGAGAAACAAATAAAACAAAGGGAGAAGAGGTTGACCCAAATTTGGGCTTTTGGCCCATTATCCACTACCTTAATACAGTGTACACAATTTATATTGTTGTATATTCTTGTATATCAGTGTCCATAACCTGCATATTAGTGTATACAAACGTATGTAATACATTTTTGGACACACGTACACTTGCATGTCTGTTTTTAACCTGTATTTCAACGCTTAGTTTGTATACCAGTGTATACTGTCGTATACAACATGTATACAACCAATATTTGGGGCTTTCCGGGGCCTAAAATTGATCCTTAACCCCTGTTCTCTAGCTCCCTCGACTCAAACTACGAAGAGGCTAACCCGAACATAAAGAAGGTTGGGTTTTGAAACCCAACAACAATGCAAGAGGAAGACGGATTCCAAGTCGAACTCGACCGATAGTACATGTGAAAATTAATAAATGATAGGATAAGACCTTATGAGATAGACAAGGCAACAAAATAAATAGATTAACACTTACTTATCATGATTAATAAAACATCATCTAAGTAACAATTCAAAGGGGAAATTGATGAAGGCTTATAATTTTTTGAACATGAGTAATGAGCAGTTTTGATACAAAATGAATGCAAGCTCGTGTATGTGACATAGACAAAGATATCTTGCCTACAAAATGGACATGCTTAGAAATATAAGAAACAAATGGATATGCATCCATATGCCTCTCCAAGAGAAACAATGAGAGGAACAGTAATTTAAAAAAATCATATCTTTGGACTGAAGACAACCAACAATAAGGTGAGGCATAACGAGTCACTAATTAACAATTAAAGTCTAGAAGAAATTTACTACTAGAACAGTGACAAAAACAGAATACAAGGGAAGAACCAGGATATCACCTTTTCCGGTGCAACGAGACTAGGACGAAGATCTTGAGAGGAGCGACTTTCCCGGAATCTAGAACCAGAGAGTTAAATATAAATTTTTAAAGTGTAGAAATGACTATTGCTCAGGAATTCAAAATCCTCTTACTATGATTGATCCCCCTTTTCAATGATGGGTAGGAGTGGTTTATATAGAGGAAAACTAGGTCCAATCAGGGGGGAAATGAGTGAAATTTTGAGTTTGAAATTCAAACTCCTTTGTCCCTTTTCAAGACAATAGTAGAAAAGATTTTAAAATCCCTTAAAATGGGGAATGGGGACGACGATGTGATCGAGTTTGCGGATTTCTCGCCAGATTTGCTGGGATTTTTTGGATTTCGTTCGCGGCCTTCGTCTTTTTGTTCTCGTGTGGAGAAAAGAAGAAGCATAGTGGGGTCGGCCGGCTACTGTTTGATGGATTTCACAAGCAAAGAAGAAGAAAACGTGCAGGTGGTGGGGTCGTTTGGTGCGTATGTCCTGCTGTTGTATTTTATAGGCTGGTGGATTTCTTTTTTTCAGATTGAGAATGGGCTGGGAATATTAGTATGATGGGCTGATGATTGGACTTGATTTAGGCCAAGAATAATGGGCCAAAATTTACTGAAAATAATGGACTCAAAATGGAATGAAAGTGTAGTTAATTTTGAGCTTTAAAATTTGGCATATTGGCTTAAAGATGTAGCCGATTAATTCGGGGCAATTCGACTATCCATTAAATAAAATGAATTCATATTAATTAATTAGTTAACTTCTTGATCTTAACAAAATATAATAATCAATTTAATTACAAACTAATTAATTCCAAATTATAACTATAACTTAAGGTAAATTGTTAAAGTATTAAACTAAAAATTATAAAATCTTTTGAGGATTTCCAAATTATAATAAAATATACTATTTGTATACATAATTATATATAACACATATATTGTTTAAAAACTACAAAAAATGATACAAGTATTTAAAATAACAAGAAAACTATTTTATTTTTTTTTATTATTTTTTTTAAAAATAACTAATTATTTTAAATCGTTTGAAATTGAAGAAGCTCGATGATTAATATAAAATGTGGAGGTCCAAAATTGGGTGTCAACACACTCTCGCCGGACTCGGACTATTTGTTTAAGGTTGTTGGTTAGTTTCGATATTGTACCTCTTGTTCTTAGACTTGTCGTTATTAGAGTTTTGATACATTGACTTTCATGTTCTAGGTTTGTCTTTCTACATTCGTGTTAGTTTATTTTTTATTAAACTTTCAGAGTTTATGAGAAGTCCTTAATAAATAATTTAGTCATTTAAATCTGCTTCTGTGTCTTTATATGCCTTAGTTTTTGGTTTAGCTTCTGGTTGGGGTTGTAGTAGTGGTTCTCCCACCGTAGAGTTAGTGTGGGTGTCAACCACGCCGATCTGGGTCGTGACAGAATCACACTTAGTACATCTTCTTCTTTAAATTGCGGCGTGGAACATCTTTTTTTTTTTTTGAAGCTTTGGCGAGAATAACATGTAGTTCATCTTTCTCTAAATTGAAGCTTGGCGACGAATCACAATTTATGCCTTTTCTTCAGTGTTTTGACTTTGCGAGAAAGAGATTTTGGTGTAGTGTGTCCTAATTCTGGAGAACAACGACTTATCACATGATCAACTTCACAAATTATACTTCAAAGTATGCCCCCATGTCAAAGATAGAAGCTCACTTATGGCTGAAGACTTGGATCGTGTTTGAGAAACATCATGATTCGAATACATAACTCAAATTTGAAGAGCTTCAAAACTTGAGACTAGCACAAATTTAATGATCTTCATGACAAGAATTTTAAATTCGTACATCGAGAAGCATTTTGACTTGAAGATTTCGCTCGAATTTGATGAGCTTTGAAACTTGAAGATTCAAAATAATTTGATGAACTTTATGACATGCATTTAAGGTTCGTACGTCGAGAAGCATTTTGATTTGAAGATTTTAATCGAATTTGAAGAGTTTTGAAACTTGAAGATTCAACAATATTTGATGAATTTTATTACATGCATTTTAGGATCATGCGTCGAGGAGCATTATGATTTTTAGTTTAGGCTCGTACATCAAGGAGCATGTAAACTTACATAGACTCTTGAATTTCGATTTCGGATGAAAACTTGTCATCATCTTCAATTTCAATTATATTTTCTTTGTAAGTTTTGAAGTTGGACAACTCTTGGTCTCCATCAGAAGTCATACACAATTCGATATCATGAGCACGTGTTGCTAGTTCTTCAAATGACTTAAGTTTTATGCCTTGCAGTATGTAATGAAGATCCCAATGCATACCTCATATGCAGATTTCGATCCCAGAAGTTTCACTAAAGCGATCTTTGCATTTAAGGATCAAGTTCCTCCAGCAATTTATGAAGTCAATGACTTGTTTATCATTTCTTTGACGAGCATTTGCAATCTTTATCATGCTCACAACACGCCTAGTGCGATAGAAACGATTGAGGAATTCTAGCTCCATTTGTTTTCAACTATCAATGGAACCAGACTCAAGGTCCGTGTACCAATCGAAAGCATTACCCATAAGGGAGCGGATAAGGTAATCACCGTATATTCCAGCATTTTTGTAGGTTTTAATAAAGTGTGTTATGTGTTGTTTTGGATTTTCATGATTGTCGAATTGCTACAACTAAGGAGGTTGATAGCTAGCATGTATTTTTAGGTCATCAATTCTTTGGGAATACGACTTTACACATGTGAGATAAGACTTAGACGTGGACTCAGATTTACATTTGATAACCTCTCTGATGAAATCCTTTAATTTGTCAACATGAATCAGACATTCGGCAGATACTTAAAACTCTTTGATGATTGTTTCTTATTTTGTGAAAGGCTCTCTTCTTTCCTAAATTTAATGAAGATATTTACATAATTGGGTGAATTTTCTTTTCTCCATATCCTCCATCATGTTTACCAACTTGAAAATTTGGACGTCTTGACCTTTGATGTATTTTGATAGTCCTTCAACTGCTTTAGTCAAATTTGCAAGTTGTTCTTCTATTGTGGAAGTTTTCACCACCATCGTGTGCATTACCATCGTAGGTGATGGAGAATAACATTGATTTTCCCAAACATTAGATGCAAACATGTTGTGTGGGGTACATCCTGTACTTAAGACATCAATGTCGGCTGAAGCGAAGGGCTTTTTGGATGTAGAGTGGCTCAATTGGGCAAGAACCCTCTCGACTATTTCATCGATGTCATATTTTGCGGATTTTGCAGGAGACTTTACACCTTTTGGAGACAAACCAAAGACAATAGCAGATTTGGACGACACTCGATAGGCCAGTTGTCCTAGAAATTGGCTTGGTTCCTTGTGATAGGTCTCATGCTTTTAGTAGTAACATCAAAGATGCTTTCCATAGTAATGCAGAATTTAGATCCATCAGCTTTTGTGGATGCGGATGCGGATCCAGATCCAGATGTGGATACGGACGAAGATCCAAATTTGAATGCAGATGCAGAATTTGAGTTGATCTTCTTGGAAAGTCATCTCAATGTTTTTGAACTTTAATTTTTTTTAAGAGAATAGATGAGAGGTATAGATTTTCCCACTGGGCATGCCAATTTGTAAGCGTCTAAAATTTTAATCTAGAAATACAACAATCAGGAAAGAAAAATAGCAAGCAAACAACAATATTTGTTACAATGTTTATAAAATTGTTAAGAAAAGATATGCAATCCCCTGATTCTTCTCTTCAATGATGTTGTTGATTTGAAGGAATACTTACGACTCAACTTTTGGAGCAAAGACTTCTTTGTACTTGCGGCTTAACACTTGGAGCGAAGATTTCTTTGTATGCGGAAGACTTGCAATTCACCATTGCAGAGCGAGAATTCTCTATGTATTTCTATGTGTCTTGTTCTTTTCTTCCTTCATTACTTTTAGCCTTATGAAGACCTCTTTACATAGATTTGAGTTAGGGTTTTAGGGGTATTTTTGTCCAAGTAATTTTGATCTTTGGGCTTGAAGAACATGAGTTGGGTTCGTCTTGTCAACTTAATGGACTGGCCCAAATGTAATTTGGACTTTATTTAAGTCATATTTTGACTTAAATATTAATCCGACTTTATTAACAGTAATTTGACTTGGTCAACATATCATGAATTTAAAATTTACTCCAAATTTAGTATAGATTTATCAATAAAATTTCACTGTCTACATAATTCATCAATTCAAAATAAATTATTTAATTATAATAATACAAAACACAAAAAATATAAACAATTGTTAGCATGGTAATATTTTATGTATGGTATATTTATATTCCCGTCATGTCAAATAAAAATAATCATATCAAAAAAGGGAAACTAATTTAAACTATACTCGTAAGTTATGAAATTATTAAGACTAAAATTAAAGGGTACAAGTTATGAGTAGTCATTATTTATAAATATATTATATTAGAAAACTTAGAATATTAGAAGCTATATTTTTCATTTTATAATAAGAAAAAGGGCACAAAAAAATTCTTCACGAAAAAAAAAGTCAAATAACTTGAGCATAAGTTTAACTACCTTATACATGATCTTAATAACAACAATTACATGAATAATATAAAAATCAAGCTAAAAAAAAAATCAAGAACATATATAATAAAAATATCGTTATCAATATTCATTTTACAAGCCGATTTTCATTAAAAAATTTAATTCATCAAGGTTAAAAAATATAATACCTCATGAAATATATATATATATATATATATATATATATATATAGAGAGAGAGAGAGAGAGAGAGAGAGACAGAGAGAATGTTACTACTTCAAATATGAAATAATAGAATATTTATAAAGATAAAATTATGGAATACCATAAGGTGTTTTAAATTTTAAATTAAATACTTAGGAGTAATGAATATGAAAAGTATGAGTTATGAATATTATTAAGAGTGAACATGGAATAAATGAGTTGTGAATGTATGATTCTCAATAAAGCAAATAAAGGAGGAATAAAAACAAATAAAGAAGAGAGGATATAGTGTTTAATGTCTATAATTACGTGGAAACTATTTCATGAAATGGATATCAACCTTTGTTGTTTAAATGAATATCAAGAAGTAGTTTTAGATTTTCTAATAAATTATACAAATAGAAAGAAATTAAGAAAAATGTCAAAAAATTGAATAAAAAGATTAATGAAATTAGATTTTTTAAACAATCATACTAATTTATTAGGTATAAGTTATTATATTTATTAATGAAGAATTGAGAAGTCACACTAAATTCCAATCATACACTTAATTACATTCAATTATTCTACTTTAATTAAGAAAATAGGGGAAAATAAAGAAAAATATCAAAAATAAAAGGAGAATATATATATATATATATATATATATATATATTAATGTACAAAAAAAAATTGTACTAACAATATTATATTAATGTACTCAACTAAGTAAGATAATAACTTTTTATAATTAATTTTTAAAACATTTTCATATAAATGATAAATATTAGTTAATTTTAAATTTTAAATTTTGTTACTTTTTATAAAATTCAATAGCGAGGTAAATGATTTTATTCTATTGTTAAAAATAATAATAACATGGCATGACATTTTATTAGGAATGAGATTTATATTTTGAGAAAAAAAGGAATAAGTCAATAATATTGTGGTCCTAAAACAAAAGTGATTACAAGACAAATTTTCAAATATGGATGATTGTCTAAGGAATTTCTCCCAAATTTCTTTTACGTTCCAATTCAATATTTTTTTCATCTTTTTTCATCTCATTTTTTTTTTGTGTGTGTGTTTGTGTGTGTGTGTGTGTGTGTTTGTGTGTGTGTATGTGTGTGGATGGGTGTGTGTGTAGGTGGGCGGGTGCGCGTGCGCGCATGCGTGCGTGCGTGTGTGACTATTTCAATCACCTAGAATATATTAAGGACCAAAAGAAAGCAACCCCAATACTTCAAGGACCATTTTGATCATTTTCTCGTAGTTTTGTCATGCGTTTGACCATAGATTTTTTGGGAGATACATTTTACTTTTTTAAAAATATATATATGATTTATACATATAAGTTCTAAAAATTTATTAAAAATACTCATAAGTTTACATTGTCATTTTATAATGAAAATGTTTTGTGAAAAGAAATGACAACGAACATAATTAATATGAATTCAAAAAAAAAATACCATTGATTTGTATATGAAAAACTACTATTACTACTTGTAATTGAAAGTAACTTCGAACAGTAAGGTCGGGTAAAATTATATAAAATATGTATATAACGGTATAAATTTGTACAACAAACTAGAAATGAAATTTAATTTAAAATTATAAATGTTGATATTTTATAAAATAAAAATATTTAGAATAATTTTTAAATTTTTAAAAATTCTCGAATAGCTCAAATTCAATTTCTTTTTCTAAAACTTGGGATTTTTTTAAAAAATGCAACATAACATGAAATATAATTCTTCAGCTATAAGAACAATCAATTAGTGTTGAATTGTGCCTCCAAAGTCTCCAACAAAGAATATAATATTGCAAGGTCCTTTATAAGTTCTTTTTCTTTGATAAGAATGGAATCAAGAATCCAAATAATGCCTACATTATTATTATTATTTTAAAAAGATGGATCATATGTGTTTCTTTCAAGACTAGATAGTGTTTGCCCGTGCTAGCACGAGCCCAACATAAAAATTATAAGACGTTTTAATTTTGATCTTTCAATTAAAAAAATAGCATCTTATTCCATTGAATCAATTCATGTTGCACCACGGAATTAATAGATGTATGAGGACCGACTACAAAATAATCAACTTTATTCAGCAATAACGATAATATTCAAAGTTGAACTCTGGGATTGTTTAGTAACCCGCACATACAATCAAAATTGTGCAGCCACCTGATTTGAAGCACCCGGAGAAAGACATAAAGCAAAACAGTACTTGAGAAAATACATGCACGATAGCATTCTTAACCTGCTTTAAATCAAATATATCAATTATTTCCATTTAAATCTACTTATTGGTCTCTCACATTAATTTGTACATAAAAACGTCAAAAGTTACATCCCAAATCATAACATATGCTACATCAGAAAGAAAATTAACTCCCAAATTTCAAGCTATGGCATTACATAAACATGCATATATTACACTGCTTTGAACCCTAACAATGCGAACCTAACATTTAGCCAACAAAGTCTTAGCAAGTTGATCCAAACCTTTATAAGACAGTTCCCAAAAAAATAAATAAAAGAACTCTCAGGACCTCCCTTTATGTAACCCTCTTAATCTTTTCCTTGTTATATAACAATAACCGACATAGTATAGTCCCACAGAGTAGAATCTAAAAGACACTAGCTCCGAGATCCTATATTAGAGAATGAGAACTCCTTTTTTCATTCTTCTTGGAGTTAGTTTAGAAATATTTAAAAATTCATTTTCATACATTGGCTTTTTAAAAGATGATTAGTAGATCTCTTATAATGGCCATGCAATAGCTGCAGAGAGAATCTATCAACATTCACGAGGACTTGATTTTAAAAATTGTCAACTAAAATCTAGTAAGTATTTCAGCCGTCCAGTGTATATATATGTATATAATAACACCGTAATTGACTTCATAATTATGGTTAAACTTTAAGCAATAGTCATCTTCAAAGATATATACTTGTTCTTATTAATGAATAAAAATCATACAATATAAACTACATATATCCATGAACAAAAAGTGGAGTATAATTATCTAGTGTTAATGTCCGTGTGAAATTGATTGAGTACTGAGAAAAAGGAAAAGAATAGAGAGTCAGTGGATGGTCTAAGTTTGCTAGAGCTTAGTGGTGAAGGGAAAAACAAAACTATTGTCACTATTGAGGTGAAAATAATTATAATTTCCATTGAGAAATTAGATGATTGACAACAATATGCAGTTTCTTGTATGACAGTCTGGAGAAAAAATTAATAATCATGCTTCAAGAGTTATGGAGGAAGTGTTAAAATAAAAAACTACACACATGCAACTATAACTTAATTGAAGGCAACGACCCATCTAATTAAAAATACCAAAAACAAAATCTAGAAATAGAAGGAAAAGAAAATAGAACTAAAACAATACTAAAAAAATTAATTCACCCCTCATCAACGGACTAAAACACACACATACTTTGAAAGGAAAAAGAGAAAACACAAAAAAAATATAAAAGTCGATGATGAGATCTCACTAAAACAGAGCATAAACGATAGAGGAAGGGAAAATACACCGGAGAGCTTAGCATATAACGTCAAGTCGACAACACTGCAAGTAAAAATAATCTCAAAATGTCAATAAGTCAAAGCTAAAATTAAGAAACACAGAAAATTGATTCCATTAAAATCAAATCAAAACACAACAAAAATCCAAATGGACAAAGAAGAAAATATTAACACAATCAGATCGGACTTGATCACTAGAAGATAAAATCAGAGAACATTCAATATAGAGTAAAACAAAGACGTTAAAGAAAATAAAAAAAATTACTTTGTGACAAAGCCTTACCTGGGAATTGTGATGAGTACCAGAGAAATGAAAGGAGTTTTGATGAGCAGTGGAACAAAAGTTGGAAGATGAAAGCAGACGATAAACAATGATGTGTCATGTGTACATGGAAGGTCTCTTAACAAGACACGTAGTTGCAATGGAGCACTAAAAAGACAGATATATCCTCAGATTGATGAAACAAACATGTTCAACTAGGCTTTTCTAATATAAGTAAAAAGATAATGATTGTATTTTATTATTCTTTTATTTGATACACAAAGTCATCAAACTATTTTTTTTTTGCATAATTTTATTTATAATAGTTAAATGAAATTTAAACATCAAATATTAATATACATATATAACAACTCACTATAATAACCATGTAATATTAAGATTTGATTGTATCAGTGTACTATACATTTCTTTCTTTAATTATCACTATGCTGAAAGACGTCAAAGGAATTTAATTATTTCCTTAATTGAAATTATATTCCCAATTTGACTATTATGTAGTAACACAAAATGCACAAAGTTATTTGAAACGACTAAGAACGTATGTGCAAAACAATTACGATTTTCACTTATAAGAATTTGAATCTATCCAAACCAAATCATATAGTAATATAAATATAGGATGAATTTGATCAGAAAAATAAAAAAATATCACAAGTGATTTCCTTTTTACTTGAATATATCTTTTCCAATTCAACTGCTTTCTTAGACATGCACTGTGTTGCCGAATCATTTATGACTATTAGTGATATGCTAAAGTAGTAACATCGATTGACACTTCAAGAAACAACAAAAGGTCAAAGGTTATTCCATTTAAAAGTCATTTTAACGTTTCAGGATCTCACACAATGAAGAAGCATGGAACCATTCTTTCACTAACTCATTGATCGATTGATACATGTGCTATGATGTTTTCACCTTATACTAGTGAATGTGTCTCATTCTTTCGATTATCCAACATAGTACAGACCTTGATCTAAACGCCTCCCGATGTTAAACCCAGTTTCTCTATTTAGTGATACTTAAACTCATTTTCTCAAAGAGACTCTTGTCTTGTTTATAAAATAAATTATAACATGGTAGTGAAAATCATCTCTTCACGTTCTCCCATTTTGACCATGATGGACATGACCCAAGCCAACGTAACACCAACTAAACAACATTAATACAAGAAATATTTTGTGTGACCTGTGAGCATCAAGATCTTAAGAACCTGCAAGATTTTACAAGTGTAACTACCTATTTACGTCGTTATAGAAAAGCCAATAGAGAAAGAATTTGGGCAAGAAAACTTTTGAGTAGTGACTTGAAAATTTATAGCCTACTCCAGATTTGAACGAAATCTGAGTCAGGTGGGGCTATGGAAATATGGTAAAGAATGAGAGATTTAATTATATTTTGATTATATTATTGGATAGCCAAGACATTAAGGAGCCTGTATGGCTTTACGAAATTGAATTCGGTCAAGTAAAACTCTTGGAATTAATCTTGACGTGGAAGGGCAGTTTTAGAACGTCTCAGGTTGAAGGTTTGTTGTAAAATGGAAGCTTAGAACTCAAACTCCGACCTTCTTTCTTATGCAATCCACCTGGGCGGGGCCACTGTGGCGGGCCAGTCGCGACTTAAGTCTAAAAAAAAACAAAATTATTATTTTCTACGAAAATTCGTTCTTAAGAGCTAGGAGACGACCCATGGAGATTTCTTGAAAGTTTTTCACGACTTTTAGTGCTAAAGGTAAGGATTTTACTCCCCTAATCCGTTTTTCGATCCGTAGAACTTAAATTATTAGGTAGTTATCGTTGGGGATGGTTCTGGCCTAAAGTTAATGGTGGGAAAAATCTCTAGCTGCACATTAGGATCATGGGTTTGGTCTTGGGTTATTGTGTCTGTTATAATTCGGGTAAACTAGACCTTAATCATTGATACTTGTGTTAAATTACTCGTTTGTAGAGCAAGAACAAGCAAAAAGAATCCAAAAAGGAAGGCTCAAGTGCCTAAGAAGGATTCAAGCTTGGTTTCAATGTAGGTGATGATTTAATTTCTTATTTGTGTGATATATGTCGGTTGATCGCTACATTGTCTTGCATGCATGTATGTGATTAGGGAAATGTGAACCAATATAATGAAATGATGATGTGTGAACAATACATACCATGAACATGTTACTTGATTGTATGATTTGAGTATTGTTCATTATGAATGTGATTGTGATTGTGGTTGTGTTGATTAGATCGGGTGTCACGTTTCAACACATGCATTAGATCAGGTGTCACGTTCTGACATATAATTAGATAGGGTGTCACGTTTTAACACATACATTGGATCAGGTGTCACGTTCTGGCATACTAAATAGTTTGGGTATGGGTTCCACGAAAGGACCATTTGTGATAATTGTGTTATATTTAATTGTCATTGAAGTTGGGAAATTGTATGTTGCTTCTAAAATGATGACTAAATCATCTTATGTATATGCATGCTTATTGTGTTGTGATTGCTTGCCTATGTTTAACTTATTGGAGTAGTTGTATGATCTTACCAGTACGTTGTGGTTGTGAACTGATATTGTACTTGCTCGTTCTTTGGTGAGTATAGTGTACTTGTTGGTTCTTTGTTGAGTATAGGGCATCTTCAGGCGGTTACTGATAGACCTCAACTAGGAGATAACTGATCAAGACTGAATTCAAGGGTGAGCCAGTTTTTTCAGGCTTCCATGAGCCCTTTTTTGTTTAGTCTATTCTCAGACTAGTGTTTTAGATATTTCTTATGTTTGGTTGGGGTTGTATCCCTTTTTCCTTAGGCTTGTTGAAATTAGAGTTTTGGTACAATAACTTTCATGTTCTAGGAGTACGAGGAGGAGGTTGGACCATAGCAGGAGGTACAGGCTAAGACTACAAGTATTCCTCCCTTAGACTCTGTGGTAACTCAACAGATTATGACTTCTCTGAAAGGACTGGTCGGCCCTAGAGTCCTCCCAATGGTTCAAGCGACTCAAACCCAAGCCAATCCCCTCATTATTGTTACAGTTCCCAACGTGGGAGGAGTCTTAGGCACCAATGCCATCTTCCGTCCTTTATTAGGTCCAATGATTATTGGTAATGAGCATGAGATGTTGATTTAGTTTCTGAAGTTGCAGTCGCCTATATTCCATGGTTCTGAGAGTGAGGACGCCTCTGAGTTTATTTTGGATTATTATGAGAGGATTCATTAGTTGGGTATTGTCTATCATCATGGGGTAGAGTTTGTGACCTTCCAGCTTCAGGGTGAGGGTAAGCAATGATGGTGAGCTTATGTGGAGTGCAGATCGCCAGTCTTGCCCCACTCACTTGGACACAGTTCCATGCTCTGTTTCTGGAAAAGTATGTGCCCCGGACTTTGAGGGATCGCAAGAAGGATGAGTTCATGGATTTGGACCAGGGTGATATGTGTGTAACTACTTATGAGGCTAAGTTTCATGTTTTGTCTAGATAAGCTACACAATTAGTAAGTACGGAGGAGGAGAGGATTCGTCTAGTCATCAAGGGATTAAACTCTGAGCTACAGATATTATCTGTTCATATGACCTCTTCAAGTAAAAGTTTTAATGAAGTAACCGACTTTGTGAAGAAAGTAGAAGGAGTTCGACGTGATGGGATGGGCAAGGCTTTGGATAAGAAGCCCAAAAGCACAGCTAACTTTCATGGTTCCTACTCCAGAGGTTCAAGTAGGCCGACCCTTGCAGCCCGACCAATTTAGTCAGCCATGCCCGCTTTTACAATTGGTTACTCGGGAACTCCACAGAAGAATTATTCTAGATAGTCAGGGAGCCTCACCTTCGGCGGACAGCAGGCCATCTTTTGGTCGCACTTGTTATAACTGTGGAGAACCTGGGCATATGAGAAGAGTTTGTCCCACCCGCTCTTGGTTTACCTCCAAAGCATCAAACTAGAGTAGTGGTACCAGCAGGTACTGGTAATATTGACAGAGGCCATCCACAAGGAGGTCGATGTAGGAATCAGCGAGGTCGTGGAGGCCGGGGACATGGTAATATAGGTAGAAGAGCAGTGAAACCAGGCAAGGAGACCGCCTGTCATGATGACTAGGCTCAATGTTATGCCTTTTCGGACAAGACCGAAGTTGAGACGTCTGATGCAGTGATCACATGTACTATTTTTGTTTGTGACCGGACGACTACTGTTTATTTGATCCGGTTTCTACTTATTCATATTTCTCAGTTCAATTTGCCTTGGGATTTGATATGGTTTCTGATGTACTTAATGCCCCCATCTATGTTTCTACCCGAGTTGAAGAGTCTGTCATAGTCACCTATGTCTATCGTACTTGTGATGTCTTGTTTATGGGTTTCCAAACTTAGGCTGATTTGGTTATTTTTGTAACACCTCATAAAAATTTTGAGCTAAGACTTGAACCGTTCTTCGTATTGAGTGATACTTTACCAAGAAATTAAAAATTTCTTAATTATTAAATTTAGGTGACAAGATTTAGCACCTTGAGTATCAAAAAAGAACTAATTGAAATAGAAAAATATGAAATTTGGACAGTTAAGCTAAGTATAAGCTTTAGGTCAACTTCAAACGATCATAACTCTTAGTACATGATGAGTTAGGTGTTCTACAAGATACCATAAGAAAAATCATTGAATTATCTTTCCAACGCCACCAAATTTGCTAAGTTTTTGAGTTAGGATGAGTGAGATTGACATTTTGAAGTTAGGTTGTCCAGTTAAGGAAAGTTAGCCGAAATTAGTGAGGGGTAATTTTGGTCCTTCCCTTACCCAATCCGATTTAATTCGTTTTTAGTAATATTTTAGGGGTCTAATCCTTTTATGTTAAGTTTTATAATCCAAATATACATCAAGGGTTTTAGTTGAGAGTTCAAGAAGAGACAAGAAGAAAAAAGAGGAGAAAAGAGGAAAGGATGAAGGCGTTCGTCGACATTCTTGAGTTTAATTGCGAATTTTTGTCATGGGTTTAATCCTAAGAGGTATGTAAGCTTCCATAGTGTTGGGTTAGTTCACCCACACTCCAAACATATTATTTTCAACGTAATTTCATTCTCAAAAAGTTGAAGGATTTAAGTTCTTGATAGGTATTCTTGAGGTTCATTGTAGATTTTGTCTTGTTGGGGTTTGATGATTTCTTGAGATGAAATTGATTCTTTGGAGTCTTTTTGTGTATTAGTGTTTACTTAGGTTGGGTAATTGAATCTAAGGAAAACTTGAGAATATAAATCAATTAAAAGCGATTTGGGGTCAGAAAACGAGAGGCGAAATTCACCCAGAGCTTGCCTGGGGAGGGGCTGGCGCGGCGTGCCCCAGAAACACCCAGGGGGCTGGGGCGGCGCGCCTACAGTGTGGCCAAATTTAGCCTCTGATGTCAGAGGCTGGAACCCCGCGCCCGAAATAAGCCAGGGTCGCCTGCCCCCACTTTTTTTCCGTCGGTTGTCCCGTTTGAACTCATTTAAAGTGTATCTTCAATCCTTTTAATTCTAAAAACATTAAACTACTTATAAACACTTAGAAATCATTCATAAACTTGAATTACCAATTCAAATTCAAGGTAAAGTTAAGATTAAGTTTTGAGAGTTCTTTCGAACTTTTTGAAAGAGTCTCTTCGAGTCCTTTTGAGGAGTCTTCTACAACTTATAGTAACTTGTTTCAAGACTCGAGCAAGTGAGTATAAGGATGAAGAGAATTTATTTACGAGTTTACCTTTTTATCATTATATTTTCCATGTTATAAACCAAAACTCTTGAATTCATAATTCACATTCAAGAGAGAGTTAAGAGAAGAGTACAAGAAAGCCCTTTTGAGTTCAATTGTGAATCTTTTGAGGTAAACTATTGATTTGAACTAAGTTTTGAGGAAGTAAGTAAGAGAATGAGAATATTTTTATACATGGGTTCCATCTAGTTACTTAGACCTTCGAGACGAGTTGTTCATGCCCATAACTTTCGCATGAACTCCATAAATAGAGTATCATTTAGGGGATTAGTATCTCCAAGTTCCAAGTCTTTAGTATTGAATTCCTTATTCCTTTTGAGATTATATTCCTAATCATGGGACTATTAAATGTTACCCATGAAATCCTTGAGATGAGTAGTATATGCCCATAATTTTGCATGAACCCTATAAGTGAAAAAATCTTGAGATAAGAAGTGTCTTCGAGTCCTTAAGTTGAGTAGTTTATGCTCATAATTCCGCATGAACCCTCTAAGTCGAACTTCATGAAATCATCCGTAACTATGATATCATAAACCTTGAATCCATAATCCAATTCAAGGAAATTTAATATCAAAGTCAAAGGAGTTAAGAGTTAAGTCTAGAAGTTAAGAAGCAAGTCAAAATAAAGTTTCTTAAAGTTTTCAAGAGTCTTTACTAAACGTTTTAACTTCCTTTTAAGGATCAAGTTTCAATTCAAGTAAAGAGCAAAGAGTTGAAGATCTTCCTTCAAAGTAATATAAGGGAACTAAGTATTCTCTAAGACTTGAGTTCATTTCTGAAAAGTTATAAGGGAAATAAGTATTTCCTAAAAGTTTATAAATGTTTTTCACATTTAAGTTAAGAGGAAACTAAGATTTCCAAAAGAGCTTTGAGCAAGAAAAGGGAAAAGTTGAGCAAATTATCTCAACCCAATGAACGAAAAGTTATTTTAAAAGCATGAGATAAAGTATATTTTGGGAGTAGTATTGAGAACCGATGTGGGGATAAGAGTTCATTTTAACTCAATTCTCCATGTAAACCATGTGGCCATCATGGGTATTAAGGTGTCATACCTTTTACATGATCACGTAAGTTAAGCTAGTGGATCCACTAAGTTAAGGAGTTCTATGTGACGCCAAAGTATAGGACAGTTCTAGAAGCGTGGGCAAGCCGATGTATCACCACTTAGGCTCATAGTGGTGGTTGTCGGTTAGAGAATCTCCCACAAAAACTACACACTCACTCACGGCGCGTCTGAGGCTTATTTAACCTATGACTGTAATTTATTTTATTTTCTATTCTTCTTCCTCATTTTCAGCTAGTACATCTTCTTACATCTTCTCTCTCAAAATTTTCCAAAAAATCCATCAAAGACTTCTTTCAACCTTCTATTGATATAAGAAAGGAATTGAAATATCCCCCGGCATAATCAGATATATTACTTTCTTATATAAGTAAAGTTGAGTTTGTTATTTTATTTTCTTTAACGAACTAAGTTGTTTTTACTGTTTTATAATGCTTGTTATATATAGCATGTGTATTATTGCTTTATATTGAGTTGAGTATCCATAGTCGAGTATCATATCTTTGAGTTCAGTATTTAATCTCTGAGTTGAGTATCTTATCCTTGAGTATGCTGAGTTGAGTAAGTTGAGTAGTTTGAGTATTCCTTGAGTTTCAAGTTTTAGAAGAGGTAAGTATGTTTCCAATTTTTTTATCAAGTATCAAGCTTATGTTATGCTTTAGAATTTCCCTTACATGCTTGTACATTTCAAGTACTGAGCCATTTGTCCTGCATCTTCTCACGATGCAGACACAGGTATTCGGGATCATCAATAATTCGTTGATACATCCGAGAGTTCGAATTAGCTATGGTGAGCCTCCTTTCTTCCGGAGGATTTCATTTACTTTTCAGTTTAGTCAGAATGTCGTGGGTCTTGTCCCAACTTCCATCTTTATCAGTTAGAGGCTTCATAAATAGTCATTATAGTTGAGGAGTCTGTATTATCATTTATTTTATTAAATATTTTAAAGACTAAAGTTGCCTTTTATGGCGAGTTGTATATATTTAATTATACAGAGTTTTCTTTGGACTTTAATTTGTATTTAAGTTTTATGAACTTTTATTTCAGTTTTAAGCTTTGTATGCTTAAGTTAGTCTTTCGCTTGTAGTAAGCCAGGATGAGGGTTCACTTGGGTACCAGCAATGGTTCTTGAGTGTCGGCCACGTCCAGGGTGTAGACTCAAGTCGTGACCATTTTAGATATGACTGACTTTGATATATTTTAGGCATGAGTTGGTTATCCCTCTATTGTGTTGTGATTAACTGTAATGCTAAGTCTGTGACTCTAGTGTTCCAGGTAGGGAAAAGTTAGAGTGGGAAGGGGTGTACAAGCCTAATCGATCTAAGGTCATATCCTTCATTCGGTCTAGGAAACTAGAAGCACAGGGGTGTTTGGCATATTTTGCTCATATTCGGAATGTTGAGGTTGAGTCTCCCGCTATTGAGTCTATTACTGTAGTGTCTGAATTCACAGAAATGTTTCCTACAAATTTTTCTGGTATGCCTCCGGATAGAGATATAGATTTTTGCATTGACTTGGAATCGAGCACTCACTCCATTTTCATCCCTCCGTATCGTATGATCCAGTAGAATTGAGAGAGATTAAGGCTCAAATCTAGGAACTTCTTGATAAAGGGTTCATTCGTACTAGTGCTTCCCCGTGGAGTGTTATTATCTTGTTTGTTATGAAAAAGATGGTGGTATGAGGATATGCATATAGACTACAGACAGTTGAGTAAGGTAATCATTCAAAACAAGTATTTGTTGCCTCGGATGGATGATCTTTTTGACCAATTTCAAGGTGTGTTAGTTTTCTCTAAGGTTGATCTAAGGTTTGGTTACCATCAATTAAAGATTAGGTCTGTTGATGTATCCAAAATGACATTCATAACCCGATATGGGCACTACGAGTTTCTAGTGATGTTGTTTGGGTTAACAAATGCGCCAACAACTTTCATGAGTTTGATGAATGGTATGTTCAAACCATTTATGGATTCTTTTGTTATCGTCTTTATTGATAACATTTTGGTGTATTCAAAGAGTAAGGAAGAGCATGCTGACCATCTTCACATTGATTTGGGTGTCCTTAGGAAGTAAAAGTTGTATGCCAAAATTTTCAAGTGTGAATTCTGGTCGGGTTCAATTTCTTTTTTGGGGCATGTAGTTTCAACGGAAGGGGTAATGGTAGATATCCAAAATATTGAAGCGATTACGAATTGGGTTCTGCCCAACAGACTGAAGTTAGGAGTTTTGTGGGGCTCGCTAGCTACTATCGTCGACTTGTGAAGAATTTTGCTTCCATCGCTACGCGTATAACAAGGCTGACCAAAAATGAAGTTCCTTTCGAATGGAACCTCAACGAAATAAAATTGGAGAGATTTGTGAGTGATTTAAGAGAAAAAGTGCAAACTTTGTTGAAACTAGAACCCTTTGCTTGGACCCGCAATGCTTCAGTAGTTCTGTGTGAATGAGGTGATATTGTCGATTGAATTGATTTTGGAATGAGATGAATTTGATTTCGGGGGGAGGGGGAGGGGGGTCATCTATGTGGTAGTTGTAACGATCAAGTAAGTGGAAGAAGTGGG
Source organism: Solanum sitiens (assembly GCA_016801875.1). NCBI lineage: Eukaryota > Viridiplantae > Streptophyta > Magnoliopsida > Solanales > Solanaceae > Solanum > Solanum sitiens. The sequence goes on from JABWTJ010000112.1 coordinate 859,817, forward strand.
CGGAAGTATGGGAATTTTTTTAATTGAAATGGGTTTTAAAGGTATTGACTGGCGGGTCGGGTTGATCACCATTTCTCAAGACTGCATTTTACGACACCATTCACGATCCATATAAGACTACCCGGATTATGGAGTGGTTTCATGCATTGAGTTCTGAAACAAAAATGATTTAAAAACAAACATGAGACCTACGAACACTATATACTGACTGTGATTGTTTCTACGGCTCAAAAGATGGTTTGTAGATCTAAATCTGCAGTTGTTCATTATGCCTTGTTTTCTACGAACAACATTTACGTCCCTAAACTTAACTATGACTCATAAATAGGTCTCATAGAAAAGGCATGCATGTTAATTTTTTATCGGAGTTCTACAAGTGATATTCATGAGTCATGGAGAGAACCACAACTTTTAAACCCTACACATAGAAACTCACTTACCTTGATATTTTCTAGATTCTTTCTCTCATCACTTGCACACTTCACATCCATTAGTTTTTTTTTAGTTTTTTTTTTTACTTTTCTTGAGTTATCTCCCAAGTAGCACTTGATTTAACTTTGTGGCACGGCGTAAGTTCTTTGGTTACTAACACTTCATCTTGATAGTAACCTTTTGATACTAGGATTTGTAGGGTCCTTCCACCTTAGTGAACCCTTGCATGAAAAATTTAGACATCGTATCTTCACTTGTAAAAACGTTACTCCATTATTAAACTCTAATAAAAGAAAGAATTCACGATCTTTTGATTATTTTGACTCTTGCTTATTCGTATTTCTACCCTTGTTTTTACTTTTGTTCTTTAGTATAATTATGCTCTCTTGTTTATTTTTGTTCAAATGATCTAGCCGGAAAAAAGAAAGGAGTTGTATCTTATTATGTGTTTAACAACATTTTTATAAATTTTACTATTATTGCAAACACTATTCAACCATCTTAATTGAAGCATTGTAGGACTCTAATCTCAACATAGCATAACGTGAGAACTCTCAAAGATTCTCAGACTAGTTTTGCTTGAATTAAGGTCATATAATCTGGTAATATGCATATGTGCTTTGCAAGTGCTAATATGCAAGTTTGTTGAGAATATATCTCAGGATATTACAGAAATAAAATAGTTAGCTACTTTTAGAATTTTCAAATTATATTATTAGAGTCTTATGTGACTTGAATTTAGGAGTTAATTCTTTTTATTTCTTATTTGAATTTTACTGATAAGTTATATATGTATTTTTCTATTTTTAGTTAGGAATTATATCTATAAATGTAAGTCTCTGAATTATTAATAAAATAATTCTCTTTGACAATACTTCATTATTTTTTCCCTCAAAATTTCCTCTTTTATTTTCCAAATTTCTTTATTATAAAATCAACAATTGGTATTTAGAGTCTTCTTCTTGAGGGACATGTGAGTACAAAAATGAATTTCAAAAATAATTTTGCACGGATGGCTCCTCTTAATTTTTATGGTGAAAATTATCAACTATGGATTGTGAGAATGAAAACCTAGTTGGAGGCTCTTGATCTTTGGAAAGATGTGGAAGAGGATTATGAAATTAATCAACTGTCAAATAATTTCATCGTGACCTAAATCAAGAGTCACGAGGAAAAGAAAACCATTCAGTCCAAGGCAAAAGTAACTTTGTTTGTTGTTGTTTCGACAATTGTTTTCATGAAAATCATGACTTTCACATCACCAAAAAAAATTTGGAATTATCTGAAGAAAGAATATGTTGAACATGAAAAAATACGAGGAATGAAGGTATTAAATTCAATGAAGGAATTCAAATTGCATAGAATAAAAGAGTTAGAAATAGACAAGGAATATTTTGACAAATTGCTTGGTATTGTCAATAAGGTAAGATTGCTAGGTACTGAATTTAAGGATACAAGAGTTGTTGAAAAAAATTCTTATTACAGTTCCCGAAAGGAATTAAGCATGTATGAGACAAGATTTGTCCAAAATTATCTTGAAAGAATTGTTAAATTCTTTATAGGCACAAGAACAAAGGAGACTTATGAGACAAGATGACATGGTTGAAGGGGCATTAGTAGTCAGTCACAAAACACAAAGCAAGGGTAATATTTTGAAAATTATCCACTTTGTCAGCACTGTGAAAAAAATGGACATCCTCCATATAAATGTTCGAAAAGACTAGATGCATAGTGCAAAATCTGCAAATAACTTGGTCATGAAGTCGTAATTTGCAAATTCAAATTTTAGAAGAAGAAACAGTTGTCCAACTCACTATTGAAGAAAAAGAAGACCACTTATCTGTGGCAACTTGTTTTTCAACCAAAAGAATCTGATTTTTGGATGATTGACGGTGATTGTACAAACCACATGACATATTAAAGATTTAAAAAAAAAAGAGTTCATTCCTATGAAAATAAAAAAGTCGGAATTCGGGATGGTGATTGTATTCTTGCAAAAGGAAAATGATATGTTGCAAAGAAAATAAATTCAGGTAAAAAAATAAATTCAGGTACAAAAATAATTTCAGATGTTCTTTATGTACCTGATATTGATTAAAGATTGTTTAGTGTTGGTCAGTTAATAAAAAAATTATTTAAATTATTATCTGAGGACAAATATTGTCGAATCTTTGATTCCACTAAGCAAGAAATTTACAAGTTGAAATGGGAGGTAAGAGCTTCTCATTTTAGTCCAACAAAAGATGCACACAAGTCTTGCAAGACAAGAGATGAATTGACAGATTTGTTCATAAGCTCATAATCTACAATTCATGATCCAAGAAGGAAGGTTGAAAATATGTCTGAGGACATTGGAAAATAAAACAGTTAGCTACTTGTAGGATTTTAAATTATATAATTAGTGTCCTATGTAACTTGAGTATGAGAGTTAGTTCTTTCATTTGTTATTTGAATTTTACTGATAACTTAGTAATATATTTTTCTATTTTTAATTAGAAATTATATCTATAAATGTAAGTCTCTGAATTATTAATATAAATCTCTTTGACAATACTTCAATTTTTTTTCTTATTTCTTATTTTCTTTATTAAAATACCAACAAAGCTCATGAATAATTTATTATATTTTGATTAGATCAAATAAAGTTCCTATGACAAACTACTTCTTTTCAATTTTTAAAACTTTTGCTTGAAAGATATATAAGTAAGAGAAGGAGATATTAATCAATGAATCCTTTCTCCACTTCTCGTTTTGCATGAATGTAAAATGATATGGGAACAAATACCATTAAAGAAGAACTATAAATCTCAACTTCAAGCATTTTGTGAATCACTATTAGGTTCAGCTTCTACAAAGTACTTCTTCACTCTCTGCTGAGCAATTAATACCTGCAAGAGACATTTTGTTAGAATAAAAATAATTAGTATCCTACATTTCTATTTATATGTCATTCTTACAAAAAATAAATATTTTTTAATATTTGTTATTTCACAAAATCAACGCATAAATAATACTATTCTTTCTATTTTATCCTTTTGAGTTGTTAGCCTTGAAAGTATGAATTTGACCAACATAGTAATTTTTCTTGGTTTCATACCCGATGTCTAGAGTCCACACTGAAGCCCTGACTAAATCTAGATCGTGCACTACATGGCTCATTCGGGGAGACACTCCCAACATGATTTTTTCCATACCAGGGCTCGAATCTGATACCTATGATTAAGGGTGAAGCAATCTCACCACTACACCACAACTCATGTTGGTGAAAACTAAGCAATTAATTCATATTCATCAAATTAATTAATCAAAATAAATTAAGTTTATGTTCATTTATTGAAAACTCAACTTTAATAAAATACTAAATAAAGGTATAATGATAAAGTTACCTAGTTTCTTAAGGGATATGCAACTTAAAATAGTGACAATTAAATAAGAACGGAAGAAGTATTTAGTCGGTAGCTATAGCATTAATTGGTAACTTAAAATGAAGAAATACCTGTTTGTCCCAATCAGTTCTGAGAGTGATGACAAGTAACACTACAGTTTGTGCCAATACACCAAAGAGCATTCCAATCCAAACACCCTAAATATGATATTAAAAGGACAAATAACCCTCAGTCAAAAGTAGAAAACCATAAAAAGAAAAAAGAAAAAGTAGAGAGAAATGAGCAACTTACTCTAACTTGCAGTTTGAAAACATAACCAAGTACAACTCCAACTGGAATGCCAACCAAGTAGTAACATCCAATGTTCACATATGCTACTATACTCTGCCATCCAGCTCCAACAGCAACACCTGTAGCAAGTTGTGACATCAAATCTTCTATGTTTACATTATCATATTATATAGAATCAAGTCTATGAATCAAACAAGTTACCAGAGAGAACTGGTTGAACACTGTTCAAAAGTATAGAAAATGCTAATAAAGGAGATAAGCGGTCAACTTCTTCAGCCACGTCTTCACTTTCTGTGAATATATAGGCCAAGCGTCCGCGCAAGAAAAGGAAGAAGAGAAACAGGATGAAGCCAATAACAAATGAGGTCATCACTATTGTCAAGATTGAAAACCTTGCTGCTTTCGCACTCCCTCTTCCCAGCTCGTTTGATACACGTACACTAAAAAAAAAATAGTTTTGTGAACATGAATGACAATGAAAAAGAAAAATAATCTAAAGAAGTAGAGATGTGGTTAGTACCATACTGCAGCTAAGAAACCAAGTGAAATCATCATTTCCCAACCATTGATGTTAAGACTGAGAAAGTGAATAAGATGAGCGATGTAAAACGTAAAGGAATGTGCTTAATGAAATTAGAGAGGTTGAGTAGATAGCTACCATATAGCAAGAGCATCAATCTGAACCATAGCATTTTTTAAGTTTCCTGTAAGAAGAATGAGTATAGTGTTGTACCAGAGTTCAAGGCTGTCAAAAAGAATAATTTTCATCAAATAAAAACAAACTAAACTGTTATGGAATGGAATGGAATGGAGTGAAATGTCGTCATCTCACCAGAGCATGGCACCTGAAGAGAAAGAAAGCTTGATAACAGGCCAGAGATCCTTAAAGGCCAAAGATGTAAATCCCTTCCATGTTTCTTTACAGCCTCCAGAAGTCACATATATGAACTGACCAATATTAGGTAGCCAATATGCCAAGAGTGTAGACGTCATAGCGCCAGTCATTCCAAACTTGAATTTGACCGTTAAAAGCCAACAGAGGAAGATATGAATGGCAAGAGTACATGCTGCTAAGTAAGTAATAATCATGTTCTTACTTTGTGCTTGTAAGAACATTTGGCATGTATATGATGCAATGAAGGAATAAATCACGGGTATTAACCATAAGGAAATAACTCCTGCCTCTTGAGCTATAGCTTCTTCCTGTCCTAAAGCTCTTAAAATAGGAGTTTTGAAAATAAAGATTGGTAAAAGCAGAGTTCCTGTTATAGTCAAGACAATCCATGATCTTTGAAGATATATGCCTAACATGTGATACTGTTTAGCACCATATGCTTGTCCACAAAGTGTTTCCAATCCACTTGCCATTCCTAAGATAATGCCATTCCCAAATCTGAGGAGGACAGTGATGACAAGGGCGTAGGCTGCAAGTTCGATAGAACCAATGTGACCGATGAATGCCTGGCTAATCACATTTACTCCAAACGTAGAGAATCTAGTAAAAATGGCAGGAGCAGCTATCACCCACATTTTCTTCCACTCTATCAATATCTTCTCCTTAATCTTCTCTTCCACTTGAACTTTACTCAAAAGCTTCTCACTAATATCATCACCTTCCATTTTTAATTCCTCTGCAACATGTATATATTTTCCATATGAAAAACATCCTTACAAGGATGACACAAACTAAAGTATGAATTCTTTCAAATTTCTACTCATACAAAATCAGGATTATTTTCTTTCAATTTTGTGGTTTGATTCACAAAACTAATTTATGAATTTGGACATTCAATCTTTAATCTTCTAAAATTAACGTATTGATATTTGAAAACTACGTAAAAAGTATTATATGTCTAAATAGTTAACAATTCAAAATATGTAGAAAGGATATAGAGAAAATCATGATCAAAGAAAAAAATATCATGTCTCTCCAGATACTCTATTTGTTTCATACTACTTGGCTTATGTTAACGTGGCACAACCCTTAACAAAGCTTTCATTACTAAATAAACTTTATTAGTTATATTATAGAACTCTAAAATTGACCATTAAGATTTTATATAATATTTAATTAACACTAAGGATAGAAAAGAAACAATATAGTAAAACTTTTTTTTATATTCTAAACTAAACAAATCAAATAATATCAAACAAAGGAAGAAAAGAGTAACTAACACAGATAGAAGAGAGTACAATTTTTAATTATTTTATTTTTAAAAAGTAGGTGAATTTATTAAATACGAACCACCGAAATTAGGAGTCCTTTGATAAATAGTTAGACTTATAAATATTTAATAATATAGGGATTCGTTATGAGGAAATTTTAGGTATACATACATTAGTTATGTATTTATCATTTGTCAACCAAAACTCATTAACTTTTAAGAAAATTATGCAACTAGTCAAAATTAGCAACTTAGTTATGAAAAATAGCTACTATTTAAAAATATTATATAAAAAAGAAACATTATGTTATTTTTATAGCAAACTGTTATCCTCTCTCCCTTGCTTCTCCTCCCTCTCTCTTGTTCTCTCCTCTCTCGCCCTATCTCTCTTTGTACCCTTCCCCTCTCTCCCTTACCTCTCCTCCCTCTTCTCGTTCTCTCCTCTCCCCCTCTCACTCTCTCCCCCCCCCTCTCTCTCTCTCTATATATATTACTCTCTCATGTCAATAAGAAGAAATTCCTTCAAATGTACCATGTATCAATTGTATTCAATCAAATATATGTGTGAGTTTTGTATTTTTATTTCAATTGTATTCGACAAACTGTATTTTGTATTTTTGTATCAATTGTATTTGTATTTGTACAAATAAAGTATGTATTTATCCTCTCTGTCAAATGTATTTGTATCAAATCAAAGAGAGGATGAATACGGTTGTATTCGTTGTACTTTGAATACAGTTGATACAAACTAAATAAAAAAATACAATGCAGAATAAATACAAAAACATAATTCGTTGTATTTAAAATACAATTGGTACAACATACAATTCTATTTCCTCCCACTCTCTTCTTAATATGTATTCATTTTGATACAAATCAGTTTGTATTTGTATTTTTTTCTCCAAAATAAGGAAGAAGAAAAAATACACGCTCTCCTCTTTCTCCTAGATCTGCTCGCCTCTCTGCTCCCTCCTCTAATATTTTGCTATTATTCATAATTAAGCAAATTATAGCTATAGAGTATCCAATGTTTGCTATTTTTGAAAGTTTTTCTTAATTTTATATATGGATAACTTATTTCCTATAAAGTTATAAGAAAATTAATACAATAATTTGTGTTTTTTTAGCTACCAAAAGGGAATTATCCTTGGTTAACGAGGGAGTTGAGATTAACTTTGGCTCAATTATATCTCTATTATATTAACTTGGTTAAAATATCATTATTTCATACGAAATTTAAGGGAGAGTCTATTTAGACCTACACTACAAGAAAACTGTGAATTACATGAGAATTTTTTTAGGGATTAGTATGAAAATTCGCAGGAAACTTATTTTTCTACAAAATTTTTATACTAATTCCCAAGAAAATCCTCATGTAATTCTCAGTTTTCTTGTAGTGCTATACGCATACATCAAAGGCATATTTAGTTTCCTAACTGCAATTATGCAACAATTTGTGAAGTACTGTAGTGAATTTTTTCATCAATTTAAGACATCATATACATAAATTTTAAGCCCATTTTAAAGCAATCTAACAAGTTATTTTATGCAATTTAAATTATAAGTTATAGATACAACAACAATAATATATCATAATATAAAGGAAATAATTCATCACTACACTTTAAACACCAAAATACCTTAACATTCCATAAAATCATCAAATAAAAAATACAGTTACATCGCATTAAAATAACATAATTAAACCCCTTGCTTCAAATCACGTCTTTACATTCCACCAAACCACGTAATGTCATTATATTCCGTCAATTCCGAACATTTAATTAGTCTTTTTTAATTAAAGACAATTTTTTATTAACTTTAATTAAGGATGATTAGACAGTTTTTTCTTAATTTTTTAAAAGGATTATTTTTTAAAAAAAAATATTACTATATGAAATATTGTGCAATATTAATGTCATATAAGTTCAATCAATCAGTTGACAAAGTGATGAGACTAGGAGTCTCAAACCTGATAAACGATGTCAAATTCCAAAATCTCCTAGGTCATATTATTTTAGTTATTGTATTTTTATTTTGAACTTATATATAGTAGGAGTGATAATTATCCGAATATTAAATTTATGCAATCCTATTTAATTTGATGTTATCTTTTAATCACTCATAAATAAAACAAAATTAAAAAAATTAAATGTTTTCTGAAAAAAGAAATAATATAAAAGGAGGTATGATTTGGATAAGTTTAGAAGAGAAACGTGTGATGTCATGAGAAAGGGAAGAAAATAAATTATAGATATAAAATTGAGATAGCACGTGGATTGTTTACTTACACAGATCTAACAAAAATCAAAGTTATCTCCTCCTCCCAAACATTCCGATAGAATCGAAATGATACAGACAAAATTAACATGATTTCTATACGAAGATGACGAGCCCGAATCAATAAACTAGTTTAATTTTTATACAAAAAACAATATATATATATAAACGATTAAGTATGTAATTCATGGAAACAAACATGATGAATGAGAAAAGGTAATTAAGAGAAGAAAGAAAGAAAGAAAGAAAGAAAGAAAGAAAGAAAGAAGAAGCAGCAAAGAAAGAGAAAAGCTACAGTACTTACGGTTAATTTAGGAGAGTTTTTCCGTTTCTCAACCTTTTCCACCTTATGCCTAAACTTAAATAAAAGTCATACAAAGCATGTTATCATATAAGTATGTTTTTTTAACACACAAATGTGTTGGTATCAATAAATTCCACAAAATAATATTACTCTTCCTCCTCCTTTTCACTTTTATTCATCACAATTTAATTTGGTATCTTTCTTAAGAAAATAATTAATAATATAAATATTTTACAACTAAATAATGTTTTAGAAATTGATTTGGAAAAATAGGTATTTAATACAGAGTTTTAATATTCTTTTATTATTATTTTTTTCCAATGTTACAGCGAAGCCAAACTTGCAAACCATGAAACACTGGGTGGAAGCATTTAATATCATGTTTATTAATCTACTAAAAATAGCACAATACACTATTATTAATCTACTATAAATAGACCTTCATCTATTATGAATTTCTTCATTGTTGGGTTTTACGAAGATATATGTACTAAAACTGAACTGATACAGCCCAAAATTCAAATACACAAGCCGAGCAAGATGGTGTTTTAATTATTTATATATAAAAAAAATGCAAGATCTATGCATATTTCACAATATACTTATGTATCTATCTTACAATCTCAAAAAAAATTGAATTTTGAGTTATAACAAATACCATGGCATATATTTGATATAGCTATTTTTAATTTTTTGTGTATCTAATATATAGCAATGTTATTTATCAAATACATGTATATCTAAGAAGTATCGGTATTTGTGTTATATCATATACATGTATATTACATATGTTCTGCCGTGTATCAGAATTACTTACATAACTCGTATCTGACCTAATATTAACAACCTAATATTAACAACAACGTTTGTGTCATACTTATTAGTTTAATATATCATAATTATCTCATATACAGTTTAAAGGAAATATGTTAAATAATGTATCTGACATAGTTAGACTAAATTATATATGATATAATAGAAAAAGAAATTGTATTTGAACTACCTTATATCATAATGTATCATAAACAAGTTAGAAAATGTATCTGAATTAGTTAGGCAGCGTATCTATAATAGTTTCTTATTCGTACTATGTATCTGAACCACAATCGACTATGTATCTGGATTTAGATATTATTAGAAATAAATGTTGTGACATATCTCAATAAAATAATGATATCGACCATTTTGAACAAAAAATATCGAAGTTATTCAAAGAGAAGAAGAAGTGTAAAATCTTTTGAAACTCGAAAAAAGAAGAAGAAGAGTTTAGTTATTTTTCGAAGTTGCGATATGTCAGAATATTCCATAACTATTACAACCGTGAACTCCTTCTTAATTTATGATTGTCAGTTATCATCCTTAATTAGATAAACTTAATTATATGTATCTGGCTAACATGCATAGATCCTGGATACATGTATCTAGATACGATAGTTTCATGTATTCGCGGTGAAAAATATGGTAGGATTTGTAATTATGCAAACTGAAAGAAATAGAGGTAAATAGGTACTAAACTAGTGGGATTTGTGTTATTTACCCAAAAACAAATTGACAGCAACACTAACATATATATATATATATATATTTTGCTTCTAATTGTTAGGGAAAAGGGTCTAAAAATATACCAATTTTGGTCGAAATGTTGTTACGATACCAAACTTTATGGGAGGACCTTTTACCCCCTACACTATTTAATAGTGTATTTTAAAAGTATATATGTGCCCACATGGACACATCATTATTTATAATAATGCAATATGTATGATGTCCACGTGGACACATTTATACCTTTAAAATACACTATCAAATATTGCATGGGGATAAAAGGTCCTTTCCAAAGTTCGATATTCTTACAGCAATTTCGGTCAAAGTTTGGATATATTTCAGACCTTTTCCCCTTGATTTATTATTAAGTATTAAAATGTAATTATTTAGCTAATTTAATTTATTAATCTTTAACTTTTTTTTTTTGGTTTATATTTATTTGAAGATATAAAAGTTTAAAGGAAAAGTTTTGTTCTCTCTTCAAATTGAAAACCATGTCCGTCTTCTTCTTCAAATATAAACATCCCTCGTCAAGCGCCTTGTTGTTGCTTCTTTCTTCGTCTAGATTTGACTTATCAACTCGATAATTTCATAATTCATATGTGAGGTGGTAATTCAAGTTTTTCGATTTGCAAGGTATTTGTGATTTGATAAAGGCATTTATTGAGCCAAATTTTGTGAAAACTTATTCACTTGTTTATTTACTTGTGACGTTGATTCCTATTTTACATGTTGATACAAAAATTTTGAAGAGATCATTTTTATATCCGAAGCACATAAAAATGAAGTGTGAAATAATATTAGTGATCAATCTTTAAATGATTGTTGAATATGTTACATAGAGCGTAATCTATTTGTAAATGTAGGTAGTGATGATTGATGCCATCATTGTCTGTTTTCAGAATATGAAACTCGTCGATATAATTGTAAATGTGTGATATTAGTAATATTATTGAATTTTGAGCTTTATTCACTTCAAGATCTTAGTCAAATGTGGAGTGCAAATTTGTGTTCGTATAAATAAATTATCATCTTATTACTGCTTGTATTTTATTGTTGGGTTTGTCATATAGATCGAAAAGATGAGTAATTTGATTCAACGCCTAAATTGATTCAATCGATGAATTTACTTGGCACGCAGAGACTCTAAATCCTGGATCCGCCTCTAACTATTACATCCCAGTTTGTGCATGAGACTTTAAAGCTTCGAAAATCTCATCGAGAGCTTTTCAACGATATGTAGATCATAATTTTTGGATAAATAATTTGTGAGATATTGAAATTTAAATTATAGGATTTTATTTTTACAAATTTAAACCCAAGAATTCAGTAATTTGTGGTTCGTGCAATTTTTTGAAAAAATTGAGCTGGTAATCTCTTACCCATATATTTATGAACAAAACGGTACAATCAATTATGATTTAATCGAAAATTTGGATAGAATTTAAAGGAAAACTCCGTTAGAATTTCTCTAGAAGAAACTCATCAATTTTTTAATCAAGTGGATCGATCATTGAATGTTTTACTTTGATTTGATGGTTTATATTAATCCTAAGATAGTTTAAAATGTAAACCAATTATTTAATCGAAGATATTAATCGAAAAATATGACTTTGATAAAAAAACAAATTAATTGGTGACCTGCCAGAGAAAAAAGAAAAGAAACAATGATTATTTTCTCAAGTTTGTCATTTTAGATGATCTTTTGAGCAATTAATACTTAAAATCAACTCTAAAATATTTGTAGGATAAATTTAGTGCATTGATGAACCAAGATAGACTAAAAATTGAGGAAAAAACCATTTGGTTGCATTTTGACTCGCTTATTAGCAAATTGTGTCAAGTGGGTCAAAAGGATGAGCAATCCTAGTTGCTGGCAAAACCCAATCTTAAGGTCAATACCCTACTCGACTCTTGGTTGTTTTATGCTAGATATGCTAGTCCTGACCACATTAAAGTGTACCATTCTTTGAAACAATCTACTGAGTATTTTCTAGAACTACAGTAAGAAATTGATTCATAGGAGGAAACTTCAATGAAGTACTCCAGTCAAGGGATAAACTTGGGGGCGAAGAGGCATTAACAACAAAAAATCAGTTATCTATAGAAGTGCATTAACCAATGCAAAATGATAGACCTAAATTTCAAAAGGAATAAGTACACTTGGACTAACAAGAGATACAAAGCCACTATAATCTTATCCTCAAAAGACTTGATAGGTGCAAGGAAAATAGCTCCTGATTTCTTCTATATCAAAACCCAAACACAACCCATCTACTATGTATCCACTCTGATCATTCCTCTCTTTTGGTCAATAGAATGCCCTTAAAATTAGAGTTCATGTGGTGTAGACAACCAAGCTTCAACTGCCTAGTTCATGACTCTTTCAGACAACTCAACTCTCTCACCAAATCCATCACACTTTTCCAATTAAAATAGAAATTTAGAACAAGAACACATTTTAGAACATATTTCACAATATAAAAAGGATCCTTGCAAGAATTGATAAGATTCAGATGTCCCCCAACTATCCTCAGACCAACATCCTCCAAAATTTGGGGGAAAAACTTCTCTATAAGTATGACACTATGCTTGGATTTGAGGAAGACTTTTGGAGGACCAAGTATCGCATTAACTGGCCGAGTGAGGACAACTCAAATACCAGATTCTTCTATACGTCCACCATCAATAGAAGGCATCTACGACTGATCCAACATTGAGAACCAAGTCATAACCTTCTTATACAATCTTTATAAAACTAACAACATTTTGTCAAGTATAAACCACAAAATCTTTTGGCACGAGCCAAATACCCTAACAGACCAAATTGCCACATCCATGAAAAAGTGATGAGCTGGTATTTTACCAACTCAATAGACTCAAATTCATGAATTATTGTCATATTTTATGTCACGACCCGAGTCTACACTCCGACCATGACTGACACTCGAAGATCATTGTTGGACTCGAGCGAACCCTTATCCTGACTTATTTAACTCAGCGGAAGATTCTAACATTATTACAATGATCAAATGAACTTACTCAAATAACTAAATAATATAACTTAGAATGTTAAAAGAAATATCATTCAACTTGGCCAAAAATGACAACCCAAGTCTTTAAAATAGAATGTTAATGTAAAGACAAATGAACTTCTAACTGTCTATGAAGCCTCTAAACAACTGAGAAGGATGTTAGTACAATCCCCACAACATTCTAATGAACTAGACTAGAAAGCAAATAAAAGGGGTCCTCCGGAAGGCAAGGACGCTCACCAACAGACTCTGAATGCTCAAGCTGGATCAACGAGGCGCTGGATGATGATCCTGGTTACCCGCGTCTGCATCATAATACGATGAATGCCAACTGGCATTAGTACACTGAATGTACGAGTATGCAAGTTGGAATGCTAACAAACATAGGCTCAAAAGAGATTGTGAAAGAAACACTTACATTGGCTCTTCTCAACTCATGGATACTAAACTCAATATAAAGCAGTAAAACACATGCGATATATATACATATACATAAAGCTTATAAATCAACCGAAAACAATATTAGTTCGTTAAAGATAAAGCAATAACACACTTAACTATACACATTTAAAGTAATATAACTTTTGTGGGAGATTCTCTAACCGACAACCATCACTATGAGCCTAAGAAATGGTAAAACGTTTTACCTCACGTTGACGAGGACCATTCTATACCTTGCCATCGGTATATGACCTTACTTAACTTAGTGGATCCACTAGCTTAACTTAAGTGATCATCTAAAAAGTATGATTCTTTAATGCCCATGATAGCTACATGGTTTATGGAGACTTGAGTTAATGTGAACTCGCATCCTCATATCATTGCTCAATAATACTCCCAATAATATACTTAGCTCATATTTTTTTAAAATAACTTCTTTCTTTGGGTTGAGATAAGTACTCAACACTTAGCTTAAAAGCTCCCTTGGAATCGATGTTCCCTTTTCTTGCTCAAGACTCTTTTAAAAATCTTAGTTTCCTCTTATCTTAAATGTGAAAACATTTATAAATTCATTGGGAATACTTAGTTCCCTATACCTTTTGAGAAATGAACTCAAATCTTTACTCTTAGCTTAACTTAAAACTTTAAGTCTTAAAACAAAGTTAAAACATTTGTAAAAGACCTTGAAAACTTTGATGAACTTCACTTCCCTTCACTTGATTATTGACTTTGATCTTAACTCTTACTTGAATTGACTCTTAATTGATCCTTGAATTGAATTATGAGTTCAAGGATTGTGATTTGTGTTTGGAAAGACCTCATGATGTTTAGGAATGATTCTGAATAGCTAAACTTGAGAAAAGTTACGAAATCATCGTCTTGGAACAAGTCTGCGACGCAGAGATGCTCCTAAATAATTATTCGCAAAACTTAATTTTGAGACAGACGAGTCTGCGTCCTATACGGTACGCGGAGCAACTTTTGTTCACTAAGGAACATGTCTGCAACGCGGACCTAGTACCTGTTCCTTTATCTGACTTTTTCCTCTTCGTTTTCCATCCCCAATTCGACTAAACTCTACTATTGTTCTCAAATTCGTTTTAGATTCTGATACCCAACATACGTACTCAAGAACCTAAATCAAAATAACCCTAAAACACAACGTAAAGATCTCAGAAACTCCACAATTCAACCAAACTCAAGAACAACATTCAAATTAAAGAATTCATGTCAACAACATCAACTTTCAAACTCGTTTAGGACGAATTGCGCCGATCTAAACATGATTGGCGTGTGGATGAATGAACCTAACGCTATGAGAGACTCACATACCTTGTAGGATCAATTTCGTAGTGAATCAACAACTAAAATTGATCGTTCTTGGCAAAACTTGCTTTTCCTCTTCTCCTTTCTCTTGCGTTCTTTCTCCAAAATCCCTTACTCTATTTTTCAAAAACATAAACTGAACTAACTCAGTTTTGACCCCATTAATTTACTAAAAACAGATTTAATTAATTGGGTAAGGAAAATACCAAATTACCCTTTAAATTTTCTGATTGGACATTTCCTTAATTCAACAACCCAACTTCCAAAGGGCATAACTCACTCATCCGAACTCGAAATTTTGCGAACTCAGCGGCGTTGGAAAGATTGTTCCAAAGGATTTCCAACCATATCTGGCAGTAAACCTAACTCATACTTATCTAGAAGTTATAGCCGTTTGAATTTGATAAAAACTCACATTCACTTACTTACCAAATTTCCAGATTTTCAATTTATTTCCAAAAATAACTACTTCCAATTTCTAAACTTCCTTCTAGTTTCATTTTAGTTGCGAGATGTTACATTTTAATACTAATGAAGAGGATATTATGCCCTCGTTCTCTTGTATGCAGTCATTTTATAGAATTTTTTTGATAGATTTGAAGTTTAAAATCAGTGAAGCACACTAATGAAGGAACTGGCGTCCCGCAAGATCTGACAGACATTTCACCAACTTGAATAGAGTAAAGCTACTTCAGTACCGGCACTATAATTGACTTGGTGCAATGCTCGATCGATGATTCACTAATCCCAGAGCAACGGACCTGTGAGAATCGAAGGTCGAAGCGAGGAAGTGACTAGTGCTCCACAACTCTAGATCGACATTCCGTCGATCTAGTGCAAGTCTCAAGATGGAATTTGAACATAAAAATGTAATTTTGAAAATTAGTGTTCCTTTGGAAGGTTCCAAGGTCACAATGGAGATTTATGTAATTATGTACCTTAATCTTCTTCCCAATCAGGAATGGTAGAAGAGATTTTTACTTTTTTGGTAGAAAAATATTTATAGAGTACATTGAAGGACTTATTAGCTTGTAGAGGAAGAAATTTTATATTTGTGGCACTCTAAGCTTGGATTTTAGATTTTATTAATCAAATTAGCTTGGAATGAAGATTGCCTACATGTGTATTGTCTTTATTTATTCTTTTATGAGTAGTTAAGTCTTTATTTAGAAGTATGTGTTGTTGATGGGGTGTAAAGCCCCGAATGGATATTGGTTAATCGATTCTAAAATTAATTATATGACATGAATCTGTTGTTGTCTTGAAGTTTTAATCTAAAATTAGTAGTTGCAAACATTGGTTGACCTCTCTAACACTGTTTTGGCTTGAGAAAGCAAACTGGAATGGGTAAGACTCAATAGTGAGGACTTGTTGAAATTTACTTTGTGGATTGAGCCAGGGATGGAATAATTCAAGTAATTTCTCATTAATGATATGAGTTAGGTATAGTCTATTTCCTTAACCACTGCTTGATAATTCATTTGAAAGAGACTTGGAGTTTGAGAGAAGTTAAGGACATACATTTGATAGTTAGAGAATATCATATTATAGGCTAGATCAAAATCTCTCCTTGTATCAATTGATTTTGTTGTGATTAATCTTTGCATATTCGAGTTGAAATTACAATCATTACGTACACACCCCTAGTCCTGCAAACTTGATAGATCAAATTTGCATTTTTTTATTTTTATTACTTGATATAAGTGAATTTTAGTTGTTACTAACTCCTTATTTTAGTAACAACTACAATTCACCAATATCAAATAACAAAAGAAGGAACCAATGCAAACTTGATCTATCAAGTTTAGAATTAAAGGGGATCTCGTATAATAATCTTTGTGGTGTGTGTGTGTGCGTGCGTGCGTATGTTTGTTTTTAGAATTTAATTTGCTAATTGTTTCGAGTTGCAAAATCAATTAAAGAAAATCCCATATCCCATTATTTGTGGTTTAACCCTGATCTATAAATTTACTTATTGTTATGTATACGACTTTCTACGCCTTGAAAATGGGACATAAGTCAGTGTTTATAAAAAACGACACTATTATCGGTAAATGATTAATGATTATTTTTGTTTATTTTTAGATTTGAACTTTTGTGCATTTAGTGTTCTTGTTACTTTGTATTTTGTGTTTTTGCTTGCCAAAATAGGGCAAGATGAACCAAGTTGGTGATGAAGAAATCATTTATGACACTAATCTTGCAAATGAATTTGTTGTTGATGAAACACCCATGAAATTGGGCGTAGCTAAAGCAATTTGCCTACCATTAGTGCTAGGAAATGTGGTGTTTCAAGTGACGAGTATGATGCTTTATATAATACAAATGAAGGGGCTATTCGAAGGTAAATCAGTGAAGGATGTGCACCAACACTTTGAAAAGATTTGTGGAAGTTTGTCTCTCATTCAAAATGTGGAAGATGAATCAAGAATATGTCTGACTAAGGTTGCTTCTTTTCTCATTAACGGCAGAAGCTATCACATGGCTTGGTATTGACTCTTTGGAGGTCAAGCTGCAAAAGACAAAGTAACAGTAGGTTAAATCTCTAATTTAGAGACCTTATCTTAAGCTTATTATTAATTTGGTGCAAGATAAATGTACTATTTTAAATACATAGGCAGTCATGTGTAAAATAATACCCAACTTATTTGGTCGTGATCGAATCTACAAGGAATGATATAGAATATTACTCTTAAATGATTTTATAGATTCAATGCAAACTAGCATATGCATGCATACATACATATACATTAAGACTGACAATTGGACAGGACCAGATCAACATCACTAGTTTTATCAGAATCGAATCTCATCGGAACCGATTTTATCGGAAATTTTCAAAGATTTCGCCCGGTCCCTTAGTTACTGGATAGGAACCGACTTGGACCAGATTGAAATCGTTTCTTACCGGATCATTGTGTACCGGTAATTTTACTTATTTTGTTATTAACTTTAATTAGTATATTATATTATATTATATTATATTATATTATTAATTAATACTCCCTCCGTTTCATAAAAGATGACATGGTTTGACTTGGCACGGAGTTTAAGAGTATAAAGAAGACTTTTGTATCTTGTGGTCCTAATTTAAAGTTAGGTTAAATGTACAAAATTTTCCTTTGATCTTGCGGCCTTAAACATGCCACGTGAAAAGCTGATTTTAAAATGTTACCAAAAAAAGAAAGAGGTCATTCTTTTTTAAACAAACTAAAAAGGAAAGGAGGTCATTCCTTTTGAAACGAAGGGAGTAATATTATATTATTAAAAAACTTCAATTTAAAACTTCAAATTTTAAAGTTTCAATTAAATGTAATTTTAAACTTTAAAATTTAAAATTGACTTTAAAGTTTAAAGTTTATATTGAATTCAAAGTTTAAAATTGACGTTAAAGTTTAAAGTTTATATTGAATTTAAATTTTAAAACTTAACTTTAATTTTATATTAAATTTTCAAGTAATATTAAAACAGTTAATAAATTAAATTAGTAAAATGACTTGAATTAAATATAAGAGACTATTTTAAAAGAAAATTAAGCCGAATAGCCGTATATTTATTCAAATAAATAAATAGTGCAATGCAAATATTAGAAGGAGACAAAGAGTACATAATCTAGGTATTAAATATTTATTATTGTACTAACAATTGAAACTTTTTTTAAAATATTTTCGTAATTTCTGTATCATTTCAAAAGAAACATTTTTCGGAACTTGTATTTTTCGTTCTTCGTACATTACTTCCATGCTATCATCACTATTATCATCAAATATTTCATCTATTTTATTTTCTATTTGGCTATTTGATTATGGTAGTCCGGTATTTCTTCTTTCAGCATTGACCCAATCTCGAAACAACACCGATATTTCTAAACTATCATTTGCTAATGAATATTGATGATCTCCAATAATAAATCTCGCTGCTCTAAAGGCTTTCTCCGAACCGATCAATGATGCTTGAATCGCTAGCACATCTCGAACAACCCTAGCAAGGGTCGGATATTGATTTTCACGATTCTTCCACCACACCAATATTTGAGATTGAAGTTGTCCTTCATGCCTAATCTTTTTCTGTGTCTAATTAAAATATAAATCAAAATCATTATTACTATAGGATTCAAACTCAAGATAATCATCCATCCAATCATCCGTATCATCACTTCTAGGCCTAAAAGATGGAGGTTCAACTATTGGAATATTTTTTTTCATAGCTTTATATGTATTATATAACTCTCTAGCTTTTGTATGTATGCTACTTTTACAATCTTCAACACTAGGAGTTTCAACATTTTAATTTCTAAATTTGCATAAATCTTTTCAACCATTCTTTCAACACCTTTTAATTTGTAATTTGGATTGAAAGTAGTAGCAGTCAAATAGATTTGAGGAATAGGGAAAAATATTTTTTGAATTTTTCAATCATAAAAGCAAGTGAATCTTCAGATCGATCTTTTCCTCTATATTTTGCAAATTCAGATGAAATAGCACAAATACTTACTAAAACAGAAGAAATAGTTGAATAATATTGACCAGAAGCAGCATTTGTTGCTTTATAAAAAAACACTTAAATATTCAATAAGTTCTTTTGTATTTTCCCGATCTTGATAGTCAATTTTATAAATTCGGACCCGCATTATGATCATTAAAAATTAATTGTACCGGCTCTTGATAAATATAAGCATCTTCAAGCATTTTAAATAAAGAATTTCATCTAGTGCATACTACTTTTGGAACTTTTCTATATGCAAGTCCATATTCTTTATAACGATTTTTAAATTCTTTAATTCTAGCTTTTATTTTAGCTTTATAAATCAAATTACAAGCAAGTCTAATTTTTTCCACAAGAAATTTCAAATTGAGAAATACCATATTTTACTATCAAATTATACACATGTGCGGCACACTTAATATGAAAAAATAATTATCAATTGGACAAACTCTACATTTTAAATAATCAATTGCTTTTAAATTATTAGAAGCATTATCTAAAGTGACATTCATTATTTTTTCACATATTCCATAAAATTGTGAAATAAAGCTTATTTTTGTTGCTATATAAGAACCGGTTTTAGTTTATTCAATATATCTATTCCCTAATATTCGTTTTGCATGTTTCATTCATGGTCAATCCAATGGAGAGTAATTCTAAAATAATCATTACCATTAGGACTACGTCTCTTATCGCGAGTAATAAATAATCTACCATCATAATAAACAAATAAACAACGAAGAAAATGACATTATTTTTTTTAATATTTAAAAAGATCACTTTTAATTGTACTTCTTGTAATACCTTCATAATTTGGGTTATACAATTTCACGAATAGAATGAACAAAACCAGGATGTGAAGGAAATGAAAAAGGCAAACCACAAACAACAACCGTTTTAGCTAATTCTCTACGATTTTTTTCTTTACTATATGTGCGGTGTGTGCTTCGGCCAGTCGGGTTAGTCATATTTAATACACTTTGAACCATATTAGAACCTCCAATTCCCATAGAATTTTCAGGAATGGGTATTCCATTTCTATTAGCCCTTCCTATATCATCAAGGTGAGCAAATTCTTTATTACACTTTCTCAAATGTGTTCTTAGTCGTCTTGTTCCCCCTTGTGTACTTGTAGTTACATGTTTCATGGTCAATTTACATTTCGTGCAAGTAGCAGTTGTTTTTTTCTCATTTTGTACCAAAAATTTCCATACTAAAGATCTTTTAACAAGTGTAGCTGTCTTTGAAAAAGTAGGTAAAGGGGGGACTTCATCTTGTTCGGGTAATTCGATAGCCGGACTAGTAGGGATAGGGATCTCATCGTCTTTCTCATTTATTTCTACTTCCTCATCTAATTCTTCCTCAAAATTTGTAAAATATCTTTTTAAAGCTCATGATCTACTTCATTTTCGAAATTTAATTCAATAGGTCCTCGTGACATAAAAAAAGTTTCATCAACATGAGTATAATCATTAGTATTAACTCTAAATCTAGGTGAAAAATGTTTAGAACTAGAACTACTTCCTCCTCCTCTGTTATTTTTTTTCCGACATTGATCTTTTACCATTATTTGTTTTCGAATTCATGTTCAAGTTTAAAATAATTAAATATTATAAAAAGCAAGCAAGATAATATAACAAAAAAATAAAATAGATTAATTAATAAACAAATAAAAAATAAAGTTGGAACGAATGTACGAACGTCTATGTAAAAGTAAACGTATAACCCGGAATTGAGAGATGTCAATTGAAGCTTCTGATTTACTTCACATAAATCTCCGAAATGCGAACTCCAACTCAATATCACAAAATAATAATTATGAACTTATGAGATATTGAAAATTGAGAGATTTTATAAGATGTAAATGTAATAGTTTTTGAATTTGTGTTTTAAATGAAAGAATATGGGTATATTTATAGTGTGAATGGGTTAGAAAAGGGTGGGGGACAGTTTTGAGCTATTATGGGCCCCAACCCAACATCTATAAGGGCCCAACAACTATAAATTAACGTTTACCTTTTAAAAAAATGAAAATGAGAAGTGACCGTTGAACCGGATGAACGGGACCAAAACAGGTTCTTACCGAATCAGATCAATCGGATAAAAAACCGGGTTTCATTTCGGTACCTGTTCTGGTACCCTATAAGACTGGTTCCTAACTGGTTCAACCAGTACGAGATCCGAACCGGACCGGACCGGCCAAAACCTTGTTCAATTGCCAGCCTTACTATACATACACACACATATATAAGTTCAAGTCATTCGCAACCCTTAAAGTTGTCCATATGTTTCACTTGGACACCTCAATTAAGAGGTGTTCCTATTGAACACCTTTTTTGTTCAAAACATGTACCTATTAAATACTTTTTGATGACATGACATCATAAGTGTAGTACACATCTGAGAAGCGCGTGAAACCAATAAAATTTACTTACAAGCCGATCACATAATTACATGTCAACATTTAAAAATGGAGCAAAATCTGAGCATAAAAAAATAATTCCTAACAATATCTTCTTCCCCAATTCAAATATCGTCCAGTATCTTCTTCCCCATTTCCTCAATGCTTAAATCCTTTTGTCATCGTCCTTGCCATACCTCTTTCTGTATTCTTTTATATTTCTTGTTACTATTATTTCTCCATCACCAATATCGTCATCGTAATCTTAGTCGAAATTAAACAAATATCCATCAAAATAGAAAAATTCAAAAGAGTTGAGTGATACAAATAGAAAATTTCTAACCTTATAAACTGTAGAAAAATTTAAAAGAGTAAAAGTTGTAAAAGGGAATATAATAAAAGAATTCAAACCATAAAGAACCCACGTACAAAAATATATGGGAAAAGGGTCTGAAAAATACTCCAACTTTGGTCGAAATTGTTGTTATGATACAAAACTTTATGGAGGACATTTTACCCCTTGCACTATTTAATAG
Source organism: Solanum sitiens (assembly GCA_016801875.1). Taxonomy (NCBI): domain Eukaryota; kingdom Viridiplantae; phylum Streptophyta; class Magnoliopsida; order Solanales; family Solanaceae; genus Solanum; species Solanum sitiens. The sequence goes on from JABWTJ010000112.1 coordinate 882,444, forward strand.
TGTATTTTAAAAGTATATATGTGCCCAAGTGTACATGTTACTATTTGTAATGATATAATATTTATGATGCTCATGTAAGGACATATATACCTTTAAAGTACACTATTAAATAGTGCAGGGTAAAAAAGCCTCCATAAAGTTTGGTATCGTAACAACAATTTCGGCCAAAATTAAAGTATTTTTAGAATTTTTTCCCAAAAGATATCAAGAAATCGTAATTGATGTTTGGGAAAGAAAATGAGATCGTAGAAATGACAACTATGATATTGATGAAAATTGCCCAAACGGAAAAAAAGTATGATCGAGGGTAGGTAACAACTATGATATTGATGACAAAAATATAGGATGGATACTCATCGCTCGTGATAGGACTATAATGGTAGATGAACTGTGGTGGACGACTAGTTCTCATTATTTAATTGAAGATACATATATACATACATATACATACTTGTGTGCATACATGCATACATACATGTGTATATACGTACATGCATATACTCTATTTTGTAGTTAAGAGTGTATTACTAATATCATGAATTTATGTGCATTAGTGCATCAATGGATTCAAATGAATGCATTAACATGGTTAAAGACACAATTGTCCCTCAAAAACATTTTCACATCCTTTCTACTATATTTGTGGATGGTACTTTTGCAAAAAAATATTTTTTACGCAATGTATGATATTTTTATACATCGAACCAAATACTGCATAAGAAGAATCTTAGCATTACTGATGCAAATATAACTAATACAATCATTATTAATACACTATATTGTGCATTTTTCTTATACACTCAACCAAACGATCCCTTATAGTATGATTGTACTATTTTCATGCTTTCATTTGACTTGATGAAGAAGACTCTTGAATTTATTTGGTTAATGTTGAGTGTGTCGACAAGAACTCAAAATTTTTTGTATCATATCTACATTTATTTTTTGATCTACAATATATATTGTTATAAAGTGAATCTTAAGAAAAATGTGTATGTTGTATGTTACTTCTCTGGCTTTTTTTTGTATGTGTTCTCTCCGTTAGACTAGTTTAATTTATTTTTTTATAAAATTTCTATCTTAATATAGTTAATAAAAATTGTTCAAATTCTTGAACATTAAATAATTTATACTATGTAACATGATGTGTTCGAGAATTAGTATATATATATATATATATATATATATATATATATATATATATATACTAGGCAAAAAGGTTAGTAAGAATAAGAATTGTTAGATTGCCTGTGTGTCAGAGAGAGAAGCTGAGTTGGGATGTTCAAATTCTTGAAATTTTAAATATTTATATTACTTAACATGATGTTGTCATGATAAAGACCGTCGTGATTGGCACTCACACTAACTCTCCGGTGAGAGAACCACTACTACGACCCAATTCAAGAAACTGACCAAAAACTAAGGCATTTAAGTTACGGAAGCAAGTTAAATACTAAGGAAATAAATAGAGTTCCCATAAACTCTAACACAAGTTTATCAACTAAAACAAATGTGGAAGAATTAACCTAGAACCTGAAAGTCAATGTACCAAAACTATAAGAAGATCCATAAGTCTGAAAGGAAAATGGATACAACCTAACCAATATAAGAAGTATCTTCCTGTGGGGAACACAAGCAGTCCATACAAGGACCTAATGAGTCATGCACCCTTGCATCTATTAAAAGCTAGTCTAAGCCCGGAAATGTGGATAGAGACTCAAAAATAATCCAAGGCAGCCTAAAATAACTAGCTCACCCTTGAATTCGAACGATCACTGGTCTTCTAAGCGAGATCTATCAATAGCCGTTAATTGAAGATTTCGTGTACTCAACAAATTAAAGATAAGAGCTAGTGCAATATCAGTACACAACCACAGTGTACTGGTAGGATCACGTCCCACTAAGTGTAACATAAGGAAGTCAAATAAAATCATAAACACATGCATATACCAAACCTATACAATATTATCAACATTTTTAGCAACGACATTTTCACAATTCTCAAGATACACATTTATGTCAAGTAGTTGGTCCACTCATGAAACCCACACCTAAACTATTAGCATACCAGAACGTGATATTTGATCCCATAATTATGTCAGAACGTGGCAATCCGATCCCATCTTTATGATAGAACGTGGCAACCGATCCCAGTTAGTTATGTCGGAACTTGACAATCCGATCCTTCAACACACCATAATCACAAATACAAGTATACTCTAAATTCATACAATCAAAAAGTGATTCATGGCATATAGTCATTCGTATATTCTCATTTACAACAAATCTGATCAATAATGCATCATTTGCATAAATACAAGTATCATAATGAAGCAAACAAACATACATCAGACAATCATAGAATAACAACCATCACCTAACTCGAAATAATTGAAACCCTATCAATATTGATACTTTCCTTTCTAGATTCGTTCCACTTGTTGTTGGTCTACAAACAATCAATATAACACAGGAATCAATAAACAATCACTAATTACACAATTATTAACAATTCTAACAACCCTAGATCATACTCACGATTTGAAGTATCCAAACTGAGACTTTTCTTTCCATGGTTTCCATTTCAAAACCCTCCTCCATTGATAATAACCCAAGAAAATAGGTTTTACGGATCGAAAAACACATTCGGAAGGTGAAAAACTTACCTTTAGACTCAAGAATGGTGGAAAACTGTCAAGAAGTCGTATAGGGTTCCTTATCTCTCAAAGTCAAATAGTGCAGAATAAAGGCATTTTGGGGTTTATTTATGATTTTAAGTCGCGTCTATTCCGCCACAGCGGCACCAACCCCGCCATAGCCGCCCGTCAGAGCGACAAAACCCAGTGACAAAAGGGCTTGCACAAAACAGTTAATTAATTCAAAGACCCCATTTCACAACTCACCTTTAACCAACAACACTCAGAAAAATCCCTTCACGCTAAGATTAATTTCGGGAGTTCTACTTACCCGTATTCAATTCTCTAAATTCATACGGATTCCTTAACGAATTACCTATACCCTCATGTAATCAAAATTATAAATAAATCACCTGTTGTTACCAGATTTCCCTACACCTTAATGACTTCTATATTGTTCAAATATGGACTAGGTTGAGAAATTCCAAATTACTATGAAAAAGTTTTCTGACCCAAAATTTTCACCGTACGGAACTCGATCGTTACAACATATACTAATTTACCCATCACTCATCCCGGAGTGACAACTTAGGAAAAATAAGCTAAGGAAGGATTGAAGTAGTACCTGAATCAATGAATAATTGGGGATACTTGTCTCGTATGTCCCTCTCATGTTCCCAAGTAGCTTTCTCAATTGAACAATGCTTCCATTGGACTTTCACAGACTTAGTCTCCTTGGTCCTCATCTTACGCACATCACAATCAAGAATTGTAATCGGTTCCTTCTCATATTGAAGGTCTTATTTCTAACACAATTGAGTCTCATTTAATAATCTAATCGATGTCACCATGATATCTTTTCAACATGGAAACATGAAATACCGGATGAACCCCCAATAAATTAGGAGGTAAATCCAATCTATACACTATCAATCCTACATATTCAAGAACCTCAAAGGGACCAATGTATCGTGGAGTTAGCTTACCTTTCTTGCTAAATCTCATCACCCCTTTTATGGGTGATACCTTAAGAAGAACATTCTCACTGGTTCAAAATGTCATGTCTCTCACCTTATGATATGCATACTTCTTTTGTCCACTCCGGGCTGATAAAAACTTAGCTTGAATGATCCTCACCTTATCTTGAGCATCCTTCACTAAATCTTCCCCCAAAGGTTTCACATCTCCAATCTCAAACAATCCTATGGGTGATCTACATCTCCTACCATAGAGTTCCTCAAATGGTGTCATATCTATGCTGGAGTGATAACTATTATTATATGAGAACTCACACAAAGGTAGGAAGTTATCCCAATGCCCGCCAAAATCAATCACACATACCCTCAACATGTCTTCTAACACTTTAATGGTCCTTTCGCCTATGGATGGAAGGTTGTACTAAAAGTGATTTGTGTACCCAATTCATCATGTAATTTACTCCAAAACTTGGATGTGAATTGGGTACCACGATCTGAGATGATAGCACCCCATGCAACCTTACTATCTCTTTCACATAAACTTTAGCCAATTGTTCAGTATTATAATTTATTCTTAAGGGAATGAAATGGGATGACTTAGTCAATCTATCAACCACTAACCAAATAGAATCAAACTTTACCAAAGTCTTGGGATGACCAACCACAAAATCCATGGCTATTATTTCCCACTTCTATTCTGGAATTGGCATTCTTTGAAGCAAACCTGCAGGCTTTGATGTTCATACTTTACTTATTGGAAATTTTGACACTTAGCCACAAACTCTGTTATGTCCTTCTTTATGCCCGACCACCAATAAATTTGCTTCAAATCTCTATACATCTTTATAACACTCGGATGAATAGAATATCGCGAACCATGGGACTCTATCAACAACTTTTGAAACAAATCATCAACTCGAGGAACACAAATTCTTCCCTTGAAACTAAGTACAGCTTCCGCATCAAGAGTGGTATCTTTTGCCTTACCAAGCGCAGTCTTCTTTCTAAGTTCATTCAAATTCTCATCCTCAAATTGTTTGGCCTTAATTTCTTCAATGTATGTGGCCCTCACTTCAATGCTAGCTAACAGCCCAATTGCATGAATTTAGACTCCAAGGTCTAAATTTCTTTAGCCAGAGGTCACTTGGATACACTCAAATAAGCTAAATTACCCATACTTATCACCCTACGGCTTAAAGCGTCTGCCACAATGTTAGCCTTACCCGAATGGTATTAAATGGTCACATCATATTTCTTGAGTAACTCCATCCATCTTCGTTGTCTCAAATTCAGATCATTTTGAGTGAACACATGTTGCAGACTACAATGATCAGTAAACACCTTACACTTGACACCATAGAGGTAATGTCGCCAAATCTTAAGAGCAAATACTATCATTGCCAACTCCAAAATGTGTGTTGAGTAATTCCTCTCATGCACCTTCAATTGACGCGGGGCATCATCTATAACATTCTTATCTTGTATAAACACAACACCCAAACCAGAATGTGAAGCATCATAATAAACAACAAAATCTTTACCTTCAACCGATAATGCTAGAATAGGTGTGGTGGTCAAGAAAGTATTGAGCTATTAGGATCCCTCCTCAAATTTTTTCAGTCCATTCAAATGGTATCTCCTTTTTGGTCAAATTAGTCAAGTGAGTGGCAATAAAAGTAAAGTTCTTCAGAAATCAACGATAGTCGATAGCGAACCCCAAAAAACTTCTTACTTCTATCACAGAGCTAGGTCAAACCCAATTCTTAACCACCTTAATCTTTTGAGGATCTACCATTACCCTTTCTTTTGAAATTACCTGTCCCAAAAATGTAATAAAAGTCAACCAAAATTCACACTTAGAAAATTTTGCATAAGTGTTTGTTTCCCAAGAACACCCATAAAAATATGAAGATGATCGGCATGCTCTTCCTCACTTTTTGAATAGACCAAAATATCACCAGTGAAAACTATGACGAAAGAATCAATGAATGGCTTGAACACCTCATTTATTAAAATCATAAACGTTGCAGGAGCATTAGTCAAGTCAAAGGAAATAACTAGAAACTCGTAGTGCCCATAGCAAGTTTTAAATGATGTCTTGGGCACATCTTCATGCCTAATTTTCAATTGATGGTAGCCAGGCGTTAGATCAATCTTAGAGAAAATTGATGCGTCTTGCAATTGATCAAAAAGATCATCTATTTGAGGCAAACGATACTTTTTTTGAATGGTGACCCTATTAAATTGCCAGTAATCTATACACATTCTCATACTACCATCCTTCTTCTTAACAAACAAAGCTAGACCACCTGATGTGGAAGCACTAGATCGAATAAATCCCTTATTAAGAAGCTCTTGAATTTGAGCCTTAAGCTCTCTTAATTCAGCTGGAGACATGCGACATAGAGGGATAGAAATTGGACGAGTACCAGGCTCTAAATTAATGCAGAAATCTATATCTCTATCCGAAGGCATACTAGGCAAATCGGTATGAAACACTTCTCTAAATTCTGACACCACTGGAATGGACTCGATGGATGGAGTTTCAATCTCAACATCCCTAATATGAGACAAATAAGCCAAATAAACCTGCCCCACTAGTTTCCTAGCCCGAATGGAGGATATAATCTTAGCTTCTTTAGGCTTATACACCCCTTCCCACTAACTTTTCTCTTCCCATAATTTCTAGAGTTACAGACTTAGTATTACAATTTAACACAACAAAATAGGGGGACAATCAAGTCATGCCTAAGATAATATCAAAGTAAGTCATATCCAAAATCACCAAATCAGCCCAAGTATGAAAACCCATAAACAATATGGGTGACTATGACTGACTCTCCAAATGGGGTAGAAACATGGATTGGCATCAAGTACATCACAAATCATAGCAAATTCTGAGGCAAATCGCTTGGATACATATGAATAAATATAACCCAAATCCAATAACACATTAATCATCCGGTCACAGACAAGAATAGTATATGTGATCACTGCGTTAGACGTCTCTGCCTCATTCTTTCCCAGAAAAGTATAACATTGAGCCCCATCATCTTGATGAGCCACCTCTCTGCCTGGTTGCGCATTACCTCTGCATGCATTACCATTTCCTCTACCTCCAGAGCCTCGTTGATTACCTTCTCACCCACCTTATGGACGTCCTCGACCATTATTACCATTTCCCGCGGATACCACTACTCTAGTCTGCTGTTGTACGGACTCAAATGCACATGGATGGGGACAATCTCTTTTCACATGCCAAGGCTCTCCATAGTTGTAACATGTGCGATCAAATGACGGCATGTTACCTGTTGAAGGTGCGACTCCCTTGCTATCCTAAATCAAATTATGAGATGGAGTGCTTGAGTAATTACCTGTGGAAGTGGGCATGGTGAACTAAATTGGATTGGCTACCAGCATTAGCCTCCCTGAACCTCTAGATTAAAAACCTTAAAAACCTCACCCTCTCCATTTTCTTAACTTAGTCAGTTACCTTATTAAAGCTCCTCCCTAAAGAAGTCATATGAACACATAATACTTTAAACTCATAATTAAGTCCACTAATAAATAATTGAAACCTCTCCTCCTCAATAGTCACCAATTGAGTACCATATCTAGATAAAGCATGGAACTTGGCCTCATAAGCAACCATTGTCATACCACATTGTTCCAAATCCATAAATTCATCTTTATTAAGATCCCTCAAGGTCCACGACACATATTTCTCCAAAACCAAAGCATGAAATTAGGTCCTAGTAAATGGAGGTAAAGCTGAAGATCTGAATTCCATATAAGCTCTCTACTATTGCTTAGTCTCTCCTTGAAGCTGAAAATTCACGAACTCAACCCCATGCTGATGAACAATCCCCAACTTATGCAGCCTCTCATAGTAGTCTAGGATGAACTCATATGTATCCTCACTCTCACAACCATGGAACATAGGCGGTTTCAACTTCAAAAACTTGGTCAACATCTCATGTTCATTACTAGTCATAACAGTACCCAACAAAAGACGAAAGAAAGCATTGTTACCCACGATTCCGCCCACCTTGGGAGTAGTGATAGCAATAGAAGGATCGGTGGGAGCTTAAGTTGCTTGAGCAGAAGGAAGCACTCCAGGACCAACCAACCCCTTCAAGAAAGATATGATCTGCTGAGCTAACAGGAGATCCAAAGGAGGAACATTTGTAGCCTCAGCATGTACCTCTCCCTCTTGTCCAACATCCTCTACATTCTCATCTATCTCTTCATGATGCGCATGAGAGTTCTTACTCACAGAAGCATTCTCAACAGGAGCTCCATCCCCAATAGGTGCTACTTTTCCACAACCTCTTCCCCTAGCTCTTTCTCTACCCCTACCTCGACTGCTACCTCTCGCTGAAGATTTCTCAGTTGGAGCATTGATGGGAGCGATGAGACAAACACTGTTGAATCTAGTGTTAACCATCTGCGGACAAATAAGTGAAGGAGGTTAGATACCAATTTGAATCGATAGATTTCAATTGGAATCAAGTTATAACACGAAGGAGATGAGAAAATAGAGAGATTTCCTTAAGTATTATAGCCTCTCGAAGAAAAGTAAAGGCATCTCTGTACCATTCCATGAGACTCTACTAGACTCATTTCGGTACATCAAGATCAACTAATCTAGGCTCGAATACCAACTTTGTCATGACCCCGACCGTCCTGATTGGCACCCACACTAACTCACCAATGGGAGAACCACTACTACGACCCAATTCAAGCAACTAACCAAAAACTAAGGCATTTAAGTTACGGAAGCAAGTTTAGTACTAAGGAAATAAATAGAGTTCCCATAAACTCTAACAGAAGTCTATCAACTAAAATAAATGCGGAATAGTTAACCTAGAACGTATAAGTTAATGTACCAAAACTATAACAAGATCCATAAGTCTGAAAGAAAAATGGGCACAAACCAACCAATATAAGAAGCATCTAAGAACTACTCTATGTTCGAAAATGTGGACAGAGACTCAAGGAGAATCTGAGGCAGCCCAAAAGAACTAACTCACCCTTGAATTTGAACGATCATTGGTCTTCTAAATGAGGTCTGTCAATAGCCGCTTGAAGATGCCTTGTACTCAACAAAAATAAGAGCAAGTGCAGTATCAGTACACAACCAGAGTGTACTTGTAGGATCACGCGGCTATACCGCTAAGTGTAACATAAGCAAGTCAAACAACATCATAAATACATGCATATACAAAACATATATAATATTATCAACATTTATGAACAACAATATTTTCATAATTCTCAAGATACACAATTATGTCAAGTAGTTGGTACTCTCATGGAACCCACACCCAAGTTGTTAGCATACTGGAACTGGTATCCGATCTCATAGTTATGCCAGAACGTGGCAATCCGATCCCATATTAATGCCGAAACGTGGCAACCAGTCCCAGTTAGTTATGTAGAAACGTGGCAATCCGATCCTTCAACACACCACAATCACAAACACAAGAATACTCTCAAGTCATACAATCAAGAAGTGATTCATGGTATATAGTCATTCTCTTATCTCATTTACAACAAGTGTGTTCAATAATGCATCATTCGCATACATACAAGTATCTTAGTGAAGCAAACACATATACATCACATAATCATAGAATCAATACTCTCACGACCGGGAAGCACCCCCTAGAAGTAACATGGTGTACTTGACCTCTCGGAGGTCTGATAAAATCCCATAGTTATCATTTATTGCATTGTCATAGGTAAATTAGAGAAAAGTTTAAAACTTTCATAGCACATCGTATGCTAGAACATCACTTCCATTATATATATAAAATACCATATTTACATAGTTAGACTCTAAGTCTCTTTGCCATCTTAGACTCAACATTATTAGAGTACATTAGGGACACGACCCTTACAATATAAAACATAACTACAATATTACATAACTTTACATAAACATAATGTAGGGAATCCTTGAAACATAAGGATCCCTTTCCTTGAGCTTGTGAAACATATATCAAGACCTTCACCTTAGAGACATCCTTTAAGCATTCATAACCTACACTTTGTGTAAAAAGGTAGAGAAGAACGGTGTTAGTACAAGAAAGCACTAAGTATGACAACCTTGCAAAAACATGCATTTAAAGGGGACCTTTTACTTTGAAACCATGCATCATGCCTTTTGTGAAAACTTCATAAAACTTGACACAATAATAATCATGTCATTCATATACTTATTTTAGGCATATACAATAGTCACAACATCACATAAAACCATACATTGCATTTAAGGCATATTAGTCACCACTTTACAGTAAGCTCATTTCACTTACAGTGAGCTTATTTCAATTTACAGTGAACCCCTTCCTTTTACTTTAACTTCTTATCTTCCCAAGTAACCCTCTAGTGATGCTTGGTGTAATGCATCACCTTAAGGCCAGGTATTCATACATACAACCTTCATAAATCCAACACAAGCATTCATAGAACCATTTCATACAATAAGACATATACCTCACATTTGACCCAACACACTTTATGGATGTCACATCCGGGGAGCACCCCCTAGAAGTAACATGGTGTACTTGAGCTCTCGGGGGTCTTATACAGACCCATAGTTATTATTCATCGCGTTGTCATAGTAAATTTAGCGGAAAATTTAAAACTTTTCATAGCACATCATATGCTAGAAACATCATTTCATATATATATAAAACATAAGTCATAATACATATTTAGACCTTTAGTCTCTTTGTCATCCTAGACACAACATCATAAGAGTACTTTAGGGACACGGCCCTTACAACATAATATATAACTATACAATTTATAAAACTTTACATTAAGCTAAACATTAGGACATCCTTGGACTTAAGGATTTCTATCCTTGAGCTTGGGAATCACATATCAAGCTCCTCATTTATAGAGACATCCTTTAAGAATACATAACCTACACTTTGTGTAAAAAGTAGAGAAGAATAGTGTTACTACAAGTATGCACTAAGTATGTCAACCATGCCAAAACATGCATTTAAAAGGGACATTTTACTTGAAATTGATACATGATGCCTTTTTGTGAAATCTTTATAAAACTTTGATAAAATAGCATTTATATCATTCACATACTTCATATAGACATATCCAAAGGCCAAACATTATATAAAATCACACATAGAATTTAAGCCACATTTGAGGTCACTTTACAGTGAGCTCTTTTCACCTTACACTGAACTATTTTCCTTTACAGTGAACTCCTTTTATTTCCAACTTCTTGACTTTCCCAAGTAATCCTTCTAGTGATACTTGGTGAAATACATGAAGAATGTCCCATAACACTATTCATGTTCAAGCTTCACCTTAAGACCACAAGAAAACCATACATACAACCTTTTAACTCAAACTCATGCATTCATAGGACCATTTCATAAACAAAGCACACACTTTACATTAGAACTCCATCTTATACATATCATCACATCATGTTGACACTAACATATTGTCATGTAAGAGAACCATAAGCATATGCACATGCATTAGAACACCTTCCTAGGACTCCCAGCTACTTGTGCAATGTCTAGGTGGGTTCATTACTTCCACCTATCCTAAGTATCTTCTCTTAAGTTATCCTAGTTAAGGTCCTTTACTTTACTTTATCTCCACTGTTCATTTTACATTAGGGAAGCTAAGCCTTAACCGACACTAAGACCATGGGTGCTAAACATGGAATTTGGTGTTGACGGGCCTTACACCAAAGGAAGGTGTTCTTACCTAGCCAATGTAGAACATTAACACATGCTAGCATACGTAGTGAATTCACTTGCTATATCCTATGTGGCAAGCATAGTTATGGAACTTGGAGGTACATGTGAAAACCCTCTTTATGCCAAGATGGGGCATTATGGTTATTCACTTATGGAAACTCTATTTATGCCTATTGAGGCATTGTGGTTATCTACCTCATGATATTTATGGTAGACCTTCCTTTCCACATTGGGAAGGGACACCACTCATATTCAAGTTCAAGTGCTAAGCTAAGTTCTCTTTATTAAAAGCCTTTATTAATATTACTTTATAAAATTAGGCTTTAGGAGATTGACTCCCTATATGCTTAGCTCACAGGTCATAGATGAGAGTTCATCAACCTAAATCATGTGAGAAACCCTTTCACATGGACATAGCATATATCATTAGCACTATCTTGTTTAGGGTACCCTTGAGAACACCATTCAAGTGCCCCTTTATTGACTAGATCATTATTCATGTGTGTGTATACATATATGTGAGCAATCCTTTCACATGACACTTTTAAAACCACACATGTCCATACTTCATTGCATTCATGCATAAGTGTACAAGTGTAAATATATGAGTCATGCTTTTATATAAACACAATTAGACACTAGGTATAATCATACTTCATCATACCACATACCTCACATTATACTATATAAGACATGTTCATAACATACTCATGCATTCATATCCATGTACATAAGATACCAAACCTAGGAACTATCCTATCAAGATACACATGAGCAATGCATATACAAGGTCCCATACCCTTGCTCATACTAGTACACCTATCAAGTCATCCTAGTTAAGGAAACACATATCATACTTTCATAGACATAAGCTTAACATGCATAGTAGTAGACACTAGTGAATATGAGAACAACATTTCATTAGACACTATGATCCTATAATACTTGTAAACATGCATGTAGTGTGGGTGTGTGCACATTGGTCAACATGATCACATAATGTCTATCAACAACACATTGAGGCAGCCACCCTCTTAGGAACACAATACACAATCAAACATAGACCACACAACACATAATAGCATAGGAGACAATCCAACTTCATATTACACTTAAGATTCCTAACTTTTACTATTCATGCATTCACATAGGGATACATAGGTAGGGGTCATGATTTCTTAATACTTCATTAATGACAGCACCTACACATAACCCTAACATAATCATTCACATGCTCATAACAATAGCAACATAACCTAGATTCACAACTAAAGTAGAAGACTAGGCATAAGTTACACATAAGGTGATCATCATAACCACACACTCATATATTCATTAATTTGACTTCAAGGCCATAGTCAACACATATATAATGGAAATAAAGTAAACACCGCCACCATAAGTGGACCATACCATACAATGCCATACAAGGCCAACTCTAACAACAATACTATAGAGAAGTAGAGGAGTAGAGAAGTAGAGCAATTCTTACCAATCCTTTAGCCTTTGGTCATCATTGACCATTACTATTCTTTCATCAACAATTCAAGTATAAGTCATTATCTCAAGTACAAAAATCATATATGAAGTTATGCATAACCTACTACAAGGCCATGCTACAAACTAGTACAACACATCACCAACATACTAGAAGGTAGAAGAACATAGACCATTAACCAATTACACTTGCATGGATCATCAATCATATTTCAACAATAGTATCAATTTAGGGAAGTAGCTAAAGACATAATAATCAAGTCTAAATCATGCTTTATATACCCTAGAATTAAGATCACATAATGTACATTACAACATTCAATTTATAGGCTAGAAGAACCTAGACCAATTCATGCCAAGACTCCTTTACTTTGATCATTAAGGATTCATACCCACAATTCATTAATAACATCAATATAAGGCAGTAGTTAAAGAAATCATAACCTAAACAGAATCCTACTACAATTGCCATAAACTCGAGATTACAGTGAACATGATACATTAGGAATCCATGGAAGATAGAAGAACATAGGCTAATCAAACCTTGATCCACGTGAATCACTTATCTACTATTCACCAATAACATCCAAGTAAGGCAGTAGGTACAATTATCCCTACACAATCGAATCCCACATCCATGCATAATAGAGGCAAGGTTACAGTGAACACATAGAGACATAGGCTAGGCGTATTCAAATCTTCATATATTGATCCACATGGATAATTCATCAACAATTCACCATCAATATACATAATAAACAGTAGACATAAGCAATTCAACATAATAGAATCAAAATTCAATCAATAACAAGTCACGATTACAATGCCCATGCAAGGGCTAAATCGAGTTTGGGAAGGGACATGGGTTCACAATGCAATTGGATAAAAATTCACGTTAAAACCAATAAATTATCATCAATTCATCATGATTAAAGCATTAAAAACATTTTTAGAAAGAACTCATGCCTAGATTGAAGAAGAAGAGATTTGATAGTATTTTGTCTTTGAAAACTTTGAGATTAACTCTCTAAATGGAAGGATAACTAGAGATGAAGGATCACCATACCTTAATATAGAATAGAACCTCTAAAACTTGATGAAGAATCCATAGAAATCCAAGCTCCAAGCTGTTCTTGAGCTTCACCTTCAATGGAGGTTCTAGAGAGTATTTTTGGAGGGAAAGTCTAATTTGTGTGAATTGGTTTGGAAATGGGTTGATCACGTTTTTGATCACTTATATACACCCAAACAATCACCAAATAAAATATGTAAGGTCAGTTTAGCACGTGGTGTGAATTTACCATTCACCCCTTTAATGAAACAGTACGCAGGCAATAACTAAAGGCCTGCATCGACGTACCCAATGATGGGGCGTTGGTCCATCGACGGACCGTTCTGTGCCTTCCGTCGTTTGGGTATGAGGTTGTCATGTGGCCAAGCCTTCTCCAGGATAAGTGCCCATCCACGCCTCCCCATCGACGGGGCGTCAGTCCACTGACGAGGAGTCGTTTGGCTCGTCGATTGACACTACCAAGCAATGTCTCGACAGCCTTTGGGTCCTTTTTATGGGCCCTTATGCGGGGACCTTGGCAAGTCATACCCGGACGTTTCCGACGTGAATATACACCATAACATGTTGAAGACCTCCCATGCAATTTTCACCCAAAATTATCACGAAAAACACATCTAAACATGCAAGGCACACTCAAGACACACATGAACGTCTCAAGGGCTAACTTTCAAACGTCTTAGACGTTCTTGAACGTTTGACCTCCAATCTTCATAAAACTTCATACACTGCTTATAAACATCATTATTACTCATTTAAGGACCTCATAATCTCATGACACACATATAAGCACAAAAAAACACATAAAGCCCCTTAGGTGACTAGTCATCTTACGTCGTGGTCGTCCCTTGACGTTTGAATTCCAAATGACTTCAAATTAGACAAGCTTAATTTAAAACACTTAATTAACAAGTTAACCAGATTATAGGCACAAGTGAGATTCTAGACAACCTAACTCATTTTGGGGTCTTACAATAGACCACATAAGAGAACCCATAACAACACTACATACAAGTCTAGACATACCAATATCATCATAAGAGGCATTAATCAATCAATGGCATATTTAAACTTCACATCACTTATACTTCATAAGACCTTACTCACAATCTCAATGTAAGTCTACTAGTGCAATGTATATGTGAAGTTCCATAACCTCACACCTACTTAGTAAACTCATCAAGGGACTACAATCATTATCATTTACTTCATACATTAACAAGGCAAGTAAAGACAACTTCATACATGCCAAGCAATACCTTCTTCATATAGTCACTAAGAACCACATTATGCATATAAGGTAAGACCACATCATATAAACCCATTAGGACTCATACCATGCTCATCAACACAACAAGTAAACAACACTACAATGTCATGCATAAGGAATATAAACATATACATACACATTAGAAAACCTTCCTAGAACTCCCTTCAAAAGCTACTTGTGCAATGAATAGGTAAAGTCTCATACCCTCACCTATACTAAGCAATTTCCCTTAGGTTATTCTAGTTAGGGCCCTTACTTTGCTTCCATTGTCCATTTTAATTTAGGGAAACTATAGCCTTAACCGACACTAAGACCATGGGTGCTAAACATGGAATTTGGTGTTTTAGAGCCTTACACCACGGGAAGGTGCTCTACTTAGACAAAGTAGAACATTAACATCATGCTAACATATTAGGTGAATATCACTTGCTAGATCCTATGGGGCACGCATAGTTTATGGAACTTGGAGGTGTATATGGAAACCTTCTTTATGCCTATTGAGGCATTTTGGTTATCCACCTCATGAGGATAATGGTGAACAAGCCTTCCCACATTGAAAAGGGACATCCCTCATCTAAGTTCACTTGGTGCTAAGCTAAGTTCCCTTTATTGAAAGTCTTTATTAACATTACTTTATAGAATTAGGCTTTAGAAGATTGAATCCTCGTATGCTTAGCACACTAGTCACTATGGCCGAAGGTTAGAAAGCCTGTCTCTTGATATAAATAGTCATTCCTTTCTTTCCGTTGTTAGAGAATCACCTCTCTCTGGTCTGGTAGGAATTCCATCTCTTCTGTAGTCATGCCTGTAGTCAGCCAGGGAGTGACCTCTGGATCTAAGAATCATGGAAGACATAATTGAAATATGCACCTGGAATTAAATCACATTGGTATAAAGAGCCGGAAAGGAAAAAGAGGAGGATAGTTCATCAACCTAAATCATGTGAGAAACTCTTTCACATGGACATAGCATATTCAAGCACCATTTAGTAAGGATACTCTTAGGAACACCTTCCAAGAGCCCCTTCATTGACTAGATCATCATACATGCATAATGGACATACTTTTAAGTGTGTGTGTGTATACATATATGTGAGCAAACCTTTCACATAAACACCCTTAGGCGACACATGTTCATACTTCACTTCATTAATGCATAAGTGTATAGGTGTAACTATATAATCAATCCTTTCATATAAACACATTCTAACACTATACATAATCATACTTCATCATATCACATAAGACATGTTCATATCTTAATCATACATTCATATTCATAAACATAGATAAATACATAGGAACTATCTTATCAAGGCACACATGTGCAATGCATAGACAAGGTCCCATACCCTTGCCCATACTATTACATCTATCAAGTCATCCTAGTTAAGGGGTACATTCATACTTCATGGACATATACTTTACATGCATAGTAGTAGCCGTTAGTGCATATTAGAATACCCTTTCATTAGACACCATAAACATATACTACTTGTAAACATGCATAATATGTGAGTGTGTACATTGGTCAACATGATGGCATAATGTCTAACAACATCATATTGAGGCATAAACCCTCTTAAGACCATAATTAACATTTAATCATAGACCACACACCACAATTTAGCATAGGAGACAAGATAACTTCACATTGTATCAAAGACTCCTAACATTAGCTAATCACACATTCATATAGGGGTACATAGGTAAGGGGTAATTAACCATTATATCTAATCAATGGCAGCACCTAAACAAACCCTAACATAGTCATGCACATGCTCATAACCTTAGCAACACAACTTAGATCATAACTAGAATGGAACTAGGCATATGCTTCACCTAGTGTGATCATCATAATCACACACTCATATAACATCAATTTGCCTTCAAGGTCATAATCAACACATATATAGATAGACAAGAAGTAAACACCGCCACCATAAGTGGACCATACCACACAATGCCATACAAGGCCAAGTCTTCTAGCAATTCTATAGAAACGTAGAGGAGTATAACAACCTTACCAAATCTCCCTTGCCTTGATCATCAATGATCAATACTCATAATTTATCAATAATACAATATAGGGCAGTAGCTAAAGAGATCATAACCTAAACAAAATCATGCTTCAACTGCAGTAGAATCGAGATCACATGTTATACACTACATTATCAATCTATAGAATATGGAAGAATATAGATCAACCTTACCAAATTCTCAAGCCTTGATCCACATTGGATAAACTATACATAATTCAACATTAATATACATAATAGGCAGTAGATACAAGCAATTCAACATACTAGAATCATAACTCAATAAATATAAAGTCAAGATCACAATGCCCATATATAGGCTAATTTGAGAATTGGAAGGAACATGGGTTTATCATGAATTGGATTGAAATTCACTTTACAATCAGTACATTATCGTCAATTCATCATAAGCATGCTTTTGAAAACAATTTGAGAAAGAACCCATGGCTAGATTAAAAGATATATACAGTTTGATCACGAATTCTCTTTGAAAACCTTTGAAGGAACTCTCTAGATGAATGGATATATAAAGATGAAGGATTACCATACCTCATTACATGAAGTAAATCCCACGAAATTGTTGAAGAAAAACCTTGACAAACCTTCAACTCCAACTCCCATGGTTGCCTTCTTCTTCATTGGGTTAGAGAGAAGAACTTGGGGTTTTGATTTGGGGTTTTGAAAATAATGGGTTTATGACTTGTTAAAAGACCGTAAACTATTTATATTTAATTTATAAACCATTTAAAATCAACCCCAATTAATAAATGATTGAATGGAATTTATTTGGAAATCAAATCTTGGCCAGCCAGCCCAGGGACTACGGCCACCTTCACGGTCTGTGAAGGTGCTTCACAACCCTTATGACGGTCCGTGGTCCTTGGGGCAGTGTCTCCATTGCCTTTACAAGACTCCAAGTGGATAAGGAAGTTCCACTACCAACTTCACGGGCCGTGGTCCACTCCACTGGCCGTGAAGTCATCCGTGAACACTAAGGCAGTAAGCTGCCAACTTGGGACAACTTTTGCCCACAAGTTGGGTCCACCTCAAGGACCCTTTGGTTGGTCCTTGGAGAGTTTTTCCTGGACGTTTCCAACGTAAATGCTCTCGTATAAGCCTTCCATACCAGTTTGAGCACCAAATAACACACGCAACACATCAAAACATGCTAGGCTTACACAAGTGCACCCAAGAACTAACTTTCGAATGTCTTGGATGTTCCTGGACGTTTGACTTCCGAATGACTTCAAATCAATCAGACATGCTTTAAAACACTTAATTAACATGTTAACAGTCTTATTAGGCACATGTGAGGCTCTAGACACCTTAATTCATTTTGGGGCTCTTACAATATCCCCCACTTGGGACATTCGTCCTCGAATGACACTTGGAACATTTTAAACACAACAAGGACTTCAATGACCCATAGAGCGGCTCACAACATTCATTAACATCATGACATAGAAGTCAATGCACCAAAATAACAAGGAACACCAACTTTCATACCACTTAGCACTCAATGCACACAAGCAAGCAAAACCTTCACTCACTCATCCTTAATGCATTAAACACAAAGGCATCACTCATGTTCATAGGAGGAACATCCTTCTCCTAATCATGACATGGTCTTTACATTCCATTTTATTAAGAGATAATCTTGTATAATCACACATAGGTAGGTTCCATATTACTCAAGAAGCAAGTAAGCACTCATACTTCAATGCACATAAACTTGAGTCAAGTAGATCAACAATGGATTCTTATTAGTTAGGCATAATGCCACGAGGGTCATACTCAACCATACCATGTTTAGTTATGTTTAGGGAATAATGTCCTTCTACTCAACACACTTACATGTCTCATGAGCTCATACACCCAAGCAATGCACAAAGGTCGATTCGTTTTAATGAGAAGTTCTCAACTTTTTAAGCAAAGCATGCTCAAATTTTCTCCCTAATGAAGTCAAATTATAAGTCACACGACACACATTACAACAATAGGAAGTCATTACACATAATTTCAATTTCTAGCATGACAATAGCATTCATAAACATGCATCATTTAAGGAAATTCTTACAATTTATAGGCACACACAAGGACAGTGGCTAAACATACCTTCACTCCTCAAGAATGAGCCTACATTTATACTTCCCAAGTCATAGAAGTCACATAATTTTCGAGAGACTCATCATTTTTCATTTAAAGGAGACTCGATTTCTCATTATGAGGCTAAAACACCACACATTAAAAGTGACATCAACATGCTCCTTGCCTTATCTCATGAAGTTTAATGCACAATTAACCTATCAAGATGCACAATTAACATGAGCAAACATGAATTTGATCAAAAATCCTTTTTCTTGCAATTTAGAAACTTCAAAACATGCTTAACATAGTGTCAATCAAGACATACATAACATATGGAGAACATGCAACTCATACTTCTATGCAAGACTCCTATCATGAACAAGCTATTAAAAACTCTTTAGTTCAAGCTAAAGTAAGAATAGAAGGACAAGATAGAAATATCTATAACCTTACTACTCACCTTATAATCCCCCACTTAGGATGAACCCCGTAAAAGCAACTTAACTCAACCCCAACAGGATATTATCTTATCAACCTTCATCATCATCACCTAAAGGTGGATTCTTAACCAAAAAGGGGTTTACAGTAACTCAGCATAGGGACATCAAGGGCACATAAAATCTTACCACTTAGGCACACTATCCCCCACGTGTGGTATGCCTAATAACATCATCCCCTTAAACACCAAGGTCAAGGCAAGTCAAAACCAACCTCTCATACTCTTAACTCATGAAGACTAGACATCATTTAGGGTTCTTACTCCTAATCTTACATCAAGGAGACTACAGACTAAAACATTAAGGAATAATACATCAACCATCATCATTCCTCTAAGCCTAACACCTAAAGGAAATCCATAACATTCAAGTTAGCTCATACTACTCAACCACATAGGGTATCAACTATACCAAGAATAACAAGGGTCATAAAACCTTGGGGGGGAAACAATAGAGGAGACTTAGCCATAAAGCCTCTTTCTTTTCATTCAACACTAGTGTAAGGTAACTTCTAGGTCAATCCAACCCACATCATCACCCTACTAGGTAAGCACACTACCTTAACTTCTAGGATCAAGCCTATACACAAGACTCCAATCCATACAAGGCAACTATGAAGAACCACTCATATACCAAGGGCAACATGG
Organism: Solanum sitiens; assembly: GCA_016801875.1. Lineage (NCBI taxonomy): Eukaryota > Viridiplantae > Streptophyta > Magnoliopsida > Solanales > Solanaceae > Solanum > Solanum sitiens. The sequence continues at coordinate 902,911 of JABWTJ010000112.1, forward strand.
AACCATTACACATATATAAGGGCAACATGCATCTTTAGCTATTTACCACATTCTTCAAAGCATTTCAAGTCTAAACCATATCATAAGACTATCATCATGCAAAATTATATAGCAACATGCCATTCCAAAAAGGAATCTCAATTCAACTTATAACAACTTCTTAACAAGTTATCACCATATCATAACATAACTCTTCACATAACATATCATTTCACATAGGTCTCGTATAAAGCCATAAATGGCATCACATCAACAAAGCATGTCAAAATTTACCTTCACACATACTCATCAAACCACAAAACCAAGATAACCATCAAAACTCACCTTTTCTCCCTCAAGCATAGACATACCATCTCATCCAAGCAATCACATCTAAAAGACCACCAGACAAGAAAACATAAGAGAGAGATCTTATAGAGTTAAGTTCTATGGCACGACATGAGAATGATGAAGAATGGAAACTCTATCGTCCTATAGTCTCTCACTCATAGATGTGTCGCGACTCACCACCAATGAACGAGACTCTACTAGACGTGGCAATATGAGACTTTGGACCCTAAAACCACTTTCATAACCTCATGCCCTGATACCACGTTTGTCACGACCGGGAAGCACCCCTAGAAGTAACATGGCGTACTTGACCTCTCGGGGGTCTTATACAAGCCCATAGTTATCATTCACCGCATTGTCATAGGTAAATTAGCAGAAAATTTAAAACTTTCATAGCACATCGTATGCTAAACATCACTTCCATTATATATATAAAACACCATATTTACATAGTTAGACTCTAAGTCTCTTTGCCATCTTAGACTCAAAATCATTAGAGTACATTAGGGACACGACCCTTACAATATAAAACATAACTACACTATTACATAACTTTACATAAACATAATGTAGGGAATGCTTGAAACATAAGGATCCCTTTCCTTGAGCTTGGGAAACACATATCAAGCCCTTCACCTTTGAGACATCCTTTAAGCATCCATAACCTACACTTTGTGTAAAAAGGTAGAGAAGAATATTGTTAGTACAAGAACGCACTAAGTATGGCAACCTTGCAAAATATGCATTTAAAGGGGACCTTTTACTCTGAAACCATGCAGCATGCCTTTGTGAAAACTTCTTAAAACTTGACACAATAATCATCATGTCATTCACATACTTATTTTAGGCATATACAATAGTCACAACATCACATAAAATCATACATTGCATTTAAGGCATATTAGTCACAACTTTACAGTGAGCTTATTTCATTTTACAGTGAACCCCTTCCTTTTACTTTAACTTCTTATCTACCCAAGTAACCCTCTAGTGATGCTTGGTGAAATCCATCACCTTAAGGACACAAGATATTCATACATACAACCTTTATAAATCCAACACGAGCATTCATAGAACCATTTCATACAATAAGACATATACCTCACATTTGACCGAACACACTTTATGGACCACATAGGAGAACTCATAACAAGATTACATACAAGTCAAGACTTACCAATATCATCCTAAGAGGCATTATTCAGTCAATGGCATATTTAGTATTCACATCACTTAGACATCATAAAACCTTACTCACAATCCCAATGTAAGCTTCCTAGTGCAAAGTACATGTGAATTCCCATAAACTCACACCTACTTAGTAAACTCATCAAGGGACTACAAGCATTATCATTTACTTCATACATTAACAAGGCAAGTAAAGACAACTTCATACATGCCAAGCAAGACCTTCTTCATATAGTCACTAAGACCCACATATGCATATAAGGTAAGACCACATCATATAGACCCATTAGGACTCATACCATGCACATCATCACAACAAGTAGACAACACTACAATGTCATGCATAAGGAACATAAACATATGCATATACATTTATTCACCTTCCTAGAACTCCCTTCAAGAGCTACTTGTGCAATGCATAGGTAAAGTCCCATACCCTCACCTATACTAAGCAACTTCACTTAGGTTATCCTAGTTAGGGCCCTTACTTTACTTTCATTGTCCATTTTACTTTAGGGAAACTATAGCCTTAACCGACACAAAGACCATGGGTGCTAAACATGGAATTTGATTTTGTAGAGCCTTACACCACGGGAAAGTGCTCTACAAAGCCAAAGTAGAACATTAACATCATGATAGCATATTAGGTGAATATCACTTGCCAGATCTTATGGGGCAAGAATAGTTTATGGAACTTGGAGGTATATATGGAAACCCTCTTTATGCCTATTGAGCATTGTAGTTATCCACCTCTTGATGACAATGGTGAACAAGCCTTCCCACATTGGGAAGGGGCACCCCTCATCTAAGTTCACTCGGTGCTAAGCTAAGTTTCCTTTATTGAAAGCCTTTATTAACATTACTTTATAGAATTAGGCTTTAGGAGATTGACTCCTCATATGCTTAGATCATAGGTCATAGATGAGAGTTCATCAGCCTAAATCATGTGAGAAACTCTTTCACATGGACATAGAATATTCAAGCACCATTTAGTAAGGATACTCTTAGGAACACCTTCCAAGAGCCCCTCCATTGACTAGATCATCATACATGCATAATGGGCATACTTTTAGGTGTCTGTGTATACATATATGTGAGCAAATCTTTAACGTAAACACCCTTAGGCCACACATGTTCATACTTTACTTCATTAATCCATAAGTGTATAGGTGTAACTATATAAGCAATCCTTTCATATAAACACATTTTCACACTATACATATTCATACTTCATCATATCACATAAGACATGTTCATATCTTAATCATGCATTCATATTCATAAACATAGATAACCACCTAGGAACTATCATATCAAGGAACACATGTGCAATGCATAGACAAGGTCCCATACCCTTGCCCATACTATTACATCTATCAAGTAATCCTAGTTAAGGGGTACATTCATACTTCATGGACATATGTTTACATGCATAGTAGTAGACATTAGTGCATATGAGAATACCCTTTGATTAGACACCATAAACCTATACTACTTGTAAACATGCATAATATGTGAGAGTGTCTACATTGGTCAACATGATCACATAATGGATAACAACATCATATTGAGGCAGACACCCTTTTCAGACCATAATTCACATTCAATCATAGACCACACACCACAATTTAGCATAGGAGACAAGATAACTTTACATTGCATCCAAGACTCCTAACATTAGCTAATCACACATTCATATAGGGGTACATAGGTAAGCGATCATTAACCATTATATCTAATCAATGGCAGCACCTAAACCAAACTATAACATAGTCACGCACATGCTCATAACCTTAGCAACACAACTTAGATCATAACTAGAATGGAACTAGGCATATGTTTCACCTAGTTTGATCATCATAATCACACACTCATATAACATCAAATTGCCTTCAAGGCCATAATCAACACATATATATATAGACAAGAAGTAAACACCATCACCATAAGTGGACCATACCACACAATGCCATACAAGGCCAAGTCTACTAACAATTCTATAGAAACGTAGAGGAGTATAGCAACCTTACCAAATCTTTCTTGCCTTGATCATCCATGATCAATATTCATAATTTATCAATAATACAATATAGGTCAGTAGCTAAAGAGATCATAACCTAAACGAAATCATGTTTCAACTACAGTAGAATCGAGATCACATGTTATACACTACATTATCAATCTATAGAATATGGAAGAATGTAGATCAACCTTACCAAATCCTCAAGCCTTGATCCAAATTGGATCAACTATACATAATTCAACATTAATATACATAATAGGCAGTAGATACAAGCAATTCAACATGCTAGAATTATAATTCAATCAATATAAAGTCAAGATCACAATGCCCATAATATAGGCTAATTTGAGAATTGGAAGGTACATGGATTCATCATGAAATTGGATTGAAATTCACTTTACAATCAGTACATTATCATCAATTCATCATAGGAGTACTTTTGAAATCAATTTGAGAAAGAACTCATGGCTAGATTCAAAGATATAGAGTTTGATCATGAATTCTCTTTGAAAACCTTTGAAGGAACTCTCTAGATGAATGGATATCTAAAGATGAAGAATTATCATACCTCATTACATGAAGGAAAGCCCACGAAATTTTAGGAGAAAAACCTTGAAAAAACCTCAACTCCAACTTCCATGGTTGCCTTCTTCTTCATTGGGTTAGAGAGAAGAACTTGGGGTTTTGAAAATAATGGGTTTATGACTAGTTAAAAGACCTTAAATTATTTATATTTAATTTATAAACCATTTAAAATCAACCCCAATTAATAAATGATCGAATGGAATTTATTTGGAAATCAAATCTTGGCCAGCCAGCCCAGGGACCACGGGTGGTTCACGACCCTTATGACGGTCCGTAGTATTTAAGGCGGTGTCTCCATTGCCTTTCCAAGCCTCCAAGTGGATAAGGTAGTTCCACTAACAACTTCACGGACCTTGTTCAACTCCACTGGCCGTGAAGTCGTCCGTGAACACTTAGGCAGTAAGCTGCCAACTTGGGACAACTTTTGCCCACAAATTGGGTCCTCCTCAAGGACCCTTTGGTTGGTCCTTGGGGAATTTTGCCCGGACGTTTCCAACGTAAATACTCTCGTATACATGTCAAGGACCTTCCGTACCAGCTTGAGAACCAAGAAGCACACACAACACATCAAAACATGCTAGGCACACACAAGTGCGCCCAAGGACTAACTTTCGAACGTCTTGGACATTCTTGGACGTTTGACTTCCGAATGACTTCAAATCAATAATATATGCTTTAAAATACTTAATTAACATGTTAACAAGCTTATTAGGCACATGTGAGGTTCTAGACACCTTAATTCATTTTGGGGGTCTTACAACAACCATCACATACCTCGAAACAAGCTTGAAACCCTAAGAATCTTGATCCTTCCCTTTCTGGATTCGTTCCACTTGTTCTTGGTCTACAAACAATCAATATAATACGGGAATCAACAAACAATCACTAATTGCCCGAATTACTAACAATTCTAATAAATCTAGATCATACACATGATCTCAAGTATCCAAATTGGGTTTTTCCCACCATGGTTTCCAATTCAAAACCCTCCCCCAATTGATAATAACCCAAGAAAATAGATTTTACGGATTTAAACTGGATTCGGGAAGTAAAAAACTTACCTTTAGACTCAAGAATGGTGGAAAACTATTAAGAAGTATTATGGGGTCGTTCCTTATCTCTCAAAGTCGAACAGTGTAGAATAAAGACGTTTTGGGGTTTAATTACGACTTTAAGTCGCGTCTGGCCCACCACAGTGGCACTCACCCCACTCTAGCAGCCCCGCCAGAGCAACAAAATCCAGCGCCAAAGCTGCTTGCATGAAATAATGAGCTATTTAATTAATTTCAAGACCCCCATTTCACAACACACCTCTAACCAACGACACTCAGAAAAACCCCTTCACGCTAAGATCAATTTCAAGAGTTCTACTCACCCGAATTCAATTTCATAAAGTCGTACGGATTCATTAACGAGTTATCTATCCCTCATGAAATCAAAAGTATAAATAAATCACCCGATTGCTACTAGAGTTCCCTACACCTTAATGACTCTTATTTCGTCCAAGTTTGAACTAGGTTGGGAAATCCCAAGTTACTACGAAAAGTTTTTTCAACCCAAAATTTTTCCATGTTTACTTTTCTATAACGACGTAATCTGATCGTTACAAACGTGTTCGAGAATATGTGTATATATATATATATATATATATATATATATATATATATATATATATATATATATATATATATATATATATATATACACACACACACATACACATATATATAGGGACGACTCAATAACATTGGGGGCCTAAAGTGAAACTTAAGAGAGGGGGCCCCTAATATTTAAGTTTTTCATTATATACACTTTTATTTAAAATCTAGTTTTCTAGCTATTTTAGATGTCAAGTCATTAGGTACTGTTTTATAATCAATTTGTTTTAATAATTCCTTTTCAAATGATAATATAACTAGTTCATTCAATCTTTCTTAAGACATTGTTAATCTTAAAGAAGATTTAATCAATTTTAATTTCGAAAAAACTTCTTTTGGGCAAGGCAACGGTTACAGGAACTGTTAACATTATTCTATAAGCAATATGTGTAGGAAAAGAATTAGTATATAAGCAATATATGTATTTGGAAGGGATCAAGTCTTTTTATTTGATTGAGTATTTTCATTAGATCATTATCTTCTACTTGTATTATTTCTCTTAACACTTTTAATTCAAAATATTAATCTAAACCATCAATATCAAAAAAACTATTAAGTGTTAAAAAAAGTTCAAGGTTAAGACAATATTATTTAAATTCTCATCATCTAGTGACCTCAATATTTTACCACTTAATAAGAAATCAAAATTTTTTCCATATGTTTCAGTCGGTTCAAATCTGTTTTGAAGTCAAAAAATAGTTTGATCTACTCTACATATATAAAGCAATCATCTATAAGATTCTTCAAGGGACTTTGTGATTTCCCTATCCATATTTTCATTAATTGTTTCTTACGGAAATTCAGGTTTATTTTCATCTCATATGCAATTTCCATAGTAGAAATCATAACAATCATTGTACATATAATTTTTTTTTTAAAAAAAAAAAGAACATATATAAGTAATTTATTTTTTTCAAAATGGAGCCCCAAGCGATGGCTTTAGTGGCATATTCAATACAAATTATATAAATATATATATATATATATATATATATATATATATATATATATATATATATATATATTTCTTAATCCTATTCAATACAAATTATTTCATTGATTTTGATAATGGGAGGATTACAAGAATATTCTATTTAAGACATTAATTTACATAATATTATTTTAGTGTCTTTATTTACAACATTAACATTTTAAATTACAAACATGACAATTTATTATAAAATAAATAGCTACCGATATAAGACCTATTTTATTGGTTAGTGAACTAATTTTATGGGACTCCTATTTTGCCTTTTATTTTATTTATTTTTTAGAATCTCAATTATAACTATATTTGGATTAGTTCCTTTAATAAGTATCTCACTTTCTCTCCCTTGTTAACTAGAAGGAATACCAACAGTGATGCACTCTTCTTTTCCTCTTTTTCAATGTCATCTTTATAAATAAAAATATATATATATATATATATATATCTTTCTTGAAAATATCCCTTAATCAATTGCTTCCCTTTTTTTTTTCTTTTCAAAATCATCGCAAACAACAACAAAAAATTATTTATGGACGAAAAATCCTCTCAATGTTACCCTAAATAGAGAAAAACGAGGGGAAAGGAGAAGAAAGGTACAAGTGTTATTTTGAAGAATATTTTGCAACCGCAAACTCTGTGTTGCCAATAATTATGGTGTCCTTTTGTTTAGGAATATAAATTGTTGACATATAGATGTGTTATTATAATGATGTATAGACGTGGCACTAAATGTTATAATGACAATAATTGTAATATCTAATTTGTTATACATTAGGTGATAGTCAAATATGAATCTTTTAATATTATAGAGTTAAATTGTGAACGAATAGTGTATTTTATAGTAATTTTTGTGTTTTTCTTGTTAATAATTTATCTATTTTAATATATGAAGGTGTTGATACTGTATGAATGTAGTAGTGAATTATTGTGTTGGTCCTTTTTCTTGTTATTTGTATATTAATTAGGAGAAATGACTTGAAAGACCCTTGTACTTCAATCGATTTGAAAGTTGGATTCTTGTACTTATTATTTTGCCAATTGAACCCTTAAACTCGATGAAACTTTAATTTTCAAGCACCTCTGACCATTGATCGAGCTTATGTGGCACTAAAATAATTGAGTTGGACAAATACGTGACCTGATGCGTCTTTGAAGTAAGTGAATACAATATTATTATTTTAAAATTGTCAAAATTATAAAACAAAAACAATAATAATACTAAAATGTTAAAAAAAATATTAAAAACCTCCTTCTTCTCTCCACCCCCACCTCGCCCCACCACCAACCCTCCTCTCTTTCTCTTCAGCCCCACTCATTTTCTCTTTCTTCTTCTTCAACTTCACCCCCCCCCCCAAACCCCAACCTCCCCGCCCCTATTTTTTTCTCTTCTTCTTCTTTGACGTACACATTATCACTATAAAATCAACAAATGAAAAATTGAAAAAAGTTTTTGCAAGAAGATATACCACACTATTTTTATAAACTTACTTTTTTTAGATTTATTACTTTAATTTACATATAAACTGTTATGAAACTATATGAATTTAGGAGAAGAATAAAGTAGGGAGAAGAGAAATGACTTCTTATTCATGTTGAAGTATATTCAAGATTCATAGAACATCTTTACAATGAATAAAAACCCTTAATTTATAGGGGAAACCTAACTTGGTCCCCAAGTAGGATTTCCAACCATATCCTAAAAGGACTCCACATAATTAGACATTCACTATAATACAAATGGTTAATAACACTCCCCCTTGAATGTGGTAGATTATGTGCCTCGTTAAAACCTTACTAGACAAAACCCAGTGGGAAAAAATCTAGTAAAGGAAAAAGAGTACACATATCTAATAATACGCATTATGGATGCCTCATTAAAAACCTTACAAGGAAAACCCAATGGGACAAAATCTTGTGAGAAGAAAGAGTACATCACGTATTAACTCCCCCTAATGAGAAAATCAATCCAAAGACTTGAATCTTCGTTTTCCAAACTTGTGGATCATCTTCTTGAAAGTTGTAGCTGGTAGAGACTTGGTGGATAAATCAACTATATTATAACTTGTACAAACCTGTTGCATGTTGATATTGCCATTCTTGGGAGCTCATGAGTGTAGAAAAACTTTGACAAAATAAGTTTCCTTCTATCTCCTACATTCATGATCAAAGATTTCTGCAAGTTACTTACTTCAACTTCTTTAAGCAAATAATCTATTGCCTTTTGAAAACTCATCAAGAGTTTCAATTCTAGTCATCAACTTGCATAATAATACTTGTATATGCTCTATGCATTTTGAATCTATTTAATTCTTATGAGGATAAACAAGTTTTCCAAAACCTTGTATATGCTAGATTTCGAACCCATTGGATATTTTCATATCAGTTTTGTCAAGTGATAACATTCAATATTAGATGTATGACATTTTCTAGTGCCTAGATTGCAAATCAAATAAGCTTTACACTTATCAAGATGCACCATTCCACTTTTCACTTGATAATTATTTCTACATCAGCATGATTTAATAGACGTAAAATTCATATCCTCATAATCTTTTACAATATTGCACGTTATTGTATCAAAGATATCGTCAACGATATATCACTTTGTATCAATTCACAATACGACGTAACTTATTGAGATCTCATGCACTCATTATTTTTAGGTAGCTACCCCTCATGAGGTTTCATAAAGTGTTATGTCGTAGGCTCTTCAAGAGCTCATTGTCTCCTTATTATGATCATTTTGATTCTTTGATCCTCCACATTTTTCAAGAATTATTTTATTAGAATTGATTAGTCTATCATGCTTCATGCATGTCGTAGACTCTATCTCTAAGGGACATTCAGTAGGAGTATTTACAACTCTTGTGTTACTTCTAGTCTCCCCCTTATGTTAGACAAACTAGCATACATCTCAATCTTTTGGAGAATCTAGCTTTGTGCATCATGATATATTCATTTATTATATACTTCACATCAAAATAATCAGATGAAAAATATCTAGTCCATGACCAAAAATTCATTTGATCATAATTTATTGGTCTGATGCATACAACTACATTATATTTCAGACCGTGAAACTTTGTTCTCATAAGCAATGGTTGACTATTTATTTGAGAAATTTAATGTCACATCAGCTAGGATATTATCAAATTATCAAGATGCATTATCTTGATTTCATATTCTGAAAGTTGTGCTCTTTAACTTAATTATACTGCACAAATAATTTGGGAATGTCAAACCGTAAGTTGACAACAAACACACATGTGATTATCTTAAAGATGCATCTGTTTATCATGTAGTATGATAGGTGAATGGACCCATATTCACCTTTTATACTTTTCAGAATTTAGGGATTTAGTCCCAACTTTAGTTGATCCAATCAACTTACATGACAACAAGCAATATAAAAAATTCTTGAAGAATCTTCAAATTCTCCAATGTATGTCTATCACCATGTATGCACAACTTTGAGATTACCAATTATTCATGCTGACGAATACATATATTAGTACTTGTAAACTCCAAGTTTACAATGCCTCTTGCTTTAGTAAATTTCTAACTTACTATTATATGAGTAAATTTTAATTTTATTACTCCGAGAGTAATTTTCAAATTTATTTCTTCTCAACTTGCCTTGATAACACATAGCACAAGTAAATTCACCATTTAAAAGAATCTTTAAGTTCTTTAATGGATATCTATTCAAATTATATATAATTTACCTCATCATTATAGACTCATGATGTCCCATATAATCATGCAAAAGTAAGACAGTATTGGAATTTGTATTAGAATGTGCCTCAATTGCACTAATCAAAAAAGTCAAAAGATAAAGTATGGAACTTTTCTTTAACATATGTCTGCCCAGAGACAATTGGTGATATCACATCTACAATTAAAGAATGGATCTATATTTTTACCATTTGTCAAAAGCTCTCATTCTTCATGAATAGAACACAATCATCTAAGTACATTATATTTTGATAACTTAGTACCTCATTCCATATTCATGTGTATCATTTAATCAATTGTCTTCTTTTAGACATCTATGCACTGTCACATTCACTTCGGGAAATGGATCTGCTTCAACGAGATATATTTCATGACTAATGTTTATCAAAAACTCATTATTTGCCTTAGTCATCATTTATATAATCAATATGGTGCATTGAGACTCAAACCCAACGTCTTATGCAATAAATCAATTAGGGACTTGAACCCAACATCTTTCATCACAGAGCATCAAGACTCATGATGTTTTACCCTCTTGGTGCGATTGGACATGAATCCATCGTCCTATACTTTTGGTGCGATAGAACTTAAATCCACCGTCTTACCCACAATGAGGCTCAACCTCAAGCCTTCAAAACAATCGTAATTTTATCATGATGATCATTAATATGATCGTACATTATAATTACACACAAAATTAAGATTATTGATTTATTATAATCAATGTTAGTAGTTAATAGACATAGTTTTATAGATCACATACCTCATATAAAGATTGAAAACACATCTCTCACTAAATTGTGCTTATTTAATTATTAAAATAAATTAAGGAATTCTCTTCCCAATTGGTTAAAACTAAACGTATAAAAAGTCGACAAGTCTCTTTAAATACTTACTCCTGATGGTACCTCCAGATTTGTCACATAATAATTATAACGTAAAGATAAATCATACCTTGAAGATAATTGCAACCTTATTGCATAACTTATGCAAGATCTCTTTTGCATTTTTCCCGTCTTCTATCATAATTCTTTAAAAATAGAACAATCGCGCTGATAACGTGTTATGAAACTATATGAATTTAGGAGAAGAATAAAGTAGGGAGAAGAGAAAAGACTTCTTATTCATGTTGAAGTATATTCAAGGTTCATAGAACTTCTTTACAATGAATGAAAATCCTTAATTTATAGGGGAAACCTAACTTGGTCCCCAAGTAGGATTCCTAACCATATCCTAAAAGGACTCCACATAATTAGACATTCACTATAATCCAAATTGTTTATAAAATGTTATGAAACTATATGACTTTAGGAGAAGAATAAAGTAGGGAGAAGAGAAAAGACTTATTGTTCATGTTGAAGTATATTCAAGATTCATAGAACTTCTTTACAATGAATGAAAACCCTTAATTTATAGGGGAAACCTAACTTGGTCCCCAAGTAGGATTCCTAATCATATCCTAAAGGACTCCACATAATTAGACATTCACTATAATACAAATTGTTTATAACACTCCCCCTTGAATGTCGGTAGAATATGTGCCTCGTTAAAACCTTATTAGATAAAACCCAGTGAAAAAAAATCTAGTGAAGGAAAAAGAGTACACATATCTAATAATACGCATTATGAATGCCTCATTAAAAACCTTACAAGGAAAACCCAATGGGACAAAACCTTGTGAGAAAAAAGAGTGCATCACGTATTAACTCCCCCTAATGAGAACATTAATCCAAAGACTTGAATCTTCGTTTTTCAAACTTGTGGATCATCTTCTTTAAAGTTGTAGCTGGTAGAGACTTGGTGGATAAATCAACTATATTATAACTTGTACAAACCTGTTGCATGTCGATATTGCCATTCTTGGGATCTCATGAGTGTAGAAAAACTTTGACAAAATAAGTTTCCTTCTATCTCCTACATTCATGATCAAAGATTTCTGCAAGTTAATTACTTCAACTTCTTTAAGCAAATAATCTATTGCCTTTTGAAAACTCATCAAGAGTTTCAATTCTAGTCATCAACTTGCATAATAATACTTGTATATGCTCTATGCATTTTGAATCTATTTAATTCTTATGAGGATAAACAAGTTTTCCAAAACCTTGTATATGCTAGATTTCGAACCCATTGGATATTTTCTTATCAGTTTTGTCAAGTGATAACATTCAATATTAGATGTATGACATTTTCTAGTGCCTAGATTGCAAGTCAAATAAGCTTTACACTTACCAAGATGCACCATTCCACTTTTCACTTGATAATTATTTCTACATCAGCATGATTTAATAGACGTAGAATTCATATCCTCATAATCTTTTACAATATTGCACGTTATTGTATCAAAGATATCGTCAACGATATATCACTTTGTATCAATTCACAATACAACGTAACTTATTGAGATCTCATTAACTTCATTATTTTTAGGTAGCTACCCCGCTCATGAGGTTTCATATAGTGTTATGTCCTAGGATCTCCAAGAGCTCATTGTCTCCTTATTATGATCATTTTGATTCTTTGATCCTCCCCCTTTTTCAAGAATTATTCTATTAGAATTGATTAGTCTATCATGCTTCATGCATGTCGTAGACTCTATCTCTAAGGGACATTCAGTAGGAGTATTTACAACTCTTGTGTTACTTCTAGTATCCCCCTTATGTTAGACAAACTAACATACATCTCAATCTTTTGGAGAATCTATCTTTGTGCATCATGATATATTCATTTATTATATACTTCACATCAAAATAATCAGATGAAAAATATCTAGTCCCTGACCAAAAATTCATTTGATCATAATTTATTGGTCTGATGCATACAACTACATTATATTTCAGACCTTGAAACTTTATTCTCATAAGCAATGGTTGACTATTTATTTGAGAAATTTAATGTCACATCAGCTAGGATATTTATCAAATTATCAAGATGCATTATCTTGATTTCATATTCTGAAAGTTGTGCTCTTTAACTTAATTATACTGCACAAATAATTTGGGAATGTCAAACCGTAAGTTGACAACAAACACACATGTGATTATCTTAAAGATGCATCTGTTTATCATGTAATATGATAGGTGAATGGACCCATATTCACCTTTTATACTTTTCAGAATTTAGGGATTTAGTCCCAACTTTAGTTGATCCAATCAACTTACATGACAACAAGCAATATAAAAAATTCTTGAAGAATCTTCAAATTCTCCAATGTATGTCTATCACCATGTATGCACAACTTTGAGATTACCAATTATTCATGCTGACGAATACAAATATTAGTACTTGTAAACTCCAAGTTTACAATGGCATATGCCTTTTGCTTTAGTAAATTTCTAAGTTACTATTATATGAGTAAATTTTAATTTTATTACTCCGAGAGTAATTTTCAAATTTATTTCTTCTCAACTTGCCTTGATAACAAATAGCACAAGTAAATTCACCATTTAAAAGAATCTTTAAGTTCTTTAATGGATGTCTATTCAAATTATATATAATTCACCTCATCATTATAGACTCATGATGTTCCATACAATCATGCAAAAGTAAGACAGTATTGGAATTTGTATTAGAATGTGCCTCAATTGCACTAATCAAAAAAGTCAAAAGATAAAGTATGGAACTTTTCTTTAACATATGTCTGCCCAGAGACAATTGGTGATATCACATCTACAATTAAAGAATGGATCTGTATTTTTACCATTTGTCAAAAGCTCTCATTCTTCATGAATAGAACACAATCATCTAAGTACATTAAATTTTGATAACTTAGAGTCTCATTCCATATTCATGTGCATCATTTAATCAATCGTCTTCTTTTAGACATCTATGCAGTGTCACATTCACTTCGGGAAATGGATCTGCTTCAACGAGATATATTTCATGACTAATTTTTATCAAAAACTCATTATTTGCCTTAGTCATCATTTATATAATCAATATGGTGCATTGAGACTCAAACCCAACGTCTTATGCAATAAATCAATGAGGGACTTGAACCCAACATCTTTCATCACAGAGCATCAAGACTCATGATGTTTTACCCTCTTGGTGCGATTGGACATGAATCCATCGTCTTATACTTTTGGTGCGATAGAACTTAAATCCACCGTCTTACCCACAATGAGGCTCAACCTCAAGCCTTCAAAATAATCGTAATTTTATCATGATGATCATTAATATGATCGTACATTATAATTACACACAAAATTGAGATTATTGATTTATTATAATCAATGTTAGTAGTTAATAGACATAGTTTTATAGATCACATACCTCATATAAAGATTGAAAACACATCTCTCACTAAATTGTGCTTATTTAATTATTAAAATAAATTAAGGAATTCTCTTCCCAATCGGTTAAAACTAAACGTATAAAAAGTCGACAAGTCTCTTTAAATACTTACTCCTGATGGTACCTCCAGATTTGTCACATAATAATTAAAACGTAAAGATAAATCATACCTTGAAGATAATTGCAACCTTATTGCATAACTTATGCAAGATCTCTTTTGCATTTTTCCCGTCTTCTATCATAATTCTTTAAAAATAGAATAATCGTGTTGATAACGTGTTATGAAACTATATGAATTTAGGAGAAGAATAAAGTAGGGAGAAGAGAAAAGACTTCTTATTCATGTTGAAATATATTCAAGATTCATAGAACTTCTTTACAATGAATGAAAATCCTTAATTTATAGGGGAAACCTAACTTGGTCCCCAAATAGGATTCCTAACCATATCCTAAAAGGACTCCACATAATTAGACATTCACTATAATATAAATTGTTTATAAAATGTTATGAAACTATATGAATTTAGGAGAAGAATAAAGTAGGGAGAAGAGAAAAGACTTCTTATTCATGTTGAAGTATATTCAAGATTCATAGAACTTCTTTACATTGAATGAAAACCCTTAATCTATAGGGGAAACCTAACTTGGTCCCCAAGTAGGATTCCTAACCATATCCTAAAAGGAATCCACATAATTAGACTTTCACTATAATACAAATTGTTTATAACACTCCCCCTTGAATGTCGGTAGATTATGTGCCTCGTTAAAACCTTATTAGATAAAACCCAGTGGGAAAAAATCTAGTAAAGGAAAAAGAGTACACATATCTAATAATACGCATTATGGATGCCTCATTAAAAACCTTACAAGGAAAACCCAATGGGACAAAACCTTGTGAGAAAAAAGAGTACATCACGTATTAACTTTCCTTAATGAGAACATCAATCCAAAGACTTGAATCTTCGTTTTACAAACTTTTGGATCATCTTCTTTAAAGTTGTAGCTGGTAGAGACTTGGTGGATAAATCAACTATATTATAACTTGTACAAACCTGTTGCATGTTGATATTGCCATTCTTGGGAGCTCATGAGTGTAGAAAAACTTTGACAAAATAAGTTTTCTTCTATCTTCTATATTCATGATCAATGATTTCTGCAAGTTAATTACTTCAACTTCTTTAAGCAAATAATCTATTGCCTTTTGAAAACTCATCAAGAGTTTCAATTCTAGTCATCAACTTGCATAATAATACTTGTATATGCTCTATGCATTTTTAATCTATTTAATTCTTGAGGATAAACATGTTTTCCAAAACCTTGTATATGCTAGATTTCAAACCCATTGGATATTTTCATATCAGTTTTGTCAAGTGATAACATTCAATATTAGATGTATGACATTTTCTAGTGCCTAGATTTCAAATCAAATAAGTTTTACACTTACCAAGATGCACCATTTCACTTTTCACTTGATAATTATTTCTACATCATCAGGATTTAATAGACGTAGAATTCATATCCTCATAATCTTTTACAATATTGCACGTTACAGTATCAAAGATATCGTCAACGATATATCACTTTGTATCAATTCACAATCGACGTAACTTATTGAGATCTCATTCACTTCATTATTTTTAGGTAGCTACCCCGCTCATGAGGTTTCATAAAGTGTTATGTCGTAGGCTCTCCAAGAGCTCATTGTCTCCTTATTATGATCATTTTGATTCTTTGATCCTCCCCCTCTTTCAAGAATTATTTTATTAGAATTGATTAGTCTATCATGCTTCATGCATGTCGTAGACTCTATCTCTAAGGGACATTCAGTAGGAGTATTTACAACTCTTGTGTTACTTCTAGTCTCCCCCTTATGTTAGACAAACTAACATACATCTCAATCTTTTGGAGAATCTATCTTTGTGCATCATGATATATTCATTTATTATATACTTCACATCAAAATAATCAAATGAAAAATATCTAGTCCCTGACCAATTCATTTGATCATAATTTATTGGTCTGATGCATACAACTACATTATATTTCAGACCGTGAAACTTTATTCTCATAAGCAATGGTTGACTATTTATTTGAGAAATTTAATGTCACATCAGCTAGGATATTTATCAAATTATCAAGATGCATTTTCTTGATTTCATATTCTGAAAGTTGTGCTCTTTAACTTAATTATACTGCACAAATAATTTGGGAATGTCAAACCGTAAGTTGACAACAAACACACATGTGATTATCTTAAAGATGCATCAGTTTATCATGTAACATGATAGGTGAATGGACCCATATTCACCTTTTATACTTTTCAGAATTTAGGGATTTAGTCCCAACTTTAGTTGATCCAATCAACTTACATGACAACAAGTAATATAAAAAATTCTTGAAGAATCTTCAAATTCTCCAATGTATGTCTATCACCGTGTATGCACAACTTTGAGATTACCAATTATTCATGCTGACGAATACAAATATTAGTACTTGTAAACTCCAAGTTTACAATGGCATATGCCTTATGCTTTAGTAAATTTATAATTTACTATTATATGAGTAAATTTTTATTTTATTACTCCGAGAGTAATTTTCAAATTTATTTCTTCTCAACTTGCCTTGATAACAAATAGCACAAGTAAATTCACCCATTAAAAGAATCTTTAAGTTCTTTAATGGATGTCTATTCAAATTATTAATAATTCACCTCATCACTATAGACTCATGATGTCCCATATAATCATGCAAAAGTAAGACAGTATTGGAATTTCTATTAGAATGTGCCTCAATTGCACTAATTACTATCCAAAAAAGTCAAAAGATAAAGTATGGAACTTTTCTTTAACATATGTCTGCCCAGAGACAATTGGTGATATCACATCTATAATTAAAGAATGGATCTGTATTTCTACCATTTGTCAAAAGCTCTCATTCTTCATGAATAGAACACAATCATCTAAGTACATTAAATTTTGATAACTTAGTACCTCATTCCATATTCATGTGCATCATTTAATCAATTGTCTTCTTTTAGACCTCTATGCGCTATCACATTCACTTCGGGAAATGGATCTGCTTCAATGAGATATATTTCATGACTAATTTTTATCAAAAACTCATTATTTGCCTTAGTCATCATTTATATAATCAATATGGTGCATTGAGACTCAAACCCAACGTCCTATGCCATAAATCAATGAGGGACTTTAACCCAACATCTTTCATCACAGAGCATCAAGACTCATGATGTTTTACCCTCTTGGTGCGATTGGACATGAATCCATCGTCTTATACTTTTGGTGCGATAGAACTTAAATCCACCGTCTTACCAACAATGAGGCTCAACCTCAAGCGTTCAAAACAATCGTAATTTTATCATGATGATCATTAATATGATCGTACATTATAATTACACACAAAATTGAGATTATTGATTTATTATAATCAATGTTAGTAGTTAATAGACATAGTTTTATAGATCACATACCTCATATAAAGATTGAAAACACATCTCTCACTAAATTGTACTTATTTAATTATTAAAATAAATTAAGGAATTCTCTTCCTAATCGGTTAAAATTAAACGTATAAAAAGTCGACAAGTCTCTTTAAATACTTACTCCTGATGGTACCTCCAGATTTGTCACATAATAATTATAACGTAAAGATAAATCATACCTAGAATATCGTGATTAGACCAGAATATCGTCTATAAATACAATAACAAACATATCAAGGAATGGTTTAAATACCCGGTTCATTAAATCTATAAACACCGCTGGAGCATTAGTCAGCCCAAAAGACAGCACTCTAAACTCATAATGCCCGTATCGGGTCCGGAATGCCGTCTTTGGAATATCTGCTTCCCTTACCCGCACCTGATGATAACCTGACCGCAAGTCTATCTTTGAAAAACACTTAGCACCCTGCAACTGATCAAATAGATCATCAATCCTTGGGAGGGGATACCTGTTCTTTACGGTTACTTTGTTCAGCTGCCTATAATCAATACACATCCGCAGCGACCCATCCTTCTTCCTCACAAACAGTACCGGTGCTCCCCAAGGTGACGTACTAGGCCTGATGAAGCCCTTTTTTAGCAAATCTCTCAATTGCTCTTTCAACTCTTTCAACTCAGCAGGTGCCATTCTATAAGGAGGTATAGATATAGGCTGGGTATCTGGCAGTACATCTATAGTAAACTCTATCTCTCGTTCTGAAGGAAGGCCTGGAAGTTCCTCTGGGAATACATCGGGAAATTTCTTAACTACCGGGACTGATTGAAGAGTCAGTGCCTCTGCCTTTATGTCATGCACCCGAACCAGATGATAAATATAGCCTTTTCTAACCATCTTCCTGGCCTTAAGGTATGAAATAAAATTACCTTTTGGCGATACTGTACTCCCCTTCCACTCTATAATCGGTTCCCCTGGAAATTGAAAATCGAACTATCTTTCCTCTGCAATCAACATTAGCATAACAAGCAGCCAACCAATCCATGCCCATGATAATATCAAACTCAATCATATTTAACTCTATTAGATCTGCTACGGTACGACGACTATATATAACCACTGAACAATTCTTATATACTCGCATAGCTATGACAGAATCTCCTACAGGTGTAGCTACCTCAAATGGTTCTATCAACTCAGACTCTATTCCGATCCTACTAGCAACGAAGGGGGATATAAATGATAGGGTGGAACCTGGGTCTATCAATGCATACACACTTCGGGAGAATAGTGATAATATACCTGTGATCACATTAGGTGACGCCTCCTGATCCTGCCTACTAGTCAAAGCATATATGCAGTTCGAGGGACCGCTAGAACTGGGAGCTCTACCACGACCTCTACCACGGCCTGCTGGCGCCTGAATACCCTGCTCCGTAGGGCGCATAGCCACAGAAGAAGATGAACCAGCAACGGACCCAGTAGGCTGTGCCATACCACCGGCACTACCTCTAAAGGGACACTCCCTCATAGTATGACCCTGACGGCCGCAAGAAAAACACGCACCTGTAGTCCAACGACATTCCCCAGGATGGGACCTACCACAGCGAGAACACCGAGGCAAAGGTGGCCTCGACTGGCTCA
Source organism: Solanum sitiens (assembly GCA_016801875.1). NCBI lineage: Eukaryota > Viridiplantae > Streptophyta > Magnoliopsida > Solanales > Solanaceae > Solanum > Solanum sitiens. The sequence goes on from JABWTJ010000112.1 coordinate 922,813, forward strand.
AACCCCTGCCCATCTGTGACCCTGCCGCCCTAGAGCTCTGACCAGCTTCCGAATATCCCGTACGATCGAACCCCCTACCCATAGAACGTGGGGGTGCACTCTGTGCTGGCTGGGAAGAAAATCTAACATGCTGTTGAGACTGCCCGCCTCGAAACTCGTCAGGATAACCTGCTGATCTAGCCCTCTTATGCTGGCCTCTATTATAATCTCTATCTGGCTGACGTCCCCGGTGCCGATCCTCTACCCCCTGTGCATATGCCTGCACCCGAGCAATGTCCATACCTGGCTGAAGAGTCACTGCCATACAACCGTCAATCAGATAACGATCCAATCCCATCACATAACGATGTACCCTGTCTGCCATATCAGCTACAATAGTAGGCGCATGCCTAGCCAATGAATCAAACTCGAGGCTATACTCTCGAACGCTCCTGCCATTCTGCCTCAAACGCAAGAATCTATCGACTCTAGCTCGCTTCATCTCTGGAGGCAGGAAATAGCCCTGGAAAGCCTCCACAAATTCATCCCATACCGCTGGAGGAGCACCCTCACCCCTAGATAACTCCCAAGACTCATACCAATTAATAGCTATATCCCGCAAACGATACGTAGCCAACTTAACCGACTCGGTCTCCGAAGCCTTGATTATCCTCAATGTACGCTGCATCTGACGAATAAACTCTTGCGGATCATCCTGGGGACTTGACCCAAAGAACTCTGGAGGATTACAACTTAAGAAGTCACGAGCCCTTAAGCTATCAGATTTGTCCGCATGATCAACTCCTAGTCCATGCCTGCGAGCCTGACCTGCCACTAATCTAGTCAGCAACTGAACTGCATCTCTCATGGCCCTATCCTCCGCCCCTGGCTGAGGAGCTGGAGGTTCAGGTGATGGGGCCTCGGGGGCTGGTGGCGGTGTAGCAGAGCTCTCCGACTGGAGCACAATACCAGGCATAGACTGGGCACGGGCCCTAGTAACTCTCCGGGTCTGACTAGTACCTTCTGCTACCGATTTGCCCTTCTGGGCGGCTGTCGCTTTCTTTGGAGGCATAGCTGAAAACACAGGGATTCGTTAGAGAGGGATTATCCTGTTAATATAGCTCTATCGTACGATCTAGAATATGAAGAAAGGATGACATCCTAAATGTCCTGTAGCTTCCTGTTTATAGATGTGGTGCACTACACACCGATAAACAAGACTCTACTAGACACGGTCTGTGGACACTTCCGAGGAAGAACCGCTCTGATACCACTTTTGTCACGACCCAACCTGATGGGCCGTGACTAGTGCCCGTTTTGGACACTCATAAACAAACCTGCTAAGTATAACCAACTGAAATTAAGACAATATGGAATTTAATCAAATCAAACCTACCCCAACGCCAATATATATAAAGTGGATCTGTCTCATAAGGAGTCATAACCATTTAACCGTAACAACATACGCGAGCCGACAAGGCCGCACTATCCAAAGCATAATAGCATACGCAAGCCGACAAGGCTGCCCCTGTACACGCGGACATCACAAACAAACCATGTCCAGACCATTATCCAAAACATACATACAACCCACATAATGTCTGCAGACCTCTAAGAGTATAGTAGTGAAACTCGACGGGACAGGGTCACGCCGTACCCATAGATAAGCAAAAGATTACATAGGAAGTTATGTACCAAAACCACTGGGCTCCGGAACAGTGGAGCTCCCCCAATCGGTAGAGTAGATATCCTAGGCGGGAGGATCACCGAACTGTGCATCTACACCTGCGGGCATGAAACGCAGCCCCCCCGAGGAAAGGGGGTCAGTACGGACAATGTACTGAGTATGTAAAGCATAAGGTAAAGATGACAGGATACCAACATGATAAGTCAAAACAATATATCGCTACACATGAACCTTATAAGTGAAAATCATACATATCTTTAACATATAAGGTGCCCAGCTTCCCTAGTAAGGGACTCGGCAAAATAATCATCATATATATACATCATACGTACCCGGCCCTCTAGTGAGGGACTCGGTGAAATAGTCATCACATCATCTCCGTCATCATCATCATTATAACCATCCTCATCACCAATCATATATATAATATACATACCCGGCCCTCTAGTGAGGGACTCGGTGACATATGCAAGAAACTCCGCACGAACATTACCCGGACCGGGACTCGGTGAAATGATAAATGACTCTATGCACGAGCAGAACATTATGAGCAACCATATGTAAGTAAAGTCATTTCTTATAACTCAATAGAACAATCAACGTGAACCAGCAAGGAGTATTACCAAAGATTAACGTTTTATCAAGATTATGAACCTTTAACACGATATGAAAACGTAAAAATCTCAATGACTCTAAGAAGCACTACCATAGATATGAGAAATCACCATAGCCTTAGACATAGCTGATATATAGAGGAATAGTTTGTGTAAGCAAGAATATACGTCACCTAGACGCTCTAGAAGTAAGTATCAAACATGTCCGTCATTCGCTCATTTTTAAGAGTCATGCCAAACAAAGAAAGAAAGGATAGCGTTACATACCGTATAGTCGAGCCGCAATATTTACTGCCCAATCTATTAATCTATAACAAGCAACAATCGTGCCGCAATTAGATAGACGTCGCGCTTTGCTACTTATTGTAAGCTAGCTAATAATCTAACGAAAATCCGGCAGCACTTCCCTTATTTTCCTTACTTCATCCCAATCCGACAACAACTCAAATTATCCACAGCAATACCAATAACACATGTAATCCAACGAATCATATTAAACAGCCCCCTCCCCAAAACAGTTCCGTCTCGGCAACCATATTAACGAAACAACGACACACCGAGCGATAGCTCATTTTATAATTTCGCAACACATCTACCTTATCGTATTCATCCCTTGGAGTATATACCCATAATCACATTAACATATGCATAATGCCAAAACAGAATTTCCCGCATGTTGCTTTAATCAAAATAGCCCAATCCCTAACACGACACCACTAATAATCCGATTATGGTTTTCGTTCATACTTAGCACATTTAATGACTAAAATAAATTTCCTAAGCTACTGGTCACACACCCTTCTTAACATTAATGGTTAATTAACAATAGCATTCTAAGAAATTAACACACCAAGCAAAGGGATTACTAACCAAATTCTTTTGTAGTTGCTGGCCGAGAGCTTAAAGTCTTGTTTCAAGACTGCGTTGTCTTCTACAATTAATCTATACCACAAGGGAATTGCTAGACTCCTAGAGCATTTCATCTACCAAGTGTTTGCAAATTTATTTTTGCTTAAAACGTGGGCTGGCCGAGAGTGCATTTGCCTTGAGTGGTAGGGTCCACTTGATTAATTTAATCCTAATCATCCACTAATTACTCCCCCACTAATGTTCCCCACTAAGGCCACTAATTAATTCCCCACTAATGCTAATGACACTACATCAGCCACTATCATGCATTTGCCTTGAGTGGTAGGGTCCACTTGATTAATTTAATCCTAATCATTCACTAATTACTCCCCCACTAATGTTCCCCACTAAGGTCACTAATTAATTCCCCACTAATGCTAATGACACTACATCAGCCACTATCATACTTAATATCACATTTCGAATTAACATCCTTGCCTAATATTTCTTTAATCACTTGGAACTTAAAATAAAATCTCATTCCCCGGACTTACATCGACTAGCTCATGACGCGTACTACGTATAAAAAATACGAGGCGTAACATCATGCTATAAATCAATGAGGGACTTGAACCCAACATCTTTCATCACAGAGCATCAAGACTCATGATGTTTTACCCTCTTTGTGCGATTGGACATGAATCCATCGTCTTATACTTTTGGTGCAATAGAACTTAAATCCACCGTCTTACCCACAATGAGGCTCAACCTCAAGCCTTCAAAACAATCGTAATTTTATCATGATGATCATTAATATGATCTTACATTATAATTACACACAAAATTGAGATTATTGATTTATTATAATCAATGTTAGTAGTTAATAGACATAGTTTTATAGATCACATACCTCATATAAAGATTGAAAACACATCTCTCACTAAATTGTGCTTATTTAATTATTAAAATAAATTAAGGAATTCTCTTCCCAATCGGTTAAAATTAAACGTATAAAAAGTGGACAAGTCTCTTTAAATACTTACTCCTGATGGTACCTCCAGATTTGTCACATAATAATTATAACGTAAAGATAAATCATACCTTGAAGATAATTGCAACCTTATTGCATAACTTATGCAAGATCTCTTTTGCATTTTTCCCGTCTTCTATCATAATTCTTTAAAAATAGAACAATCGTGCTGATAATGTGTTATGAAACTATATGAATTTAGGAGAAGAATAAAGTAGGGAGAAGAGAAAAGACTTCTTATTCATGTTGAGGTATATTCAAGGTTCATAGAACTTCTTTACAATGAATGAAAACCCTTAATTTATAGGGGAAACCTAACTTGGTCCCCAAGTAGGATTTCTAACCATATCCTAAAAGGACTCCACATAATTAGACATTCACTATAATACAAATTGTTTATAACATAAACATATTTTTTTCAATTTGAAGTTTTCTTGATATTTCTTATTTATCAAATCAAAATAAATAGAATTCTAAAGCATGTGCAAGAACTGATTATAATCTATCACATTTTTTTATTGAGAAAATTTTTCAGTGTGAATTAGGATGAAAGATGAAAATGATGGTTTTTATTTTTGAGTTGAAAATGGTAGAAGGTGGGAACAAAAAAGATGGAGAGGGAAGGGGTGAAATGAGTACAGTGAGAGAGAGAATTTTTTTTACATTTTTCAAATATTTTATTTTTGATGTGTCATTAGAAAATTAATAATAATGATGATGTGTCATTAAAAAATGATGTGGTCTTTTATGTGTAAAATAATTGTGCTACACGCACACCCATCAGATAAGAAATGGGTCTAAAATATTGTGTTTTAATGAGTTTAAGAATTCAATTGACAAAGTCATAAGTACAAAAAATCAACTTACAAATCAAGTCAAGTATAAAGATCTCTTGGGTCATTTCGCTTAATTAATATGGTATGATGAATTGTGGAGGCATTGTTGTTATGATATTAAATGTGATATTGAATTATTATGTTGGTGATTTTTGTAATTCCTGTTTATAATTAATATGGTGTTTTTAGTTGGGGAGATGTATATATTATGGTATAGAACAGTGAAAGTGAGTGTTATTATTGGTTGTTTTAGTGAGAATATTATTAAGTACTTCATATCATTAAATGCCCCATAGAAATTCTTAAGTAATTCGATTATTTAGAGAATCATACCATGTCTTAATCTAACAGCATAACTCAATAAATGCAAATAAATATCACAAATTTATACCATATATTTTTAATAAATATTTTGTAACAATTCATTTAATCATTTTGAGTACTAAATCTTTTTTATTTCACAAAAGACTCTTTCGATAGAGTCTAAATGGGTATGTTGAACTATTCGTGTAACTATGATTATTTAGCTGACGAATATTTATTATGTAATTTATTTAATTGGTGGATATGTATTTAATAATTAATTTTTAGTTAATTATAAATGGGTCAAGCCCATAAATAGGAATAAAATTACTAAAGTTTAGCAAATTTTGAATCATTATTAATTTAGGGAAAATAAATTAGGTTAGAAGACTTACCTGCACATGCAGATTAGGAGTGAGGGCCGCCGAGCACATTCGGGTAAGAATAATAATGCTCTAACGTCTGTTGAATGGCATTATACTATACCTATTGCCTTATGATTTTATATCTTCATATGGAAAGAGACTAACCAATTATGTAGTTGTAATTTGTTATATTAGAGGAATTTTTGTATAAGAAATTAATACTGCCAATGATTAGGATAATAATAAGATAATGAAGGATAGAAAGAATGAATTGTTAGTTAGAAAAGTTTCTGCATATTTGTTTTCTTTGATTTTTTTGGTCCTGCTGTCAACACATGGGTTTAAATAGATTTGGAATAATTAGTGATTAATGTTTATCTACGGACTGAGGTTATGGATAAAATTGTTTCATTTTATTTCTAAGTCCCTTGCATAAAGTGTCAATCAAATATATATATATATATATATATATTATATATTAACTAATGCATATAGTGATTCACTTTTCCATAGTTGAAAAATAACTGAAATTGAAAAGATTTCACGTGCAGTGTGTTTATGAAATTAAATGGGTTAGGCTAATTGTTGGGTATGGGGCAAACATTGGAAGTTCAACATGGTCGTTGACTCGCCACTGATTCGTAATCAGTGGCTTCCAATTTTAATCAAATATTATTCTATCATCTTATTATAAAATGAATTGTGATGTATTAAGATAGATAATTAAATATTGAGTGTAGTATATTATTTGAATATTATTAAAGTTATATTATTCAAAGAAATAAAGATTTAACCTTAAGTTTAAATATAAGAAATAGGAGGCTTGGCATATTAATTGACCTCAAGATAAGGAACTTGAATATAGGTTGGTGTTTGATTCATTGTTCGGTCTAGGCTATACATAGAGTAATATGAGTTTCTATAGAATCGTTAACTTACAAATATGCATATTGCATAGATCGAAAAGGTTCAGAGGCCTTGAGGAAAGGAAAAATATTGAAGAAGTAGCTTGCTTGACTTCGGTTCTTCGGTGGATGTAGGTTATGGTTTATGTTATTTGATAGTAAACTCTTAATAGTGATTGATATGCATTGAATGATATTGTGATGTTTTTTATGTACTTGATTGTGTGGTTGTGTGTTTTGTGATTGGTCTGAAATCCTGAGACCGTAGAATTTATATTCTTGAATCCTTTTTATCGAAGTGATGCCTTGAGTAAAGAAGGTTTGATGAAATATTATCAATGAATTAAAAGTGGTGATAATAAATGATAAATTAATGATATTATTGGATCGGAGTGTTATGTTCTGACATTGTATGATTGTATCGGAGTGTAACATTCCGACACAGTACGATTGGATCGTACTGTCACGTTCCGATACGATATAATTGGATCGGAGTGTCATGTTCTGACACAGTATGATTGGATCAGAATGTCACGTTCCGACACGGTATTTTTGGATCGGAGTGTCACGTTCCGACACGGTATGATTGGATCGGAGTGTGACGTTCCGACAGGATAGTATTAAAGGAAAAATATATTGAATTAACGGAATGTACTCAATCTCAAAGAACTCAATTCCCCAAATGGTTTAGTTGGAGGCATGAGTAATCATGGATGATCTTGATATTGTTGATTTATTACATACTTACTTTAGTGTTGTTGACATTGGTTCATGTTGTTTGATGATACCTACTCTGTACATATTGCCCCGTACTGACCCCTACTTGTATTTTTCTTTATTTTCCTTTTATGGAGTGCAACGAGTGTACCAGCGACTTTGACTTGCCCTCAGCTTTAGTCAGTCTCCAGCATATCAGGTTTCAGGGTAAGCTATTCATTCAAGAGTGTGTTGGATTCTATTGGTCATTGCATGATGTCCTTAGTTTTCTGACATAAACTATTTTATTCATTTATTTTGGGTGCCTTTAATAATCTTAGACTTACTATTTGAAGATTAGATGTCCTTGATGTGATGACTTTCAGATTTTCGGGATAATATGTAACAGACTTTAGAGGTTTATCTGATTGGTTACTTTGATAAGTTTTGGAGCTTTCGCATTATTTTTGTTATTCGTAATTGAATTATTGGTATATGTTGGGTTTGGATTCCTTGGTTTGCTCACCTAGGAGATTAAGTGTGGGTGTCACTCACGGCTCGATTTGGGTCGTGACATATTCAACCGTTTAATATACAAACATTTATATCAACTATATAGAACCAACATTATACCAACAATTATTATAGTAATTTATACCTTTAAACATACCAATATATATATATATATATATATATATATGAAACCATTTTAACATTAAATTTTCATAAGAAATCATTTTATACCATGAAGAAAATCAACTTTTTCACGATGGTTTGACAATATGAAAGGTATAATCTTATCATTTTTAATTAGTAAGCATTACAGAACCATTTTTAAAACTGATATAAAATTTGATATATTTAAATTGAAATATAAAACTATTTTTATATTAAAATGTAATTTTCTACCCTTAAATGTCTCATAGCAATTTTTAGGTAATTCTATTTTCAAGCGAATTATACAATGTGTTAATCTAACAATATAACTCATAGATATACCAATAAATATTACAAATTTATACTATATTTTTAACCAATATTAAACCATTTAATATACAAATATTTGAACCAATTATAAAACCAACATTATACCAACAATTATTATAATTTATATCTTTTAATATCAACAAAAACATTCCCAAAAAAGGCATTTTATACCATGAGGAGCTAACTTTTGCGATCAGTAAACTAATGTTTCAACACTAGAGCAAATACCATTCACGATTAATAAAATCGTTAATACCATTAGATATTCAGTTACAAAAAAAAAACATTGTTTTAAATAAAATTTAAAAAAATCCAATAACGTTAACTAAAATTTGAGATATTTGTGAAAGGTAAATAACAAAAGGGAGAAAATTAAGGAATTAGAATATCACTAAATATTGAATAGTATGCTTTAATTTTTATGATTTTCCATTATTTTAATGTATTATTTTATTTTTGTCTTTTATAAAAATTATTTTGCTATGTTGGTGAAAAGTAAAATTGTTGTTATATAGTGGTTATTATGATGCTTATTTTGTATAGTTAGATTTTTTACCCATTAATTATTCGTTATATAGTGTGTTGTTTTTAGCTATTGATATTGGGTATAATAAATATTAGCTCACTAGACATTTTGAAATTAAGAAATAGAAATTAACTTACTAATGTATTGTAATCTTTATCTAACTAAACTATGCTTAATTAAAATTTACATAACTAATATATGCATAGCAAAATCCAACATAACTAATACATGTCTAACTCTAACAATAACCAAATTGCTAAAAGTTAAAATTAATATGGGTAAAAATGAAATTTTGCACTTCTTTTTCTGGAATCATCTGAGAACAAAACAGGGGTGGTTACCCGTATATATCATTTAGTCATCTAGTTTATCAAATATATATAAAATATATACTGAATATACTCAGTTGTATATATTGTGCATACATAGGTATATATATTGCATGTCTTATACATATATGGATGTATATTCTCCTATATTAGAAGTATGAGTGAAGGAGCTGGTATCAACCTGTCAGTTTCTTGAAATTAAATTCACATATAGAGGGTATATTAGTCTTACTATTTAATTTAAAGCATTTTCATTCCACGTGGCTTTAAAATCTACGGACACCACATATATTTCTTCTTCTCCTTGCTCTTTAGAACTTTAAAGAACAATTGCTATGTTTTCCAGTTCTCCTCACTTGACAGTTGACATAGAATACACATTCAAAACTTGTTCAAAATTTATTATTTTATTTCTGTTAACAACAATTTGTCAGACGTCTTTGTTTTCTGATTTTCTCAAATATTTTGGTGTTGGACAAGAAGAGTTTGGGGCGGAAATTGGAGCTCCCCAACAATAATGGTGAACTTTTTCAGGGTAATTGCCTCTTTTTGTATTTTTCAAGCTAATTGTTGTTTTTTCGTATCTATATTATGTGCGATTGTTTTGCTATAATTTGCGCAATATTATCATATACTTGCCATAGACCTCTGATTCGACAAAGTTGACACACTGCTTATTATGTATTTTGCTTAATTTTGGGATAAAATTATCCAAGTTGATTGTGCGGAAAAGAAATCTTATAATCAAGGGTATGTTGTTGATTTTATGCACCCAACCTGTTTGATAATATGTCTGACTCGGTTTATTTAGAGTGATCATGTTGGCTGTTGCAATTTCAAGGATAACTCTTTGTCATCTCTCTGTTTTGCTCTTGGTTTTTCAGATTTGATTTCATAGTTTTTTGTTTTTCCTCTACTATCTTTTGACGCTCAATTTTTCTCATGCATGTCTCTACATTTGCCTGTAGATTTCGCATATCTTCATATGTTTTCCCCTCGATTTTCTTTTTATGTTCAATTTTCTACCGCCTGTTTCTAGATTTGTCTGAATAAATTTATAAAGCTTTGATTTTAAATTTAGTTGTATGGCTCGATAAAGTTTAAATCAGATAAGTACCGAAAGCTGTTTTGGGGATGTACATTAACATAAATAAGGATAGAAGGTTTTACCTCTTGGTAGAGGGAGTGATCTAGCAAACAAGTAGAACGTAGATATGAGTTCAGCTTATTAATACAAGTCTACGGGAAGGATAGGCGTAAAATCAAGAAGGAAATGATTAATTTAACACTTCATAGTTAATGCAGCCTTGTGTTGCCAATTATTTAAAATTTGATCAATGACTTCTTTTGAGATTTAGAGATGAGTATCTAGAAAAATAATGAAGTTGTTGTTCTACCAACTTTAATAGTATATTTCAAATGTGTGTCTACTATCATTACATTAGCTACTTATCATTATTCCTATAGCATACTGTGATTATTCGTGCGTTGAATTTCCTTCACTTTTGTTTGTCCTGCTCTTCGGCTTTCTTTGATTGTTGTCACTTAGCTTCTTCGTTTTACTTCTTTCACTTACATTCATGCTTCCTTAAATGAACTACTTAAACTTTAAAAGGAGCCATTCCTAGCTTAGATTACTATTCTAACTTTTGCTAAAATGAACGACTAAAATGAAATATCTGTTTTTGATATAAAAATCTACTAAATTTAAACAGAGAAAATAGCTAGAGGTTGAGGCTTACTTATCAAATAGAACAACCTTATTAATAAAAAATTAGCATCATTACTTTAGACAACTCTAGGTATATTCCTTGAGCTTTAACTCACCTTCTTCCTCCATGTTCCTGTACTTTAATGCCCCACCAATATAACTGCACTACCTGGCTTCCACTTCCCATTTCCAATCGTTATTCTTTATACAGTTCTTGACGCGTAGATCTATTGAGATCTTCTTTTAGGACCAATAATATGATTGTGCTTTTGCAATTACCATATTTGTGTTGCATGTTTTATATTGCTTTATGTCTACGTTGAGAAGAATTCAATAACTCATACAATTTTTTTGAATTTCTAAAGAACTCTTGCAACTCTCATTATCTTCTCAAATCGCCGTCTTTCATTTTCTATGCATGTTTCGATCTTCATTTGTTACATGATTTTTTTGGGATTCTCTGCAAAACCTTTAATTTTTTAGTCGTGATTACTGATTGTATCTTCCTCTTTGGCTTTTTTCCCCAGAAGTTCTCATATCTATTTCTCAATGCTACTATTTTCAGTTGCATCAAAGTTGATGTATAATTTTTCATTTTGGGATTTTTCCCACTTACAGGAAACATCCAACTCAACCCTAAATCTGAAGGGCTGGCCAAAATTACTTGCTTCAAATTTTCCTTGAAGAATTGCCACTACTTGCTCCTGCCGCCATCATCACAGGTAAGCTCTCTCGCAATATTGATTTTTTGTGGAGGTCTTTCTCTCAAAGAACATGAAAAATGAAATATTTATTACTCTTTTGTATGTATATCTTCATTTGAGATTTTTCGCTCCTATATCCATTGTATGCATATGCAACACAAGTTTGTTGCAATTCAAGCTCTCCTCCTCCATTTCTCTAGAGATTGTTGCTATTTCCTGTTGTAGCCTAATAAAAAGTTAGGAATTATTGAGCATGTAAAACTGATTTGAGATCTTGTTTTATATATATATTTACATGAACCATGAAAAGCGTAGCTTTATTTGTGCTCTTTGGCTATGTTTTACTAACCAATGTTTCTGCTTTTGGAGGTTACAGCGTTGTATTTCTGGCATGAAATAGTGTTGATACACGCGAGCTGTTACTTGCAAGCAGTCTGAGAAATTCAATGATCCAAGAATCTTGTGTATATTTTTAATTTTCTAATTTTGTTTATATTTTTCCAATTTTAAGTTGTTCCGCTTGAGATTTAACAGCTAAATCAATTGTACTAATGTATTTGTTTTTAATTTGTTGGGCCCGTGCGCATATTGTGTCTAGTTAGTAATAATAAAATAAACTAGATGGCACAAAGGTATCGAGCTATAATTTTCTCAACAAAAAATAACAAGTCTTAATTGATACTTACTGACTGTATTAGTGGGTACAAAGGGGGGGATTCTTTTTTAATCTTAAATCACCATCCAAGTTGTACTTACTAAAAACATTACTCCCTCAATTTCAAACTTAAAAGACTTGTGATACACATTTTTATATTATTATATTAAGTAATAATTTAATTTTAAAATGTTCATTATATTTTTAATGAAATGATTTATAGCCACACAAATTTCTATTAATCTTAGACCATAAAATTTAAAAGTTTTCTTTTTTATCTCCCATAAAATGAGACAAAGGGAGTACTATTTTGTAGGTAAACCATCTTACGCCTTTCTATTTCCAACTAGGGTGAAAATTTACAACAATATCCACTTGGCTGGCCTCAATGGCTAACAATCCACTATACCTTAAGATGAGCATGCTTAACTATTTAAACCTTCATATACCCACATGTAAACAAAAATTACAAGAACAAAACATGCCATTGTTGGATAGCATACCACAAAAGCTGGTAAAGGGGCACAAGTACACTATCTAAGCCCTTCTATACCCACCCAAGGACAAAAACTTACAGAACAATGTGCCATTCTTAGTTAGACACGGATAATAGCATGTCAGGAGAAATAACAAATGACCCGGTTTGAGCACCCATAAGATTAAGACCCCAAGCTTGGAGGACCAGCCTAGCTAATAATATCATAAAAGGGAACCATCTGAGACCGAGCCCCTAACCAACTAGGGCGGAGTCGATCCAACCTTTGGAAAACATCAAAATTCCAAAACTCCAAAAACTTCTTCCATTTATCCAACACTTGAGATATCTACACACCTGCAGTAGCAGCAGAAACACTACTGAGAAACCACAGGGCATGGCAAAGTGCTATATACTTTCATCTTTCTGTTATTAGGTACAATGGCATACATGTATCATGGGGAAGGAAGGCCTATTAATAAGTACTTCCTCCGTTTCAAAAAAATGGCCTAGTTTGACTTGGAACGGAGTTTAAGAAAAGAAAGAATACTTTTTAATCTTGTAATTCTAAATTAAAGTTATCTCAAATGTACCATAATGCCCTTTAATTTTGTGGTCTTAAACATGTCACGTGGAAAGTAAAAGTTAAAGTGTTACCAAAAAAGGAAAGGAGTCATTCTTTTTTAAACAGACTAAAAAGAAAATAGGGTCATTCTTTTTTAAACGAAGTAAATAATAATAAACATTTAACTGAGAGAAGAAAAATAAAGTTGCACCCACCTGTAACTCACATAAAACAAAAAATAAACATCACCTCTCTTTTACTAGAGAAATTGTGTGCTTTGTAATGACAGTCCGAAGGACCGAACTAGCATAGGAGAAGCGGAAAACAGAAAAAAAACAAAGAACCCCTTTAGACAGAAAGAAAAAAAAAAGACCATTTAGAGAGAACGAGGATCCAAGTACCTTTAATGTTTCTTCCTCTACTTTTTTTTGAAGGTGTTTCAGCCTCACTTGAGAAATTGCAGGATAGGTACCGCAAATTTGAAGAAACTGCATACAAAATTATTACAATGCTCCAGCAATGATGATGTTTCTCCAAGATGAAAGGTGAAAAGTGGATAACAAGAACAGTCATAACAAATGAAGCATCACATATGGTAACGGTGATAACAACCATGACACTGTTCCGATGAGCGTAAATGGATTTCGGAAGCAGAAGAAAAATGATGACTATTTTGGAAGAATACACATGCTAAACACATGAATTTGCATAATTGAGCACTTTCAAGTAAAAGACTTACTAGTTTTTGTCTGAATTCCTAAATCGCACACAATAACGGGAAGCAATTGTGTCTTCATCTTCAGAACATTGTTCTTCAAAACCACTCTGTCCGTTCACAAGTTCAGGAGGTGCAGAGGCCTCTGGTTGAGGTGAACCTATCTGTGTAAATTCAGCATTAGGAGAACTTATACTGACTGGAGCATTTCCTGGTTCTTGGACCTGGTTCAAGGATTTCTTCTTGCTGTCCTCGTTGTGACACAATTCGTCTTCCTCCCTGGATAGTTTCTGCTTTGATCTATGCGATCTAGGTGGTGATATCTTGGATCTTGGTCCAGCTGCCACGGGTTCATGAGTCACAGAAGCTTCTGGTTGAGGTGAAGGCATCTCCGTAATTTTACCATTCAAAGAATTTGTACAGACTGAAGCACTCCTAGCTTCTATGACATCATTCAAAACATCCTTATTATTCTTATCATGGCACAGTTCTTCATCCTCTCTAGACTGGTTCTTCTTTGTTCTACATGAGTTACGTGAGGATTTCTTTGATCGTCGCCTAGCCCCAACGCCAACAAATGAGGCCAAATCTTTCCTTGCAAGCAAAGACATCTTTTTAAATTCTAGGCACTCAGAAATTGCTTGAGAATATGCACAAAAGGGACAGTAAAAGTTTCCTCCATTATCGAAGCTGGGAACAGAACCCAAGCAGCTCTGATGAACCACTAACGGGCAGGTGTTCGAACTGCAAATCAACAGTTGCCCACCTTCATTACATTTCACACAAAGATTGAGCACTCTACCATTTTCAGTTGTCAAGGGATCTTGACCCTGAGTGCACTGAGAGCTAAGAAAATCATTTTTCTTTGCAGAAAGGCCAGTCATTTCATTCTGATATCCATCACTGTCACTAGAGAATTCAGGTTCATCACTTCCCATAATATTCCTTTTGGCTTCTTCAGAAACATATTTCAATAAATTTCCCTGAATGCACTTCCAATGATCTTTAGCTCCATGAATGCAAGAATCCTGATGAATTACCTGCGGCGACGAACCACTTGATGTTCTCAATTCATCACAAGCTTTGCTGCTACTTACAACATTTTGGATCTTTTCCTCTATTTCAGGCAATCGATCATCATGGTTACTGGTATCAATGTTCTGTCTAACCATTTTTGATGCAGCACCCTCACAACTACCATCCAATCCCCCAACAAGAGCTCCATTTTCCAGGTTCCCTTTTTGGACAATAACATGGGGAATTTGTGCAGACAACTCTGTTGAAACACCATCTCTTTGGGATGATTCAAAATCATGAACTGCATCACACTTGGGACTAATGACTTCCTGCTTAAACCTTTTGGAGGACCTTATGCAAGAACCAGAACTGTTCTCTGATAAGGGTTCAGTTTCACTATGTTCTCCTTCATGAGCAGTAAAGGTATCAATCGTCCTATTAGAAGGAACCAGAGTCCTAGATTGATTTTCTTGCAGGCCATTAGTGTTGGCCCCCAAACAAGGAGTTGCATTCCCACTTGATAAAACATGTTCATGCTGAGCATCACCGCCTACTTCACAACTCTGGTTAATGCCATTAGAATCAACAGCATTAAAACAATCTCCATATCTGGAGTTACTGCCAACTTCCGATCTGTTATTTGCTTCCAAGGATGTAGAAAGAGGATTGGTAGCATCTACAGTATCCTTAATCTGATTGTCAATTCGAAACACAGAAAACCCCAGACAATCAAACAGGTAATTACAGATGTGAGAACTTACTAAATTTCACATATAAATTAAGATTAGCTCACTTGTTGCAAAGCACATTTCGGCAAGCAAGATCTTTTTTTGGTAATAAATGACTGAACATCCAATTTTGACACCTCTGGCCCATCCATTTTTTTATCTGATGAGACCTGGTCAAATGTACACATGATGCCGATTTAAGCATGTAAAAACAGCATTATTCAAAACTCTCAAGCATAGATTGTCTTTTGTAAGCAAATTAAAATCACAGAAAAAATTCATTTAATAAACTGAGTTACTGAACCATAAAATCCAACCTTTGATAAGTTAAACTAAGGTGCTTACCCCCAATAATAAGTGGCGAAGGACATCTTCACAGTGCACTGATTGATCCAATTCAATTTTATCACCGGGAACTGAAGCATCATTATTTGCATTTGAGATTTCCTGGACAGACAAGGTCTCTAAAACTCTCAAGGAGACAAGCTCCCTTGCATTTCTTCCCATTTCATCAGAAATTTCTGGAGCCTGCTTAACCAAATCTGTTATGCATGAACCAGAATAGTCAAACCAACCATCATTACAGCTGATACAAAAGTTTTTGTCACAAAGTAACTGTCATTTCATACATACCAATGAGTAAAGATGTGTCTATCTCTTTGGAATTTGCCAATGTTTCAATCACCCATGTCCAAGGTAGATTTGATGTGCTATGCTCGGTATCCATGAAGGCTTTTGGAATGCTTCGAGATCATATATTTGATTGTCAGTCCACCTTACATCTATGTTATCCCAGAGAACAGTTCTAACGCAAAGATAGGAGACATAAAGGTGCTATAAATAGACAACACAACCAGAGAGCAGACACCTACATGAAAATTTTAAATTTGCATAATGGATGAACTAAGATGTGAATCTAGAGTGCAAGTTCAGTGACATGAGGCATGAAGTGGAGATGGAAGTCAAGATCGATACACGAGTCATTCCCAAGAAAGAAACTTTGAAGTAACTTGTCTCTATTATCTAAGGAAAAGAGATTGATCATGATGTCGCATATTGTATTGGAGCAAGATGGTTGAAATGGAGGCCCGGGTCCTGGGTACTGTGTAATAAGAATGTTTTCAAGGTTTAAAGGTAAGTTCTACAGGATGGTGGTTAGACCCACATAATGTAATATTCTAGAGATGATGACAGCGACAATAATGATGCTCGAATTGATGTGAGGGCATATTAGGAGAGATAAAATTGGAAACGAAATTATACGAGACAATGTGAGAGAGGCCTCTGTGACGGACAACAAGAGGGAAGTGAGATCGAAATGGTTTAGGCATGTAAAAAAGGAAGGATGAGGATGCACTAGTTAGGAGGTGCAAGAAGTTGGCTATAGCATGTTTTAGGAGAGATAGAGGTAGAACAAAGCAGAACTATTGGAGTTGATTAGAAATGACATGACACATTTTTAGCTTACTTAGAACGTGACCCTAGCTAGGAAGGTGTGGATGTAGGATTACGGTAAAAGGGGATAGGTATTAAAGTGTTGTCACCCTTTTATGTGGAAGAGGAAAGGGTCAATCTCCTCTTCTCCGTATTTGGTAATATTAGTTAATATTCACGTAGTATCTTATTCTTGATTTTTCACTGCTATATGTTGCTTCATTTGCTCTGTGTATCTTGTTATTGTGATG
This sequence comes from Solanum sitiens, assembly GCA_016801875.1. Lineage (NCBI taxonomy): Eukaryota > Viridiplantae > Streptophyta > Magnoliopsida > Solanales > Solanaceae > Solanum > Solanum sitiens. The sequence continues at coordinate 940,174 of JABWTJ010000112.1, forward strand.
TTAATTTCCTTTCATGCCTGCTTTGACTACACTTTTTTTAGCCGAGAATCTACCGAAAATAGTTTTTCTACCTCACAAAGGTAGGAGTAAGGTATGCACACATCCTACCTTTCCCAAATCCCACTTGTAGAATTACACTGGGTATGTTGTTGTTGGGGATAAATAAGTTGCATCTAATCCTTTATGAAGAATTTTACAAACAAGAGTTGTTCTATGCAGAATGTGAAGCTGAATTGTCTGGTTCTTTTCTTTTTTTGGAGTAAACATGAATATCCTCAAGATGCAAAGGATATTCCTAGTATTTTAGAGTTTTTATGACCTCCATAGGAGTTTATTTTCTTTTGCAACTTTTGGATGTAAGTATTACTAGAATACTCCTTGTGTATTCTTTAGTTTATAATACAAGTTACCTTTCTCAAAAAAAAAAAAAATCCTTTAACACGGTTATGGAGTAACTTTCCTCTCAAAATACAACCACATAACATGAGCAAGCAACCAAAAATATAATGATCAAAAGATATTACATGATTCCTATGCAAGACAACTTTATCAATAAAATAGAAGCAAAAACTGAAAGATGGAAATACAAAATTATTTCAATCTTTAAATTTGGAATGAAGATATTTGGGACGAGGGAGTGTCCTCCATGATGGAAAAGGTGAGTAACACAAGATTGAGATGGTTTGGGCATCTAAAGAAGAGATGCACAAATGCCCCAATGAGAAGGTATGAGAGATTGGATATAGTGGGTAAGAGGAGAGGTAGAGGTAGACCAAAGAAGTATTGGCAAGAGGTTATTAGAAAGGACATGGTACACCTTTAGCTTACCGAGGACATGATTTTAGATATAAGGATTTGGAGGTCACGAATTAGGATAATAGGTAGTGAAGTGTTGCCTTGCTTTTCAGCAAAATTAAGCTTGGTAGTGATCTGGAGCACTGTGTCTATCGTAATATTAACCTTATTCATGTAGTTTCTTGCTTTTGATATATGTCACCATCTATTGTTTAATGTGTTCTGATTATTTCACTATTTTTGTTGTTGTTGTTCCTTTCTTGAATGGTCTACATTGTTTTCCTTAAGTCAACATGTGTTCTTCACTGTTGTTTTTCCTTTCTATAACTACTTCGATGTATTGCACCTTAGCCAAGGCTCCTTCGTCCGAGTCTATCTACCTCCACAAAGTAGGGTTAAGGTCTGGTTTGCATACTCTACTCTTCTTCAGAAGCTATTTGTGGGATTCACTGGGTATGTAGTTGTTTACTAGAAAACTTGAAAGTTTCCCAACTTTTTTAAATAGTTCGATCATAGGCTTGGAACAATGATATTCACACTTAACTCACTTCCCCAAAAATTTCCATCTAAGACTAGCAAACACTATTTCTATAATAACTTCATTTCTTGACCAACATCCAAACACTAACTACCCCCCACCCCACCCCACCCGCTTTGTCTAAAATAACTTCATTTTCGTCACCAACATACAAACACTATCTACCCCCGTCTCCCTCTATCTTAAGAAACATTAGTCTTTTTTTGTTACGACCGATAAAAATCCCTCATGAGTTAACAAACCCAACACCAGTTGGCACAAAAGTGTGAAACAGCATAAAACTTCTAATCAGTATGAGCAATGGGACTGCGAAAACAACAGGAACAGACATATATGTCAATAACAAAATCATTTGTTACTTCTTTTTTTAAAACTGAGGACCCTGAAATAAGAGCTGAATATTCCTAAATTATTTATACTTCATTGAAGGAGATAGTCTTGCTCAGTAAAGAGAGTTGTAGGATTCGTAAAACAGGAGAAGAGCATCTCCATGCGTTTTGACTTTGTCTCCCGGGATCCACCACAGGTTGGGTTTGAGAGTCGTGTGATGGGTGACTATCCAGCACAGTTCAGAGAGCAGATATGCTATTGTGTTATTTGATATTTGAAGTATAACAGAGAAACCATAATATTGAGAAAAAAAAAATATTTTTAAAGAAGGTCCTAGTGAACATTTTCCTCCTCATTATAGCCACAATTTCATAATGTTTAATGCTTTTTCCAGTTACCAAAGCAAAAGAAATTGCCCCTTTCAACTTTTCAGTTGTGTCAGCAGCAGCCTCTTCAAATGTTGATCAAGTACTATTACATAAGATATTTATTAAAAAGTTAGGATGAGGTCCAATGTTTATGCTATTTATAGATATAGACTAGTTGTGGATAAACCGTCTGAGGGTGTCACCACAAGCTTGAATATAGAAAAATGGAGAAACACTCAACAAAAGCAAGAGTTTAGCATAGACATAAGACTTAACATATGCACTACAAGCTTACAAAGAGTGAAGTTGAGGTAAGATTAAATGACATTTGTATTTTGTTAAGGTTAAATGGCATTACAGTGGCTAAATCCACAATTCCAATATTCCAAGAGAATTGTATATGATAGATAACGATACGACACACAGGCTTCATTGGAAAATCACATTGTATAGATACGCCAAATTTTGATTTAATACATGTATATATTAATGTTGATACCAAGGTAAAGAGTTAGGTAAAAAAACATTTTATAAATACCCTGGCTCAAGGTGTTTTTTTCATTCTTTTGTGTACTTGCTACTTTAATAGACATCCCAGCTTGTTCACTTGCCACACATAGAACCAAGATAGCATGAATGAAGTGAAAAGTTGCTATGCAGTTGAAGAATATGCATCAATGTTAAAGAGGCAAGAGTTATAGAGCAGAGCTAAGAACTAGAATGCTATTTGGGAGTAGATCCATTTATATGTAAGAAGAAAATATAAAGAGTAACCCCAATTTGCCTCTAGTGGATGTGCTGTTTTCCCATGAAAAGACATTGTTGTGGGAGAGATAACTCAAGAGCATTAACTAAACACCAAAAGAGGGACACTTTCAGATGCATACCTTACCTCAAAGGAGTTGCTGGTCACCACCATTCATGGAAGACGAAAAGACTGGAGTACTTTAAGAGAGTCGGGTCGGCCAATTCCATTTCAAACTGGAGTATTTACATTGACAAAAGTGAAAAAAATTGAGTTTCCCCCCAAAATTGACAACTCTTTACTCCCACCGTTCCATTTTTAATTTCACGTCCACAGCAAAATTGTGCGGTTAAGTAAATTTAGTTTACTTAATTAATTATAATTATCATTCGCGATTAATATTAATGATTAATTATATGAGTTGATTTCAAGTTTGTATAATTAGTCATGTTTGTATAATTCGCCAAATTTATATACTTCGCAACTAATAATTCTTCGTTTGATTTGTATTTATATACGATAGTTTGTATTTGTATATGATAATGATTTCCTTTAGTTTTTTCAGTAATGTCACTAACAATCTTTTTGTGTATAACTTTTTAAAGTTTGTATAAGTTTGTAGTTTTCGGATTTTGTATAATATAATTTATATAATATAATTTATATAATATATTTATACAAATGTTAAAAGTTCATATGTTTATGTTTATATCAATTTGTTATTTTGAGTTTTATCATATTTGTATAATTTCAAACTTTATATCACTCAATTATACAAAAACACGTGAAATATACAAATGTACCCGCAAATTATACAAATGAGATGTGAATTATACAAATTATTGTCCTCTCCTCCCTCTCCCAATCTCGCTCGCCACTCTACTCCTTATAAAATGTAAGTTACGAATCGTAATTAACAAAATGGAGCGTAACTAAAATATTTTTTGTGGCTATATGTGAAAGTTTCCCAAAAGAAATTGAGTAAGTTTACTATCTTTATTAAAAAGAAATTAAGTCAACTTTTCAATCAATGAATATGAACTAATTTATTTTGATTAATTAATTTGATCAATAAACATGAATTATTTACTTAGTTTTTCTGTGTTGATCAAATGCATATTTTCAAGGCTAATAACTCACAATGATAAAATAGGAATAATATTGAAATTTATGCATTAATTTTATGAAATGACAAATATTATGGATCAACTATTCATAGTAACGATGATATACATAAAGGAACATAGGGAGTTCAACAAAATACGTCCTCCCTCTATTCACTTTTTGACATATCAAGAAAAGACAATTATTTTCTTCATATTTTTTTTTTAGCATTAAATATTATTCTCTGTATTGTTTTTTAAGACTCAATACTAAATATTAATTAATAAAGATAGATAAAATAAATATATCAATAACTATTTTCTTAATAAGTGTGTCAAATACAAGTAAATATTAACAGACAATACAACCCTCTTGTGTAGATCACTTTTTGTCATATAAAAAGTACTCCCTCCGTTCAAAAAAGATGGTCTAGTTTGACTTAGAACGGAGTTTAAGAAAAGAAAGAAGACTTTTTAATATTGTGGTTCTAAATTAAAGTTATGTCAGATGTACCAAAATGTCTTTTAATCTTGTGGTCTTAAACATGTCACTTGGAAAGTTAAAGTTAAAGTGTTGTAAAAAAAGGAAAGATGTCATTCTTTTTTAAATAAATTAAAAAGGAAATAGAGATATTCTTTTTTAAACGGATGGAGTATATAAGTATAAAATAAAGAGAAAAAAAGACTCAAATATGTCATCAAACTTTTTTTTTTAAAAAGGCTTATTTATGTCATATGTTAAAAGTTTGTCTCGTCTATGACATTACTATTAAAGAAAAGGTTCATCCATGCCTTTTTTTAACTCTGATTTCATAAAACCATTCACTATTGTTTACACCCAAACATGGTTTAACACTTTTCAATTGAACTTTTTGGATAAAATGTACACTTTTTATTTCTTTTTCTTTAAAAACACCAAGAATACATGAAGAACATAAATAACTCTCAAAATTTTAACATCTTTAATTCTTTACGAACTCATCTCAAATTGCAAAATAAATAATGTACTCAAACTAAACTCTAACAAAGAGAGAGAGAGAGAGAGTGTGTATTGTATTGTCTATCATTTCTCTGTGAAGTCAGAAGTGGTTATTTTTAGCCAAAGTCTAAAAGGTAAGAGATCGTTTTTTGTTTCTTGACTACAAAGCATGGGTCCCATTTACATGGACATTCACCACTTTTACAACACTCTTTCTTGGATGTTCATGTAAACGAAAATTTGAAGGAACAAAAAAGAGTATATCATGTATTGTACTCCCCGTATGAAGACCATGATTCAAATGGTTAAGTCTTCGCATTCCAATCTTATGTATCATCTTCGTAAGAGTTGAGGTTGGTAAAGATTTGATAAATAAATCTTGTTTGAGGTCCCATTCAATAGTTGTGGTTTAGGGTTATGGGATGAGAAAGCTAAGGATGAAAACACCTATCCTAGAAGTTGAAAAGTGATATATTAAATTAGGTATATAAGATGCCATGTTGGACACCTAAGGTGATGGTTCTACACCCCTATGATGCCTACTACGACAATATACCGTCACTCATAGTCCATGTGCTCGATCTCTTTCCCCGTTTCAACATCTAACTCAACCATCATATATAATTGTTTGGATGGCTTTGAGATGTGCTGAAACACCTTCGTGAATAAACTTTGTACGTAACTGTCATACTTGACTTGTTGTGAATAGTTGAAAAGCTTCAGTGTGTGCCTCTTTATAAACTTTGCAAAGCATAATGAAATAATGAATAGAATTGAATTTGTGTTAAGTGAGAATACCAAGTCAGAGGCTTGTTGATTTCATTCGGAGGAAGGATTGTAATTATTATGTGCGATAATATGTGGATTAGTCATTCCATTATATATATATATATATATATATATATATATATATATATATATATATACTTTGTGCAATTCCTTCAGCCTTAATCATCAGACCCTTTGCTTTGCTTGTGAATGTTGGCGTGCACTGTTTTCCTGCAAAGCAAATTCTAACAACATAAAGATATAAACGATTTAAACACCGGCCACCACATTAGATTAGCCCCATGTGTGCCAAATTGTTTACCCAAAAAAAGTGCAATTAATTAAATTCAAAATATGCATGCATGAATAAGTGTATGAGTCCAAAAATATGGAGCCATGTCTACTGACCTAATCATAAATAACAAACCAGGCAACTAATTTTATCACACTCATGCATGATTTTTGCATGTGTGTATATAATAACATACAATTTTTTATTCATTACTAATTGATGTTTGCATTAATTATTATAACTGGTATAAATATTAAATATGAATAATTTTTTCGTTGGATAACCAAGTAATCATGGTATCCAAGTAAATGTATTTGGAATGGAAAAATCCTTTTCGCCATAAAATTTAACCAGAATGATATTTTATCTTTTTAAATATTTTTGAAAAAATGCATAAGTACTCTCCAATCTATGTCTGGAATTCCAGAGACACATTTATACTATATTAAGATCCTATTACCCCATGAACTTATTTTATAAATAATTTTTTACCCCTTTTCGGCTTACGTGGCACTAGCTTGAAAAAAAATGTTAACACGCGCTGCCCCCACAAAATAGTGCCACGTAGGTCGAAAAGCGGTAGAAAATTATTTATGAAATAAGTTCATGGGGTAATAGGCTCTTAGTATAGTATAAGTGTGTCTCTGGAATTCCGGACATAGGTTTGAGAGCAGTGGCGGAGCCAGACATTTTATAAAGGGTATGCAAAATATAAAAAAGCAAACTAACAAAAAAATTTTGCGAGTAGGTCCACATCTAACTTGCTTAATTTGAAATACTATTTAATATTTAATAAAATAAAATATCCAATATGAAAGTTTTAATTAAATTTAGTTATTAATAAATATTTATTTTGTCTTAATTTATGAAATATACTAAAGACCTACTTTGTTTTTTTAGTATATCTCAAAAATGAATGTTGTTTGCAATTAGAAATCATTTAACTTTAAACTATACTCTTATTTAATTTTAAATAAATCTTTTTTTAATAATGAAATAAATTATAACTACATAAATAATTAAATAATGTAATAAGAGAAATAATATCTAATAACTCTAATGAAGAAAAGAAAGTAATTAGTATAGGACCACCAAAAAATAAATTATAACTACATAAATAATATAATAACGGAAATAATATCTAATAACTCTAATGAAGAAAAGAAAGTAATTAGTACAGGACCACCAAAAGAACTCTGTGAATTATGAGGTAAAAAGGAAGAATCAATCCTTTGACCTCGGAGTGAATTGCACACCTTTTACCACTGAGCCAAAGGCTGCAACCATGTGCAAATTTAAATATATAATATATGTTGAATAAATTTGACCTATGTATATAATATAATTTTTTGACAAAATTGTTCACGTGCACAATCTTGATTGGCTGTGACTCCGCCCCTGTTGGAAAGTACTTGTGCATTTTTTTATTATTTTTACTCTTTTAATTTAAAAAGAAAAATTAATTTAAAAATAAAAATAAAAAGTATCATAAACTTTTAAAATTTCTAATTATATTCTAAATAAATTTTCAAATCATTATCATTATCACTTCAAATAAATATCCAAAATTCAGTTTGGATTATGAGATTCTTTTTAAATTTCTAACTATATTCTAAATAAATTTTCAAATCATTTATCATTATCACTTCAAATAAATATCCAAAATTCAGTTTGGATTATGAGATTCTTATAAGTCCCTGACATTCTTTCTTCAATTTAAGTTACATATGCACAATTGTTATAGTTATTTGTACTTTATTTTCTTATTAAAAGTTCTACACGTGCACATAAGTTAAACATTCCTTTCCTTACCTTACCGAATATTTTAATCTCTCATAACATATAATCGGCTTTATTTTTTATTGATAAATTATCATTAAATTACTAAGGAACGTTTCGGTCATCGTTTACTTATTTTAAGTAAAATAAAATAAATATCTTTTAAATGGGAGTTCAAAATTAAAAGGGTAGCAATTTCTTTTAAAAATTTCAAAAAGGCAACTCAATTAATTATAATATCAAAAGGGTAACTTTTTCTAACGGTGTTAAAAAAAGATTTTCTGAAATAAGGCTCAAATATCCGTGAGCCTTACAAGGCTCAGCCGTCTTTGAGCCTTACAAGGCTCAAGTCTTAAGTGTGTCAGCGCCTTGCGGCGATATTTACAAAAAAAATAAAAAAATTGCATTTTATTTTTGCTGTTCGTATATATATATATTAAAAAAATTGCATTTTATTTTCTTGTTTCTTATGAGTCTAAAATAATCGCATTTAAAAATTCACATTTTATTTTTATATCAAGATAAAAAAACATTTTAATATTTACAGTAAACATAAACCATATTAATATTTTAATATTTATAGTAACACTATTTTGTAGTGTACCTTTAAAAAAAAAAAAAAACTTTTTTTTTTGGACTCGTCCCCCTCTGATGGAGTTGGAAAGAAAGACCACAATCATTAAGGTCTACCCAACCCAAAATAATGAGGAATCTTAAAGTTTATATTCTCTCCGTTTAAAAAAGAATGTCTTTATTTTTTTTTAGTCTATTAAAAAAAAATGATCTCTTTTTTTTTGCAACATTTTAATTTTAATTTTTCACGTGACAAAATTAAGACCACAAGATTAAAGGACATTTTGGTATATTTGACAAAACTTTAATTTAGAATCACAAGATTAAAAAGTCATTTTTTTTTTCTTAAATTCCATTCTAAATCAAAGTCATCATTTTAGAAATGAAGGGAATATGTACTATACTAACTAATAGAAAGCTAAACAACCCTCACATCATTAATTTATACCCTTCCTTTAATTTATTTATCATATATCTTTTAATTTATATTAAAATAAATATCTCATTTTAACAATTTTTTAATTTCTAATTATAAGCATAAAAAGTTTAAAATCACAAAATTTAAAATTATTTTAATATATTGTATATATATCATTAGTTTACTTTTTAAAGTTTCAAAGAGTTATTTTTTCTTAAACTCGTAGCAAATTGCACTACATCAAAAATGATCTTTAGCGATAATTAATTAATAAAATAGCTCAATTATTGCTAAATATGTATTTTTAGCGCAATCAACACTCATTGTATATGTTCCTAAAACAACATTGAATCTAATGACACTTATCTAATGTCCGATAAAAACAGTATCATTCTTTATTAGTATGTCTATTTAATACCGATAAAAATTATTTTTATTTTGGTGTGACACCAACTCATATAAAATGAAATGGAAGTGAGAGTATAATTGAAATCCAAGTCTCAGTTGTGTGCACAAACTAGATATTTCTCTCTCTCTCTCTCTGACTTATAATGGCAAATGAAAATGTTTCAAAATTGAAAAGCCAAAAAAGAAACAAATATGCATTAGCTTGCTCTCTTTTAGCTTCCATGACATCGGTCTTATTAGGATATGGTAAGATCAATATGTATAATATTCAATTTCATTTCAAAATATATATATAGTACGATTGAGTTCAAAATGAGTAGGTACATACTTAAAATATATATGGTTATTATGATTGGTTTGATGAATTATATAGTTAGTTAGTTATTAAAGTTAGTTAGATATAGAAATTAGTTAGAAAAGTTAGTTAGAAAGAATCTTCTAGTTGTAGCTTATTCATTCTTTTCTATCTTGTATAAATACACAACTTGGTTGTAAAGTCACACATTATGAATGAAGACTAATTTTTTCATTCTCTCTATTCTCTCTTGATCTCATATCTCCATTAATGGAGATTCTTATCATGGTATCAGAGCACAGTGAAGTCTCCTGTGTTTAATTCTTAGATATTGTTGTTCATCAGCTCTTCGATTTGCTGATACAATAATCTCGATTTGTGATCTAGTTATCATCTCTGTTGGATCTCTGTTAGTGATCTGATTATTATCTCTGATTGGAGTTCTGTTTGTTTTCTGGAAATTTTGTGGTGAATCAATAATGGTGCTTCCTGATGAAGGTGCTGTAAGTGATGAAGTGCAATTACAGAGGATGTTTTCTGCTGAATCTGAACGAGTGGATCACAATCATCCATTGTTCATTCATCCATCGGATACTCAAGGTTCAGTTCTTATCTCAATTCAACTTCTAGGATCTGAAAATTATTCTCTATGGAGTAAATCCTTGAAACTTGTACTTCTAGGAAAAAACAAGTTGGGATTTCTGTTAGGAACTTGTAAAAAGGATATGTATCCTTCTTCTATGCATGATCTGTGGGATAGGTGTAATGCCATTGTCTTGGGATGGATAATGAATTCTGTTTCTAAAGGTTTACTAAGTACTGTTATCTATGGATCTGATGCACACACAGTTTGGAAAGATCTTCGTGAAAGGTTTGATAAAGTCAATGCATCCAGAGCTTTTTTTCTACATAAGGAAATTGTTACACTATCTCAAGGTACTTCATCTATATCAAGTTACTTTTCTAGGCTTAGAGAATTGTGGGATGAATTTGAAACTCTAATGCCTCCTCCCTCATGTGCTTGTAATGAAGCAAAGTTGTATTCTGAACACTTCCAATATCATAAGCTATGGCAATTTCTAATGGGACTAAATGACACCTATGCCCATGCTAAGAGTAAAATATTGATGATAGTTCCTGTTCCTAATGTCAATCAAGCTTATGCTATGATTATTAATGTTGAAAGTCAGAGGTTAAATGGTATAAGTACTGCTTCTTCTCTAGCTGATCCACATTCAGAAGTTGCTCTTATGAGTAATAAAGTATCTCACGGTCAATACTCTGGTTCCAGTAATCATAATGGGAACAATGACAGTTTTAATTCAGTGGCTAGAGGAATAAATACTTTTGGAGCTGGTAATGGATCTAATGGTGGTTATAGGCAGAGAAACTATGGTGATGGTAGACCTAATGGGAAATCTCACTTGTTTTGTGACTTTTGTCATTTTAAAGGTCATACCAGGGAGGCTTGTTATAAGCTTCATGGATATCCCAAAAGGAAAGCAACATCCTCTAATTCTCATGCCAACACTGCTGCTACTGAAGGCAATCAATTTAGTGAGGTAAGATCATCTGATCATCATGCTTCCTCTACTAATACTGCTCCAACAGGTTCACATGGTGGTGTGTCCTTCTTCACTCAAGAGCAGTACAAATAGATTCTTCAGTTGTTAAGCAAAGGAAAAGATGTGGATCCTATTGCTAATGTGGCTACTACTAGTACTGCAGGTATGATAACAGCTCTTATGTCTGATGTGATTAACAAAAATTGGATAATATATACTGGAGCTTCTAATCACATGGTTCATAATGCTAGTCTACTGACTCAATACAGAAATCTTGGTGATAAGAGTAATATGCATGTTAATCTTCCTATAGGAAGTCAAGCATCTATTAGTCATATTGGTGAATCCTTAGTCTTTACCGATAAGATTGTAAAAGATGTATTGTTCATACCAGAGTTCAAATACAATCTTCTATCTGTATCTCAGTTAACTAAGCAACTACAGTGTGCTGTGCTATTTTTTCCTGACTTCTGTGTCTTTCAGGATCTCTCAAATGGGAAGGTCCTGGGGATTGGTAGAGAAGATCAAGGTCTATATCTGCTTCAGACTGGCTCCTGTACTTCAGCTGATACTAGTAGCTTTCATGCTCATAATTCTACTACTGTAGGTCATAATGTAGACAAGTCTAGTATTGCTACTTCCACTTGTAATTCTCTGAGTAATCTCTGGCATAAGAGGCTTGGTCATGCTCCTCTTAAAGTGCTCAGTAGAATAGAATGTTTACTTCCTGTATCTGTTAAGAATCATCATTGTACTGTGTGTCCTATTGCAAAACAATCCAGACTTCCATTTCCTATTAGTGTTACTACTTCTGCTGATGTATTTGATATTGTACATGGGGATGTTTGGGGACCCTATAGAGTTTCTAATCATGATGGCAAAAGATATTTCCTTACATTGGTGGATGATAAATCTAGATATACTTGGATTTTCTTGTTACATACTAAGTCTGATTCTCTTATAGTTCTGAAAGATTTCTTATGTATGGTGAAGACACAATTTGGTGTTACTGTTAAGTGTGTTCGAACAGATAATGGAACTGAGTTTGTTAACTCTCAAGTGTCTAGTCTATTCAAGGAGTTTAGAGTTATACATCAGAGTTCTTGTGTCTATTCTCCTCAACAAAATGGTGTGGTTGAGAGAAAACATAGAACTATCTTGATATGGCCAGGGCATTAAAATTTCAAGCATGTATTCCTTTGAAGTACTGGGGTTGTTGTGTTTCTACAGCAGTCTATATTCTTAACAGATTACCTTCTGTAGTATTGCATAATAAGTCTCCTTTTGAAGTGTTGTTTGGCAAAGTTCCTTCTCTTCAACATCTTAGAGTCTTTGGTTCATTATGTTATGCTACCACTCCTAAACATCCAGATAAATTATCTCCCAGAGCTCTTCCTGCTGTACATTTAGGCTATTCTTCTTCTAAAAAGGGCTATATATTATATGATTTGAGCTCTCATTCTTTTTTTGTTAGTAGAGACACAGTATTCAAAGAAGATATCTTTCCTTTTCAAACTTTGCAATCTTCTCCTTCTCCTTTATTTCCTGTTCTGCATTTTTCTGATGATTCTTCTATTATTTCTGAGTCTGGTCTTCCCTTAGATACTTCACCTTCTATTCCTGTTTCTTCATCATCTCCACTTGAGTCTCATTCTATTTCTACTTCTTCTGAGGTAGTTGTATCTACTGAGAATCAACCTCCTCTTAGAAGATCTACCAGACCATCCAAACCTCCTGTTTGGTTGGATAACTATGTTACTCCTAGTGCTAAAAATGTTTGTCTATATCCTCTTTCCCATTATGTTTCTTATTCTAGACTATCTCCTTCATATAGAGCTTCTCTTGCTGCTTATTCTACCATTACTGAACCTAAGTCATATAATGAAGCCTGTTTAGATTCTCACTGGGTTAAAGCCATGCAAACAGAAATTGCTGCTCTAGAAGAGAATTGTACTTGGTCTATTGTTCCTCTTCCACATGATAAGACTCCTATTGGTTGCAAATGGGTGTTTAAAGTCAAATATCATGCCTCAGGAGCTGTTGAACGATATAAGGCAAGGTTAGTGGCTAAAGGGTATAGTCAGCAGGAAGGTCTGGATTACACTGAAACCTTTTCCCCAGTTGCTAATATGGTAACTGTGAGGTCAGTTGTAGCATTAGCTGCTTCTCATGGCTGGTTTGTATTTCAGATGGATGTTCATAATGCCTTTCTTCAGGGTAATCTTGTTGAAGAAGTGTATATGCAGATTACAGATAGATTTGCAACCCAGGGGGAGAAGTCTATGGTTTGCAAGTTACATAAGTCCTTGTATGGCTTAAAGCAAGCACCAAGGCAATGGAATCTAAAACTAACTGAAGCTTTGATTAATATGGAGTTTACACAGTCTCATTATGATTATTCTTTGTTTACAAAGAAGGTAGAAAAAGAGCTGCTTGTTATTCTGTATATGTGGATGATCTCTTAATAACTGGTAGTAATTTGCAGCTTATACAACAGGTCAGGAAAGATTTACAACACAGGTTCAAGATGAAAGATCTTGGTGAACTAAAATACTTTCTTGGAATTGAATTTTCTAGAACTAATGCTGGTATTCTTATGAATCAGAGGAAATATGCTTTAGGACTTGTATCTGAATTGGGATTAGCAGGATGCAGACCTGCTTCTACTCCTCTAGAATCCAATCACAAGTTAACTTCTATTGAATTTGATGAATGCACAGGAAAAATCAGTAATACAGAAGATAAACTGTTATATGACTTTGGGAAATATCAAAGGCTTATAGGTAGGTTGTTATATTTGACAATGACTAGGCCAGACATAGCCTTTGTAGTTCAAGTACTGAGTCAATATATGCACTCACCAAAAATATCTCACATGGAAGCTGCCATTCGAGTAGTGAGGTATATCAAAGGAACAGCAGGACTTGGTATATTTATGCCAAGCATTAAAGGATCAGCATTAACAGCATACTGTGACTCAGATTGGGCTGCCTGTGTGAAGTCTAGAAGATCTGTGACTGGATATGTTGTGAAACTTGGGAATGCAGTTATATCATGGAAGGCTAAGAAATAAAGTACTGTATCAAGAAGCTTGGCAGAAGCAGAATTTAGAAGTATGGCCACCACAGTTGCAGAGTTAGTTTGGCTGAAAGGTTTATTCAAGGAGTTGGGAACAGAAATTAGTCTGCCTATAAGGTTGTTTTGTGATAGCAAAGCTGCAATTCAGATAGCAGCTCATCCTATTTTTCATGAGAGAACTAAACATTTTGATATAGATTGTCACTTTGTTAGAGAAAAAATTTTGGAAGGGCTCATACAAACACATTATATAAACACTAAAGATCAGCCAGCAGACTTACTCACAAAAGGGCTATGTAAGCCTCAGCATGAAGCTTTTATTCACAAGCTTGGAATGAAAAATGTATTTTCTTATTCTAAGCTTGAGGGGGAGTGATGAATTATATAGTTAGTTAGTTATTAAAGTTAGTTAGATATAGAAATTAGTTAGAAAAGTTAGTTAGAAAGAATCTTCTAGTTGTAGCTTATTCATTCTTTTCTATCTTGTATAAATACACAACTTGGTTGTAAAGTCACACATTATGAATGAAGACTAATTTTTTCATTCTCTCTATTCTCTCTTGATCTCATATCTCCATTAATGGAGATTCTTATCATGGTTGATGTAGATACAGGAGTGATGAGCGGAGCAGTGATTTACATAAAAGAAGATCTCAAAATCTCTGATGTTGCTATTGAAGTCCTTGTGGGAACAATCAACATATACTCTCTTGTAGGTGCTGCAATTGCCGGTCGAACATCAGATTGGATAGGTCGTCGATATACTATTATTTTGGCATCTTTAATATTTTTTGTAGGAGCAATATTGATGGGATTTGCTACGAATTATTGATTCCTTATGTTTGGTAGATTTGTTGCTGGTATTGGTGTTGGATATGCTCTTATGATAGCTCCAGTTTACACTGCTGAAGTTGCTCCCGCCTCTTGCCGTGGATTTTTCACTTCTTTTCCTGAAGTTTTCATCAATGGAGGTATTTTATCTTTCTCTCGTCATAACTCAATTATTTAACTTTTGGATAAGTTGCTCATTTTTTCAATCATCACAACCTCTACTTTTTCCTTTGTGTTAAAGTCACACATTTTTCATTTTATTTTATTCTTATATTTCAATTATATACATACAATGATAGAGTTGAAAATATATACTTCCTCCGTTTAAAAAAGAATGACTTTATTTCCTTTTTAGTCTGTTTCAAAATGAATAACCCTTTTTTCTTTTTTGGCAACACTTTAACTTTAACTTTCCACGTGGCATGTTTAAGACCGCAAGATTAAAGGTCATTTTGGTACATTTGACATAATTTTAATTTTGAACCACAAGATTAAAAAATCTTCTTTCTTTTCTTAAACTCCGTTCCAAGTCAAAGTAGGTTACCTTTTTGAAACGGAGGGAGTATTGATTTTCAAAAATATAGTGGTGTGTTTGGAAAGCTATCTATAATTAGTCTAATAATAATGATAATATATTTGTTTGTCACAATATATAATTACAAGTTTATTGTTTGATTACTTAAGACTATATTAAATTTTAAAATAAAATGAATTATCAAAAATGAAATTTTTTATATTAGAAAAATAACATTTTTATAAATGGTACTTCTCCTTTCTCTAATTACTTGTCTTCTTTTGAATTAGCACACTTACTAAGAAACCAATGATTGATATAGTGAGTTTACCATTTTATCACTATTAATAATGAAGTAAATGAATTAAAAATTTAAGATTTTCAAAAAGTTCTACAATTTTTAACGTACTTAATTGAGGGTATAATAAATATTTTTTTTTTATTAATTTTTGAAAATTGAAAAGTAATTAGGAACAACCGGAAAAAGAAATTTTAACTATGCAAAAATTATAGGGTACAAATCAAAATCATATTATGCCTAAACTTGCGTGAGTTTAAATGACGTCGTTTGGGTCTAAAAGTTTTCCTTGTATACTAATCTTGCTCTCTAATGTTTTGTTGAGATAAAGTTTCCGTTGTTCCTCACTTCATTTTCCAAAAATAAAATTAGCACTTTAAATGATGCCATGGAATATGCTTTTTAACTTTCTTCAATACAGTTTAACGTTCTAATTATATCCCAAAATTTAATTAATTATTACTCTCTCCTTTTTATAAAAAATGGTCTAGTTTGATTTCACATTAAGGTTAAGAAAATAAAGAAAATATTTGAATCTTGTGATTCTAAATTAAAGTTATGTCAAATATAAAAAATTTATTCTTTAATATTGTGGGCTTAAACATGCTAGAAAAAAGTTAAAATTAAAATATTACCGAAAAAACAAAGAGGTCATTCAATCGATTTAAAAAAAAAAATTTCTTTTTTAAAAGGAGGAGTACATGCCTTGTGTCATTCTTTATATTTTATTAACAATATAATACATGTGATTCTACACTAGGGATGGGATTCCTACATAACTTTCGGTTTCAATCAAGTAAGAAAGAGAACCCTTTTAGCTACGGTAAAGGGTATAGGCCTCTTTCCTCCGTTGCTTACCGAATGGGCCACTTAGAATAAATTGAATTGAAGATGATAAGCATTCTATAATTATTCCATGTTTTACAGGCTGTCCATTCTCTTTGTATGAAACATAGGAGTAGGAAATGTCAGGTAAAGCAGTCCAGTATGTATTGCAGTAGGGTTATGTTCGTAATTGGAACTACATAACCAAAAAATGACAACATTGAGTGATACAATACCTGAATATATCAGGCATAGACAGAAGTATATATGCGCCTCCTTTTGATGGTAAATGTCAAAAATCACCTTCAAAAGGATCTGCATTATTGTAAAATTAGAGTAGCAATGATGTTGTTCTACTTCAATATCAATTCAAAGGGTAATGAATTACAACTTATGTTTTTTTCATCGTGTTGCAGGCGTGTTACTTGGTTACATATCAAACTATGCATTTTCCAAACTCCCAACGAAATTGGGATGGCGATTCATGCTTGGAATTGGAGTTATCCCATCAGTGTTGTTAGGCATTGGTGTCCTTGCCATGCCCGAATCACCACGTTGGCTAGTCATGCAAGGTCGTCTTGGAGATGCCAAGAAGGTTTTGGACAGAACTTCAGACACTTTAGAAGAATCAAAGACGAGATTAGCTGACATTAAAGAAGCTGCTGGCATACCACAAGATTGTCAAGATGACATAGTTTCTGTCACGCGACAAAGCTCCCATGGTTCAGGTGTATGGCGAGAGTTGTTGCTCCATCCTACCCCCACTGTTCGTCATATTCTTATTGCAACCATTGGTATTCATTTCTTCCAACAAGCTAGTGGCATAGATGCTGTTGTGCTCTACAGCCCCAGGATATATGAGAAAGCAGGTATAGTATACATTATTCTTTCATTAATTGTCTTTAAACTGTTACACGATAACTGACACATTTTTATTTCCATAAAAAGGGATTACGAAACCTAGCTATAGGCTACTTGCAACTATAGCTGTGGGATGTATGAAGACATTCTTTACTTTAGTTGCGACATTTTTGGTAGACAAGATTGGAAGAAGAATATTACTTCTTTCAAGTTGTGGTGGTATGATTCTGTCTTTATTAGCCCTAGCTACAGGATTAACTATTATTGATCACTCAGATCATACGCTAAAGTGGGCGAAAGTGGTGTGTGTATGTGCAACATATTCAACAGTTGCATTCTTCTCAATTGGGATGGGTCCTTTAGCATGGGTATACAGTTCTGAAATCTTTCCATTGAGATTAAGAGCTCAAGGTTGTAGTATAGGTGTAGCAGTGAATAGAGCAGTAAGTGGAGGAATTTTGATGACATTTATACCTTTGTATAAGGCTATTAGTATTGGAGGGGCTTTTTTCTTGTATGCTGGAGTTGCAATTGTGGCTTGGATTTTCTTCTACACATTGTTACCAGAAACAAAAGGTAGAACACTAGAGGAGATGGAACCATTGTTTGGTACTTTCTTTAAGTGGAAATCAACAATGAAAGAGTTGAAGAGAAACAGAGTGGAAGGTGCTGATATGGTTCCCCTCTCATAATTCAATGTCATATATATTATTAGTAACCATGTGAACCCATAACATATACATTTGAATTTTACTTTTTGTTTCATGTATTATTATTGATAATAAGCAAAGTTGTCATGATCAGTATTTAATTCAAGCAACTCTCCCTTAAATCTCAAAAGTTGGCTACTAAGTGCCCGTTTGGATTGACTTATTTTAGGCGTTTTAAAGCCAAAATAGCCTTTTAAGCAATTTTGAAGTATTTGGGTAAAGTTAAAAAATGCTTATAAACACTTATTTTAAAGTCAAAATAACAAAAATAAGCCAAAAGCCAATCCAAACAGGCCCTAAGCCAACTCTTTAGTCACTGGTACACAGATCAAAGAAATAAAATAAATGAAACATAGATTAAGTTGGCCAGTGTTGGAATGTATGCGTCCACTAACTATGATGGGACCAGGTCCTTTACACAGTAATGATGCACGAAAGTAAATACAAAAAGTAAAGAGAAGACACAATATTTTACGTGGAAACCTCTTTGCTCAAGAGAGTAAAACCACAACCTATCTCACATGATTTTCAAACTGTTTTCACTAATCTTCACAAGCAAAAGTAAAACATGGTTTACAACCACAATGAGATTACCCTCCTAATCTCAATACTAAGTAATACAACCTATTACTTAACTGATCCTAGCTATGCCTGCGTTGCCCACTATACTAATCCTCACCGATTAATATAGACTTTTCCATAATACAAAGGTTGCCCTCAACTATGTGCTTACAATGATACGTTTCTTATCAAAGTGAAACGAATCCTACAAGTTAAGCACAAATATAAAACAATCAAAATAACAACTGGCTCAGGAAGCAAATTGTCAGTCTATAAGGTCCCTTGTTGTTTTGTTGAAGATTGAATTTTCTCTCTTTGAATGAATGAGTTAATATGTTGCTTGTCTTGTTGAATATAACAACCATAAAAAATTATTAACCGTTGGACAAACAACATCGTCCATTCTGATTGGTTCAGTACGCTGACGACCTCACCAACCCCTGACACGACAACTTTCCAACTGTATAGCACATTGCCCTGGACAAGAACACTCTGCAGAGTATTGGGTTCCTACATTTGTGAGGATCATCAAAACATCTGGAAAAAGTAGGACTTATCATTTCCCCCCTTCCTGATGATGAAAAACAACAGCTTCACATGAGTTAGCATTCATTCAAAGTGCATCAGTCCCCCTATTAATATTCTCCTTGTATCAGTCCTCCCATAACTATACTTTAATTTCACAAACAACTTATGATCAATTCCCCCTTTTGACATCATTGAAAAAGAGTAACAGTAAACATATACAAGCTGCATGCAAAAGTTAGGAATTCAGGGCCATGGTCCATACAATACATGTGCAAGTAAGCAAAAATAGAGAAGACAAAAGCATACTAGTCAGGTCAAGAAGAGATGATATCATTAGATCACTAATGCTGACCACAAGGTTCAAACAAAATAGTACACTTTGCCACAAGAACTAAAAAGAGAAACCAATATAGACACTGAAAGAAATAATAAAACTTGGGTGGAAGACTCATTTAGGACGGAGGGACAGGAGAAGGTAAGGACCGCATGCGATTATTAGCATCGACGTGGGCCTGGAGTAGTTGCTAGTTGAGAGCCTGAACTTCCTCACTGAGTGAGGCATTTGTCTTCATCGGGCATTTTCAACTCTCGATTTGTCGATGATGAGTCCATGATTTGGATTCATTAATGCTTTATTTCACTTGATTTAGTGTCCTCAAATGCATATTTTGTGTCAATAACTGATGTAAACTCTTGATTTTCAGGTATTTGGATTGAGGAACAAAGCATGAACACTAATGAGCAAAAAGGAACAAGGCAGCTGAACGGACGAAGAAAAGAAGGCCTGATGATCGCCTAACCCATTGGGCGAGTCGCCGAATGTCCATAATCTTGCCAAAAATTCCAGTGTGCCAAGCCATGAAGGAGAAAATCAAGTTGGCGATAGAAAGGAGCAATCGGCGAGTCACTGAATGGTTTTGCGATGTCGGGGCGTTTGAGGCGCAAAAAGCAGGCGGACGTCGAGGGCGTCCTGTGGGCTTAGTAGGCGTGCTGCGTGGGCGCTTGATGGCATGCATGGCTCGTCCGTGCTACGCTGTTGGGCGTCTACAAAAACACGTCGGCGACCTTTACTGCCCGAACTGTTTTTGAATACCTCCATCATCGAGGAACTCCATTTTATTATAAAATTCCCGCACTTCTGGCTCTGCAAATAAAGTGCTGGAACTTCAAACAAATGTTCCCAACTTTGAAGGGATACAAAATCCTCATACAAACCCAACTGCTCCCTGTTCCTTGAAAAAGGATTTTGAATTTTATAACCGGGGAATTTCCATTTGTGCCGTTGTTCCCAAACGTTTCCCCAAAGACCCCCCTAAATACGAACCCTAATTTTTCTCTATATATAGACTTGTCTTCTTCATTGAAAATGGTTGGAGAAATTTTGGAGATTTTTAGTTGGAAATTTTAAGGCAAAAGAAAAATACCTAGAGTGACCTAAGCAGAAGTAGTTAAATACATACTAAATATATACTAAGGAACTGGAGGGGAATTAGTTTCGGTGTTGAGTTCAATATTCTACTCAGATTTGTGGGTCGCTGCTCGAGTTGGAATCTCGTTGTGATCATGGAAAGCTGTTTGTATGCTCTTTCCGTCACTGTTCGCTGCACCTCGAAAGCTAAAATCTCTTTATAATGTTCTTTCCATCTATTCTTCTACTCTTAAGAAGCTTTTTTTATGTTTGAAAGTTTCAGCTTGTGGCTGCTGGCTGCTAGTTAATACTAAGTGGGTGTCATTTCAATATGTGTGTATTCTTAGTCGTTTTGGGGGCAAAATCTCGAGTTGACGATTTGGAGGTCTGTTGGCCTTTATTTATCACTTCATTTGAAGTTCTCATTTTGCTTGTTTTCCCCCTTATTAGCTTGTTTCTTGTATGTCGTCGAGTTCATTTTTATTCTTGATATTCGACACTATATCTTTCATTCCTTCACCTCGGTTGAATGAATGAACTAATATGTCTACATACCGAGTTCATGTGTTGCATTTGTTGTTGTTTCGAGTTCACATATCGTCTTTGCTACTATTTTCAAACTCTTGTCTTATACTTGTTATTGCTTTTCTTGATTTCTTTCACTTGGTTGTTTTTGTTGTTAAATCTATTTCACTGCGTGGGCTTTGTTTTCCTTTTCCAGATTTCACCTGCTCTATCTCTAATTTTTCTCTTCCGAGTTTATTATATATCGTCTTACCCTCTTTGTCTCTTAAAGTGTTATATTTTGGAATATGTGGAGACTAGTTTAGTCTTTTGGGGCCAGACTCTAGTCAAACAACTGATTTAGCCTTGCATGTTACGCTGAAAGAGTTAGTTTTGGTTCTTGTGGAATCAAACTAAATGGAAGATGAATTAATATGAATATTTGGTAGGAAGATAATTAGTACAAAATTCAAGTCAAAGATTGTATCTTGGTAGGTGAAAGTTAGGCAAACCATAAAATGGTTTGCTATCTTAACCTTGACAATTTTGACACATAGTGATGTCATGGATGACATCAATAGGATGAATTTATTCCTATAAATAGGTAGCTCTTAATTCATTTTCAAATCATCCTCTCACTTGCCTTCTCACCTTCTAAGGCATTTGTGTTCTCTCTCTTGTAGTATTTCACTTGTATTCTTTGTAGAGTGAAATAAATATCAGTGCAGTTGTTCTTTGGTGGACATAGGATCATTTTGATCCGAACCACGTTAAATATTGTTGTTCTTCCTTGTTCTTTAGTTTCACGTTTCCGCTAACAATTGGTATCAGAGCCAAGGTTCTGTCTGAGTATGCTCTGTGGTTGCAGCACAGTCTGAACTTCCACATCAGAAAAGGATTACTTTGGTTTTCTGTAGTTCCAAATACATTATAGTAGAAAAGGAAGAACAAGTAAAAGAATGAGTTCCATGAAGTTTGAAATTGATAGATTTAGTGGGCGCAACAACTTCAATATCTGGAAAATCCAGATGATAGCGTTACTGCGGAGGGAAGGTTCAATCCATGCTATTGACGGAAAGTACCCCGATAAGATATCGGATTCCGACAAGGAAAAGATTGAAGGAGATGCATTGAGTGCAATCCAACTGTCCCTTGCACCTAACGTACTTTGTGAAGTGAGTACAAGTACCGAAGAGACGGCCAAAGAGTTATGGGAAAAGCTGGAAGGGCTTTACCAGGACCAGTCAGTGACAACAAGGATGTTGTTACAACGGCGTCTTCATACATTTAAGATGGATTCAGGTACTTTGTTGCAAGACCATCTAGATGCGTTCAATAAACTTGTGATGGACTTACAAACTGCTGGAATTAAAAAGGACGAGGAGACGCTTGCATGTTCTTTGCTATTTTCATTGACTTCAAAATATCGTGATATTGAGAATTCAATGATGTATAGCAAACAACCTATTAAACTTGAGCAAGTGCGGCAAGCACTAAACTCTTGTGATGTGCGGATGCATTTTGAAGGAGACAAAAGTGACGAAGCTAGTGGACTCTTTGTAAGAGGTCGTACTAGCCAAAAGGCAAGGAGCAAATCGAAGTACAGATCAAAGTCTCGTGTGAACAAAAAGAATGCGGAATGTTGGGGCTGTCACAAAAAGGGGCACTTTGAAAGAGATTGCCCTATGTCGAAGTCCAAAGAAAAGGCGAGTGCATCCATTGTTGAGCAAGTACATGATAATGATAATGATTATGTACTAACAACATCATGTAATAGTGGAGTCTATGACAACAAATGGGTCTTAGACTCTGGTTGTACTCTGCATATGACATTCCGAAAAGATTGGTTCAGCAGCTATGAAACAAGCAGAGGAACTGTATTAATGGGCAATAATGCAACTTGTAAAATAGTTGGCATTGGTTCAGTTCATGTTCGCTGCCATGATGGAATCGTGAGGACTATTACAGAAGTCCGTCATGTTCCTGATCTAAAGAAGAATTTGATCTCCCTGGGTACTTTAGATAAACAAGGCTATAAGTACATGAGTGAAGGAGGAACTATGAAAGTGACTAAAGGGTCTTTAGTCATGTTGAAGGCCAAGCTGGAGGATGGCCTCTACACACTTGCGGGAAGCACCATTATTGGCTCTGTAAATGCATCTACAGTGCAGTTATCTAATGATGACAAGGCAAAATTATGGCACATGAGACTAGGCCATATGAGCGCACGAGGATTGGAGATGTTGAGCAACCGCAACCTTTTAAATGGTGAGAAGATCAGCACACTTGAATTTTGTGAGCACTGCGTCTTAGGGAAGCAGAAAAAGGTCAGCTTCAGCACTGGCAAGCACAAGACGGGAGAGGTGCTAGACTACATCCATTCAGATTTATGGGGTCCCTCTAAGCTTCCATCGAAGGGAGGAAAGAGGTATCTTCTCACATTCATTGATGATTTTTCACGAAAGGTTTGGGTGCGTTTCCTGAAGACAAAAGGTGATGCTTTTGAAGCATTTAAAGAGTGGAAGATTTTGGTTGAAAATCAAATGGAGAGGAAAATCAAGTATCTTCGCACGGACAATGGCTTGGAGTTTTGCAGTGAAGAGTTCAATGATTTCTGCAAGGTTCATGGGATCGCAAGGCATAAGACGGTCAGGCACACACCACAGCAGAATGGAGTTGCCGAGAGAATGAACAGAACTCTTCTTGAGAAGGCTCGTTGTATGCTCTTACAAGCTAAGATGTCCAAAGTTTTTTGGGCTGAAGCAGTTCATACTGCTTCTCATATTGTCAATCGGTCTCCAGCATCAGCGATTGACTTTAAGACTCCGAACGAGGTCTGGTCAGGTGAACCCTCTAACTATTCATACTTGCGGATATTTGGGTGTCCAGCTTATTATCATGTTAATGAAGGTAAGCTTGAACCAAGGGCTAAAAAGGCCATATTCGTAGGGTATGTAGATGGAGTAAAAGGGTACAAACTATGGTGTTTGTCTTTACTCAAATTTGTAGTTAGTAGAGATGTTACCTTTGATGAATCCTCTATACTTGATCCTCGTAAAGTTTCTGTGGAGTTATCTAGAAACGAGAACAACGAGCAGGTGGAGCTACCGGTGGAGCTTACCAAGGAACGGGATCAAGAGACTCAAATTGATGAGTCAAAAGATGCAGATCTTAAAGAACTTGCTTCCAATGAACCATACACAATAGCGAAGGGAAGGGACAAAAGGCAGATACGGAAACCGGAACGTCTTATAGAGCAAGAAAATCTGATTGCACATGCGTTCGTAGCTGCAGAAGAAGAGATTAAGGATCTCGAGCCCTCTTCGTATGTTGAAGCAACTTCTTGCAAAGATGCTGCACAATGGCAGTTAGCCATGATGGAAGAGATGGAGTCTCTTCACAAAAATGATACATGGGCCTTAGTTAAAAGGCCAAAGGGGATGAGGACAGTTGGATGCAAATGGGTCTACAGAAAGAAAGAAGGTATTTCAGAAGTGGAAGATGCTAGGTTCAAGGCGAGATTGGTTGCAAAGGGCTTCAGTCAGAAGGAGGGAATTGACTACAATGAGATCTTTTCTCCAGTCGTGAAACATAGCTCAATTCGCGTGCTACTAGCATTGGTTGCACAATCTGATTTAGAGCTTCAACAGCTTGATGTCAAAACTGCTTTCTTACATGGTGATCTAGAAGAGACAATCTATATGGATCAGCCAGAAGGTTTCCTAGCTGAAGGAAAAGAAGACCATGTATGCCAACTGAAGAAGTCTTTGTATGGTTTGAAGCAATCCCCTAGACAGTGGTACAAGAGGTTTGATGCATTCATGACTACACATGGATTTTCGAGGAGTGCATTTGATAGTTGTGTGTATCACAAGAAGATGTCTGGTAACTCTATGATTTATCTTTTGTTGTATGTTGATGATATGCTTATTGCTGCTAACAACATCACAGAGATAAATATTTTGAAGAAACTGTTGAGCAAGGAATTTGACATGAAGGATCTAGGAGTTGCAAAGAAAATCCTTGGAATGGAAATTTCAAGAGAAAATGGTGTTGTACATCTTTCTCAGAAGAGGTACATCGGAAAAGTTCTTGAAAGATTCAATATGCATATGAGCAAGCCTGTAAGTACACCGTTAGCTTCTCATTTCAAGCTTTCAGAGTTACAAATGCCTCAATCAATGGATGAGGTGGAGCATATGTCAAAGGTTCCTTATGCGAGTGCAGTTGGTAGCATTATGTATGCTATGGTATGCACACGTCCAGATATTGCCCAATCTGTAAGTGTGGTAAGCAAGTACATGGCAAATCCAGGAAAAAGGCACTGGGAAGCTGTCAAGTGGATATTGAGATATCTCAAAGGAGCTCCTGATGTTGGCCTAACCTTTTGGAAAAGTGAAGGTATTTCAATTATCGGTTATGTTGATTCTGACTATGCAGGGGATCTTGATCGAAGGAGGTCCACAACTGGATACATCTTTACTCTCGTTGGCAGTGCCGTTAGTTGGAAATCGACTTTACAGTCGATTGTCGCTTTGTCTACAACAGAAGCAGAATATATGGCAGCAACAGAGGCAGTGAAAGAAGCTATCTGGTTGAAAGGTTTGGTGGCAGAATTGAGTTCAGTTCAGCTTAAATCAATTCTAAAATGTGATAGTCAAAGTGCTATTCATTTGATTAAAAATCAAAGATTTCATGAGCGCACCAAACACATTGATGTCAGATTTCATTTTATTCGAGATGTCGTAGAAAAGGGAGCTATCAAGGTTGACAAGGTTATCACAGACGATAACGCTGCAGACATGTTGACCAAAATAGTCCCGCTTGCCAAGTTTGCACACTGCAAGGACTTGGCGGGAGTATGCATCAATTGATGCAACTCTAAGAGAACAACTGCTAGGTGGAGCTGGTATGTTCAACAAAGGTTTGATTCTTCTTGTTTCTTACAATGGGATTGCCCAGTAAGCTTAGAAGTTTTGGCCGGAGTTGTTTATACGCATGCTTGGAACACAAACCAAGGTGGAGATTGAAAGAGTTGGTTTTGGTTCTTGTGGAATCAAACTAAATGGAAGATGAATTAATATGAATATTTGGTAGGAAGATAATTAGTACAAAATTCAAGTCAAAGATTGTATCTTGGTAGGTGAAAGTTAGGCAAACCATAAAATGGTTTGCTATCTTAACCTTGACAATTTTGACACATAGTGATGTCATGGATGACATCAATAGGATGAATTTATTCCTATAAATAGGTAGCTCTTAATTCATTTTCAAATCATCCTCTCACTTGCCTTCTCACCTTCTAAGGCATTTGTGTTCTCTCTCTTGTAGTATTTCACTTGTATTCTTTGTAGAGTGAAATAAATATCAGTGCAGTTGTTCTTTGGTGGACATAGGATCATTTTGATCCGAACCACGTTAAATATTGTTGTTCTTCCTTGTTCTTTAGTTTCACGTTTCCGCTAACATACGCTTTACGTGAGTTTGCATTATCCTTTTCCTGTTATTAAAATGAATCTTCCTTCTTTACCTGTTAGAGTTTTCTGCGAACCTTGTGCGAACTTCTAGCTTGTTTTCGATAGATTGTGAATTGAAGGATTGTGAATGTATAGCCATCCTCTCGGCTTTGATTCTCTTCATCTTTTTAGCATGCTTCTATGATTGTTAAAATTAGTACATGATTTCTTCATTATATTCTCCTTACTTAGTTTGATCAATGCCTTAAGGGTTAAAATTAGAAGTGAGTTGATGTCCATAGTGTCAGCATGAAATCTTATTCTTGCTCCAGTTTTAAATCATGTTTGCCCCCTTCTTTGTCACATTTTTTGGATATCTCTTTTCTGTAGATAGTTCTTGTTTTGGGCTATATATTATCTGTTTGTTCATAAAAGTTGTTTTAACTTTTTTTTAAAAAAAGGGTAGCGAGAGTGTTTCGTTCTAAATTAACTGCTGGCAGTAAGTTTAGCTAGCAATTTAAGTTTTGTTTTGTTTTTGATCAGTTCTTATAGTCTATTTAGAAAAGGAGTTAAAGTGCTTGGGTTGACCATTCCTTTATATTCTAACTCGTTGGTATCTTAATTTAGGTGAATTAATGAATTAGATTTTAGCATATTTTGTTGTTGTTTGGAAAGTGCATTTAGATGAGTATGTGTTGTACAATAGAGTTGACTTTTTCCTCTGTTTTGGTTCATTTCATCAAAGTCATCTAGACTCTTGCTTATCATAGCTTATTTTTGAATGCATATCGATTACATGGGAGTTTTAAATATTTATTTAGCTACAATTTTGACATATTGTTATTTGAGTACTAATTCTTGCCTTCGTTCTTGTTGCATGTGATATCCGCCCGGGTCCTCGTGGACTCTATCTTTGCATTTTCCTATTGGCCACGGAGGCCAAATTCTTTTATTCGAGTCTGCAATAAGTACCGATAAAAGGACGTACATGTTGTGGAATATTGTATACATTAAGTATAAAAAATAAAGTGGAGTAGATCAAGAGTTGGAAAAGATTGAACCAAAATCCCACTCTTTATTTTTTTTTTAAAGATGTATTTTGTTATTTTGGGCCTAAGCCCTTGTCATTTTATTTATTGTTATTACACTGTTAGTTTTTTTTTTAGGACAAGTGGAAGATTGGGCCTAAGGCCTAAGCGAAAAATTATTATTCTTATGTTAGTTTAGGACATGTACAAGTTATTTAAATGGGCCAAATGCTCAAAACAAAATTAGGCCCAAGTACTGGCCCAGACGAACAGATCCAGACTTGGGCCCATATCTTCTTTCCCTATCTCATTTATTTGTTATTATGTGTTTTAGGTGTTTATTTAATTTTAAGGTTTCAAAAATTCAAATTCCCCAAAATTCAACCATTTTGAATTGAAAATTTAAAATCAAGTAAATATTTTACTTTCACTTAGTCAAGCATGTCTATCTTTTAAGCAAATTAGCCAAATTATTAATTATCGGATAACCGCGTATTAGCGGGCATTTCGGGTGCTTTAAAATCCTTCCTGAAATGCTAATATGAACCCCCAAACCCCCTTTAACAATTTCAGTCAATTTCCTGTTTAGTCTATTGAAAATCAGTTTTCTTAATTTTACTCAAAAATTAAGAGGCGACTCTTAAAAACAGTCTAGATTTTTTACAAATAAAACAGTGAGGATCATCAAAGTATCTGAAAACAGTAGGAATTCAGATGCAAGGCACCATAACTACAGATCAAACAACTCAAACAATCAGAATGTGTCACGACCTAAATCGTTGTGAGAAGCACCACACAAAACTTTGATGGAATAACCAATCGCCAACCCAAAACTACATCAACTAAGAAATTAAGGTAACAATCTAATTTGTTAAAGCGAATATTCATTATATTTAACCGAACACATGCGAAAACAATCCCCCTAAAATTTGAAAATCGTGCACCAAAATATCTTAACATAGTCTAGAATACGGAGGTGCAACTTGAGTTTTCGTCTGGTCTTTAAAATAAATAACCATCAGCACAATATCACTAGCCGTATTCATTTTCCATCACCTTTATATCAAGTCCCTAGGCAGAACCATATTCCGTTGGCTTTATATCAAATCACTAGCCTAAACCATTTCCCATCGACTTTATATCATTAGCCAGAACCATTTTCCATAAACTTTATATCACTCGCCGACAATGACCTCAACATCATAAACATTTACAGAAATGACCCCGACATAAAAAAACTATCACATATCTCAATACAATGTTAATAATCAATGCACAAAAAAAATACCACACCACACAGAAAAGACAATAATTCATGCAATTCAAGTTCACATTCATGCTATAAATCACTTAATTAATAAATCAAGAAGGGTCACAACAAAGAAATTCACATCATCATGTTAATCATGAACTTTTCATTTAAAACCGTTTCCATTTAGGTTTATCAAGTGGATAATTACCCTCCAACTAATCCCCGTTACTCCCAACACACAATTTATAAAGGAAATACATGAATCCTACTAGAATACAAGGTTTAGGATATCACTTGGCTTAAATCAATTAATAATCACTCAAGGAGTTGGGTCTTGCCCTTCCGAATTACTTGCGAAGCCAAACAATCTATATGAATCAAGTATATCCGAAAACAATAATATCCACATAAGTTCTCTTGAAATATGAGTCAATCAACACAAACTCAGTTCCGAAAATAAGGTTTGAATCCAAAACTTAATACTTGAAAGCATTACTCAAGGCTTTAAGAACTCATCGGAAAAAATCATTCCGGAAAAGGACTAAAAAATAGTTCACAATCTCCATTTTAATTAAGAACTTGAGTTCTTGAAAAGACCTTACCATTATCAATTAAAATCTCATACTTTGATGTTAGAGTTCATAAATAATAAAAGGGAAATGAAGTTTAAGAGTTAAGAATGCCACCCAACTGATTTGGCACAAGAAATATTATTAAAATTGCCACGAAGGGTTCGCCAAGCTAAAAAATGAAAAATACGGTTTAAACCCTAAAATTTGCAGGTCAAAACGCCTTTCAAATATGGTAAAAGTAGTCAAGTGTTTGTAAAAGTGAACCCCACTAAAAACTCAATTCTCGCAAAATCGAATCAATCTTCAATTAAGCAAAAGTCACATAAGCGACAAATCCATCATTAAGCAAGGACACTTAAGCGACATGACCTTCACGAAAGCGAGGCCTGCAGCACTAGAAAACACAGTCAAGTCTCAAAGTATCTAAAGGACCCTCAGATTCGTTCAGAACTTCATACACACAAGTCACATATGAAAATCAATTATACTCGACGTTTCGTAGTCAATGGAATCGTCATAACACAAATAGGAGATTCAGTTGAGTTCTTTTAGTTGTACCAAATAAAGATCAATGATTTTTCTAGATAAATTTTCATATTTAAGTTATATTTTGACATATTAACTCCTAATAACCACATCTTAAAAAATATGAACCCAAAAATAATAATCCAAAGTTAAGTTATCTTTTGAGATATTAACTCCCAACAACCTCATCCCTAAAAAATGTGAACCCCAACAATCATATTGGAAAAAATAACTAAATAACCCAATTATTGAATATGTGATCCACAAAAAGCAAGAAGAAAGTAAAAGTATCAACATACGAGAAAGGATAGATGCTTCGAGTCTGGAAACAATGCATAGCCTTTGTACATGTTCTTCTCTATTTTTTAAATAACTAAAACATTTTGTAAGTCCCGAATTCTCTTTTTAGATTTAGGACCTGTTTGGAAAGCCACAATGTAATTGAGATTTGGTGTAATTGAGTACGAGTATTTAACTAAAATCATCCTTGGAGTATGACTCAAACCTAAAGTACATCCTTATGTTATATAAGTGATCAGAAAACATCCTTGCACTATATAAATAGATGCAAGATTTATCCTACTACCTATTTATTTTAATAAACTCACAACACCAACAAAAATGTGCCAAATCGAATGAATATATGTACACATGATTAGGCTAGTCATGTTGGGTGATTTTTCAAATTTTTAAAAATTGAGGGTTCGAATCATATTCCGACAAAATATATTGAAATTCTAAATATTCTTTGTAAAAAGTATGGTCATATACAACTCTAACTTCAGCAATTTCAAATAAAGTAACTATTTTTTTTATTTTTATGACTAAACGCCTACGTAGTTTCACTAAATTCACAGTATTTTTATACATTGTATAAAATGTGAATTGCATTTTATATAATGTACATATGTACTAAATATTTTTTTAAAGAAAATCTTTATATAGTTGAATGTAATATTTTCAAAATGAACCTTTTACGTAATTTTTTAAACATCAAAACCTACTGTATAAATATTTCAAGACTTATGTATTGTTGCAAGTTAATTTACTTGATGATGCAAAAACCATATAAACTAACAACATATAAAACTTTAATTATGAGATGAAAGATTCATTTCCTATCCATATCCTTATTCATTTTAGGCAAGTTTGATCTTCTCATCGCGGCTAAGACGTGATAAAATTATAAATACAATAAATTTTATTGGTTCAATCAGTTTCTTAACAAAATTAGATAGAAAAATGATTCTTCTTCTTTTTGGATAGTAGAAGGATGTTTTTTACTCACTTAAACAAGATAAATGTTTATTAGATTTGAATTAACGTTGAAGGGTGATTTAGCCAAAAAATTTATTTAGTAGACTAAGTAATTACTTGGCAAGAGAGGCGAACACGGGACCTAGGACCAACAGTGATCCCAAGCTAACCCTGCCTCATGATAATGAGCATACTAAAGAATATAAACTGTTGCGGAAGCTAAATCATACTTAAAATGAAAAGATGGAGAACACCCATATGTTAAAAATGAGATATATGAAAATTGACGAGTTTAATACAAAGAAAATATTAACTCAACGCTAAGCTGAAACTAACTATGTCTGAAAATAGCCTCTAAACTAGATTAGAAATACTGGGATAAGCCCCAGCTAAATATAGCAAAAACTAAAAACGAATGACTAAAAGACTGAAATGAAACTCATGACTGTTGTCCACGGAGAATGAGGACTCACCACTGAATCTGCTGAACTGGAGATCGGGAATCGATCTATGCGTGATCTGGATGCTGAGAACTTGAACCTACATCACGAGAAGATGTAGCACACGTATGCATCAGTACATGAAGGGTACTGAGCATGTAGGATAGAATAAAGCTGAAATAAAATATAACTGAACAAGCACAAAAACAAGTATGGAAATCTGAATATGATATACTGAATGCTGAGATAACTCAATGCAATGACAAATTTATAACATGCTGAAACTGAATTCTGAATATACTGATAAATGGTCAATGCAAGAGAGTCTAACTGAACTCCCATATACTGATAAATGGTCAATGCAAGAGAGTCTAACTGAACTCTGAGAGCTACTAATAACCGCTAATAAAACCACATGAGCTAAATGTAAAGTCCGATGTATACGCCCCATCGAGAGGACCCAATATAACCCGCCAGAGGTATAGAGGCATGCTGGCGTGATCACTAAACTGATTGCCCATAGAGGGGACTTACAACCTACTTGGCTAGTAGTTTTGGGACTAATTGGGTACACTAAACCCTAGTCCAACTCGGTATTATGCTACTCCCATTGTTTTATATAGTTAACTGATTATGTTTGGATTTTTGTAAAATGCTGGATAGCTCAAAACTGAACATGCAAACTGAGAATGCAAGATTTAATCTGATAATGATGCATTAATAACTGAGGCATGTATATCTGAAGTAACTGAAATGTCTGACCTAACATGTGTAATTCAGGAACTAAATAAATACATAGCTAGGGTTCTGAAATTCATGCAATAATCTGAGTAATAACATGGAAATCTGATTTGGAACATATAACTAATTAATTCATGAAGTTCTGTTGAAGTTCTAAAAACCCTAGGTTTAACCATGATATGAGAATCAAGAATCTGACTGAAAACTAGGGATCTAATGGGTGAAAGAAACCCACTAGTGAAATCCCACATACATGGTGATGAAATCCACGGAGAAATATTTAGATTTTGGGGCTAAAACATATAGAGCTTTGGTGCATTCTTGAACTAGGGTTCTTGACCTTTTTCTCCATTCTTGCTTCTATTTTTCTAAGTTTTGATTTATGATTTTGAATTAGGTAAGTTTTTGTTATGTTTCTAGGCTTTAACTGACTAAAATATGATAATTTAGGGTTAAAACGACGTATCTTAGGGTTTAAACGAAGTGGGAAAAGACCAAAAGACCCCTGAGTTAGTTGCTGTCGGACCAAACAATGACCTGGACAGACGGTCCGTCGTTCAATCGACAGTCCTTTGTTTGGGTCTATTTGACAGACCTTTACTAAAACGGACATAACCTTTTACTCGGAGATCTGATTTTAGCAAAGTCTGTGGCTATGGAAAGATAATTCAATTATCTATCTTTTGGTATGTCATAAGACACCTAATTCATTTGGTGCTTAAAGTTATGATCATTTGAAGTTGACCCAACTGCAATTTCTCCATAACTATCTGCTAATTTCCACCCACGGTCATACCTACGGTCCGTGGGTCCATCTATGGACCGTGCTGGTCAATCGTAGTTCTTGTAATAGAGTGGGTAAATGGGGTGTTGATCGATGGACACAGACTACGGACCGTAGTCTGACCTACCGTCGTTCGACACTTGGTCAAATTTTTTGGGCTGAGTTTTTGGGGGGTTTCTTACTCAATCGGCGGATGTGCAGGACGGACCGTGAGTCAGGCCATGGTCCAATGATGGCAGCCTTCGATTGTACCTGCAGATTTTATCAAAAACTAGTTTTTGGTCTTTTCTGGATACGGGGCGTTACATTATCTCCTTATTGGGATAATTTGTCCTCGAATGAAAACTAAACTAGCTGAAATAGAGGGAGAGAGATGTAAACCCTACTGCTAAACACTGAGAACTGAGTTTCTAACTGAATTGAGTTCCGAGAACATGCAAATATGCTAAAAATGCAAGTACAAACTGAGGGAACATAATTCTAAGACTGAATTCACGCATGAATGACTGGAAAACTGAAGAGGAACTATTACCTCAAGCTGGAGTTGAATCGGAAGGAAAGAGGTGAGGGTACTTGGCTTTCATGTCTGCTTCTGCTTCCCAAGTAGCTTTCTCTACGAACTGATTTCTCCACAAAACCTTGATTGAAGCAACTTCTTTATTTCTCAACCTTCTAACCTGACGGTCAAGAATCTCAATTGGTACATCCTCATAAGAAAGACTATCTTTCACCGCCACACTCTCTAATGGCACTATAGAGGCTGGATCACCCACACACTTCTTCAAGAGCGAGATGTGGAAGACCGGATGAACTGCTGCTAAATCTGCTGGTAAATCTAACTCATATACCACCCTGCCAATCCTTTTCAAGATCTTGTAAGGGCCTACATATCTAGGACTGAGCTTCCCTCTCTTGCCAAATCTCATCACCCCTTTCATAGGTGACACTTTTTATTAAAAACCCAAACATCAACTTGGAACTTAATTTCCCTTCTCCTTACATCTTGATAAGATTTCTGACGACTCTAGGCTGTCTTAAGTCTATCTCTAATGAGTTGCACTTTCTCCATAGCATAAAGGACTGAATCTGGCCCTATCAAAGCTGCTTCACCTAATTCAAACCAACCAATGGGAGATCTACATCTACGCCCATACAAAGCCTCATAAGAGGCCATCTGAATGCTAGAATGGTAGCGATTGTTGTAAGTGAACTCAATCAGAGGAAGTGATCATCCCAACTACCTTTGAAAATAGCCTCTAAATTAGATTAGAAATACTGGGACAAGACCCAGCTAAATCTAGCAAAAATTGAAAAGGAATGACTAAAAGATTGAAATGAAACTCATGACTGTTGTCCTTGGAGAATGAGGACTCACCACTGAATCTGCTGAACTCGAGATCGAAAATCGATCTATGCGTGATCTGGATGCTGAAAACCTGAACCTACATCACGAGAAGATGTAGCGCACGTATGCGTCAGTAATTTAAGGGTACTGAGCATGTATGATAGAATAAAGCTGAAATAAAACATAACTGAACAAGCACAAAAGCAAGTATGGAAATCTGAACATGATATACTGAATGCTGAGATAACTGAATGCAATGAACAATTTATAATATGCTAAAACTGAATACTGAATATACTGATAAATGGTCAATGCAAGAGAGTCTATATGAACTCTCGCAGCTACTAATAACTGATAATAAAATCTTATAAGCTAAATGTGGAGTCCGATGTATACGCCCCATCGAGAGGATCCAATATAACCTGCTAGAGGTATAAGGGCATACTGGCGTGATCACTAAACTGATTGCCCACAGAGGGGACTTACACCTACTTGGCTAGTAGTTCTGGGACTAATTGGGTACGCTAAACCTTAGTCCAAATCAGTATTATGCTACTCCCATTGATTTATGTAGTTAACTGATTATGTCTGGATTTCTGTAAAATACTGGATAGCTCAAAACAGAACATTCAAACTGAGAATGCAACATTTAATCTGATAATGATGCATTAATAAATGAGGCATGTATATCTGAAGTAACTGAAATGTCTGACCTAACATGTGTAATTCAGGAACTAAATAAATACATAGCTAGGGTTCTGAAATTCATGCAATAATCTGAGTAATAACATGGAAACCTGATTTGGAACATATAACTAATTAATTCATGAAGTTCTGTTGAAGTTCTAAAAACCCTAGGTTTAACCATGATATGAGAATCAAGAATCTGACTGAAAACTAGGGATCTAATGGGTGAAAGGAACCCACTAGTGAAATCCCACATACCCGGTGATGAAATCCACGGAGAAATATTTAGATTTTAGGGTTGGAACTTCTAGAACCTTGCTGCATTCTTGAACTAGGGTTCTTGACCTTTTTCTCCATTCTTGCTTCTATTTTTCTAAGTTTTGATTTATGATTTTGAATTAGGTAAGTTTTTGTTATGTTTCTAGGCTTAAACTGACTAAAATCTGATAATTTAGGGTCAAAACGATGTATCTTAGGGTTTAAACAAAGTGGGAAAAGACCAAAAGACCCCTGAGTTAGTTGTTGTCGGACCAAATGATGACCGGGACAGACAGTCCGTCGTTCAATCGACAGTTCTTTGTTTGGGTCTATTCGACAGACCTTTACTAAAACGGACATAACCTTTTACTCGGAGATCTGATTTTAGCAAAGTCTGTGGATATGGAAAGATAATTCAATTATCTATCATTTCGTATGTCATGGGACGCCTAATTCATTTTGTGCTTAGAGTTATGATCATTTGAAGTTGACCCAACTGCAATTTCCCCGTAACTATCTGCTAATTTCCACCCACGGTCATACCTACGGTCCGTGGGTCCATCTATGGACCGTGCTGGTCAATCGTAGTTCTTGTAAGAGAGTGGGTAAATGGGGTGTTGATCGATGGACACAGACTACGGACCGTAGTTTGACCTACCGTCGTTCGACACTTGGTCAAATTTTTTGGGCTGAGTTTTTGGGGGGTTTCTTACTCAATCGGCGGATGTGCAGGATGGACCGTGAGTCAGGCCATGGTCCGATGATGGCAGCCGTCGATTATACCTGCAGATTTTATCAAAAACTAGTTTTTGGTCTTTTTTGGAAACGGGGCGTTACATTATCTCCTCATTGGGATAATTTGTCCTCGAATAAAAACTAAACTAGCTGAAATAGAGGGAGTGAGATTTAAACCCTACTGCTAAACACTGAGAACTGAGTTTCTGAATGAATTGAGTTCCGAGAACATGCAAATATGCTGAAAATGCAAGTACAAACTGAGGGAACATGATTCTAAGACTGAATTCACGCATGAATGACTAGAAAACTGAAGAGGAACTATTACCTCAAGCTGGAGTTGAATCGTAAGGAAAGAGGTGAGGATACTTGGCTTTCATGGCTGCTTCTGCTTCCCAACTAGCTTTCTCTATGGACTGATTCCTCCACAAAACCTTGATTGAAGCGACTTCTTTATTTCTCAACCTTCTAATCTAACGGTCAAGAATCTCAACTGGTACATCCTCATAAGAAAGACTATATTTCACCACCACACTCTCTAATGACACTATAGAGGTTGGATCACCCACCCACTTCTTCAAGAGCGAGATATGGAAGACTGGATGCACTGCTGCTAAGTCTGCTCATAACTCTAACTCATATGCCACCCTTTCAATCCTTTTCAAGATCTTGTAAGGGCCTACATATCTAGGACTGAGCTTCCCTTTCTTGCCAAATCTCATCACCTCTTTCATAGGTGACACTTTTTATTAAAAACCCAATCATCAACTTGGAACTCTAGTTCCCTTCTCCTTACATCTTCATAAGAATTCTGACGACTCTGGGCTGTCTTAAGTCTATCTCTAATGAATTGCACTTTCTCCATAGCATAAAGGACTGAATTTGGCCCTATCAAAGCTGCTTCACCTACTTCAAATCAACCAATGGGAGATCTACATCTACGCCCATAAAAAGCCTCATAAGAGGCCATCTGAATGCTAGAATGGTAGCGATTGTTGTAAGCGAACTCAATTAGAGGAAGGTGATCATCCCAACTACCTTTGAAAATAGCCTCTAAACTAGATTAGAAATACTGGGACAAGACCCAGCTAAATCTAGCAAAAACTGAAAAGGAATGACTAAAAGATTGAAATGAAAGTCATGACTGTTGTCCTTGGAGAATGAGGACTCACCACTGAATCTGCTGAACTATAAATCGGAAATCGTTCTATGCGTGATCTGGATGCTGAGAACCTGAACCTACATCACGATAAGATGTAGCGCACGTATGCGTCAGTAATTGAAGGGTACCGAGCATGTTGGATAGAATAAAGCTGAAATAAAACATAACTGAACAAGTACAAAAGCAAGTATGGAAATCTGAACATGATATACTCAATGATGAGCTAACTGAATGCAATGACCAGTTTATAACATGTTGAAACTGAATACTGAATATACTGATAAATGGTCAATGCAAGAGAGTCTAACTGAACTCTGGGAGCTACTAATAACCGCTAATAAAACCACATGAGCTAAATGTGGAGTCCGATGTATACGCCCCATCGAGAGGACCTAATATAACTTGCCAAAGGTATAAAGGCATGCTGGCGTGATCACTAAACTGATTTCCCACAGAGGGGACTTACAACCTACTTGGCTAGTAGTTCTGGGACTAATTGGGTACGCTAAGCCCTAGTCCAACTCGGTATTATGCTACTCCCATTTATTTATGCAGTTAACTAGTTATGTCTGGATTTCTGTAAAATAATGGATAGTTCAAAACTGAACATGCAAAGTGAGAATGCAACATTTAATCTAATAATAATGCATTAATAACTGAGGAATGTATATCTGAAGTAACTGAAATGTCTGACCTAGCATGTGTAATTCAAGAACTAAAGAAATACATAACTAGGGTTCTAAAATTCATGAAATAATCCGAGTAATAACATGAAAATCTAATTTAGAACATATAACTAATTAATTCATGAAGTTCTTTTGAAGTTCTAAAAACCCTAGGTTTAACCATGATATGAGAATCAAGAATCTGACTGAAAACTAAAGATCTAATGGGTGAAAGGAACCAACTAGTGAAATCCCACATACCTGGTGATGAAATCCACGGAGAAATATTTAGATTTCGGGGCTGGAACTGCTAGAACCTTGCTGCGTTCTTGAACTAGGGTTCTTGACGTTTTTCTCCATTCTTGCTTCTAATTTTCTAAGTTTTGATTTATGATTTTGAATTAGGTAAGTTCTTCTTATATTTCTAGGCTTAAACTGACTAAAATCTGATGATTTAGAGTTAAAACTACGTATCTTAGAATTTAAGCGAAATGAGAAAAGACTAAAAGACCCCTGAGTTAGTTGGTGTCGGACTAAACGACGACCTGGACAGACGGTCCGTCGTTCAATCGACGGTCCGTCGTTCAATCGACGGTCCGTCGTTTGGGTCAGTTTGACATACCTTTACTAAAATGTACATAACCTTTTACTCAGAGATCTGATTTTAGTAAAGTCGGTGGCTATGGAAAGATAATTTAATTATCTATCTTTTGGTATATGATGGGACACCTAATTGTTTTGTGCTAAGAGTTATGATCATTTGACGTTGACCCAACTGTAATTTCCCCATAACTGTCTGCTAATTTCCACCCACGGTCATACCTATGGTCCATGGGTCCATCTACGGACCGTGCTGGTCAATCATGGTTCTTGTAAGAGAGTGGGTAAATGGGGTGTTGATCGACGGACACAGACTACAGTCCGTAGTCTGACCTACGGACCGTAGGTCCGTCTGTCGTTTAACAGTTTGTCAAATTTTCTGGGCTGAATTTTTTGGGGGTTTCTGACTCAATCGACGGATGTGCAGGACGGACCGTGAGTCAGGCTACGATCCGATGATGGCAGCCGTCGATTGCACCTGCAGATTTTATGAAAAACTGGTTTTTGGTCTATTTTGGATACGGGGCGTTACATTATATCCTCATTGGGATAATTCGTCCTTGAATTAAAACTAAACTATCTGAAATAGAAGGAGAGAGTTGTAAATCCTACTGCTAAACACTGAGAACTGAGTTTCTAACTGAATTGAGTTCTGAGAACATGCAAATACGCTGAAAATGCAAGTACAAACTGAGGGAACATGATTCTAAGGCTTAATTCACGCATGAATGACTGAAAAAGTTAAGAGGAACTATTACCTCAAGCTAGAGTGGAATCGGAAGGAAAGAGGTGAGGATACTTGGCTTTCATGGTTGCTTCTGCTTCCCAAGTAGCTTTCTCTACGAACTAATTTCTCCACAAAACCTTGATTGAAGCGACTTCTTTATTTCTCAACCTTCTAACCTGACGGTCAAGAATCTCAATTGGTACATCCTCATAAGAAAGACTATCTTTCACCGCCACACTCTCTAATGGCACTATAGAGGCTGGATCACCCACACACTTCTTCAAGAGCGAGATGTGGAAGACCGGATGAACTGCTGCTAAATCTGCTGGTAAATCTAACTCATATGCCACCCTGCCAATCCTTTTCAAGATCTTGTAAGGGCCTACATATCTAGGACTGAGCTTCCCTCTCTTGCCAAATCTCATCACCCCTTTCATAGGTGACACTTTTTATTAAAAACCCAAACATCAACTTGGAACTTAATTTCCCTTCTCCTTACATCTTGATAAGATTTCTGACGACTCTAGGCTGTCTTAAGTCTATCTCTAATGAGTTGCACTTTCTCCATAGCATAAAGGACTGAATCTGGCCCTATCAAAGCTGCTTCACCTAATTCAAACCAACCAATGGGAGATCTACATCTACGCCCATACAAAGCCTCATAAGAGGCCATCTGAATGCTAGAATGGTAGCGATTGTTGTAAGTGAACTCAATCAGAGGAAGTGATCATCCCAACTACCTTTGAAAATAGCCTCTAAATTAGATTAGAAATACTGGGACAAGACCCAGCTAAATCTAGCAAAGATTGAAAAGGAATGACTAAAAGATTGAAATGAAACTCATGACTGTTGTCCTTGGAGAATGAGGACTCACCACTAAATCTGCTAAACTCGAGATCGAAAATCGATCTATGCGTGATCTGGATGCTGAAAACCTGAACCTACATCACGAGAAGATGTAGCGCACGTATGCGTCAGTAATTTAAGG
Source organism: Solanum sitiens (assembly GCA_016801875.1). Lineage (NCBI taxonomy): Eukaryota > Viridiplantae > Streptophyta > Magnoliopsida > Solanales > Solanaceae > Solanum > Solanum sitiens. The sequence continues at coordinate 980,470 of JABWTJ010000112.1, forward strand.
GTACTGAGCATGTATGATAGAATAAAGCTGAAATAAAACATAACTGAACAAGCACAAAAGCAAGTATGGAAATCTGAACATGATATACTGAATGCTGAGATAACTGAATGCAATGAACAATTTATAATATGCTAAAACTGAATACTGAATATACTGATAAATGGTCAATGCAAGAGAGTCTAAATGAACTCTCGCAGCTACTAATAACTGATAATAAAATCTTATAAGCTAAATGTGGAGTCCGATGTATACGCCCCATCGAGAGGATCCAATATAACCTGCTAGAGGTATAAGGGCATACTGGCGTGATCACTAAACTGATTGCCCACAGAGGGGACTTACACCTACTTGGCTAGTAGTTCTGGGACTAATTGGGTACGCTAAACCTTTGTCCAAATCAGTATTATGCTACTCCCATTGATTTATGTAGTTAACTGATTATGTCTGGATTTCTGTAAAATACTGGATAGCTCAAAACAGAACATTCAAACTGAGAATGCAACATTTAATCTGATAATGATGCATTAATAACTGAGGCATGTATATCTGAAGTAACTGAAATGTCTGACCTAACATGTGTAATTCAGGAACTAAATAAATACATAGCTAGGGTTCTGAAATTCATGCAATAATCTGAGTAATAACATGGAAACCTGATTTGGAACATATAACTAATTAATTCATGAAGTTCTGTTGAAGTTCTAAAAACCCTAGGTTTAACCATGATATGAGAATCAAGAATCTGACTGAAAACTAGGGATCTAATGGGTGAAAGGAACCCACTAGTGAAATCCCACATACCCGGTGATGAAATCCACAGAGAAATATTTAGATTTTAGGGTTGGAACTTCTAGAACCTTGCTGCATTCTTGAACTAGGGTTCTTGACCTTTTTCTCCATTCTTGCTTCTATTTTTCTAAGTTTTGATTTATGATTTTGAATTAGGTAAGTTTTTGTTATGTTTCTAGGCTTAAACTGACTAAAATCTGATAATTTAGGGTCAAAACGATGTATCTTAGGGTTTAAACAAAGTGGGAAAAGACCAAAAGACCCCTGAGTTAGTTGTTGTTGGACCAAACGATGACCTGGACAGACAGTCCGTCGTTCAATCGACAGTTCTTTGTTTGGGTCTATTCGACAGACCTTTACTAAAATGGACATAACCTTTTACTCGGAGATCTGATTTTAGCAAAGTCTGTGGCTATGGAAAGATAATTCAATTATCTATCTTTTCGTATGTCATGGGATGCCTAATTCATTTTATGCTTAGAGTTATGATCATTTGAAGTTGACCCAACTGCAATTTCCCCGTAACTATCTGCTAATTTCCACCCACGGTCATACCTACGGTCCGTGGGTCCATCTATGGACCGTGCTGGTCAATCGTAGTTCTTGTAAGAGAGTGGGTAAATAGGGTGTTGATCGATGGACACAGACTACGGACCGTAGTTTGACCTACCGTCATTCGAAACTTGGTCAAATTTTTTGGGCTGAGTTTTTGGGGGGTTTCTTACTCAATCGGCGGATGTGCAGGATGGACCGTGAGTCAGGCCATGGTCCGATGATGGCAGCCATCGATTATACCTGCAGATTTTATCAAAAACTAGTTTTTGGTCTTTTTTGGAAATGGGGCGTTACATTATCTCCTCATTGGGATAATTTGTCCTCGAATGAATACTAAACTAGCTGAAATAGAGGGAGAGAGATTTAAACCCTACTGCTAAACACTGAGAACTGAGTTTCTGAATGAATTGAGTTCCGAGAACATGCAAATATGCTGAAAATGTAAGTACAAACTGAGGGAACATGATTCTAAGACTGAATTCACGCATGAATGACTAGAAAACTGAAGAGGAACTATTACCTCAAGCTGGAGTTGAATCGTAAGGAAAGAGGTGAGGATACTTGGCTTTCATGGCTGCTTCTGCTTCCCAACTAGCTTTCTCTACGGACTGATTCCTCCACAAAACCTTGATTGAAGCGACTTCTTTATTTCTCAACCTTCTAATCTAACGGTCAAGAATCTCAACTGGTACATCCTCATAAGAAAGACTATATTTCACCACCACACTCTCTAATGACACTATAGAGGTTGGATCACCCACCCACTTCTTCAAGAGCGAGATATGGAAGACTGGATGCACTGCTGCTAAGTCTGCTCGTAACTCTAACTCATATGCCACCCTTTCAATCCTTTTTAAGATCTTGTAAGGGCCTACATATCTAGGACTGAGCTTCCCTTTCTTGGCAAATCTCATCACCCCTTTCATAGGTGACACTTTTTATTAAAAACCCAATCATCAACTTGGAACTCTAGTTCCCTTCTCCTTACATCTTCATAAGATTTCTGACGACTCTGGGCTGTCTTAAGTCTATCTCTAATGAATTGCACTTTCTCCATAGCATAAAGGACTAAATTTGGCCCTATCAAAGCTGCTTCACCTACTTCAAATCAACCAATGGGAGATCTACATCTACGCCCATAAAAAGCCTCATAAGAGGCCATCTGAATGCTAGAATGGTAGCGATTGTTGTAAGCGAACTCAATTAGAGGAAGGTGATCATCCCAACTACCTTTGAAAATAGCCTCTAAACTAGATTAGAAATACTGGGACAAGACCCAGCTAAATCTAGCAAAAACTGAAAAGGAATGACTAAAAGATTGAAATGAAACTCATGACTGTTGTCCTTGGAGAATGAGGACTCACCACTGAATCTGCTGAACTATAGATCGGAAATCGTTCTATGCGTGATCTGGATGCTGAGAACCTGAACCTACATCACGATAAGATGTAGCGCACGTATGCGTCAGTAATTGAAGGGTACTGAGCATGTAGGATAGAATAAAGCTGAAATAAAACATAACTGAACAAGTACAAAAGCAAGTATGGAAATCTGAACATGATATACTCAATGATGAGCTAACTGAATGCAATGACCAGTTTATAACATGTTGAAACTGAATACTGAATATACTGATAAATGGTCAATGCAAGAGAGTCTAACTGAACTCTGGGAGCTACTAATAACCGCTAATAAAACCACATGAGCTAAATGTGGAGTCCGATGTATACGCCCCATCGAGAGGACCTAATATAACTTGCCAAAGGTATAAAGGCATGCTGGCGTGATCACTAAACTGATTTCCCACAGAGGGGACTTACAACCTACTTGGCTAGTAGTTCTGGGACTAATTGGGTACGCTAAGCCCTAGTCCAACTCGGTATTATGCTACTCCCATTTATTTATGTAGTTAACTAGTTATGTCTGGATTTCTGTAAAATAATGGATAGTTCAAAACTGAACATGCAAAGTGAGAATGCAACATTTAATCTAATAATAATGCATTAATAACTGAGGAATGTATATCTGAAGTAACTGAAATGTCTGACCTAGCATGTGTAATTCAAGAACTAAAGAAATACATAACTAGGGTTCTAAAATTCATGAAATAATCCGAGTAATAACATGAAAATCTAATTTAGAACATATAACTAATTAATTCATGAAGTTCTTTTGAAGTTCTAAAAACCCTAGGTTTAACCATGATATGAGAATCAAGAATCTGACTGAAAACTAGGGATCTAATGGGTGAAAGGAACCAACTAGTGAAATCCCACATACCTGGTGATGAAATCCACGGAGAAATATTTAGATTTCGGGGCTGGAACTGCTAGAACCTTGCTGCGTTCTTGAACTAGGGTTCTTGACGTTTTTCTCCATTCTTGCGTCTAATTTTCTAAGTTTTGATTTATGATTTTGAATTAGGTAAGTTCTTCTTATATTTCTAGGCTTAAACTGACTAAAATCTGATGATTTAGGGTTAAAACTACGTATCTTAGAATTTAAGCGAAATGAGAAAAGACTAAAAGACCCCTGAGTTAGTTGGTGTCGGACTAAACGACGACCTGGACAGACGGTCCGTCGTTCAATCGACGGTCCGTCGTTCAATCGACGGTCCGTCGTTCAATCGACGGTCCGTCGTTTGGGTCAGTTTGACATACCTTTACTAAAATGTACATAACCTTTTACTCGGAGATCTGATTTTAGCAAAGTCGGTGGCTATGGAAAGATAATTCAATTATCTATCTTTTGGTATATCATGGGACACCTAATTGTTTTGTGCTAAGAGTTATGATCATTTGACGTTGACCCAACTGCAATTTCCCCATAACTGTCTGCTAATTTCCACCCACGGTCATACCTATGGTCCATGGGTCCATCTACGGACCATGCTGGTCAATCATGGTTCTTGTAAGAGAGTGGGTAAATGGGGTGTTGATCGACGGACACAGACTATAGTCCGTAGTCTGACCTACGGACCGTAGGTCCGTCTGTCGTTTAACAGTTTGTCAAATTTTCTGGGCTGAATTTTTTGGGGGTTTCTGACTCAATCGACGGATGTGCAGGACGGACCGTGAGTCAGGCTATGATCCGATGATGGCAGCCGTCGATTGCACCTGCAGATTTTATGAAAAACTGGTTTTTGGTCTATTTTGGATACGGGGCGTTACATTATATCCTCATTGGGATAATTCGTCCTTGAATTAAAACTAAACTATCTGAAATAGAAGGAGAGAGTTGTAAATCCTACTGCTAAACACTGAGAACTGAGTTTCTAACTGAATTAAGTTCCGAGAACATGCAAATACGCTGAAAATGCAAGTACAAACTGAGGGAACATGATTCTAAGGCTTAATTCACGCATGAATGACTGAAAAAGTTAAGAGGAACTATTACCTCAAGCTAGAGTGGAATCGGAAGGAAAGAGGTGAGGATACTTGGCTTTCATGGTTGCTTCTGCTTCCCAAGTAGCTTTCTCTACGAACTGATTTCTCCACAAAACCTTGATTGAAGCGACTTCTTTATTTCTCAACCTTCTAACCTGACGGTCAAGAATCTCAATTGGTACATCCTCATAAGAAAGACTATCTTTCACCGCCACACTCTCTAATGGCACTATAGAGGCTGGATCACCCACACACTTCTTCAAGAGCGAGATGTGGAAGACCGGATGAACTGCTGCTAAATCTGCTGGTAAATCTAACTCATATGCCACCCTGCCAATCCTTTTCAAGATCTTGTAAGGGCCTACATATCTAGGACTGAGCTTCCCTCTCTTGCCAAATCTCATCACCCCTTTCATAGGTGACACTTTTTATTAAAAACCCAAACATCAACTTGGAACTTAATTTCCCTTCTCCTTACATCTTGATAAGATTTCTGACGACTCTAGGCTGTCTTAAGTCTATCTCTAATGAGTTGCACTTTCTCCATAGCATAAAGGACTGAATCTGGCCCTATCAAAGCTGCTTCACCTAATTCAAACCAACCAATGGGAGATCTACATCTACGCCCATACAAAGCCTCATAAGAGGCCATCTGAATGCTAGAATGGTAGCGATTGTTGTAAGTGAACTCAATCAGAGGAAGTGATCATCCCAACTACCTTTGAAAATAGCCTCTAAATTAGATTAAAAATACTGGGACAAGACCCAGCTAAATCTAGCAAAAATTGAAAAGGAATGACTAAAAGATTGAAATGAAACTCATGACTGTTGTCCTTGGAGAATGAGGACTCACCACTGAATCTGCTGAACTCGAGATCGAAAATCGATCTATGCGTGATCTGGATGCTGAAAACCTGAACCTACATCACGAGAAGATGTAGCGCACGTATGCGTCAGTAATTTAAGGGTACTGAGCATGTATGATAGAATAAAGCTGAAATAAAACATAACTGAACAAGCACAAAAGCAAGTATGGAAATCTGAACATGATATACTGAATGCTGAGATAACTGAATGCAATAAACAATTTATAATATGCTGAAACTGAATACTGAATATACTGATAAATGGTCAATGCAAGAGAGTCTAAATGAACTCTCGCAGCTACTAATAACTGATAATAAAATCTTATAAGCTAAATGTGGAGTCCGATGTATACGCCCCATCGAGAGGATCCAATATAACCTGCTAGAGGTATAAGGGCATACTGGCGTGATCACTAAACTGATTGCCCACAGAGGGGACTTACACCTACTTGGCTAGTAGTTCTGGGACTAATTGGGTACGCTAAACCTTAGTCCAAATCAGTATTATGCTACTCCCATTGATTTATGTAGTTAACTGATTATGTCTGGATTTCTGTAAAATACTGGATAGCTCAAAACAGAACATTCAAACTGAGAATGCAACATTTAATCTGATAATGATGCATTAATAACTGAGGCATGTATATCTGAAGTAACTGAAATGTCTGACCTAACATGTGTAATTCAGGAACTAAATAAATACATAGCTAGGGTTCTAAAATTCATGCAATAATCTGAGTAATAACATGGAAACCTGATTTGGAACATATAACTAATTAATTCATGAAGTTCTGTTGAAGTTCTAAAAACCCTAGGTTTAACCATGATATGAGAATCAAGAATCTGACTGAAAACTAGGGATCTAATGGGTGAAAGGAACCCACTAGTGAAATCCCACATACCCGGTGATGAAATCCACGGAGAAATATTTAGATTTTAGGGTTGGAACTTCTAGAACCTTGCTGCATTCTTGAACTAGGGTTCTTGACCTTTTTCTCCATTCTTGCTTCTATTTTTCTAAGTTTTGATTTATGATTTTGAATTAGGTAAGTTTTTGTTATGTTTCTAGGCTTAAACTGACTAAAATCTGATAATTTAGGGTCAAAACGATGTATCTTAGGGTTTAAACAAAGTGGGAAAAGACCAAAAGACCCCTGAGTTAGTTGTTGTCGGACCAAACGATGACCTGGACAGACAGTCCGTCGTTCAATCGACAGTTCTTTGTTTGGGTCTATTCGACAGACCTTTACTAAAACGGACATAACCTTTTACTCGGAGATCTAATTTTAGTAAAGTCTGTGGCTATGGAAAGATAATTCAATTATCTATCTTTTAGTATGTAATGGGACGCCTAATTCATTTTGTGCTTAGAGTTATGATCATTTGAAGTTGACCCAACTGCAATTTCCCCGTAACTATCTGCTAATTTCCACCCACGGTCATACCTACGGTCCGTGGGTCCATCTATGGACCGTGCTGGTCAATCGTAGTTCTTGTAAGAGAGTGGGTAAATGGGGTGTTGATCGATGGACACAGACTACGGACCGTAGTTTGACCTACCGTCGTTCGACACTTGGTCAAATTTTTTGGGCTGAGTTTTTGGGGGGTTTCTTACTCAATCGGCGGATGTGCAGGATGGACCGTGAGTCAGGCCATGGTCCGATGATGGCAGCCGTCGATTATACCTGCAGATTTTATCAAAAACTGGTTTTTGGTCTTTTTTGGAAATGGGGTATTACATTATCTCCTCATTGGGATAATTTGTCCTCGAATGAATACTAAACTAGCTGAAATAGAGGGAGAGAGATTTAAACCCTACTGCTAAACACTGAGAACTGAGTTTCTGAATGAATTGAGTTCCGAGAATATGCAAATATGCTGAAAATGCAAGTACAAACTGAGGGAACATAATTCTAAGACTGAATTCACGCATGAATGACTAGAAAACTGAAGAGGAACTATTACCTCAAGCTGGAGTTGAATTGTAAGGAAAGAGGTGAGGATACTTGGCTTTGATGGCTGCTTCTGCTTCCCAACTAGCTTTCTCTACGGACTGATTCCTCCACAAAACCTTGATTGAAGCGACTTCTTTATTTCTCAACCTTCTAATCTAACGGTCAAGAATCTCAACTGGTACATCCTCATAAGAAAGACTATATTTCACCACCACACTCTCTAATGACACTATAGAGGTTGGATCACCCACCCACTTCTTCAAGAGCGAGATATGGAAGACTGGATGCACTGCTGCTAAGTCTGCTCGTAACTCTAACTCATATGCCACCCTTTCAATCCTTTTCAAGATCTTGTAAGGGCCTACATATCTAGGACTGAGCTTCCCTTTCTTGCCAAATCTCATCACCCCTTTCATAGGTGACACTTTTTATTAAAAACCCAATCATCAACTTGGAACTCTAGTTCCCTTCTCCTTACATCTTCATAAGATTTCTGATGACTCTGGGCTGTCTTAAGTCTATCTCTAATGAATTGCACTTTCTCCATAGCATAAAGGACTGAATTTGGCCCTATCAAAGCTGCTTCACCTACTTCAAATCAACCAATGGGAGATCTACATCTACGCCCATAAAAAGCCTCATAAGAGGCCATCTGAATGCTAGAATGGTAGCGATTGTTGTAAGCGAACTCAATTAGAGGAAGGTGATCATCCCAACTACCTTTGAAAATAGCCTCTAAACTAGATTAGAAATACTGGGACAAGACCCAGCTAAATCTAGCAAAAACTGAAAAGGAATGACTAAAAGATTGAAATGAAACTCATGACTGTTGTCCTTGGAGAATGAGGACTCACCACTGAATCTGCTGAACTATAGATCGGAAATCGTTCTATGCGTGATCTGGATGCTGAGAACCTGAACCTACATCACGATAAGATGTAGCGCACGTATGCGTCAGTAATTGAAGGGTACTGAGCATGTAGGATAGAATAAAGCTGAAATAAAACATAACTGAACAAGTATAAAAGCAAGTATGGAAATCTGAACATGATATACTCAATGATGAGCTAACTGAATGCAATGACCAGTTTATAACATGTTGAAACTGAATACTGAATATACTGATAAATGGTCAATGCAAGAGAGTCTAACTGAACTCTGGGAGCTACTAATAACCGCTAATAAAACCACATGAGCTAAATGTGGAGTCCGATGTATACGCCCCATCGAGAGGACCTAATATAACTTGCCAAAGGTATAAAGGCATGCTGGCGTGATCACTAAACTGATTTCCCACAGAGGGGACTTACAACCTACTTGGCTAGTAGTTCTGGGACTAATTGGGTACGCTAAGCCCTAGTCCAACTCGGTATTATGCTACTCCCATTTATTTATGTAGTTAACAAGTTATGTCTGGATTTCTGTAAAATAATGGATAGTTCAAAACTGAACATGCAAAGTGAGAATGCAACATTTAATCTAATAATAATGCATTAATAACTGAGGAATGTATATCTGAAGTAACTGAAATGTCTGACCTAGCATGTGTAATTCAAGAACTAAAGAAATACATAACTAGGGTTCTAAAATTCATGAAATAATCCGAGTAATAACATGAAAATCTAATTTAGAACATATAACTAATTAATTCATGAAGTTCTTTTGAAGTTCTAAAAACCCTAGGTTTAACCATGATATGAGAATCAAGAATCTGACTGAAAACTAGGGATCTAATGGGTGAAAGGAACCAACTAGTGAAATCCCACATACCTGGTGATGAAATCCATGGAGAAATATTTAGATTTCGGGGCTGGAACTGCTAGAACCTTGCTGCGTTCTTGAACTAGGGTTCTTGACATTTTTCTCCATTCTTGCTTCTAATTTTCTAAGTTTTGATTTATGATTTTGAATTAGGTAAGTTCTTCTTATATTTCTAGGCTAAAACTGACTAAAATCTGATGATTTAGGGTTAAAACTACGTATCTTAGAATTTAAGCGAAATGAGAAAAGACTAAAAGACCCCTGAGTTAGTTGGTGTCGGACTAAACGACGACCTGGACAGACGGTCCGTCGTTCAATCGACGGTCCGTCGTTCAATCGACGGTCCGTCGTTTGGGTCAGTTTGACATACCTTTACTAAAATGTACATAACCTTTTACTCGGAGATCTAATTTTAGCAAAGTCGGTGGCTATGGAAAGATAATTCAATTATCTATCTTTTGGTATATCATGGGACACCTAATTGTTTTGTGCTAAGAGTTATGATCATTTGATGTTGACCCAACTGCAATTTCCCCATAACTGTCTGCTAATTTCCACCCACGGTCATACCTATGGTCCATGGGTCCATCTACGGACCGTGCTGGTCAATCATGGTTCTTGTAAGAGAGTGGGTAAATGGGGTGTTGATCGACGGACACAGACTACAGTCCGTAGTCTGACCTACGGACCATAGGTCCGTCTGTCGTTTAACAGTTTGTCAAATTTTCTGGGCTAAATTTTTTGGGGGTTTCTGACTCAATCGACGGATGTGCAGGACGGACCGTGAGTCAGGCTACGATCCGATGATGGCAGCCGTCGATTGCACCTGCAGATTTTATGAAAAATTGGTTTTTGGTCTATTTTGGATACGGGGCGTTACATTATATCCTCATTGGGATAATTCGTCCTTGAATTAAAACTAAACTATCTGAAATAGAAGGAGAGAGTTGTAAATCCTACTGCTAAACACTGAGAACTGAGTTTTTGTCTGAATTGAGTTATGAGAACATACAAATACACTGAAAATGCAAATAAAAACTGAGGGAACATGATTCTAAGACTGAATTCAAGCATGAATGACTGGAAAACTGAAGAATAACTATTACCTCAAGCTAGAGTGGAATCGGAAGGAAAGAGGTGAGGATACTTGGCTTTCATGGCTGCTTCTGCTTCCCAAGAAACTCCCTCTACGCACTGACTCCTCCACAAAACCTTGACTGAAGCGACTTCTTTATTTCTCAACCTTTTAACCTGACGGTCAAGAATCTCAACTGGTACATCCTCATAAGAAAGACTATCTTTCACCGCCACACTCTCTAATGGCACTACAGAGGCTGGATCACCCACACACTTCTTCAAGAGCGAGATGTGGAAGACCGGATGCACTGCTGCTAAGTCTGCTGGTAACTCTAACTCATATGCCACCCTGCCAATCCTTTTCAAGATCTTGTAAGGGCCTACATATCTAGGACTAAGCTTCCCTTTCTTGCGAAATCTCATCACCCCTTTCATAGGTGACACTTTTTATTAAAAACCCAATCATCAATTTGGAACTCAATTTCCTTTCTCCTTACATCTTCATAAGATTTCTGACGACTCTAGGCTGTCTTAAGTCTATATCTAATGAGTTGCACTTTCTCTATAGCATAAAGGACTAAATCTGGCCTTATCAAAGCTGCTACACCTACTTCAAACCAACCAACGGGAGATCTACATCTACGCCCATACAAAGCCTCATAAGGGTCCATCTGAATGCTAGAATGGTAGCTATTGTTGTAAGCGAACTCAATCAAAGAAAGGTGATCATCCCAACTACATTTGAAAATAGCCTCTAAACTAGATTAGAAATACTGGGACAAGCCCCAGCTAAATCTATCAAAAACTGAAAACGAATGACTAAAATACTGAAATGAAACTCATGACTGTTGTCCTCAGAGAATGAGGACTCACCACTGATTCTGCTGTACTCGAGATTAGAAATCGATCTATGCGTGATCTGGATGCTGAGAACCTGAACCTACATCACGAGAAGATTTAGCGTACGTATGCGTTTGTAATTGAAGGGTACTGAGCATGTAGGATAGAATAAAGCTGAAATAAAACATTACTGAACAAGCACAAAAGCAAGTATGGAAATCTGAACATGATATACTCAATGATGAGATAACTGAATGCAATGACCAATTTATAACATGCTAAAACTGAATACTGAATATACTGATAAATGGTCAATGCAAGAGAGTCTAACTGAACTCTGAGAGCTACTAATAACCGCTAATAAAACCACATGAGCTAAATGTGGAGTCCTATGTATACGCCCCATCGAGAGGACCCTATATAACCTGTCAGAGGTATAAAGGCATGCTGGCGTGATCACTAAACTGATTGCCCATGGTGGGGACTTATAACCTACTTGGCTAGTAGTTCTGGGACTAATTGGGTACGCTAAACCCTACTACAACTCGGTATTATGCTACACCCATTGATTTATGTAGTTAACTAGTTATGTCTGGATTTCTGTAAAATACTGGATAGTTCAAAACTGAACATGCAAAGTGAGAATGCAACATTTAATCTAATAATAATGCATTAATAACTGAGGAATGTATATCTGAAGTAACTGAAATGTCTGACCTAGCATATGTAATTCAAGAACTAAAGAAATACATAGCTAGGGGTCTGAAATTCATGCAATAATCTGAGTAATAACATGGAAATCTGATTTGGAACATATAACTAATTAATTCATGAAGTTCTAAAATCCCTAGGTTTAACCATGATATGAGAATCAAGAATCTGACTGAAAACTAAGGATCTAATGGGTGAAAGGAACCCACTAGTGAAATCCCACATACCTGGTGATGAAATCCATGGAGAAATATTTAGATTTCGGGGCTGGAACTGTTATAACCTTGCTGCATTCTTGAACTAGGGTTCTTGAATAAAATATGAAGATTTAGGGTCAAAACTACGTATCTTAGGGCTTAAGAGAAGTGGGAAAAGACCAAAAGACCCCTGAGTTAGTTGCTGTCGGACCAAATGACGACCTGGACAAACGGTCCGTCGTTCAACCGACGGTCCGTTGTTTGGGTCCGTTCGACAAACCTTTATTAAAATGGACATAACCTTTTACTCGGAGGTCTGATTTTAGCAAAGTGGTGGCTATGGAAAGATAATTCAATTATCTATCTTTTGGTATGTCATGGGACACCTAATTTATTTTGTGCTAAGAGTTATGATCATTTGAAGTTGACCCAACTACAATTTCCCCTTGACTGTCTGCTAATTTCCATCCACGGTCATACCTACGATTTGTGGGTCCATCTAACGGACCGTGTTGGTCAATCGTGGTTCTTGTAACAGAGTGGGTAAATGGGGTGTTGATCGACGGACACAGAGTACGGACCGTAGTCTGACCTACGGACCGTAGGTCCGTCCGTCGTTCAACACTTGGTCAAATTTTTTGGGCTGAGTTTTTGGGGAGTTTCTGACTCAATCGACGAATGTGCAGGACGGAACGTGGGTCAGGATACGGTCAGATGATGACAGCCGTCGATTGCACCTGCAGATTTTATGAAAAACTGGTTTTTGGTCTGTTTTGGATACGGGGTGTTACATGATAAAAAAAGATTATATAAATGATGCAATTTGTCCTTGTATTTTTATTAAGAAAACAACATCAAGGTTTGTTATTATTCTGGTCTATGTTGATGACATTAATCTCATTGGAACTCCAAGAGAGGTCCAAAAGGCAAATGAATATCTAAAGAAAAAAATTTGAGATGAAGGACCTTGGAAAAATAAAACTTTGTCTTGGTCTACAAATTTAACATTTAGCGGACGAGGTATTCATCCATCAATCTGTCTATATTAGGAAAATTTTGAAACAATTTTACATGGACGAAGCACATTCATTAAATACTCCAATGGTTGTTGGATCACTTGAAGTGAGTAAAAATCTGTTCCGACCTCAAGAAGAGAATTCAGAACCTCTTGGTCCTGAAGTATCATATCTTAGTGCAATTGGTGCACTTATGTATCTTTCTAATGCTATGAGACCTGACATAACATTTTCTCTTATTTTTTAGCAAGATATAGTTCTCTCCCTACACGAAGACATTGGAACGGAGTAAAATATATATTATGATATCGAAAGGAAACCAATGATATTGGTCTGTTTATACTAACAAAGATAGTGCATATCTTGTTGGTCATGCAAATGCAGATTATTTATCGGATCCATATAAAGCTCGGTCTAAAACAAACTATTTTTTCACATATGGAGGTACTGCTATATAATAATGATCTGCAAAGTAGTGCATTGTCACTACATCTTCAAATTATGCTGAGATAATAGCTATTTATGAAGCAAGTAGAGAATGTGTATGGTTGAGATCAGTGATACATTTCATCAAAGAAAGATATGGCTTGAAGTATGATGTCAAGGTACCCACTAATATCCTTTTTGAAGAAAATATTGTATGCATAGGTCAACTAAGAGGAGGCTTCATGAAGGGAGATAGAACGAAACACATTTCACCAAAATTATTTTTCACTCATGATCTTTCGAAGAACGAACATTTTAATGTACAAAGAATTCGTTCAAATGATAATCCAGAAGATTTATTCATTAAGTCTTTACCAGCGTCAACTCTTCAGAAGATTGTACACAAGATTGGAATGAGGAAACTTAACCATCTGAATCGTGGTCTTTATCAGGGGAGTACATACACGCTGCACCCTTTTTTTCTTAGTGTAGATTTTGTCCAATTGGATTTTACTAGAAAGGTTTTAATGAAGTAACAAGTAATGTGTATTATGAATGTTCATGTATACTTTTGTTCTTTCAACTTCTATTTTGCATAGACATCCAAGGGGGAGTGTTGTAAATCAAAGATGATAAAGTGGATGTCATGTGAGGTCCACCTATTTGAGAAGTATCATCCCTTGTAATGTTAGATGAATGCCATGTGAAGCCTACACCTAGCCAATTGAATGACTTAGTAATATGTTTGTACATTACTTGTTGGCTTTAAATAGTCATTTCTTCATTTACAAATGAATACATATTGAAATAAATTACTATCTATCTCTTTGCTTGTGTACTCAGTCTATTGTTCTTCTTTCAATTTAGTTTGTTAATCTTAGTTTGCTAAGTAGTTATTTTATAACAATTTAAAAAAAAAACATGATTAATCGTGTTCCTCACTGTCATTGATTTCATTTTCAGTGCTTGTTGGTATCCTTTGAATTGGAGGAACATCGCGGTGGCTCAATTAAAAAGTAGTTATCAATTTTTAGAGAATTAAAAGAATTTTTTAAAAAGGTGTAAAAGAGGTAAAAAGGAGTCGCCACCTAATTTTTAGGAAAACTAGGAAAATCAATGAACAAATTAACTTAAAAGAGAAATCTACGAAACCAATTTGATTCTAGGTAAGGGGTTCAAGTTATTTCGAAGGGAAGGGGTTAGGCATCCTTCGAAATCCACAATTGTGGATCCCAACTGAATTAATTTTTTCAATTTGAGGAGGAGATAACAATAATATACAAGCATAATAAACATGTAATATACACAAGTAATATGATAAAATAAAATAAGAAACGGCCTAAAGTTTTCCTAACGTCGTTATATACAAGATAATGAATAAGAAATATAATTCGATTTTTATTTAAATAGACTCAATGGAAAGCAACTCCATGTACCCGTACTTAGTAAAAGTTTTAGAAATAAACAAATATGAATAAAAATGAATAAACCAAATAACAAAAAAAAAATCGTCTTATGAACATGGAAGGCCTTTGAAAGCGATGGTAATTTCTTCATTGTCCAATTTAATAAAACAATATAAACACCATGTGTAACAACCCAATGTATACCCTAGTCGTTACCAGCGTCGTTTTCCTCGAAGAGGACTAAGACAAGCCCTTATCATACATCATAGCACATCATAGGTCAAAAATGCAAAAAAATTTAAAACTTTCCATCTACATCTACTTCATGAGGTTTATATAGACCTCTATCTTACAGATAATATATATACATAGGGAGTTTTCATAGACTCCTCACATATGAAGCTTACTTAGGCTTCTCGCAGAGACAACATAACCAACATATAGGAATTTAGTCTAACACTTTGTCTCACCTTGAACCATCTATAAGAGTACAACCGTTTGGACATAGACAATACAAAAGAATACGCCATTATAGGCTTACAATAATTGTCTCAATGATAAAAGAAGGAATAACGTTTCTAAACGTAAACAACATCATGGCTAGAGTGAAACTTGGCAATATCCCCAAACATGAGGACTCACCAATGACTCAGGAAAACATCCAAGTCTTCCTTGCAATCAACCACAAAGTTCTCAATGGACCGAACCTAAAATGTTTGGGAAAAAGGGGAGAAATATAGGTTAGTACAAATCACATGTACTAAGTATGACTTCTATGCACAAAATCATCAATGCATGAGAAAAGGACAATTTAGTCAAAATCATGCTTTCTATCATCTTAACTCAACATGCAATTATAATAAGCATAGTAAGTCAATTTAACATAATATCAACGCAACACATAAGCAACTCAAGCAACACTTGTGCAATGGCAAGAATAGAACCCCATAACCCCATTCATAGCTAATTATCACATTAAGCCACCCACTTCATACTTACACATGTTCTCATACTTTATAAATACATGATTAATACATCATACTACTCATAGCATATCAACATAATCATAATCATAATCATAATCATAAAAGAGCACTACTAGAACCATCCCTTAGGATCCCACATGTGCAATGTGTAAGAGAAGTCCCACACCCTCCCTCACACTATGTAGTAGCCTTTACGACAACCCTAATAAGAGTTCACATACTTAACGTGTTCATTTACATTCTTACGTTAGGGAAAGAAGTGCAATAACCGATATGTGACCATGTGAGCTACATGGAATCCGGTGTTCTACTCCCACACTGAAAAAAGAGGGTTAATACTTGCCAAAGGTTTAACCATTCGTACGTAGCTATTTAGGTGTATTCACTAAGCTAGAGTCCTATGTGGGCACATAGTTAAGGGTCAAGGAGATTGTTGCTAGAAACCTTGAATTACTAAACGTGGAGGTTTCCATCTCATGAGATAACACATAATTAGGGAATTCGGACTTACTAACTTGAGGAAACCATGTGGGAGGCCGTACTTACTAAATGTGAGACCCCCATCTCATTTACATGCCCTTTCAGTGCTAAGCATTTATTCCCTTTTGTAATCATCATACTCATCATACAAGATCACATTAGTCTCTTCTAGACCCCTGTGTGAACATCTTATCATAATAGCTCATGGAAATTCATGAGTGAGAACTATCCTTTCACTTTAGAAACCACTTACAAGTGAGTAAACCTCTCACTCAACACTTTATTATAATCATGAGAAACTACTTTCAATCATATCATAATAATACCATAAAATACTTGCATAATTCATAACCAATTCAATAGTATAGGGTTAAGGATGAGGAATATTATCATCAACATTAAACCCACACATTAGACATAGGAGCATTACTATCTAAGTAACTCATACTTCATAACTGAATCCTAGAAGAACCAATCAACATACCTCATTACCCTTCCAAGGAACTTCATACTTCCATTACCAAGAATACATAACTCAATCTAACATTTCTGTTCATCCTTCACTTGGTAAGCATTCTTATGTAGATTCAAGCATGATGAATGGAAGAACACATGTTCCCAATAAAGAACCTACAATCTAAGGTGTGATGGATGCACTTATGGTATGTTCCAACATCCAAGGTAAAGAAGATCTTTCTTGTAGGCGTCAAGGTATAGTACCTAAACCTAACACTTTTACCATTGCAAATCAACAAAGTGTAAATGTTAGCTTGTCTTTATGTGAGCCTATTGTTTCTTTACCATGTGTTGATAATGTACTTATTGAAAGTGTGGATACACTAGTTGATCCTATTGATGACCTAATTGACTATTCTAGTAAGATCGATTTGTGTCCATCTAGTGTTTACACCGTGCTTTTAATTATAGTTCATTATCTTCTGACGATTGTGTTGATCAACCTGCTTGTAAGTGTAGTTCACTAATTGAGGGTTCTGTAATGTGATTAAGAAAAATCAAGTTGGTGGTACTAATGATAATGTTGATCAATTGAATAAAAGTGACTCTATGAGCATATCTTTTGTGGAAGATCCAATTGCTTGATTTTGGTCATAGAGATCATGTGCTTGCAAATGCTTCAAACAATGATATGTGTCTTTTTTAGGGTGAACTTGTATTCCCTCTTTAAGTACAATATCCTATTTGAAGATTATGAAATAACTCGTAGTGATGTACCTAGTGGTGTGAATCATGAGAACATTATAGTTCTTGATAGCTATAATTGTTATAGTAACCCACTACTGTGTGAAGCTTTCCCTCTCGAAGGTGGAAATCTCTTCTTGAAAGATGAGAGTACTCTTGTGAAGAAGGAAAGTGATGAGGATGAAGGTGGTGTTTTTCCCCCCATTACTTCTTCTTCTTAGTGTGTTTCACTCCTTGATAGTATGACCAATGCTTTTGATCCTATTCGTAGACATACACATGAAAACACCCTAAAGGAGGCTGATTTGCGAGACACCTTTCTCTATTACTTGTTTACATATAATGATGCTCATGTTGTTGAGTGGAGTATGTTTTTGGAAGGGAATAGTGCCAACCTGATAAATGGATGTCACTTGATCCTAGTAAATGGCTTTCCTTTCTATTTGACCCTAGTAGTGAGCTGAATTATAGCTTTTGTGTGGGAATTCTTGGTCGAAATGGGAGGCATATGGTGGTTGGAATCGCTGATTCCATTCCTATGCAGTAAAGCTCTTCTTGAGGTTTTACCATCCACTTGAAGGACCTACATTGTGTGGGGGAAGGATAGCTTCCTAGACCCTTTTCTATTTCTTACCCTGAGTATAATCTTATTGACTATGTAACTTATATGGGTAGGAGATATTTGCCAAGAGAAGGTGAAATATGTACCTTCCTAAACTATTTATTTGCATATGATGAAATCCGTAGTTGGATTAAATGTGAATTGCATGTGGATCAGGGTGTCATTTTGGTCTACACTTGTTGGTATGATTGATTTTTAAGGACATCCTATTATTTTGATCCTAGTGGATGCATGAAGGTATTTGAACTCGTTGGAGTATCATCTTTTGGGTGGTATTACCATGTTGATGAGAAGAATAACCATTGTCCTTGTTTCCATTTGTGGGATGGATAGCCATGACAAAAGAGGATGTTTGGTTGTTCCTTGAGTTAGAGTCTCCTAGGTTAAATGTTTTAAGTGCTAACCTTTGTACTATCCATCATTCTAAGATGATAAGCTTCTTGCTTGTGATCTATATGGGTTTACAAGGTTTGGATTCGAGGACTCAATTTTATATATTTGACATAAGGGAGGCCATGTGCTTGTTTGGATGTGGAGCTAATGAGGCTTACATTTAAGGTTGTTTAAGTGAATTGGTTCCTACGTTCTACCCTTTTGTCTAAGTATCTTGATTAGCCAAGTATCTATTACTTTGACGGGTTACAAACCCTTTGTTAATATTTGTGATGCTTGGTTGTATATTAAGTTTGTGCATCCTTGTCATGGTGATGAACTTGTTATTGTTAACGCTAATCCTCATGCCATGAGAATCTTGTATTGTTTCCTTCCCCTATGGTTTTGTAAGGTATGGATTTGAAGACAAATCTTTTTCAAGGAGGGAAGAATGATGCAATCCAGATTGACTCAAGGCCATCCATTCACGAACTGCAATGCTTTGAGGTAGTGTTCACAAGGATGGAGGTTATTGGGCATACATGGATGATGAGAAGGGGGTTCCATGCCTTGCATGGTAACATATTCACCTTGAAGGAGCTCCCAGTTGGGCAACACCATTCTTGGATGATAGCTTGGAGTGTGGGAGGCCTAAAGAAGCAATGAGGAGCAAGAGAAGGACTTCTCTATTCGGCGAACTGAAGACCACTTTAATGACTCGCCAAAACGCTTTGGAAAGTGTTCAATAGTGCCAACTGGCCCAAGGAGATACCAAGAAAGACTGCTCATTTGGCAAGCACGGAGAGCATTCGACGCATCGCCTAATGGACACCAAGACCGCCAAAAGTTACACTAGCCATCAAGGAAGAAGCTAAGGGAGAATGCACATCACCGACCAGTCAGTGAGCCCACTTTGTGTGTTATTTTTATGTATAGATTGGGTTTTGAGCTATAACTGTGTTGGTACTATTTTGTGGATGTTTGAGCTTGTGGCTCTTTATTTTTAACTGCGAATGATTTTTGGACCCTTCCAAAAACTTTTGCCACCTCTTGACTGTGTTTGAACGTGGTTTTTCTTTTGTAAGTTTGAGTATCGGTCTTGATCAATATCGATGACTTGAGTAGTGCTCATAATTGAAAAAATGAATGTGCGGCTACAATAAGGCCAAATGAAGTGTCATAGACAATGTGTGAACTTTTTGCATCTCGTTATGACTAGCCAATTATCAAATTGAGTCTTTTGTGATGAACATTGCACACTAGTGTAAGTGTGGAGTCTTGTTTGTCATTGGTGTTAATGCATTGTATGATGAGCTTACCTTGAACGATGCATGATGACACCTAGAATTTGCCCCGTTGGTCTGGTTGACTAAGCGATGCAATCTCATGATATGATCTTAGGCAACTTTGAAGAGTGTGAAACAATATGACATTATACCTCTTTTGTGACAAACCTTGTAAGTATGTGATCCTTGTTTTAACACCCTTTGAGCCTTATTTTTTTATTTGGAAGAAACTTGATGCAAATTGTAACCTTTCTTTATCCATTACCCATAATCCTCATGAATTGTGGTTTGTGTGAATAGCCAACTTAGGACAAAATCCTAAGTTGGGGGTGTGGTGAAAAGAGAGGGTAAGTCAAGAAATGCAAAGAAGTCCCCTTTCACCCGTAGTTTTGAGAAACATAGAGCCCCTCCATATAAAAAAATGGAAGTGAAAAAGAAGAAAATAATGAAGAAGATGAAAAAGTTTTAAATAAAATTTGTGAAAGTGCAATGAAAATGGGGTGACCGATGAGCATAAATGAGAATGATTAAGAGAAGGAACGAAAGTGTTGTTCACACCACATTTCATGAGGATAGAATTCACTGAGCCTAAATGAACATACCTTTACACTTAGCCTCGTTACAAGCCTTGAAAAGACCTTTTTGACCTTGAGTGAGCTGAAGTAATTGTTGGTTGGAGAATAAGTGTAAACCTATAGGTCAAATCATGCAGTGTGTTCCTCTTTGAAAGTGTGAGCGTTATATTTGATTCCGTATCTTTAAACTTGAACCATTGTGTGTGGATATGGAATTAGTCTTTGTGTGAGGGCATTTGAACACCTTTGTTGAGATTGAATTGTATTTGAAGCAAGTATTGTGAGCTTGAGATTCTTTAGTAATGGTGCGTCACAACTTGAATTTCTAAGTGTAAAATTGATCCTTGTATGAGTAAATTGAGTCTTTTTGTGTGCATTCATGATTGAGTCTTGTGTAGCACTATTTGAGACATCATTTTTGAGCTGCTGAACTTGAGTTTCACTTGAGGACAAGCAAAAATTTAAGTTGGAGGTGTTGATGAGTCCATAGTTTGGACTCATTTAAGGCTTTATTTCACTACATTTAGTGACTTCAAATGCATATCTTGTCCCAATAACTGATGTAAGTCCCTGATTTTCATGTATTTGGATTGAGGAACAAAACATAGACACTAATGAGCAAAAAGGAACAAGACAGTTGAAAGGACGAGAAAAAGAAGACCTGATGATCGCCTAACCCATTGAGCGAGTCATCGAATTGCGATGATCACACCTAAAATTCCATTGTGCCAAGCCATGAAGGAGAAAATCAAGTCGTTGATAGAAAGGAGTAGTTGGCGAGTCGTCGAACGGTTCTGCGATTAAAGTTACAGAATTTGAGGATCTTGAAGGCCAAAGCAAAAAGGCAATGAAGTTGACGAAAGGGCGGATCACCGAGTGGATTAGCGATCCCGACTTATTGCGCCGAGTGGTCCTTCGTAAAACATTTTTCGGTGACTACAAATACATTTTTAAATATTGAGTTTAGAGATTTTTTCGATAGGAGAGTTTTTCCAATGTAGAGTTTTTTTTCAATTATAGAGAGAGAATTATTACTTTTTGAAGTTAGAACTCTGGGTATTGAGACTAAGTTTTCCTTAGTTTTGAAGATTTAAAACTTTCCATTTTTGAGAATCTGAAAGTGGATATTGAGGATTCTTCAATTTAGACCTTTGTAAAGACGAAATTGATCGTACCTAGTTGATGGAAACACAAATTGGTTACAACTTAAATCTTTTTATGATGTTTGGTATCGGGGTGTAATTATGTGAATATTGGTTGATATAGCTTATGGTATTGCTATCCGATAGTGTAAATACTGTTTAAGAGTGATTTCAATCAGTAATTGTGATTTAATTTAAAGTTTATATTTGCAAATGCAATTCTATCTTCGTTTTTTTGGCGTGCTCGAGGAGAGGTTTTAAAACCAAGATTACTTATTTGATGGTATGTGGGTATTAGGTTCTCATGGGTTCATCTCAAGAGAGTAAATCCTAAACCCTTTTCTACACATTTAGCTCAAGAGAGTGAATGGACTAAAACGTAGGCTGTTCTTAATTGCTGCTTGTTGGTGGTCAAGGAAACCAACTTGATTCAGGGTAAATTATTGGAGAGAAAGTTTATCGCCACTCAAGTCTTGCTTAGTCACTGATTTACAAGTATTTACTATCAGTTGCGCTTACCCATTTGTCTATTTTAGCTTATAATCCTATCACATCCCAAGAACCCGTCTAATTACTTGTTAATTAGTGCTATTTGCTGCTGTTGTAGTTGGTAATTAAAACCAAAACCCCCATATTGAACACTTATGTTACCCTTTAACTTGAATTATGTTTTTATTCGTAAATATGTATACATATGATTGACTTGAACATATTCGTACTTGGCTATTGAATCTTAAACACGTACCACTCCCTGTGGGATTCGACCCTAACTCATTTTATTGGGTTATTATAGTAACTAGCGATCATTGACACTTAAAATTGGAAGAAGTGTACTTGAAACGTTAATTAGTGGACTTCTTCCTTACTTAGAAATAGTCTGCTGCATCTGAGCCTTAAGTCGTACAATATCAACCTCCTTTGCATTCAAGGTTACTGTAAAATCACTTAGCTCTCGCTTGAGAGATTCTTTCTGCTCAAAAAGATCAGACACATGAAACTTACCTTTGACCTTTCCTTTAGCACATTCACATTCAAGGAGGGTTGTAGGAGATAACATCTGCTTCACAGTACTAGGTGCTCCCCTGCCAAGAGTACTTCGATGTGGCCAAAAACATAGTTGAGTAGGTACCCATAAGGTATTCCATGTTTAGAATTTTTCGAAGTCATCACCCTATACATGTGTTCAAGCATAATAACAGGAAGGCTTATAACCTTAAGTTCATCCAACTGTTCCATGAGGAACAGATCAGCGACAGATGCTACAGTTCTCTTCTCACTCTTGGGCACTAGGAGCTTGTTAATGAACACAAACATCAATTGATACTCTCCTTTTAGGAACTTCTTAGGTAGACTAGTATGCTTAATGTCCCCACACTTGGTATCCCGAACAAAATTACTGGAAGGTTTGCAACCTTCAATGGACCGAAACCATATCAAAGGAACTCCTAAAATGATTCCCAAGCCTTTTTCATTCAGAGATATCTTTACTGCCCGAACTATTTTTGAATACCTCCATCATTGAGGAACTCCATTTTATTATAAATTCCCGAACTTCTGGCTTTGCAAATAAAGTGATGGAACTTCAAACAGATGTTCCCAACTTTGAAGGGATACAGAATCAAAAAGAGTAGACATATCATGTTCTGCGAGAATATCTTGATCAAATACCTTTCGATAGAAGAGCTTTTGATTTTTGAGTTTCGCAACATGCTCTTCTATAGTCAATTCTCTATCCACGAGTTGCTTTTGAAAGGTCATCGTACCTGGTCCCTTACCAGATTTTGGTTTACAGGGGGCCTTTTTAGTCACTTTGTCCTTTTCCACAGGTGATTTCTTACAGTCTTAGGAACCTCTTTATCATTGACCCCTTTTTTTTCCCCTCCACCTTCCGGTTCACCACTGCTTGAACAATGTCTTCATACTCTATTTCATATGAGCCTATGTTTAGAGCTTGTGAGGTAGGTTCATCAGTAGGCACATGAAGAATTTTTCTTCATCTACGATTTCTTTCTATCTGGACTTCGATTGCCGCCAAAGCATCTCCTATTAATTTTGGTACCACCCCTCTTGTTGCATATGTTCGTTTGAATCCTTTGGGGTTAGACTCCTCCATTTTTCCTTTCCTTTTAGGCTCAAAAGGGGCCTCCTCAAGTCTAATCTCAGGTTCAACTTAAGTTGTTTCAAGATCTGAGACTACCGTAATCGACATATTTGCCCCACGATTCCCTTTTATAGACCAACTTAGAGCGACTTCTTCTTCATCTTAAGTGCTAAACTCCATGGTCACATATGTTTGGTCGAACACTGGTTGAACACTACAGGGACCAGTTCCATTAATTTGTACTCTTGTTCTAAGAGTGTTGACTGAGTATCCCTTCCCAGAGACACCAAACTTTGTACGAACACCAATTACTCTGTCGCTGCTAGTATGTTGGATTTCATACCCTTTCCCTTAGGCAAATACCTACAAATAACCTTTCAGACATAGTGGGCGACACAAGCCCTGGTTGAGACATGACTTCTAGATCTTCAATGGGAGTCTCAAGATTAGTCTTCACAACTGACTGGGCCTCAATATTTTTTGAATCTTTTTTTGATAGAACCAAAGTGGGAGAGCAAGGCATGTCATCTCTTTGGTTGATTTCAGAAGATACTAACACTTCAGTGTTGGGTGTGATAGATTCATCAGTCTTACTAACCCTACAAATTGGTGTGGACGAAGATTCTTCAGGAGGAGGAATTGAGAAATTGAATTAACCATGGTTTACAATTTCTTAGGAGAGAGAGAGAGAGGATATTTTGAGGAAGAATAATAGTTCGACATTTTCTTAGACAAGAAGCAGAAGACAATTGAAAACTTAGTGAGAATTTTAAGAGAGTAGGAAAGAATTTATGAGTGTTGAATTCTCTCAAAAGGTGTATTTAACAAGGTATCGGGTCCCTGAACAGTAGTGACTCTTTGTTTTTAAACTGAAAAAACGTCTGTAAGTGGCACACAGAATAGGGAAGAGACACGTGGCAGTGACCGTTGGCAGAAAATTATGTAGTTAAAGTGATACTAACCTTATGGGAGACCAGGTCCCTCTCTATAGATACCCCTCTATGTTATGGTTAGATATTCCCTTCATCCAACATGCCTTGAGTGTGTACCTGCAGGAAGGTACCAGATGTGAATTCACAAACGTTAATCACTACAACATGTATGGATACCTTCCCTCTATGAGAGACTTCATGCAAAATTCTTGTGACATCAGGTGATCTTGTGCATTCCCAAACTCAATATGTTCTTGATGAAACTTTTCTTTCCCAATGCCTTGGTGAAGATATAAACCACTTGGTCCTCCGTCTTGCAGTACATCGTGAGCACGTTCTTCTTATTAACAATTTCTCCAAGGAAGTGATGCCTCACATCTATGTGTTTGGTCCTCTTATGCTGGACAAAATTCTTGGTCATGTTCATTGTATTTGTATTGTCGCATATAAGAGGATGGTATATGTGAGAACACCAAAATCTTTGAGCTGCTGCTTGATCCACAAGAGTTAAGCACACCATGATGCAACATCCACATACTCAACTTCAGCAGTTGATAGAGCTACTTAATTTTTTTTGGTCCCCAGGAGATTAGAGATGACCCTAGAAAATGAGCAATCCCTGAGGTGCTTTTTTGATCACCAAGAAACCCTGCATAATTAGCATTAGCATAACTAATTAGATCCAAAGATTCGTCAGAAGGATAGAAAAGGACCAGGTCTTGTGTTTCTTTCAAGTATCTAAGTATTCGCTTGGCTGCTTTCAGGTGTGACTCTAATGGAGAATCTTGAAACCTCGAACACATTCCCGCGCTAAAGACTATATCAGATCGACTTGTAGTGAGGTAAAAAGAAGATCCAATCGTTCCTCTATACATAGTCTGGTTCACATCAAGGCCATCTTTATCTTTGTAGGGTTTTGCATTTGTACTCATTGGAGTATCAATAAATTTGGCCTTTATCATATTGAACTTCTTGAGCAATTCCTTGATATACTTCTCGTGACAAATTAATGTACCTTGGGAGATTGTTTGATTTGCAACCCTAAAAAAAGGTTTGTTCTCCCATTATGCTCATTTCAAATCCACTATTCATTAAGGCTGCAAATTCTTTACACAAAGGATTTGTAGTAGCTCCAAAGATGATATTATATACGTAGACTTGCACTACTAGGATCTCCTTTCCTATTGACTTGAAGAATAATGTGTTGTCAATTTTTCCTCTTTTGAACCCATTTCAAGAAGGAATATTTAGAATCACTTGTACCAGGCCGTGGGTGCCTGCTTCAGGCCATACAATGCTTTGTAGGGCTGGACATTTGGTAATTCGGTTCGGTTTTGATTTTTAGTTCTTATACCACGTGTACCAAACACCGTACCAAATTATTTCGGTTTGGTTCATTTTTTTTATTTTGGTACAATTTATGTCATTTTGGTTCGATTTTTGTTAGTTCTATTTTTTGTAATGGGTATGCTTAGTGAGTTTTAAATAGTGGTCGCCGATCATCAGTGGAAAGTTGTTGATGCGTGCTCATGCTGCTTCCTTCTAATCTCTGCCTAAAGTGCTACTGGTCGATGTTTCCTGTTGGTCGATATCAGACTGGAGGCTGATGCATTGAAAAGTGCTGTTGCTGATGGTTGTCGCCGGTCGCCGAAAGTGAAAAGTGCCAAAGTGGGAGTATTATTGCTATGCGAGTAGAGTATGAGTCGAAAAGTTCAAAGTAGTGTTGGAGTAGTAGTCTGTAAAGAAACATAGAAAAGTAGAAAAGTTTGACCTACTTTTGCTGTTAAATTTAAATTATAATATTTATTATTTAATGTTAATAATTAATATAATATTAATATATAATATAATATATTTTAGTAAACCAAAATACCAAATAATACAAATATTACATACTGAAACCGAATTGAAATACCAAAAAATGCAAACACATTCATAATACCAAACCAAAAATTGAAATACCATAACAAAATTACCAAAATAATTTGGTCCGATTCAGTATTTCAGTTTTCCGGTATTTATGCCCACTCTAGTTCTTTGTCTAGAGATAGCGCGTGATTAGGCTGACTAACATCTCCAACCTCGGAGGCTACTTGACATAGACTTCCTCCTTCAAGTACCCATTTAGGAAGGCACTCTTGACATCCATCAAGCATGTGGCAAAAGCTATTAGTATTTTTATGGCTTCCATCCTTGCAATAGGTGCATAAGTTTCATCATAATCAATTCTCTCTTCTTGACTATAGACCTGCACTACCAAACTTTACTTTTTTCTTGTGATTGTTCCATGCTCGCACAACTTGTTTCTAAATACCCATTTTCTACCAATTATGGTTCTGTTGAGTGGTCCGGGGACCAGTGCCATACTTTTCTCCTCTTAAACTAATGCAACTCTTCTTGCATTGAGTTCACCCGGTCAGTGTCTAACAGAGCTTCTTTGATGTTCTTTGGTTCAAATGTGGATATTTAAGTTGAGAACATAACCAGATTTCTTGCGTTGGATCTAGTTTGAATTCTAGAGTCAAAGAGGGGAAATCAAGTTGTTTAGAGGATGAGGTGATTGATGTTTCCATCCTGATTTTCTAGTAGTCTCCTCATCACGTTCATCAGCTTGGACTTCACTTTTGGATTCTCCATTCTAAGTCTCTCCTTTATGAGCATCATTTGGAGCAGCAGAAGGACCAGGTGCTTCTATATGTTGTTCAACCTTTTCATCACTTTGATTCTTTTCATCACCAGCTTCTCAAACTTGGTTATCCCTATGAATCTGCATTAGATTCTTTTCAAAATCCTTGTTTCTTTATTGATTGCTCAGCTCAGCTCACCTGATTCATCAAAAATTACATGCACACTCTTCTCCACATATGTAGTACTTTTGTTGTATACCTTGTAGGCTTTGGTTGAAGAGGAGTACCCCACAAACCTTACCTCATCAGTTCTTGGATCAAATTTTCCAAGACAATCCTTGCCATTGTTCAGCGCAAAACACTTGCATCCAAAAACCTTTAGATGACTAAGATATGGATTTCTTCCGTTTAGCAGTTCATGTGGAGTTTTCTTAAGAACTGGCCTGATTAAACATCTGTTGGTGATATAACAACCTGTATTCACTACTTCATCCCAAAATCTCCTTGCAAGACCAGAATATATGGGCATTGTTTTGGAAATGTCTACCAGGGTCTTGTTCTTCTTTTCAACAACCCTATTTTTCTGAGGAGTTCTTGGAGCAGAGAAGTTGTGGTGGATTCCATGGTCAGCATAGAAGCCTTTGATTTGGGCATTTTCAAACTTGGTACCTTGATCTGACCCCCTGTTTGCAATTTTGCAGTTTAGTTTCAACTCGATCCCCTTTGCAAAGGTCATCACTATTCCAGCTATTTCATCTTTTGATCTCAAGAAAATGTTCCACATGAATCTGGGGAAGTCATCTACAATTACAAAGATGTATCTCTTCCCTCTTCCACTTTGGATTCTCATTGGCCCACACAGATCCATATGAAGAAGTTCTAGTGTCCTGGAGGTGGTGACACCTTTCTTTTCCTTAAATGATGATCTAGTTTTCTTTCCCCTTATGCAAGTCTCACAAATTTTGTTTACAACAAACTTCAACGTGGGGAGACCATGAACCAGGTCCCTGCAACTGATTTGTTCAGCAATAAGGAGCTCACGTGACCCAATCTTCTATGCATAGACTTGCATTTTAGATTGAGCACTGATACAAGTAAGATTTCCTTCTTCTATAGAATCCAAGTCTGTAACATACATGTTCTTCACTCTTTTGGAAGTCAGAACAACTTTACTAGAAGTGAGACTTGTGACTATACATTGATCTGCCACAAATATTACTTTATTACCTTTATCACATATTAGTGAAATACTAAGAAAGTTATATTTCAAGTCACTCACATAATACACACTATCTATGGAGTGCTTCGTTGATCTCCCAATGTTCCCAACACCTTAAATGAGCCCCTTTTTCCCATCACCAAATGACACATCACTGCCCTGGTGTGCTTCCAAAGAGAGGAAGTTTTGAGTATCTCCTTCATGTGCTTTGAGCAACCACTATCCATATACTAGCATTGACTGCTTCCTATCTTTTGCACAAGAATCACTCATTAGATTTAGGAACCCACTTGGATGGAGCTCCAGAAAACTTGGGAACCCCCTTGAGATGGAGTTCTAGAATACTGTCAAAAGGTTTAATGAGAAAAAAACCTTCCTGTCCATGGGGGAAAAGTGTTCTTTCTAAAATGGTAATAGGACCAGCTTGTACCTTCCTGTTTTCTACTATTCTTTTACCTCACATAAAGAAGTTCTCCTCATTTTTTTACCCTTTTTAGAGACTCACAATTGTTTTTCAGGTGACTGTTTCTTCCACAATGGGTACACAAGAGATTGTCAGTGACAAAGACATATAAACTGTGAGGGTTGTAGGGAGGTTCTATCTTTATACACCCTAAACCTTTTTTGTTGTTGATCTTCTGATTAGCTAAGTTTGAAAGAATCTTAGATGAATTAGTCTGTTTAAGGGAATGATTTAGCTTTTCTTTGATTACTTAAGTCCCTCACTAGTTGTGAATTCTTTTAAAGAGAAATAACTAATTTGGACTCAGAAACTTTCAACCTTTCTTATAGTTCAACCTTAAAACTACTGAGTTTTTGTTTTCCACCCTCAAATTTACCAGGTTCCTCGCTAGGCTTCAGACTCCCAGAATTTAGAATACTCACCCTAGTGTTTATTTTAGATATTTGAGACACAAGGGAAGTTTTCTCATCCTCACAGATACTCAACTTTTCACTTAACATGACATTTTCATTTGTTATTTCATCTACATAATCAATAGGAACTACAACATGTTTTCTCAATCTCTTAATTGACAAGTTGTCTAAATCACTTTTAAAGTCAAACATAGTTACCTCATTATTTTCATCCTCTTCATTAGATTTTTCCTTCAGGGAGAATATGGAGTTGAAGACAATTTCTTCATTCTTCACCACCATCATGGAGACATCGTCATGACCCTGCTCAGAATAACTAGAGGCATTTCTTTATGTTGTAAAGGATTTCTTTACGACTTGATCATCGTGATCCTTCCTCTTGGCATGGTCAGGGACCTAGTCCCTTTGCTATGGTTTGAACTCCTAAACTTCTTTCTTTTGTCTTTGGCAATATCTTATGAATTGACCAGGCTTTCTACATTTGTGACAGAGATCGTTTGCAATAGCAATTCTACCAGTGGTTCCCTTTTTCTGGAATCCTCCATGATTTTTGACAATTTTCTAGAATCTCCTAGTCAGATAGGCCATCTAGTCCATCACTTTGAGCTGTTTTGAATGCAATATACTTCTCACTTTTTCCCTCCTTCACCTTTGAACCCTATTGCTTGTTCAGCTCGTAGGGCTACAAGTTTCTGGTCAGATCGTCTATGGTAAGTACTTTTAGGTCCCTTGCCTCAACGATTGCATTCACTTTACTTTTCTAGGATTTGGGAACTACTATGAGAACGTTTCAAACTTGTTTTCTTGGGTGAATGGGTTCACCAAGGCATCTTAGTTCATTAGTGATAGAAGTGAACCTTGTATGCATCTTATGAATGGTTTCTCTTTCCTTCATGCTGGAATTCTCGTACTGACTTGTCAACATGTCTACTTTAGACTACTTGACTTGGGTGGTTCCTTCTTGGGCTATTTTTAAACATTCCCAAAGTTATTTTCCAGTCTCTCAAGCCGAAATTCTATTGTACTCCTCTGGACCAATCCCACAAACTAGAAAATTCTTGGCTTTATAGTTCTTCTCTAAAAATTTTCTAATCAGCCTCATCATATTCTCTTATGGTCTTTTGGATCACTTTTGTAAGTTCTCCTTCTTTTATGTCTTTGATGTGAATGTATGGTCCATCAAGTGTCACGTCCTATAGATCAGTGTCTTTTTTATTAATGTAATCATGCATCTGTGTCTTCCACCATCCATAAAATTATTTGTTTAAGGGGGTGGATGGCTGGTAGACTGTCCTTCCTCTAGAGTCGGTGGATCAGCCATTCCTGCATGATCTTTCTTCTCTTGGTGTTAACTAGATAGAGAAGTCACTGCTCAGGTACCACTTGTTTGAATGTATGCGTCCACTAACTATGTTGGGACCAGGTCCTTTACACAGTAATAATGCATGAAAGTAAATACAAAAGTTAAAGAGAATACACAATACTTTACGTGGAAAACTCCTTGCTCAAGGGAGTTGAACCAAGACTTGTCTCACAGGATTTTCAATATGTTTTCACTAATCTTCACAAGCAAAAGCGACATTGGCCAATGGCATAAAGCATCAACAAAAGCCTGCATGCATCAGTCGTGGCTTGTGTGAACCGATTGGGTGA
The DNA here is from genome assembly GCA_016801875.1 of Solanum sitiens. Taxonomy (NCBI): domain Eukaryota; kingdom Viridiplantae; phylum Streptophyta; class Magnoliopsida; order Solanales; family Solanaceae; genus Solanum; species Solanum sitiens. Next base: position 1,011,526 of record JABWTJ010000112.1, read on the forward strand.
CATCGACCTATGTTCAATGGCCAGACGACGTTGGCCAATGGCAGGCAACATCAATCATGGAATGCACGCATCTTAAGTGGCAAGCGATGTTGTCCAACGTCATGCAACATCAACCAAGGCCAGCATGCATCAGACTTTTGATTAGCTTAATTTGAAAGAATCTTAGATGAACCAGTTTATTTGTGGGAATGGTTTAGCTTTTCTTTGATTACTTAATTCCTTCACGAGTTGTGAATTCTTTTCAAGAAAAAGCAAATAATTTGGACTCAGAAGCTTTCAACCTTTCTTGTAGTTCAACCTCAAAACTACTGAGTTTTTGTTTTCTACCCTCAGAGGTTCCAATTCCTTGCTAGGCTTCAGACTCTCAGTTTCTAGAATACTCACACTAGTGTTCATTTTTTATATTTGAGACACAAGGGCAGTTTTCTCATACTCACATATACTCAACTTTTCACTTAAAATGAAATATTCATTTGTTATTTCATCTACATAATCATAATAACTGTAACAAAAATTGACAAGCTGTCTAAATTACTTTTGAAGTCAAACAGAGTTACCTCATTTTTTTCATCCTCTTCATCAAATTTTACCATCAGGGAGAATATGGAGTTGAAGACAGTTTATTCATCCTTCACCACCATCATGGAGCCATCATCATGACCCTATTGAGAATCACTAGAGGCATTTCCTCATGCTGCAAAGGCTTTCTTTATGACTTGATCAATGTGATCATTCCTCTTGACATGGTCAGGGACCTGGTCGCTTTGTTGTGGTCTGAACTCCTAAACTTCTTTCTTTTGGATTTGACAATATCTTATGAAGTGGCCAGACTTTCTATAATTGTGACACAGATCGTTTGCAATAGTTGTTCTACCGGTGGTTCCCTTTTTCGTGAATCCTCCATTCTTTCTTACAACCTTCTGGAATCTCCTATTCAGATAGGCTATCTCGTCCTTATCATAAGATCCATCACTTTGAGACATTTTTAATGCAACATACTTCTCCCCTTTTCTCTCCTTCATCGATGAACTCTACCGACTATTCAGCTTGTAGGGCTGCAAGTATTTGATCAGATCGTCTATGTAAGAACTTTTAGGTCCGTTACCTCAATAATTGCATTCACTTTAATTTCCAGGACTTGGGAAGTACTCTAAGAACCTTTCAAACTTGTTTGCTTGGGTGAATGGGTTCACCAAGGAATCTTAGTTTATTAGTGATAAAAGTGAACCTTGTATGCATCTCAAGAATGGTTTCTGCTTCTTTCATGTTGAAGTTCTCATACTGAGTTATCAACATGTCTACTTTAGACTCCTTGACTTGGGTGGTTCCTTCGTGGGCTATTTGTAACAGTACCAAATTTATTTTGCAGTCTCGCATGTCGAAGTCATATTGTACTTATCTGGACCAATCCCACAAACCAACAACTTATTGGATTTATAGTTCTTCTCGCAAGTCAAAATCGTATTGTACTTATATGGACCAATCCCACAAACCAACAACTTCTTGGATTTATAGTTCTTCTCGATTTTCTTCTGGTCAGCCTCATCATATTCCCTTCTGGTCTTCTAGATCACTTTCGTAAGTTGTCCCTCTTTGACGTCTTTAGTGGAATGTAAGGTCCAACAAGTATCACATCCCATAGTTCAGTGTCTTCTACATTAAAGTAATCATGCATCCGTGTCTTTCACCATCTATAGAATCATTTGTTGTAATAGGGTAGATGGGTGGTAGACTGTCCTTCCTCTAGACTCGGTGTAGCAGCCATTCCTACATGATCTTTCTTTTCTTGGTGTTAACCAGATAGAGAAGTCATTGATACGGTACCACTTGTTGGAATGTATGCGTCCACTAACTACGATGAGACCAGGTCCTTTACACAGTAATGATGTACGAAAGTAAATACAAAAATTTAAGAGAAGAAACAATACATTACGTGGAAACCTTTTTATCAAGGGAGTAAAACCACAACCTGTCTCACATGATTTTCAAACTGTTTTCACTAATCTTCACAAGCAAAAGAGAAACACAGTTTACAACCACACAATTAAATTAACCTTATAATCTCAATACTAAGTAATACAACCTATTACTTAACTGAGCCTAAGCAATGCCTGCATTGTCCATTAAACTAATCTTCACTAATTAATATACACTTTTCCTTAAGACACAAGGACTCCCTCAACTATGTGCTTATAATGATCCACACAAGGTTTTGAAACATTTGTTATCAAAGTGAAACATATCCTACAAGTTAAGCACAAATAGAAGCAATCAAAATAACAACAAGCTTAGGAAGCAAATCGTGAGGTTCCTTATTATTTTGTTGAAGCTTGAATTTTCTCTATTTGAATGAATGAGTTAATATGTTTGTCTTATTGAATATAAAAACTATAAAGAATTATTAACCATTGGACAAACAAACTCGTCCATTCCGATTGGTTAGTACGTTGACGACCTCACCAACCCTGACACGATAACTTTCCAATTATTTAGCACATTGGATTGGACGAGAGCACTCTGCAGAGGAACGGGTTCCTGCATATGTGAGTGTTGTCACCCAATTTCGGACCACCACAATATGAATTAATTATCGAGCTTCTTAAATTCCAAAAGATTTGAAATAATTAGTTGTTATAAAGTTCAAAATATTTTCCAAATATTTGAAGTAATTTTGGTCGCTTTTATTAAATATTAATATACATATGTTTTTTTAATATAATTAATTTATTTTATAAATATTTAAAAATTATCTCAAAAAAGATTTTACTTTAATCTAAATGTCCAATTAAAATAGTTTAATTTAAATTATTGATAGTTTTGAGTTATTTAGTTTATTAAGTTAATTATTTTATTCCGTTGAAATTAAGAAGCTTGTTAATTAATATATATTAATTCGTCTTATTTAAAATTTAATCGAATTGGCCTGTTATAATTCAACTTGGGTAAATTAGTAATGCACTTAGCTAAACAAAAAGAACAAAATGTTGGGCCCATTTTCCATGCCTTTTAGCAGGCCCAAACTCTCACATCAATACCATATTCAAACCCACTCTCTTATTTCCCAACCCACTTTTGGGGTCACTTAATTCCAATTGTCTTTTATCTATTTCTCCAGCCCACTCAATTCCAATCGACCTGGCCCGACCCACCTTCTCATTCCAAAGAAAACGCAGACGTCCCAAAGTTAACATCAAACACCATATTCACGGAGTCTACTGTCACATTCGGGGAGCACCCCATAGAAGAAACATGACGTACTTGACCTCTCGGATGTCTTATACAAGCCCAAAGTTATCATTCATCGCATTGGCATAGTAATTTAGCGGAAAATTTAAAACTTTCTTAGCACATCATATGCTAGGACATTACTTCATATAAGTATAAAACATAAGTCATAATACATATATAGACCTTAGGTCTCTTTGCCATCTTAGACTCAACAACATTAGAGTACATTAGGGACACGACCCATAAGACACCTTACATAACTATACAATATTTAAAGACTTTACATTAAAGACATAAGTAGGAGATCCTTGAACTTTAAGGATTTCTTTCATTGAGCTTGGAAAATCATCTAGCAAGCTCTTCACCATTCAAGCCATCCTTTAAACATCCATGACCTACACTTTGTGTAAAAAATAGAGAAGAATGGGATTAGCACAAGAATGTACTAAGTATGGCAACCATGCAAAAACATGCATTTAAAAGGGGCATTTTCTTGAAAATCGTACTTCATGCTTTTTGAGTAAATCTTCATAAAACCTTTAACCAATAGCATTTATATCATTCACATACATCATATCAACATATTCAAATGCAAAACATTTCATAGGATCACATATAGGATTTATTACATTTTTAAGTCACATTACAGTGAGCCACCTTTTCCTTAACAGTGAACTAATTTCCCTTTTATTCATTAACTTCTCAAGTAACCCTCTAGTGATACTTGGTGCAATGCATCACCTTAAGGCCACAAGGAAACATACATACCATCTATACAAGACAACACATACCATCATAAAAGTATAGTACAACATATACACATTTAAGCCAAACTATAAAGAACATTACAGTGAACTCTTAGTCATTATGCACATACACTTATTTTACTTCACATGATACCTTATAAGACCTTACTCATAATCCCAATCTTAATCTACTAGTGCAATGTACATGTGAAGCCCCATAACCTCACATATACTTAGTAGACCCATCATGAGACCACAAGCCTTACCACTTCATACATCAACATCACAAGTAAAGCCAACTTTATTCATGTCAATACAAGACCTTCATCATATAGTCATATAGACCAACATAGTACACATAAGGATAAGATCACATCATATAGATTCATACCATGCACATCTTCATAACAAGTAGACAAGCACTACTAAGTCATGCATATGGACTTAAACATAATCATATACATTAGGTCACCTTCCTAAGACTTCCTAAGGAGCTACTTGTGCAATGTCTAGATGTGTTCATTACTTCCACCTATACTAAGTAACCTTCCTTAAGTCATCCTAGTTAGGATCCTATTCCATTAATTCCATTGTCCATTTTACTTTAGGGAAACTATAGCCTTAACCGACACTAAGACCATGGGTGCTAAACATGGAATTTGTTGTTGTAGAGCCTTACACCAATGGAAGGTGTTCCTACCTAGCCAACGTAGAACATTAACATATATCCTAGCATATTAGGTGATATCACTTGCTAGATCCTATGTGGCTAGCATAGTTTATGGAACTAAGAGATAGGTATTTCCTCAACATACCATTTGGTAATTGGGGCCTCATCTCATGAGAAAACATGGGTGAATCTTCCTCAAAGGAAAGTCAACACCTTATGTGGGTCCATAGATGAATATTCCTCAAAGGGAAGTCAACACTCTACAAGGGACAAATGGTGAATCTTTTCTCAAGGGAAAGTCAAATGCTTATAGCATATTCAAGAACCTAACTAGTTATAGAGTATTGTTGGGCACCCCTATCAAGGCCCGTCTCATTTACTAGATCATCGTCCATGTGTGTGTGTATAACCATATGTGAGAAACCCTTAACATAACACATTTAAACCACACATGACCATACATTCATATTCATGCACATAGAAATCAAACCTAGGAACTATCCTAACAAGGTACATATGTGCAATGCATAGACAAGGTCCCATACCCTTGCCCATACTAGTACACCTATCAAGTCATCCTAGATAAGGAAACACATAACATATTTTTCATGAACATTACCTTAATATGCATAGTAGTAGACACATGTGAATATGAGAACTACCTTTCATTTAGACACCATGACCTATACTACTTGTAACATGCATGTAACGTGAGTGTGTGTGTACATTGGTCAACGTGATCACATAATGGCTATCAAAACACATTGAGGCATACACCCTCTTAGATAATAATACTTCATCAAGCATATACCACACAACACACAATAACATAGGAGACAAGCCAACTTCATAATACACTTAAGGCTCCTAACTTGTGCTATTCATGCATTCACCTAGGGGTACATAGGTAAGGGATTATTCACCCTTTTAACACATCAATGGCAACACCTATACTTTACCCTAACATGAATATACACATGCTTATACAATAACCATACAACCTAGATCACAACCAGAATAGGAAAGTAGGCATAAACTTCTCATAGTATCATCACGAGCACATGTTCACAAGTTCATCAATTTGCCTTCAAGGACATGGTCAACACATATATAATGACAATAAAGTAAACACCGCCACCATAAGTGGACCATACCACACAATGCCATACAAGGCTTCATCAATATTATTATAGAAGAATAGAGAAGTAGAAGAGTAGAACAATTCTTACCAATTCTTTAGTCTTTGGTCATCCTTGACCAATACACCTTGTTTATAAACAATTCATGTATAGGGAAGTAGCTAAATGTACTTTAAGCATAGAAGAAACCATGTACAAGTCACTACAAGATCATGATACAACTAGTGCAAAACATTACTATTGTACTAGAGAATAGATAGGCATAGATCATCAATAAATTTCCCTAGACTTGCTCATAAATCATCATGTATCAATAATATACATTTAGGGAATTAGCTAAATAGATATAAATCAAATCTAAATTATGCTTCATCTACCCTAGAATTAAGATCACATAATGTTCATTACAATATTCAAATTGTAGGCTAGAAGAACCTAGATCAATTCATGCCAATATTCCTTTTCTTTTATCATCAAGAATTCATACCCACAATCCATTAATATCATCAATATAAGGCAGTAGTTAAAGACAATATAACATGCACGAAATCCTACTACAATTGCCATAACGACTAGATCACAGTGAACATTCTACTTTAGACATCAATGGAAAAGAGAAGAATCATAGGATAATCGACATTGATCAACATAAATCACTTATTTATAATTCATCAATAATATCCAATTAAGACAGTAGATACAATCATCCCTACACAATCGAATTCCACATTAGATCATTAAGAAGCCAATGTTACAGTGAATTATGTAAAACTAAGATAAACATGTTCAAATCTTCATACATTGATCCTCATGGATCCATTACATACAATTCAACATTAATTCATGTAAACAATAGTAGATATAGGTGATTCAACGTAAGAACATCATAATTCAATCGATAACAAGTCATGATCACAATGCCCATGCAAGGGCTAAATCTATTTAAGGAAGGAGCATGGGTTCATCATGCAATTGGAGTAAAATCACGTTCAAACCAATGTATTTCCTTCAATTAATCATGATTTAATCATTCAAAACGTTTTTAGAAAGAACCCATGGCTAGATTGAAGAAGAACTTTGATCATAAACTTTCTTTGAAAATATTGAGAAGAACTCTCCAAGTGAAAGGTTACTTAGAGATGAAGGATCACCATACCTTTATCTACATGAAGAACTCTAAAACTTGATGAATCACCCAAAGAAATCTGAGCTCCAAGCAGTTCTTGAGCTTCACTAACAATGGTGGTTTTAGAGAGAATATTTTTGGAGGGAAAGGTTCAATTTGTGTGAGTTGGTTTAGGAATGGGTTGATCACGTTTTTGATCACTTAAATACACCCAAAAATAACCACATAAATCATGTGGGGTCAGGTTAGCACGTGGGGTGAATTTCTCATTCACCCCTTAATAAAACAGTCTGCTAGACAGTAGCTACAGACGACCATCGACGGAGGCACTTACTGGACGTAGGTCAGTCAACGGACCGTGCCTAGGCTTCTGTCGATTGGTACTTAGCCAATATTTGGCTTGATACATGCCCAAGGTAAGTGCCAATCGATGAGACCTGACCAATGGGCCGTTGGTTGACCAACTGGCCGTCGTTTGGTCCGTCAATTGACACTGCCCAAGCAATGTCTCGACTAGCCTTGGGCCCATGTTATGGGACCTTTTGCGGGCCCTTTAGAGGTCGTACCCAGACGTTTCCAACGTAAATACAACCCTTAACAAGTTTTGGACATTCCACAAAAGTTTCACCCAAAACAACCACCTGTAACTCGTCCAAACAGGCCAAGCCCCATCAAGACACACGTTGAACGTCTTAAGAGCTATCTTTCGAACACCTTGGACGTTCTTGGTCGTTTGATATCCAAGCTTCATGAAACTTCATATACTATCATTTTACATCATTATAAATCATTTTAAGACTTCATAAGATCAGGAATCACACATAATCACATAGCTCAACATGTGATTATGTACGTTTTGACCCTCTATACTATATTTTACCTATTTAAAGTCTTTTTACAAGTTTTATACTCAATATGACCCTCCCAAACCTTCACCAAACATAGGGATGTCTACTAGTTCAATTTTGCTAGTTTTCAGACGTTAAGGCCTTTCGTTGATGCTTTGGCTCTAATACTTCTCAAACAAGTTATTTACACTTATTTAGGTCTAAAACCATCATTATTCAACATATGAGGCTCTAGTATAGGTCATGGAAATTATGGGGTGTTACAATATCCCCCCCCCCCTTAGGAACATTCATCCCCGAATGACACCTTAAACCTTCTATTGGGAAAAAGGAATAGACTCAAGACTAAAAGCCAACCAACCAGCAATATCGTAATGAGTCACAAATCATAAGAGGAATTTCAACTCCTTTCACTTATAAACATAGAATTAACACATAGGAACTTAATCCACAATTCATGACACATAAGAGCTCATCATTTACATCACAAAGAAGGAACTACCTTCTCCATTACAACATGAGCTCAACATGAACAATTTTCAAAGAGGTGACATGCTAATTTCTTATCAATACACACCAAAACATGACCAACACAATTCTCATGAAAGCAATATAGCACAATACATATTAAGTGCAAGTTAATCATGAGAGTCATATTTCACAATAAAACTCAATTTAAGCATGAATTCCTACAATAATATTCACATACTAGATAAGCATGATAATTTCATCATTATTCATAGTACTCACTTAAGAAAAATCTACTAACCTTAACTTTGGCTAGGAGTAGGGGGAAAAGATGAGGATAGCGGGTCTTCATGTCGGCCTCGGCCTCCCATGTGGTACCCTCAACAAGGTGGTTCCTCCATAGAACTTTCACGGAGGCAACCTCCTTATTCCTCAATCTTTTAACTTGGTGATCCAAAATTTCAATAGGGATATCTTCGTAAGAAAGGTCCCCTTTTACCCCTAGACCTTCTCGAGGGAGAATTGACCCTGGATCACCTATATACTTCTTGAGCATAGACACTTGGAACACCGGATGAACCGAGGCCAATTACATTGTCAACTCTAACTCGTATTCCACTCCCCCTTCCCTTTTTAAAACCTCATAAGGGCCCACATAACGGGGACTAAGTTTTCCTTTCTTTCCAAACCTCATCACCCCTTTCATGGGTGAAATTTTCAAATAGAACCCAATCTCTTACTTCGAATTCAAGGTCCCTCTTTCGATTGTCGGCATAAGATTTTTGCCGACTATATGCCGTTTTTAACCTCTCTCTTATGAGTCAAACCTTCTCAGTGACCTTATAAACTATTTTGGGGCCAAGAAGAGCAAACTCACCCACTTCAAACAATCCAATTAGGGACCGACACCTCCTAACATAAAGTGCTTTAAAAGGTGCCATACCAATACTCGCATGGTAGCTATTATTGTAGTATAACTCTATTAAAGGTAGGTGATCATCCCAATCCCCTTTGAAATCAATCCCACACACTCTCAACATGTCTTCTAGAGTTTTAATGGTGCGTTTCGCTTTTCCATCCGTTTGAGGGTGGAAAGCGGTGCTAAGCTTTACTTGAGTACCGAGCCCACTTTGGAAAGATCTCCAAAAATGTGAAGTGAATTGGGATCCTCTATGAGAAATGATCGACAATGGGGCCCCATGTAATTTCACAATCTTTTTAACATACAATCTAGCATAATCCTCCGTAGAGTAAGAAACTTTTACAGGAAGGAAGTGGGTTGACTTAGCAAACCTATCCACTATTACCCAAATAGAGTCATGTTGTCTACGCGTTTGAGACAAACCTACCACAAAGTCCATGTTGCCATCTTCTCACTTCCAAGTGGGGATATCAATATCTTATGTTAGACCACCCGGTCCTTAACGCTCGGCTTTGACTTGTTGGCAATTTGGGCACTTCAACACAAACTTCGCTACTTCTCTTTTCATTTTTCTACCAATAAATATCACGTAAGTCACGATACATCTTGGTGGCCCCTGGATGGATGGAGTATCGGCAACCATGAGCCTCATCCATGATTTTCTCCGTTAACCATCCACATCTAGCACACATTGCCTCCCTTGGTACCTAAGTACCCCATCCTCCCCTTGGGAGAAAGAGTCATTATTCTTCTTAAGGACCGATTCTTTCAACTCCATCGATAGAGGATCAAGATGTTGTTTGGACTTCACATCAACCACTAGGTATGGCTCAGAGTTATAACGGACCATGAAACCACCCTTTGAATATTCTTCTAGTCGGACACCTAACCGGGACAACCTATGAACCTCCTTTACCAACTCTTTTTTATCATCAACCACATAAGCCACACTACCCATGGACACTCAGGTTAGTGCATCCGCAACCACATTGGCTTTACCGGGATGGTAGAGGACACTTATGTCATAATACTTTAAAAGTTCTATTCACCTTCTTTGTCGTAGATTCAAGTCCCTTTAAGTGAATACATATTGTAAACTCTTGTGACGGTGAACACATCAATATGTACCCCATATATATAATGCCTCCAAATTTTCAAGACAAACACCACAACCGCAAGTTCAAGGTCATGAGTTGGATAATTTTTCTCATGTGGCTTGAGTTGTATAGATACATACTCTATGACCTTGCCATGTTGCATGAGCACACATCCGAGACCCACTCGGGAGGCATCACAATAAATCACAAACCCTTTGGTAAGGTCAATATCGGAGCGTTGTTGAGTCTATCATTCAATAATTGGAAGCTCTTTTCAAAAGATTTCGACCATTTGAACTTGGACTTATTTTGGGTTAAGGACATTAATGGAGATGCGATAGAAAAAAATCCCTCAACAAACCTCCTATAGTAACCGTCAGACCTAGAAAACTTTGGATATCGATAGGATTCAAAGGTATAGGCCAACTTTTTACCACTTCCGTCTTCCTTGGATCAACCTCTACCCTTTAAGTAGAGATAGTGTGACCAAGAAATTCAACCGATCTCAAACAAAATTACACTTGCTAAACTTAGCAAAAAGTTGGTCATCCTTGAGAACTTGCAAAACTATAATAAAATGGCTCATATGATCATTCTCATTCCTAGAGTATATTAAAATGTCATCAATGAAGACATTCATAAATAAATCAAGATACTTTCTAAAAACTCGATTCATAAGGCCATGAAAGCCGCCGGGGAATTTGTTAGACCGAATGACATAACTAGGAATTCAAAGTGATCATATCTTGTTCGAAATGACATTTTTGGAATATCAATCTCCCTCACTCTAAGTTGGTGATAACCTGACCTCAAGTCAATCTTTGAAAAGTAACTCGCTCCTTGGAGTTGATCAAACAAGTCATCAATCCTAGGGAGCGGGTATTTATTCTTTATAGTGACTTTGTTCAATTGACGATACTCGATACACATTCTCAAAGACCCATCCTTCTTCTTCACAAACAATGCCGGGGCACCCCATGGAGATATGCTTGGTTGAATAAAACCCTTATCTAGCAAATCCTTCAGTTCAGCCTTTAGTTCCTTCAACTCATCCGGGGCCATCCGATAAGGTGGTATTGAAATAGGTTGTGTATCCTGCAATAAATCTATGCCGAAGTCAATCTCCTATTTGGCAGAAATTTCAGGAAGGTCATTCGGAAAGACCTTCGGAAATTCCCTTACTACGGGTACCGACTCTATGGGAAGGACATCAGATTAAAGATCCCTAACTCTTACTATGTGGTAAATACAACCCTTTCAAATCAACTTTCAAGCTTTTAGACACGAAATGATCTTGCCCCTAGGATTTGAGTTTCCTCCCTTCCACTCAAAAATGGGTTCATTTGAAAATTTAAATTTGACTACCCTTGTCCTACAATTAATAGAGGCAAATCAAGCATGCAACCAATCCATACCCAATATGACATCAAAATCTAGCATATCAAGTTCTATCAAGTCAACTAATGTAACTCTATTGGGCAAGGAAATAGGACAACCCTTATAGACTTTTTTAGCCACCACAGAATCATCCACCGAGGTAGAAACTGAAAAAGGCTCATCTAATATGTCGGGTAGTATATCAAACTTTATGGCTACAAGAGGGGTCACAAATGAAAATGTATCTCCCTGATCCAACAAAGCATATACATCAAAGGAAAATATTTGTAACATACCGATAACCACGTACGGTAAGCTCTCTTGATCATATTGGGATTAGTGAGCATAAAAAGGATTTTTCTTAAGAGCATCAGGATTTGGGGCACTTGCTTAAGCTTGAGCATTTTCCTTTCCTTGAGCTTTCATCATAGGGCAATATTTCTTCATGTGGCCACTCTTGCCACAACCATAACAATTACCTGTGCCAACTAGGCACTTACCAACATTTTTTCTACCACATTTTGAACAAAGAGGCTTCTCAACATAAGAACCACCACCTTTCCCCTCTTAGGGCTTAGGAGTAGACACTTTACTCTTGTTGACCCTTGGAGAATTAGGAGGCCTTGATTGGAAAACCTCCTTTTGAACCTTGGTTTGTCTTGAATTTAGTCTTGGAAGAATTCCCATCTTCAGTTCTTACCTTCTTCAACTCCCTACCAACTAGCTTAAGCTTTTGCTTCTCAATTTGTTCGGTATGAACCATAAGACGAGAGATGTCCATGCTAGAAATCAACATAGCCGACCTACACTCATTAACCACTAGGTCGGATATCCCATAACAAATTTGTTCATCTTACATCTAGAAACCTTAACCATAGTAGGAGCATGCTTTGATAGTTGAGTGAACTTGAGGCTGTACTCCTTCACACTCATACCCCCTTGGCGAAGGTTAAAGAATTCTTGCATTTTCCTCTCCCTTAATTACAAGGGAAATAACCTATCAAGGAAATCATTCTTGAAAGATCCCCTAGTAATCCGGACTTGTCTAACTGATCTCTCATCGTTCCATTGCCTATACAAAACTTGAGCCACATCTTTAAGTTGGTAGGGGGCTAGTTCCGCCTTTTCTTGACAAGACACACCCGTAACATCAAGAACTTTGAACACTTCATCAATAAACCCTTGTGGGTCCTTCTCCACCTTAGAATCATAGAAAGTAGGGGGATTCATCCTTGTGAAATCACTAATCCTTGAAGCGGTAGTGCTAGCATTGGGGTTTCATTTGAACCCTTGCATCCCTCGCAACTTGGGTAGCCAACACTTGAGTTATGCTATGAATAGTCACCCTTATCTCAACGTTAGTCATATCCCTACTTCGATAGGCACTTGAGGGTTTTAAGGAGCTTGAGGGGGAACCACCTAATTCAAATTCTCCTCTTCGGCCCTTCAAGCATTGTTCCTCCTTGTCATTGCCTATAAGAACAACAAAAGGATTATAAGAAAGGACTAGATAGAGTTAAGACGCTTAGGCACGAATAAGGAATAATAAGAGAGTTAAAGTTCCTAAGCATCCCATAGTCTCTCATTCATAAGTGTGGCGCGCTTCACAATTATGAATAAGAACCTACATACATTCTCTGATACCAAGTTTGTAACGACCCAAAGTACACCCTAGTTGTTATTGGCGTCGTTGTCCTCGAAGAGGACTAAGTCAAGCCTTAGCATACATTATAGCACATCATATTTCAAAAATGCGGAAAAATTTAAAACTTTCCACCTACATCTACTTCATGAGGTTTACATAGACCTCTCGCTTAAACATAATATATATACATATGGAGTTTCCATAGACTTCTCACGTATGAAGCTTACTTAGGCTTCTCACATAGACAACATAACGAACATATATGAATGTAGTCTAACACTTTTTCTCACATTGAACAATCTATAAGAGTACAACCATTTGGACATAACCAATACAAAGCAATACACCATTATAGGCTTACAATAATTGTCTCTATTATAAAAGAAGGAATAACGTTTCTAAACGTAAACACCATCATAGCTAGAGTGGAACTTGGCAACGTCCCGAACATGAGGACTCACCAATGACTCAGAAAAAGATACAAGTATTCCTTGCAATCGACCACGAACTTCTCAATGGCCCAAACCTAAATTATTTGGGAAAAAGAAGAATATGGGTTAGTACAAACCACATGTACTAAGTATGACTTCTATGCACAAAATCATCAATGCATGAGAAAAGGACAATTTAGTCAAAATCATGCTTTTTATCATCTTAACCCAACCTGCAATTATGATAAGCATAGTAAAACTAATATCAACCCAACACATAAGCAACTCAAGCAACACTTGTGCAATGCGAATAATAGAACCCCATAATCCATTCCAAGCTAAGTATAACATTAAGCCACCCACTTCATACTTACACATATTCTCATACTTTATCAATACATGCTTAATACATTGTTACAACTCATAGAATATTAACATAATCATAATCATAGTCATGATCATAAAAGAACACTACTAGAACCATCCCTTAGGATCCCACATGTGCAATGTGTAAGAGAAGTCACATACCCTCCCTCACACTATGTAGTATCCTTTAAGACAACCCTAATAAGAGTTCACATACTTAATTTGTTCATTTACATTTTTATGTTAGGGAACTAAGTGCAATAACCGACATGAGACCATGTGAGCTACATGGAATCCGGTGTTCTACTCCCACATTGAAAAGAGAGGGTTAATACTTGCCTAAGGTGTAACCATTCGTACGTAGCTATCTAGGTGGATCCACTAAGCTAGAGTCCTATGTGGGCACATACTTAACCATTGTTGCTAGAAATAATGACTTACTAAACATGGATGTTTCCATCTCATGAGACAACACATAACTAGGGAATTCAGACTTACTAATGTGAGGAAACCCATGTGGGAGGCCGGACTCACTAAACGTGAGACCTCCATCTCATCTACATTCCTTTTCGTTGCTAAGCATTTATTCCCTTTTGTAATCATCATACTCATCATACAAGATCACATTAGTCTCTTCTAGACCCCTATGTGAACATCTTATCATAATAGCTCATAGGAATTCATGAGTGAGAACTATCATTTCAATTTAGAAACCACATACAAGTGAGTAAACCTCTCACTCAACACTTTATTATAATCATGAGAAACTACTTTCAATCATATCATAATCATACCATAACATACTTGCATAATTAATAACCAATTCAATAGTATAGGGTTAAGAATGAGGAATATTTAGCATCAACATCAAACCCACACATTAGACATATGGGCATTACTATCTAAGTAACTCATACTACATAATTTGATCCAGGAAGAACCAATCAACATACATCATTGCCCTTCCGAGGACCTTCATACTTCCATTACCAAGAATACATAACTAATTACATAAACAAGGTAAATTCAAGAAGCAATTACATAATTAACAACAATGTAGTCAATCTACATGTTCAAAATCTTCACAATTCACCATATCAATTCAAGGTTTACATGAAATTGGGGAAGGACACGGGTCTACAAAAATCTCATAGGAAATCATCAATTAACCATAAGTATATACTTAAACAACATTAATTCATCATAATTCATCACAATTGATTCATAATTTCATTTTTCAAAGAGGACCCATGTGTAGAAGAAAACCTAAATTTGGGGGATTTAGGAATCATCTTTTGGAAGGACCTTTTGGGGAAAATAATCCCAAGAGTGAAAGAAACCATACCTTAATGAATCTCAATCCACAAAATTCAAGTGAAACCCTAGAGAAATTGGTCTTTTTCTTCAAGCTTTCTTGCTTCTTCAATGGAGGATTTAGGTAGAGAGAAAGTAGAGAGAGATGAGAGCTTTTGGGTTTTTATTTTGGGGATTTGATTGGAGTGGGTAAAAATGACTTAAAACTAAACCTTAATTAATATATAGTCACCCCCCTAAATTACCCAAAAGACCCCTCACTTAATTGAGTCTTTTTGTGAAGTCAAATTGACTAAAATACGACATTAACGAATCAGGGAAATGGCTGCGCGTCGCGGGGTCAATTTTCACATTATACTTTTGAAATCCGGGTTGAGACAGTGAGCCTCGTGTAGACCCTGCATCGCAAGGACACTTTTTGACCTCCACGTGTTGGCTGCGCATAGGCTGCTTTGGCAGCCTGCTTGCCCATGTTCGGGTCCTCCTCAAGGACCCTTCCGGTGGTCCTTGGGGAGTCGTGAATGTACGTTTTGACCCTACATACTATATTTTACCTATTAAAAGTCTTTTTACAAACTTTAGACTCAATATGACCCTCTTAAACCTTCGCCAAACATAGGGACGTCTACTAGTTCAATTTCGCTAGTTTCCGGACGTTAAGTCCTTTCTTTGATGCTGTCTCTAGTACTTCTCAAAAAAGTTATTTACACTTATTTAGGTTTAAAACCATCATTATTCAACATATGAGGCTCTAGCATAGATCATGGAAATTACGGGGTGTTACACCAAGTCATATAAAATTATACGGAGTCATTAGCAAGCAGTGTTTTATAACAACATAATAGAGACAAATAGAACAATATTATGAGAATGAGAAATCAACAAAAACAATTTATCATCAAAACTCACAAATATATAAATAATAACAAATAACAACGAATGACAAAATTAGATAAAATCATTCGACCATAACAAACTAATAATAAATGGAACAATATAAAACAATAATAGTACTAAACAACAACAATAGAAGTATATCATCAAATTTGTTTAACAACTATTAAAAAAATCATAAAATACTTACAACTAAAAAAATAATATCACCGAATAATCAAAGCAAAAGGTCAGAAATATTTGGATGAAGAATAATATAACATAAGAAAATTTGGGAAGAATAAAGAAACATCATTGAAACAGGCAGTAAGGAACAGAAAGCTGAAAAATAGACAGAGATAGGTGTATAAAAAGTGAAACTAAAAAGGTAACCGGAGATTGGAGATTGGAGGTCCATTGGTTTTGTTAGTTGTAGTTTTGGTGGTGGGTTTCGATTAATTGAAATCAAGAGCTCCTCGACAGAGTTGGAATTTCGGTGGTTTCCCTGTTGTGTTATTGTCGGAGCTGGTTTTGTTTTGTTCCTTGAAGCTGGATGTATCTGGCGTTCATCGAAGCTTGGAGTTGATTCGAATAGCAATATGTTACCTGCAAAAAGAAGAGGAAAATAGCAAAAGGAGAGAGGGGAAGGGGTCTGGTGTTGTTTAGCTTCGGTTCATCGGAGCTTTGAGCTCCTCGCTGGAGCTAGTGGTTGCTCGAACAGGAAAACAGTTTTTTTTTAAAGGTGGTTGTTTTTCCGACTTGGAGCTGGTTGTTCTTCGGAGAAGACATGAAGAACGGGGGTAGATGCTGGTTTTATGATAGAGTTCGTGGGTGATTTAGGGGGTATATTTAGTGTTGATTTCCAGTGGTTTTCCACCATAAGTGGTGGAAAATGGAGGCGGCTTTGGGGTTAGGATAAAATGGAGAAAACAATGCTGGTCAGAACTGAGTTAGTTCGAGTCGGTATTGAACTTGAAACTTGTCGGGGATGGGTTTGGTGCTCGTTCCTAGTGGTGAACTGGTGAAGGAGAAGAGTGAGATTTAGGTGGTTGTTCTGGTTGTTGTCGTCTGCCTCGTTCTTGCCGGAAAATGTGATGAACGGTGGTAGTGAGCTGCTGGTCTTTTTTGCTGAAAAATGGGACAGAAACAAATGGGGTGTTTAGTGGTGGGCTTGCTGGATTCCGGCGAAATTTCGGTGAGCTTGTTACTGGAAAATTATGAACCCAAAAAAGTTTGTTTAAGACATAAAAAATCTAAAAATACCTCGAAATTTATCAACCAGCTTACCTAAATGACCCAACTATTCTATATATAGAAAATTGTTAAAAATGGGCCCAAGTAATGAGCTTGAGATCTTGGCCAAAAAATTGTTGGTTGATAAAATATCTGTGTATGCAAATTGTATTTGAATTTGAATGAATTTTAGACTGCGTAGAATATCAAAATGAATATTAACAATATAACAAACATAATAAATATTATCAAAAATGTAATAAATGTAACAGACATGTAAAAATGTAATTTAACAAAAATAATAATTTTATAAAATATGAAAAAATATGTGAACATGAGTATGTGACAAAATAATATAAATAGAATAACTGATAAAAATTCTAATACTTTGAGAAAAAGGATGATTATCAAAAAATTGCATTAAAATGGCAAAACATGTATTTTTAACTATTTAAAATAAATCACTAAAAAATATTAATTTTAAAACTAAACTAAAAAATATTAATTTTAAAACTAACAGACCAAAATTTGGTGTCAACAACTTGCCCATTTGCTTGATTAGGATCGATGAAAGATATCTTGGTCAGACAAAGTTGATGACCCAAATTCAATTTGATAAACTTTGAAAAAAATAATTGAGACGTTAGAATAGCTTTTGAGCAAGACTCTACGTCCGTCAACTGGGCTGAAAGTAATAAACAAAAGACAGAGTTTGATTGTAAACTAAGAACACTCACATACCTTCGATGGTACTTGCAAAATTGCATAATTAAGATGGTGTACCTTTTTGAAAGGAGCATGATGTGAATAACATGTCACTTTGAACGAGGTGACAACCCAACACGTCTCTTTGAAAGGAGGACAACCCAATATGAACATAACATGTTCCTTTGAATGAGGTGACAACCCAACATGTCTCTTTGATAGGCGGACGACCCAACTTGAGTAACATGTCAGTTTGAACGAGGTGACAACCGAACTTGAATAACGTGCCATTTGAAGGGAGATGACAATCCAATATTGAACTTAACATGTCATTTGAAGGGAGATGAAAACCCAATCTTGAACTTAACGTGCCATTTGAAGGGACATGACAATCCAATCTTGAATATAAAATGTCACTTTAAACGAGGTTACAACCTAACATGTCTCTTTAAAAGGCGAACGACCCAAATTGAAAATAATATGCCACTTTAAATGAGGTAATAACCCAACATGTCTATGTGAAAGGCAGACGATCCAACATGAACTTAACGTGCCATTTGAAGGGAGATGACAACCCAATCTTGAACTTATCATACCATTTGAAGGGAGATGACAATCGAATCTTGAACTTAACGTGCCATTTGAAGGGAGATGACAACCCAATCATGAATATAACATGTCACTTTGAACGAGGTGACAACCCAACATGTCTATTTGAAAGGTGAACGACCCAACTTGAATATAATATGTCACTTTAAACGAGGTGATAATCCAACGTGTCTCTTTGAAAGGCGGACGATCCAACTTGAACTTAACGTGTTATTTGAAGGGATATGACAACCCAATCTTGAAATTAATGTGCTAATTGAAGGGAGATGACAACCTGATATTGAACTTAACGTGCCATGTGAAGGGAGATGACAACCCAATCTTGAATATAACATGTCACTTTGAACGAGGTGATAACCCAACATGTCTCTTTGAAAGGAGGACAACCCAACTTGAATATAATATGTCACTTTGAACGAGGTGACAACCCAACGTGTCTGGACGACCCAACTTGAACTTAACGTGCCATTTGAATGGAGATGACAACCCAATCTTCAACTTAAAGTGCCATTTGAATAGAGATAACAACTCAATCTTGAACTTAATGTGCCATTTGAAGGGAGATGCAAACCCAATCAAGAACTTAATGTGTCATTTGAAGGGAGATGATAACCTAATCTTGAACTTAACGTGTCATTTAAAGGGACATGACAACCCAATCTTTAACTTAACATTCCATTTGAAGGGAGATGACAACCCAATCTTGAATTTAATGTGTAATTTTAAGGGAGATGACAACCCAATCTTTAACTTAATGTGAATGGTGTATCACAAAATCTGCAATAACAATATTAGTAGCAAATATAACATAAAAGCAACATAAAACATACAACCATGACCTTGTATGGACAAGGTAATTAAGTGATGGGGCAATTTGAACTTAATAACATGAATAAAAAAAATCAATTTAAAATGGAATAAAAAAATAAAAGTGTCATATTGAACGACATGATAAACCAATTTGAAATGAATTATTTTAATTGAGATAACAAATTAATTTTTAAAAGATATCATTTTGAAAGGTATGATGACTTAAATTTAAAAATATGTCATTTTGAAGGGTATGACTACCCAAATTTAAGAAAATGTCATTTTGAAGAGTATGACGACTCAAATTTAAAAAGATGTCATTTTGAAGGATATGACGACCCAAAATTAAAAAAAATGTCATTTTGAAGGATATGACGGCCAAAAAAAATAATTTTAACTACGAAACCGTCCACAAAGTTACTTTGGACAAGTATGATGACATAAATTTAAAATGATGTCCGTTTGAAAGATTTGACGACCCAAAATACAATATTTACAATGAAAAGGTCCACGAAGTTTTTGGACAAATATTGAAAAGTGATTTTCAACCCATTTTTATTTTATGAACAATAAAACATATTTTAACTTGGTTAGCATCAACAATAATATTTGTACAAAAATTCTCACAATTCTTTATCTTTCATCTAAGATTAATTTCGAGGTTAATCCTATGGATTCAAGTGGTACCTCAAATGTACTTAAATAAAGACAAGATTTGTCCATCTTGCTACAAACAAAGTCTTTGAACTAGACCCAAAATCATGTTTCAAGTGCCCTCATAAATAAAGTCTCGATTTGCACACATTTAAAGTATTTTGATTTAGGAACATTTGGAAAAGCACATTCACACTCAGAAAAAATGTTCAACACATGTAATTGTGATACCATAGGCTTGACCTTCATGTAAATCTCCACTTATGTGAGAACATTTGAACTGAAATCATGTAGGGTTGTTAATAGATTGTAATGTAGGCTTAGAGATGAGTAGGATAGTCATTTGGGATAAAAGTGACTTATTCCCTTCTTGAGCATTCCACTAAATAGATGTTTTCAACATTTATTATGCTTTTAGCGTTTGTTTCTCGTTGTTGTCCCTTTCTTTTGCACTTTTGCCTCCTTTTGAAGGTTTGCTTGTCTGAACTTTTCCCCTTTTGAATTTTCTCCTTTTTGTTTAGAGTACTCTTTTTTTCTTTTTCTTTTTCGTTTTTTGAAATTTCGCTTGCTTGAACTTGTGGGGAATTTTGAACTTTTTCTTCTTTCTTTGAAGTCATTTTTTGTATTTTTTTTTACTTTCAGGGACTTTGATAACTTTTCCTTTGACAAATTTTTAATTTGATCTTCTTTGTAACTTGCACGTCTTTAGTGCGCTCAATAAAGGCAGGTCAAAAGAGGAATAGTGCGTATAAGCACTTAAAAAGGGTATAGGCTAAAAATGTCGTTGTCCAAATAAAAAGGCTTAAGGCTTAAAGTGGGACATCTAGGGATTAATGTCATTTGGCATGCTTTGAAAGGGTCAAATGGGTCAAAGGATGCCTATGTCATGACCAGGGAGCACCCCCTAGACGTAACCGGCGTCTTCGTCCTCAAAGAGGACTTAGAATAGCCCTTAGCATACATCATAGCATATCATAGGTAGAAAAATATGGAAAATTTAAAACTTTTACATAGTGAAGTATACTTAAACTTCTCCCTTATCGTATATGGAGTTTACATAGACTCCTCGTTTATGAAGTGTACATAGACTTCTCGTTTAGCATAGTCAATTCATGTAAGTAGTCTAATATTGTTTCACATATAACCATCTATCATAGAAGCATAAGAATTTGGGCATAGACCTTACACTAGTACAATATGCCACATATAGGCTTACAACAAAGTCTCCAAAATATAGGGGGAAAAACGATTGTCTTAGACATATCCAATACTAATCATGCTAGATAAGTGGAACCATCCTCGGATTTGAGGACTCAGTAACAACTTGGGAAAAGGTCCAAGTATTCCTTGCAATTGGCCTAGAAGCTCTTCAATGGTCAGAACCTACATTATTGGGAAAAAGGGAAGAAATATGGGTTAGTACAAACCACATGTACTAAGTATGGACCTATGCATAAAATCATCAATGCATGAGAAAAGGGACAATTTAGTCAAAACCATGCTTAGTATCAAATGCACATACAAGGAAACATCATAAGTCAACCCAACATTATATTAACCCAACATATATGCAACCAAAGAAATACTTGTGCAATGCTAAGAATAGAACCCCATAACCCTATCCAAATCTAAGTCACCTACTTCACGCATACAACATAACCTCATATTTCATCATAAAATGCTTGATTCATAAGATCATACATTACTTGACATACTGTCACATCCGGGGAGCACCCCCTAGACGTAACCGGCGTCGTCGTCCTCTTTGAGGACTAAGACTAGCCTCTAAGCTTACATCATTACATTCATATGTCAAAATGCAGAATAATTTAAAACTTTTCATTACTTCTACATTGAGGTTTACATAGACCTCTACATACACATAATATATTCATATCGAGTATACATAGATCCTTCGTATAGAAAGATTACATAGTCTCTTACTTTTATTGCACATAAGTATATATAAGATATAACATAGTCTCAAATGGATGTCTCATCTCATAACCATCTAACAAGATTATAACAATTTGGGCCTAGCCTATACATCAATTTAATATAGCCACATATAGGCTATACAATTAGTACTCAAATGAACAGGGAAAGAACATAAGAGTCTTAAATCTAAACCAACTCAATAAGCTTGATATTAGCATTGCCCTCAGAAAGAGAGGACCTACCAACTTGGATAATTGAAAATTTCCAAGTCTTCTTCAAAGTCGTCTCAAAAGCCCTTCAACAACCGGAACCTAAAATATTGGGGAACAAGGGAGAAAATGGGGTTAGTACACTACTATACTAAGTATGAGACCATATGCACATATAATATCAAATCATGCTAAAAAGGGACATTTCATTAAAACATGCTATTTTACATTTAGAAAGCCTTATGTATATTCATGAATACCATACCAATCAATACAAAAACATGTACATCACAAGACCAACAACCCTAGGGCTAGCCAAGACATCATGCATATCATATAATTGAACACTTAGTCAAGACAAATCTATCATCAAGATATAGTAGCAACAATCATAGACAAGAGTTCATGACGACATAACCCAAAGCAAGACAATTACCCATGAACCCCCCCATAACCTTACTCAATCAAGCAACCCAACAAGAACCATGACTAATATCCAACTTCACATAGCATACCATTTAAAAATACATATCATCATACTTTAGAAATGGAGAACAACACATGTTCATAAGTTGAACCAATAATCATGTAGTATCATCAATGATCAAGATCGTCATATACATATCATGTACAATTATAAGTATGTTCATATATAAGAACATCCTCCCAAGACTTCCCTCAAGGTTAACTAGTGCAATGCTTAGGTAGAGTCTCATACCCCTACCTAGACTAAGCTAAACCCCTTAGGTCATCCTAGTTAGAGTTCATTCATTTAGTTCATTTTACCTTTTGGGAACATCTTGCCTTAACAAACATAGACCACATGAGCTAATGTGGAATTCGGTGTCATGGAACCCTACACCGAAGGAAGGCGAACTACTTGCCAAGGTAGTACCAAAACATGAACATGGAATCTACATGGATCCACTAGCTAGTATTCTTATGGGGGAAACATAGTTCAAGAACTAGGAGATATAATTGGGACCCTCTTTATGCTACATGCATTATAGTCTCTAATCTCAAGAGTAAATTTGTGATCCTACTTTCCCTATATGGGAAGGGACACTCCTCACTTCAGTTCACTCGGTGCTAAGCTAGTATCCCATTTTGAAATGTCTTTAGGCCTTTATTAACAATCATAACTTAGTTTAGGTCATAGGGTCTATCCATTGTATAATCATCATCATTATATCTCAATAAGAATTGCATGAGTATAGTCCTTTCATTACAATTCATACAAGTGAGGTTAACACATTTACATCTTCATTCATGATAAGGCACACTGGTAATTATCACCATCCTTATAACATTTACATCTTATACAACACCTCACAAAACCGTAGTCAATCCATTTCAATTTAACATCATACCAACCCTATCAATCCTAATACAAGATATACTTCAATGCAACATCATCACTTAATCTCAAGTAACCACAATTGAAGTAAAGAATAGGGATCACAAGACTTACCAACTCTCATTCATATCCATCTTCAAGGTCTTACCATCAACCCTTAACTCACCCCAATAGGGGTGTAATATCATCACAAAAAAATAACCAACATGATAACAAGGCCAATTGAATCACTACATTACAATTCATCACTAGTTCATAACTTAAGATAAGAGACTTAGGTCAAATTCATAATCTAGATAAATTACTCATGAACTAGCATATTTGGACTACAATTCATATTAATCTATTCATAATTTATACAATAAATCATCTAGTAGTAATTCAACCAATAACCAAGTCAATTGAACAAACATTACACAATTCATATTAAGATCACAACCTAGGTTTAAGGGGAATAGGTCATCTTCTACAAACTACACAAATCCATCAAGAAATAACATAATTGAGTTATAATACATGATAATCTATCCATAATATCCAAAATAAATCATAAACAAAGCAATTCATAAGATCAATTTCGAGATTGGAAAAGACCCACTTGAATTTCATACTTTTGAAACCAATTTGATGGAAACCTTTGGGGAAAGAAGTCCCAAAGGTGAAAGGAATCCCATACCTTAATGTTTGATGAAGATTATGGAGAAACCTTGGTTATTGAAGCCCTAGAACCCACCTTGACCTTGTCTCCTATGGAGTTCTTCAACTTGAGAGAGAGAGAAGAGAGAAGGAAGAGAGTTTGGGTTTGGGAAATTATGAGAGCTTAGGTTAATATAATTAGCTTAGGGGATTTATATAGGTTGTTAATTAACTTAATTAGACCTACCCTAACCTCTAATTAACCTCCTAAATAATACAACTAATTAAATGAATTAATTAGAAACGTGCAGCAAAATCACACCCTCACAGACGAGACCACGATCGATGGATCGTGTGTCCATCGACGGGCACTGCTCCCTCCGTGCTGCACATCCGTTGCTAAGTTTAGAGAGTTCAAAACTGGACATTTGCCAAATATTCAAGTGTCCATCGACGGAGTCAATCGACGCCCCGTCGATTGGAACACAGCCAGTCTGTGGTATCCGTTGGTGACACTGTCTATTGATAGCTTTTAGTCACTTTTGCAAGGGTCCTCCTCAAGGGACCTTAGGTTGTCCTTGGGGAGTCGTGCCCAGAAGTTTCGACTACGAACTAACTCTAATACGTGTTAGATACCCTTCCACAAATTTTCATCATTTTATGACTCCTAAAAGCTAGTAAAATAGGCTAAGGCACGCTAGTACCTCACTGAACTAGTTTCCGAAAGTCATGGACGTTCCTTGACGTTTTGGTTTCTAGACTTACTAAATGACTTATATACATTAAAATTGACCTTAAAACAGTGTATAAACCTTTTGACACCTATGTTAGGCTCTACAACACGTCTTAGATTTTCGAAGTGTTACATTATCCCCCCATAGGAACATTCGTTCCCGAATGACACCAAAATCTTTTGTTAGAAAGGAATAGACTCAATACTAGCACCCTAACCAATCAACAATACATAACAACATGAGTTTCAACATCAATCATATCATTTTCACAAAGCAATTCAAGCTTCACTTACCACTTATAAGGCTCAAACATCACATTACGAGGAATTCCTTCTCACAACAACAACATGAGCTCAACACACCATATATGAGTCAATTATGGCAAACTCAACTTACCAACATGCCCATATCATTCCATAAAGTCTCACCATATCAAAATGCACAACATAACTCAAAACTAGAAGAATTGCAATTTGTCAAGTCAATATGCATAATTCACTGTAACTTCACTGTAATGACACCAAAATTGCACATTTCGCAAAACTTCACCAAAAATCATAGCAACTTCAAATTTAGTCATTATTTTCATTATAAGTAAGATCAAATAACCTTCACTAGTAAAGAGATGAGGATAACAGGAATTCATGTCGGTTTCGGTCTCCCATGTTGCCTCCTCAACTAGGTGGTTTCTCCATAACACTTTTACGGAGGCGACCTCTTTGTTTCTCATCCTCTTCACTTGACGATCAAGGATTTCAACCGGAACCTCCTCATAGGAGTGTTTATCCTTCACACCAAGGCCCTTAATACCCTCAATAGGAAGAATAGACTCGGGATCACCCATACACTTCTTACGCATAGAAACATGGAAACCGGATGAACCGAAGTCAATTCACTAGGGAGTTTCAACTCATAGACAACCTTACCAACTCTTTGCAAGATTTCATAGGGACCCACATAACGAGGACTCAACTTCCCTTTCTTGCCAAATCTAACCACCCCTTTCATAGGCAGAATTTTCAAGTACACCTTATCACTTTCTTCAATCTCTAAATCTCTTCTCCTATGATCGGCATAAGACTTTTGCCGACTATAGGCTGTTTGCAACCGGTTCCTTATGATATGAACTTTTTCCAAAGTCTTATAAATTAAATCGGGACCAAGAATTGAAGACTTACCAACTTCAAACCACCCAATAGGAGACCTACACCTCCTACCATACAAGGTTTCATAAATAGCCATGGATATGTATGAATAGAAACTATTATTATAAGCAAACTCCACCAAAGGCAAGTGATTATCCCAATTTCCCTTAAAATCAATGACACAAAGCTCTAAGCATATCCTCAAGGGTTTGAATACTACGCTTCGCTTGACCATCCGTTTGGGGATGAAAAGAGGTGCTTAACTTCACCTTGGTACCCAACCCTTCTTGGAATGACCTCCAAAACCTAGATGTGAATTGTGCACCCCTATCTGATATTATGGATAACGGAATACCATGGCGACAGACAAGTAGACTTGACAGGAATAAATCGAGCGGATTTGGTCAACCTATCCACAACCACCCATATGGAGTCATATTGTTTTTGTGTCCGAGGAAAACCTACCACAAAATCCATATTGATGTCTTCCCATTTCAAAGTAGGAATTTGGATTTCTTGAAGTAAACCACCCGTTTTTTGATGTTCGATTTCACTTGTTGGCAATTTGGACACTTAGTAATAAACTCCGGTATGTCCTTCTTAAAGCCTTCCCACCAAAACACTTCCCTAAGGTCATGGTACATCTTTGTCGAACCTGGATGAATGGAGTAATGGGACCCATGAGCTTTCTCAAGAATCAAGTTCCTCAAACCATCTACATTGGGAACACACAACCTTCCTTGATAAATCAAGACACCATCTCCCCCCCCCCCAAGGAGAATGACTCATTAAGCTTGCCAAGAACCAATTTATTCAACTCCATCAATGGTTGATCAAGGTGTTGTTTGGACTTCACCTCAACCATTAAAGATGACTCGGAGTTATGATGGATCATAAAACCACCATTCGGAGAATCACCCACCCTTACACCCAATCTAGCCAACCTATGAACATATTTCACTAGGTATTTCTTGGATTCCTCTATATGAGACACACTACCCATGGTCATACGACTTAGAGCATCTGCAACCACATTGGCCTTGCCGGGGTGATAGAGAACACTCATACCGTAATCCTTCAATAATTCAAACCATCTTCTTTGTCGGAGATTCAACTCCTTTTGAGTAAACACATATTGGAGACTCTTGTGGTCGGTATACACATCAACATGAACACCATACAAGTAATGCCTCCATATTTTCAAGGAAAATACAATGGCCGCTAACTCAATATCATGAGTTGGATACTTATTCTCATGCACCTTAAGTTTTCTAGAAGCATAGGCTACTACTTTCCCATGTTGCATAAGCACACCCCCCACACCCACTCGGGATGCATCATAATACACAACGAAGCCCTTTGTACCCTCCGATAAAGTCAACACCAGAGCGGAAGTAAGCCTATCTTTCAAGATTTGGAAGCTTCTCTCACATGCCTCTGACCACTCAAACTTCTTACTCTTTTGGGTCAAGGTAGTCAAAGGAGAAGCAATGGACGCAGAACCATCCACAAACCTCCGATAATATCCCACTAGATCCAAGAAACTCCTAATGTCGGTTGGAGTCAATGGTCTAGGATAATTTTTCACCGCCTTGGTTTTCCTTGGATCAACCTCAACTCCCTCACTAGAGATGATATAACCAAGAAATGCCACCGACCTCAACAAAAATTCACATTTGTTATACTTGTCAAACAATTAATGTTCTTTAAGCACTTGCAACACCACTCTTAAATGACTCATGTGTTCACCCTCATTCTTCGAATATACCAAGATTTCGTTAATGAAAACAATGACAAATGAATGTAGGTAACTTCAAAAAACCCTGTTTATAAGATCCATAAATGCCGCCGGAGAATTAGTTAGACCAAAGGACATTACTAAGAACTCATAGTGACCATATCTAGTCTGAAATACCATTTCACTATATCCTCACCTCTCACCCTAAGTTGGTGATACCCCAATCTCAAGTCAATCTTAGATAAGTAGCTTGCCCCTTGGAGTTGATCAAACAAGTCATCGATCTGAGGGTGAGGATACTTGTTCTTAATAGTCACTTTATTGAGTTGGTGATAATCGATTCACATTCTAAGGGACCCATCCTTCTTCTTCACAAACAAAATCGGAGCACCGCATGGATAAATATTAGGTCTAATGAAACCCTTGTCTAGCAGATCTTTGAGTTGAGCCTTCAACTCTTTGAATTTGTCTGGAGCCATCCGATAAGAGGAATTGAGATGGGATTTGTATCTGGTAGCAAATCGATACCAAAATGAATTTCCCATTCGGGGTGAGGGGTGGGGGTGGGGGTGGGGATGGGGGGATACCGGGAAGATAAATTTGAAAGACATCCGGAAATTCCCTCA
This sequence comes from Solanum sitiens, assembly GCA_016801875.1. Lineage (NCBI taxonomy): Eukaryota > Viridiplantae > Streptophyta > Magnoliopsida > Solanales > Solanaceae > Solanum > Solanum sitiens. The sequence continues at coordinate 1,040,170 of JABWTJ010000112.1, forward strand.
CTATGGGGACCTACTCAATGGGAGGAATTTCGGAGTCTAAATCTTGGACTCTTACTATATGGTATAAACACCCTTTAGAGATCATTTTACAAGATTTCAAACAAGAAATGATACGACCTCTAGGAATAGAATTTCCCCCCCTTCCACTCTAAAATGGGCTCATTTGGAAAGTTAAACTTCACCACCCTTGTTCTACAATCTATAAAGGCAAAGCAAGCATACAACCAATCCATACCCAATATGATATCAAAATCAAGCATATCAAGTTTTACTATTTCAACATAAGTAACTCTATTCGGCAACATTATAGGACAATTTCTATACACCCTTTTTTCAACTACCGACTCACCCATCGGGGTAGACACCATAAAAGGTCCATTCAATATATCGGGCAAAATGTCAAACTTTTTAGCTACTAGAGGAGTAACAAATGACAAGGTAGCACCAGGATCAAGTAAAACATATACATCAATAGAGAAGACTTTTAATATACCGGGAACCAAATCGGGAGAAGTCTCTTGCTAACCTCTAGAGCGGAGAGCTTAGAAGTGATCTTCTTATAAGCATAATTAGAAACACTTGCTTGAGTTTGAACACCACCCTTATCTTGACCCTTTACATTAGGGCAATCCCTAACCTTGTGGCCACTTTTACCAAAACCAAAACAATTATCCGTTCCCTTAAGGCAATCGCCATAATTCTTCTTGCCACACTTTTCACAAGTTAGCTTCTTGTTTGGTGAGCTAGTGCTCCCTCCCTTTTGAGGCTTAGGGTTAGACACCCTATCATCACGAGTCTTAGGGAATTTGGTAGGAACTTGACTATAAAACCTCTTCTTGAACCTAGGCTTGTCTTGGATATCAAGCCTATCCTTTGAAGGACCTTCATCAAAAGATCTTGACCTCTTGGCATATCTTCTCTTTCTCTTATCCCTTGCCTCTTCCACTTGTTGGGAATGAACCATGAGAGGAGAAATGTTCATATTGTAATGTAGCATAGCCGAATGACATTCCTCTTGTAAGTCATCCAACACAAAGCAGTTCTTTTCATCCCTAGGATCGGAAACCAAAGAAGGAGCATACTTTGACAATTTAGTGAATTTCAAAGAGTATTCAATTACACTCATAAATCCTTGGCGAAGGTTTATGAACTCCACCACTTTGGCTTCCCTCTTCTCCCTAGGAAAGAACCGATCAAGAAAAACCTTCTTGAAGATCTTCCAAGTGACCGGTCCACCCCTTAGAGGCCTATTGTCCCTTCATTAGACGTACCAAGTTTGGGCCACATCTTTGAGTTGGTAAGTGGATTACTCGGCCTTCTCACTAGTAGTCAACCCCATAGCATAAAGGATCTTGTAGGTTTCATCAATGAACTCTTGGGGGTCTTATTCAACCTTGGACCCATAGAAAATAGGAGGATTCATTCTAGTAAAATCCCTCAAAAGGGAGGCCATGGTTCCAATATGTTGGTTTGATCGGGGTACAACCTCCCTATTAGCTTGGGCCGTCATGGCTTGGGCTTGAGTAGTGGCAGCTTCTGCTCGCGTAGTAATGGCTTGGGCCATTTGGAAAAGGGCAGCCCTTATGTCACCATCCTTCAAAGGAGGAAGACCGACCGGAGCTTGGTCATTATTAGCATCTTCTTCAAGAGGAGGGACTTGATCACCACTGGGAGGAACTCCCGCATTGGCAATCTTTCCTTAAAGTCGTCGTGCCTCGTTTGTTCGAGTATTCATTGCGTATAACCAAAATGCAAGGTTTAGGTGAAAGCACACAATAATTATACTGTAGAGGCACAATATTGGATTTCCAAGAAAGTGAGAGTTTCCTAAGCATCACATAGGTTCCTATCCATAAGCGTGACGCGCTTCACGATTATGAGTAAGAATCTACATAGACGTGGTTGAGAGAGACATCGACTCGAAGATATTCAACCTCATGCTCTAATACCAAGTTTGTCACATCCGGGTAGCACCCCCTAGACGTAAGCGTTGTCGTCGTCCTCTTTGAGTACTAAGACTAGCCTCTTAACTTACATAATTACATTCATAAGTCAAAATGCGGAAAAATTTAAGACTTTTCATTACTTCTACATTGAGGTTTACATAGACCTCTACATACACATAATATATTCATATTGAGTATATCTAGACCCTTCGTATAGAAAGATTACATAGTCTTCTACTTTTATTGCACATAAGTATATATAATATATAACATAGTCTCAAATGGATGTCTCATCTCATAACCATCTAACAAGATTATAACAATTTGGGCCTAGCCCATACATCAATGTAATAGAGTTACATATAGGCTATACAATTCGTACTCAAATGAAAACAAAAAGAACATAAGAGTCTTAAAACTAAAACAACTCCATAAGACTGATATTGGCATTGCCCTCGGAAATGAGGACCTACCCACATGGATGATTGAGAATTTCAAAGTCTTCTTCAAAGTCTTCTCAAAAGGCCTTCAACGACCGGAACCTAAAATGTTGGGGAAAAAGGGAGAAAATGGGGTTAGTACACCACTTGTACTAAGTATGAGACCATATACACATATAGTATCAAATAATGCTAAAAAGGGACATTTCATTAAATCATGTTATTTTACATTTAGAAAGCCTTATGCATATTCAAGAAAACCATATCAATCAATAAAACATATTCATTAAGTCAAAAGCATGTACCTCACAAGACCAACAACCCTAGGGCTAGCCAAGCCAACATGCATATCATATAATTGAACACTTAGTCAAGACAACTCTATCCTCAAGTTATAGTAGCAAAACGCTTAGACAAGAGTTCATGACCACATAACCCAAAGCAAGACAATTACCCATGAACCCTCATTAAGTCAACTATTGCAATGACTAAGCAAAAACCCATAACATTACTCAATCAAGCAGCCCAACAAGAACCATGACTAATATTCAACTTCACATAGCACACTATTTAAAAATACATATCATCATACTTTAGAAATAGAGATCAACACATGTTCATAAGTGAAACCAATAATCATGTAGTATCATCAATGAGCAAGATCATCATATACGTATCATGTACAATTATAAGCATATTCATATATAAGAACATCCTCCCAAGACTTCCATCAAGGTTAACTAGTGCAATGCTTAGGTAGAGTCCCATACCTCTACCTAGACTAAGCTAAACCCCTTAGGTCATCCTAGTTAGAGTTCATTCATTTAGTTCATTTTACCTTTTGGGAACATCTTGCCTTAACCGACATAGACCACATGAGCTAATGTAGAATCCGGTGTCATGGAACCCTACACCGAAGGAAGGTGGATTACTTGCCAAGGTAGTACCAAAACATGAACATAGCAACTATGTGGATCTACTAGCTAATATTCCTATAGGGGCAACATAGTTCAAGAACTAGGCGATATAATTGGGACCCTCTTTATGCTACATAAATTATAGTCTCCAATCTCAAGAGTACATTAGTGATCCTACCTTCCCTATGTGGGAAGGGACACTCCTCACTCTAGTTCACTCGGTGCTAAGCTAGTGTCCCATTTTGAAATGTCTTTAGGCCTTTATTAACAATCATATCTTAGTTTAGGTCATAGGGTCTATCCCTTGTATAATCATAATTATCATAGCTCAATAAGAATTGTGTTATTATAGTCCTTTCATTACAATTCATACAAGTGAGGTGAGCACATTTACATCTTCATTCATGATAAGTCACACTTGTATTTATCACCATCCTTATAACATTTACATCTTAGACAACACCTCAAAAACCATAGTCAAGACATTTTAATTCAACATCATACCAACCCTATCAATCCTAATACAAGATATACTTCAATGCAACATCATCACTTAATCTCAAGTAACAACAATTGAAGTAAAGAATAGGGATCACAATACTTACCAAGTCTCAGTCATAATCCATCTTCATCAGACAACACATATCTTGGGAATCCGGAGTTGCTAAACGTGCGGAAACCCATGTGTAAGACCCCAAATATGACTTAGGTTATCTAGAGCCTAACGTGTTGGTAATGGTGGTATAAGTTCCTTAATATGTGTATAATGTTGTATTGAGGCAGTAGCTAAAGTATTAGGTGCGTTGGAAGTCAAACGTCAAGGGTCAACCAAGACGTTCGACGACTAAGTCACCTATGTGCCTCGTATGTGGTTCTATGTGTGATTAATGAGGTTCTGAGGTTCTTAAATGAGTTTAAATGGTGTATAAAGTCAGTGTGTCAAGTTTCGTGAAGTTTGGAGGTCAAACATCCAAGAACGTTCATGAAGTTCGAAAGATATGCCTTGAAATGACCTTGTGTGTCTAGGCATGTTTTATCGAGTTTTACGTGTTCATTTTGGATGAAATTCATGTAATAGGTGTTAAACTTGTATACGGTAATGTTTGGGTTGGAAACGTCGGGGCAAACATCCCCAAGGACCATCCAAGGGTCTTTGAGGAAGGACCCAAAATGGTGGCCAAAATTGCCCAAGGCAGTGCACCTACGGAAGGCAATCGACGGCCAGTGTCCTGGTCGATGCCCCGTAGGTGGTGGGCGTCATTGGTGCCTTAGCCTAGGAAGCCAAGCTTCCATTTTCCAGGATCTGACTCAATCGACGGTGTACAACACGGTCCGTAAGTGGACTGACGCCCCGTCGATGGGTCAGTCGTCTGTAAGCCTATGCCTGCGTGCAGCTCACTGTTAAGTTAAGGGGTGATGTTGTAATTTCACCCCACTTCCAAATAGATGTATTGGCAGTTTATTAAGGGTTTTTGGGTATTTTAATCATGTATATAAGTGTTTAACACTTAGAAGATTTCATTCTTCAAAATCAAAACCCCAAAATCCTTTAAGAATTCCCAAAGACTCAATTGAAGTCCAAAATCGAGAAAGAGCTTGGTGTGACGTTTTGAGTGGAGATTCTTTATCAAAGTGAAGAATTATATTCATTTAGGTATGTCTTTTGATCCTTGAAACTCGTTTCATCAAGGAGCCCTCCTTTCAAAGATGTTTTCAAAGTTTTCAAAAGGTGAATTGTCCAATTTCATTATTCTACCATGGGTTCTTGCATTAATGGTTTTCAAACGTCTATTATGGATTAGATTGATGTTGTATTGATGATTTTAACCTAAATTACCTATGAACCCATGAAATTGATGAACCTAAGATTTTGAATAAATTATGGGTTACTTGATATTGGCTTAATGTTGATGAATTCATGTGTAGTTTCTTATGGGATTTCTATTGATATAAGAATTGTATTCAATTGTTATCAAATTGGTATTGGATTGTTGAATCTATGTTGAATTGTTTTAGATTTAATTAAGTTCTATAATTGTGTATTGAATTGATGTTCATGGCCATGGGTAAGGGCCTTATGATGTTGAATTGGGTGAATTGGTATTGGCTTGAAGTGTTGATGATGAAGTAGTGGTACGCTGCCCTATTTATTCTTATTCAATGTTAATTATACTTCAATTATGTTATGATTGGTTTGGTCCACTTTTGGTGGCGGTCCTATGTGAATTGATGTGACCTTGTCGGCGTTACTTACTAGTATATTGATGATTATGGCCTTGTCGGCACTACTTGAACTTATATGTCTATTTGAGTAGTTGATTTGATGATGTATGATCATAGCTACCTATATGTGAAAGTACGTGTTAGACTATTGATACTATATAGGTAATCATGTTATGCTATGGCTATGTGTTAATTATGTAGTCTTAGAGTTTGATACATGGTTGTTCCTAATTTGGCTATATGAGTCTAAAATAGTTAAGTTAATAATGTTAAGGTAATGAATAGGTTGACTAAATAAGGTTAAGGGTCATTCCTAAGAGTCTAAAGAAAGATAGGCTATATGTGTTAAATGGAAGTATGTTGTGTCTTGTTTAGGTAGACTTGTGTCCCTTACGTGATGCTTATGTGAATATGTGATGTCTTGACTTAGGAACCCAAAGGGTCTTAGTCTTGAATAAATGAATATATGTGAGACCTTGAATGATGATAAAAGGGTCATTTATGTGGAACCGTGAACCGAGTGGTAAGGTTATGAATTGTGAAGTAGTAAGCCATAATGGTATCCTTCATGTAATGAATGATGGACTTAAGGTTGATTGGATGGAATGGCATCATATAATACCTTAGGAAAGTCATGATGAGCTTCTTGTCGCCATAGTGAGATAGCCCTAATGGACCTTACTTTGGTAGGGTAAATGTAATTGGGTCATGAACATGATATGGGACCCATTTGTATGAACCTTAATGTAAATTGATCTATGAGAACTAAGGCTAGCACCGAGTGAGTATGTTAAAGGGAAGTAGTTCTAGTTAAGTATGAGACTGGAATACAAAGTACGCCCTTCATATTCCTTAACCATGTGCCTACATGGGATCTCTATGTTCTACCATTGGCAAGTAGAACACCTCATCGAAGTAGGATAGAACTTCAGATTCCATGCTTTGCTATAATGGTCTATGTCGGTTATTGCCTATTCTCATCATATGGGATACCTATTAGCATTAGAGAAGTTCTATGAAGTTTACGTGGTGGTATGGGACGCTACTTAGACATTGCACAATAGGCTTTGAAGATGTTAATGAGAGTCTCTAGGTCTTGTCTAAGACCATTATTTGAATGTCCTTTATGTTATGTACGCCTTCTAAATGAACTAATGAACTAATGACTTAATGATAATGAGTATGTAAATGAATAAGTACCTAATCTAAAGTGACTTAAGGATTCCTTAGTTAAAGTATGAAGAGAGCATAATGGATGATCTCTTCATGTCTTATCTTTGGAAGTCTTGAGAATGACTTTAGTTAGGTAAGTTGCTTGATATGTTTGACATGATCTAAACCTAGAAAGTATTAAGGATTATTTAGGTAGCCTTGAAGTGAATGTATGGGGGTTCTCTTCTAGGAGTACTTGAGTAAGTCTTTTTATAGCCTTGGTAGGGGAGATTGTCATATCTTGTATGTCTTGTATGTTGATGTATTGTAGGTATGTATGTGTCTTAATATGAGCAATCTTGAGGATCGTTTAGGCACATCTAGAGAGGGTGTATGGGTGGTCTCTCTTTGTGTGACTTAAGTGAATCTTAGGATGGCTTTATTGAGAAGACTACATGCTAGAGGGTGTTCAAAAGAGAGGATTTGGAATTCACTGTAACAGTGAAGTGAACTCACTGTACAGTGAAGTGAACTCACTGTAATGTGAGGCTTAAAATGTGATAATTCATTTAGTTATTTTCTTATGTGATTCTATGTTGTTAAATGTTATTCTTATGATGATATTATGATGTTTTAAAGATGCATATTTCCAATAAAGTCTATTTTCATGATTTTATGCATAATGCCATACTTAGTACATGTGGTTGTACAAATTCCATGCTTTATTTTCTATCTACATAGTTCTTGGTAGGTGAAGAGCTTTGGGAAGAATACTTGGACAAGGAGATGTTTCAAGAAGAGTTGAAGTATGTCCTCACTTGACTCGAGGGAATATATGTTATTTTATGTTTCTTTTAAAGAAGTTTTATAATAGACTATATAGTAGTATGTTTTCAATTCGTATGGGCCGTGTCCCAAGTATTATCGTGTCTTAAGATGATGAATCGACACTTAGTGTTTTCCTATTTCTACATATATGAAAGAGTTTAAGACTTTTATATTGTTTTTATGAAAAGTTTTAATTCCGCACTACTTTTCGTTATGTATATGCGATGAAAGATATGATAGGCTTGTATGAGACCTACGAGAGGTCGAATACGCCGGTCTCAATCCAAGATTTCACCCTAACTTCTAGGGTGTGGTTTCGGAATTTGACACCATGTGGGGATCCGGACATACTAAACGTGAGACCCCCATCTTATTTACATGCCCTTTCGGTGGTAAGCATGTATTCCCTTTGGTAATCATCTTTACTCATCATACAAGTTCACATTAGTCTTTTCTAGACTCTTATGTAAACATCTCATCATAATAGCTCATAGGTAACCATAAGTGAGAACTACTCCTTTCACTTTAGAAAACTGATACAAGTGAGTATAACTTTTACTTAACACTTTATTATAATCATGAGAACTACTTTCAATCATATAATAATCATATCATAACATGCTTACATACTTCATAACAAATTCAAGTGTCTAGGGTTAAGGATGAGGTTTACTTATTATCAACATCACAACCACACATTAGACATAGGAGCATTACTATCTAAGTAACTCATCAATCACAGTTGAATTCAAGAAAGAACCAACCAACATATCTTTTTTGGCCCTCTCATGACCTTCATACTTCCATTACAAAAGAATACAACCAATACATAAAGAAGGTAAATTCAAGAAGGAATACATAGCAATTAACATTCTACATAATCATATATTCATCATCTTCCACAATTTCCATAGAATTTCAAGATATAATGAGTTTAGGGAAGAACAAGGGTTCAATGGAGAATCTTAAATGATTATCAACAATTATTTATGATTTCATAGTAAACAACAATAAAAGATCATAATTCATCACAAATGAATAACAATTTCGTTTTTAAAAGAGAACCCATGTTTAGATTGAAACCCTAGTCTTAGGGAAGTTTGAAAACCATAGTTGAAGGAGCCTCATGGGGAAGGGATTCCAAGAGTGAAAGAAACCATACCTTAGGGATGATTTTGCAACGAATTTGAGATGGATTCCTTGGTGAATTCGTCCTTCTATTGGAGCTCTAGTGTTTCTTTACTGGTGGTTTTAGTTTGGGGAGAGAGAAACTAGAGAGAAGTTAGAGAGATTTGGTTAAAGAAAATAATGGGGTGTTTGGTTAGTTAATTAATTCAGGGTACTTATACAGTCCTTAATTAACTAATTATAACCAACCTAAGGCCCTAATTAATTAATTAATCAATTCACCAACCACCCCCACTTAACCGACTTTTGGACAGTGAAATGGGGTCTCAAACAACGAGACACCGTTGATGCCACATTGACCAAACAAGGGGACCGTACTGGTCATTCGTGGTTTTGGTCAGAGACTATATTTTGGAGCCTTTTGGGAAAGTGGATAAGTTTCATCCTACGAAACCAAACAACGAGCATCGTTCAAACGACGGCTCGCCGTTTGTGCTCGTGGTTGCACACTGTCAATTGGGTAATTTTAGGGCCAATGGATGGGTCCTCCTCAAGGACCCCTAGGGTGGTCCTTGAGGATTCATACCCGGACGTTTCGACCCTAAAATCACCCTAACATGTATTTCCAACCTTTTTTCCAAATTTGACTTAATTCTGACTCTTAAAACCCCTTAAAACATACCAAGGCACACTAGCTCAATTTACACAAATTTCCAGACGTGATTGTCGTTTCTTAACGTTTTTACTTTAACACTTCCTAATTGAGTTTATTACTTTTGTTTACGCTTAGAAACATCTTTTTAAGGCTTGGTTCATCTAGTGAGGCTCTAGACTAAGTCATGGACTTTTGGAGTGTTACATTATCTCCCCCCCCCCCTTAGGGAACATTTATCCCTGAATGACACCTAAACCTTTTTCTTGGGAGAGGAAAGACTCGATACTAGCAGACCAACCAACAACAACAACAATTCATAATGAGTCATAGTTCATAGGAGTAATTCAAAACTCGATTCAACACATAACATGGCATTACACATAGCAACTCAATCCATAAGTTACCATATATAAGAGCTCAATACTTCATATCACATAAAGAGGAACTACCTTCTCAATATCAACATGATCTCAACATGAACATCAAGAGTTACCATGCAATCAACATGCTCACTACAAATATCATAAAGACAATTATACACATACATATAAGTGCAAGTTAACAAGAGAGCATTTTTCATGGACCTTTACCAAGATATGCACATACTTAGAAAATAAGGAAATTTCACATTATTAAAGATTTTTATCTTAATAGGAACTACTAACCTCAACTTTTACTAGGAGTAAGAGGAAAGAGATGAGGGTAACGGGACTTCATGTCGGCCTCGCCTCCCATGTTGCTCCCTCAACTAGATGGTTTCTCCATAGAACTTTTACGGAGGCCACTTCTTGGTTCCTCAGCCTTTTGACTTGACGATCTAGGATCTCAACCGAAACCTCTTCATACGAAAGGTTCATTTACACCTAACCCTTCAATAGGGAGAATGGACAACGGGTCACCAATACATTTCTTAAGGATGGAGACATAAAATACGGGATGAACCGGTGCTAGTTCACTTGGTAGCTTCAACTCATAAGCCACCTTCCCGGCCCGTTTCAATATCTCATAAGGGTCCACATACCGGGGACTAAGCTTCCCCTTTTTGTCAAATCTCATCACCCTTTTCATGGGTGAGATCTTCAAGTAGACCCTATCACCTACTTCATATTCAAGGTCTCTCCTCCAATTGCCAGCACAAGATTTTTGCCGACTGTAGGCCGTTTTAAACCTATCCCTTATCATCCGAACCTTCTATAAGGCCGCATAGATTATCTCGGGACCAAGGAATGAAGACTCTCCTACCTCAAACCAACCAACCGAAGACCTGCATCTCTTACCATAGAGTTCTTCAAAAGGTGCCATGGAAATACTTGAATGGTAGATATTATTGTAGGAGAACTCTATCAATGGTAGGCAATCCTCCTAATTGTCCTTGAAGTCAATAACACATTCCCTTAACATATCTTCTAGTGTTTGGATGGTACGCTCCGCTTGACCATTCGTTTGAGGATGAAAAGCGGTGTTAAGTTTCACTTGAGTACCTAGCTCTTTTTGAAAAGACTTCTAAAATCGAGAAGTGAATTGGGTACCTCTATCTGAAATGATGGACAAAGGGATCCTATGAAAACTCACAATCTCATTAAGGTACAATCTAGCATATTCTTCTGCCGAATAAGTGGACTTGACGGGAATAAAGTGGGCAGATTTCATTAATCTATAAACAATCACCCATATTGAATCATTTTGCCTAAGTGTTCGAGGCAAACCCACTACGAGATCCATGGTGATATCTTCCCACTTCCAAGTAGGAATATTTATCATTTGAGTAAAACCTCCCGATCTTTGATGTTCGGCCTTAACTTGCTGACAATTAGGACATTTATCCAAAAACTCCACTGTCTTTTTTCAAACCTTCTCACCAATAAACCTCTTAAAGATCATGATACATTTTGGTAGCGTCCAGATGAATGGAATATCGGGAACCATGGGCCTTTTCAAAAATTTGTCCCCTTAGACCATCCACATCCAGTACACACAATCTACCTTGGTAGCTAAGTACCCCATCCCCCACTTGGGAGGATGACTCATGGACTTGATAAGAACCGATTCCTTCAATTTCATCAATAAAGGATCAAGATGTTGCTTAGACTTCACCTCAACCACTAAAGATGATTCAGAGAAATGATGAACCGTGGAACCTCCCTTTGGAGAATCTTCTAACCGAACACCAACCTGTCCAATCTATGCACCTCTTTCACAAAGTCTTTCTTATCCTCGGGAATATGGGCTACACTACCCATTGACATTCAACTTAGAGTGTCCTCAACTACATTGGTCTTGTCGGGGTGGTATATAACACTCTTGTCATAATCCTTCAAGAGTTCCAACTATCTTCTTTGTCGGAGATTCAAATATTTTGAGTGAACACATAATGAAGGCTTTTGTGGTCGGTAAATACATACACATGGACACCATATATGTAATACATCCGTATTTTCAAGGCAAACACTACGGCCTCTAATTTAAAGTCATAAGTTGGACAATTATTTTCATGCACCTTGAGTTGTCTAGAGGCATCAGCTATCACCTTACCATGTTGCATGAGGACACAACCCAAAACTACTCGAGAATCGTCATAATACACTACAAACCCTTGAGTACCCTCCGGTAAAGTCAACATCGTAGCAGAGGTAAGCTTATCTTTCAAACCTTGGAAACTTCTTTCACAAGCTTCCGACCACTCAAACTTAACTTTCTTTTGGGTCAAGGTTGTCAAAGGAGAAGCGATAGATGCAATCTCATCAACAAAAATTCACACTTATTATATTTAGCAAAGTGTTTATGTTCCTTGAGGACTTGCAATGCAAACCCCAAATGGTCCATATTCTCATCCTCACTCTTAGAATATACTAGTATATCATCAATGAAGACAATATAAAGGAATAGAGGTAATCTCGGAACACCATATTTATAAGGTCCATGAAAGTTGTCGGGGCATTAGTTAGAACAAAAAACATAACTAGGAACTCATAATGACCATACCTAGTTTGGAAAGCCGTTTTAGGTATGTCTTCACCTCTTACCCTAAGTTGGTGATACCCCGACCTCAAATCAATTTTTGAAAAGTAGCTTGTCCCTTGGAGTTGATAAAACAAATCATCGATCCTAGGGAGAGGATACTTGTTCTTTATGGTGACCTTATTTAGTTGACGGTAATCAATTCATATCCTAAGGGATCTGTCCTTTTTCTTCCTTAAAATCGGTCGGATCCATCCGATAAGGAGAGATTGAAATAGGTTTTGTATCCGGCAACAAGTCTATGCCAAAGTCTATTTCCCGTTCGGGAGGAATTTAGGGCAAGTCATTGGGGAAGACTTCCGAAAAATCCCTCACTATGAGTACCGATTTTAATGGATGAACCTCGGAATCAAGGTCCTTGACCCTCACAACATGGTAGAGACACTATTTAGAGATCATCTTACAAGATTTTAGACACGAAATGATTCGACCACTGGGGATTGAGTTAGCCCCCTTCCATTCTAAGACGGGTTCATTAGGAAATTTGAACTTCACTACCCTTGTCCTACAATCAACGAACGCAAAATAAGCATGTAATCAATCCATCCCCAATGTGACATAAAAGTCAAACATATCAATCTCTACCAAATGACCAATGTAACTCTATTGGGCAATATTATGGGACAACTCCTATAGACTCTTTTAGTAGCAACGGAGTCACCCACCGGGGTAATAACCGAAAAAGGTTCAATTGGGTAACACATTAAACTTTCTAGATACTAAAGGAGTTACAAATGATAGAGTAGCACCGGGATCTAGTAAAGCATAGACATTAAAGAGAACACTTGTAACATCCGGTGACAACATCGGGAGACTTATCTTGATCACTTCTAGAGCAGAGAGCATAAAAGAGGTTTTTATTAGGAGCATTGGGATTGGGAGCACTTTCTTGTGCTTGAGCATTTTCTCTTCTTTGAGCCTTCATCATAGGACAATCCCTCTTCATGTGGACACTCTTACCACAACTATAGCAATTTTCCGTGCCAACTAGACATTTGTCTTCATATTTTCTACCACACTTAACACAATTAGGCTTCTCAACGTAGGGACCACTACCTTTTCCCTCTTGAGTCTTGGGTGCAGGCCCTTTACCTTTGTTAATCCTTGGGGTGGTAGAAGGGCTTTGATTGGGGAACCTTGGTTTATCTTGCACCTCAAATATAGCCTTAGAATAATTTTCATCTTCGACCATTGTCCTCTTCAATTCCGTACCAACTTGCGTAAGTTTTTTCTCCTCAATTTGTTCGGCATGAAACATGCGATGAGAGATGTCCATGCTAGGAATTAACATAGTCGACCTACGTTTATTAACCACAAGATCGGATATTCCCATAACAAATGTGTTCATCTTAGCCCTAGAATACTCCACCATAGTAGGATCATACTTGGAAAGTTGAGTGAACTTGAGGCTATGCTCCTATACACTCATACCCCCTTGGCGTAGGTTGATGAATTCTTGCATTTTCCTCTCCCTTTGTTCCAAGGGAAAGAACCTATCAAGGAAGGTCGTCTTGAAAGCTCCCCAAGTACTCCGGCCTTCTCTAACCGGCCTCTCATCCTTCTATTGCTCATACCAAACTTGAGCCACATCCTTAAGTTGATAGGAATCTAGTTCCGCCTTTTCTTGAGAAGACACTCCCATAGCATCTAGTACCTTGACCACTTCATCAATGAACCCTTGTGGGTCTTCTTCCACCTTGTAGCCAAAGAAAGTAGGGGGATTCATCCTTGTGAAATCCTTATCCTTAATGCGATGGTTCTAGCATTGGGGTTCACTTGTACCCTAGAATCCCTATCAACTTCAGTAGCCAACACTTGAGTCAAGCTATGAATGGCCGCCCTTATCTCAACAGAAGACATAGCCCCTTTTTCAATAGGAACTTGAGGTTTTTGAGGAGCTAGAGGGGGAACCTCCTTATTCATATTCTCTTCTTTGGCCCTTCAAGTGTTGTTCCTTATTGTATTCATTGTCTATAAGCACAAGAAAGGAATTAGAAGATAATTACATGTATAGTTAATACTCTAGAGGCATGACTTCAAGAATACCAACAAGGTGAGAATTTCCTAAGCATTACATAGCCTCTCATTCATAAGTGTGGCGCGCTTCATAATTATGAACAAGACTCTACATAGACATGGTTTAATGAGACATCAATCCTAGGATTATTTTACCTCATGCTCTGATATCAAGTTTGTCACGATCGGGAGTACCCCCTAGAAGTAATCGGCGTCTTCGTACTCGAAAAAGACTTAGACTAGACCTTAGCATACATCATGGCATATCATAGGTAGAAAAATGCAGAAAAGTTAGAAATTTTATATAGTGAAGTATACTTAGAATTCTCGCTTATCGTATATGGAGTTTACACCGGTTCCTCATTTATGAAGTGTACATAGACTTCTCATTTAGCATATTTAATTCATTTAAGTAGTATAATATTGTCTCACATTTGACCATCTATCATAGAAGCATAAGAATTTGGGCATAGCCCTTACACTGGTACAATATGCCACATATAGGCTTACAACAAAGTCTCCAAAATATAGGGAAAGAAACAATTATCTTAGACATACCAATACTAATCAAGCTAGATAAGTGGCACAATCCTCGGACTTGAGGACTCACCAACAACTTTGGAAACGTCCAAGTCTTCCTTGCAATCGACCTAGAAGCTCTTCAATGTACGAAACCTACATTGTTTGGAAAAATGGAAGAAATATGGGTTAGTACAATCCACATGTACTAAGTATGACTCCTATGCATAAAATCATCAACGCATGACAAAAGGGACAATTTAGTCAAAACCATGCTTAGTATCAAATGGAAGTACAAGGAAACATCATAAGTCAACCTAACATGATATTAACCCAACATATACGCAACCCAAGCAATAATTGTGCAATGCTAAAGATAGAACCCCATAACCCTATCCACTACTAAGTATCACATTCAGTCACCTACTTCATGCATACAACATAACCTCATATTTCATCATAACATGCTTCATTCATAAGATCATGTATAACTTGACATACATCACATGTTATCAACTTAACCATAAAAGAACACCACTAGAACTATCCCTTAGGACCCCACATGTGCAATGAGTAAGAGAAGTCTCATACCCTCAATTACACTATATAGAAACCTTCAATAAAAGCCCTAATAAGAGTTCAAATACTTAACTTGTTCATTTAATTTTGCATTAGGAAAAGAAGTGCAATAACCGACATTAGACCATGTGAGCTACATGGAATCCGGTGTTCTACTCCCACATCGAAAAGAGAGGGCTAACACTTGCCTAAGGTGTTACCTTTCGTACATAGCTATCTAGGTGGATCCACGAAGCTAGAGTCCTATGTGGTCACATAGTTAAGGGTCAAGGAGATTGTTACTAGAAACCTTGACTTGCTAGACGTGTAGATTTCATCTAATCAGACAACACATATCTTGGAAAACCGGACTTTCTAAACGTGAGGAAACCCATGTGGGGAGCCAGACTTACTAAACATGAGACCCCCCATCTCATTTACATTCCCTTTCTGTTCTAAGCATTTATTCCCTTTAGTAATCATCTTTACTCATCATACAGGTTCACATTAGTCTCTTCTAGACTCCTAAGCATTTCATCATAATAGCTCATAGGAAAGCATAAGTGAGAACTACTTCTTTCACTTTAGAAACCTCATACAAGTGAGAAACCTTTCACTTAACACTTTATATAATCATGAGAACTACTTTCAATCATAATTTTATTTATCATAACATGCATATATATTTCATAAATAATTCAAGTGTATAGGGTTAAGGATGAGGATTACATATTATCAACATCACAACCACACATTAGACATAGGAGCATTACTAACTAAGTAAATCATCTATCACAGTTGAATTCAAGAAAAAACCAATCAACATACCTTTTTTCCCTCTCATGACGTTAATACTTCCATTACAAAAAAGTAAATGAACAACACATAAACAAGGTAAATTCAAGAAGTAATACATAGCAATTATCATTCTACATAATCATATACTCATCATCTTCTACAATTTCCATAGAATTTCAAGATATACTGAGTTTAGGGAAGAACAAGGGTTCAAGTGAGAATATTAAATGACTATAAACAATTATCCTTGATTTCATTGTTAAACAATAATAAAAGATCATAATTCATCACAATTGAATAATAATTTCATTTTAAAAAGAGAACCCATGTCTAGATTGAAACCCTAGTCTTGAAGAAGTTTGAAAACCATAGTTGAAGGAGCCTCTTGGGGAAAGGATCACAAGAGTGAAAGAAATCATACCTTAGGGATGATTTTGCCACGAATTTGAGATGAATTCCTTAGTGAATTCTTCCTTCTCTTGGAGATCTAGTGTTCCTTCAATGGAGGTTTGAGTTTGGGGAGAGAGAAAGTAGAGAGAAGTTAGAGAGATTTGGGTTTGGGGAAATAATGGGGTGTTAGATTAGTTAATTGACTTAAGGTACTTATATAGTCCTTAATTAACTAATTATAACCGACCTAAACCCCTAATTAATTAATTAAACAATTCCCTAACCACCCCCACTTAACCGACTTTTGGACAATAAAATGAGGTCTTAAACGATGACACCATATCGATGCCACGGTAACCAAACCACGGGGACTGCACTGATCATCCGTGGTTTTGGTCAGAGACTCCATTTTGGAGCCTTTTGGGAAAGTGTCTAAGTGTCAACCAAACGATGGAGCATCGTTCAAATGACGGCTCGTCGTTTGTGCTCGTGGTTGCAAACTGTCAATTAGGCAGTTTGGGGACACTGGATGGGTCCTCCTCAAGGACCCTTAGGGTGGTCCTTGAGGATTCTTACCCGGATATTTTGACCCTATAAACACCCTAACATTTATTTCCAACCATTTCACTAAATTTGACTTAATTCTGACTCTTAAAACCACTTGAAACACACCATGGCACACTATCTCAATTTTCACAAATCTCTCGACGTCATGGTCGTTTCTTGACGTTTTGACTCTAACACTTCCTTATTGAGTTTACTACTTTTATTTAGGCTTAGAAACATTGTTTTAAGTCTTGGTTGATCTAGTGAGGCTCTAGACTAAGCCATGGACTTTCGGAGTGTTACCGCCTACAATAATTTTTCAAATCAAACATTACTCTGAGTTTTGCCTCAATAACATTTATGCGAAGTTCTAGATCAACAATGCAAAACAATTGGATTTAATTAAAAACTCACCACACAATGCACGTGCAACAATGAATCTGGTTATGTTCTAATCTTGAATGTATGAAAATATTTACAAGTGTAACAAAAGTATGAATGACAGGTATCAAAAGAATCTATAGTTTAACAAGAAGTCAATCCTCTCCATTGTATAAATCATTTTTCACATGCACACTTAAATTTTGTTGGCACCAACCAAGTCGAAAAATGATTTTCAAAATATAAACATTAAAAGAATAAAAAGAAATCTTTTGAATAAAGAATACTGAACCTTAGAAAGGCTGCCTACATATCTCATTGATGAGAATGATGTTTGCATGGTTCTTTCATATATAACATAAAAAGTGTTTTTTAACAACAAATGATATTATTTTTTGGAAGAAAATAAACTTAACAAAGAACCAATGAGCCACTTTGAAAGGCGGGCAACCCAAATATAACAAAAACTATTTTTATTTAATAAAAGAAAAATTAACAAGAATGAAGAAATCAGTGAGTCATATTGAAGGGTGAACCACCCAAATTTAAGAAATATTTTTTGAATAACTAAAGAAAAAGTAACAAAAAACTAAAAAATAAATGAGTCATGATCTTGGGCATATTTATATGCCCAA
This sequence comes from Solanum sitiens, assembly GCA_016801875.1. Classification (NCBI taxonomy): domain Eukaryota; kingdom Viridiplantae; phylum Streptophyta; class Magnoliopsida; order Solanales; family Solanaceae; genus Solanum; species Solanum sitiens. The sequence continues at coordinate 1,058,320 of JABWTJ010000112.1, forward strand.
TCACTACAAATTACCCCTCTTTCACGTTAGTTTAGGACATTATCTAATCTAACTAGCACGTTTTGGTTCAAGATTGCGATGATTGCATACTAATATACATTATTAATGATTTTTCAGGTTACTGAGGAAAATGATCAAGAATTGGAAGGAAAACGAGTTGAAAGACACAAGATGCAGCCAGGCGCGTCATGCTATGCCCAACTGACTGAGACTGGATTCAGGCGCACTGGCAGCGCGGCGCGCCAGCCTTCTTGGCGCGATCTTGGCGCATCGCCCCAGCCCTATACGGAGTCTTTGGGGAAATTTGAAGTTAAAAGGACTCCTACTTGAAGTAGAATTCGACTTTATTTTCCTAATTACTATAAATAGACCCTTAGGGCTTCATTGTAGGAGTCGACCTTTTTAATTGGTGTGCAAGAGCAAGAATTGAAGTTTGTAAGAGGTTTTGATCTTCTAACTCTTTTATTTTTCATAAATCACATGAACAATCGTCTTTTGTGGTTTTTGAATAGTATGAGTGGCTAATCGCCTTAGTTCTGGTGCTGCAACTACGAATTGAATGTTGAAGATTATTTGCTTTTGAATTAATTCTTGGTTGTCAACACAAGTTACATCTATATTGTTGTTTTACTATTATATGCTTCATCACCATAAGATAAACTTAGTGTTTACTCTTAAAATCTAGAGAGTAGGAATTAGATAGACCAGAGAATATAGAAATCTCGATCGACCCATTAGATTGAGGTGATTTGTGTTCAGGAGTGACGCCCAGAAGAACAACTTGCTTGGTTACTAAATAGGATGAAATATAAATGATCGTCAATTATCTTACTTATACCCACTCAACGATGTAGTGAAGTATCAAATTGGGCTAGGCGACGAGACGTGTGTAACCCAACTCATATAATTAACCCTATAAACCAGTAACTTAATAACCAGAAATAGATTGCAGTCAATATTATGATACATGAGATTCGACATATGTTGTAGCCCTAGAATTTTCTTTTTCTTGCTTGAAACACCATCTTTAAGTCGTTCACTCTTAGTTATTTTAATCACTATTAAAGTAGTCGTAGTTAATAATAAATCAACAACTCTTGACACATTTACTGTTACTTTCAGTTGTAGAATTAAGTTTTGAATACAAATTGATCATAAGTCCCTTGGGAACGATAATTCATTTCTAAAACAATCTATATTAATTGCGCGACCACGTCCACATGTGTATATTGGGGAGTAACAAGTTTTTAGTGTCGCGGCCGGGGACTTAGAAATTGATTTATATTCATTTTTCTTAAGTCTACAATTATAACATTCATGTATTAATTACTTGATTTTAGCTTATTTGTTGCAGGCATTTGGCTTTCAGGTTTGGATCGGAAAGGAGATCTTGTTGATCCTTACAACGAACCTAAAGAGTTCTACATCATTGTAGAAAAATGAATTAAGGGCGAGGAGAATTAGGGATAGGACTTCCGAAAAATCGTTGTAATGATCATCAAGACAATCCGATGTGAATAACCTAAGGTTTCTGAACAATCCTGGAAATGTTGATGACCAAGAAATACCCCCTCATGTCCCTATCAATCCAGCACGACCATTGCGAGATGTGGTAGTCCCACTCACCGCCAATTTGGCATCTAGTATTAGGAAACCTCCATCTGGGGGAAGATTTGAATTAAACCAGAATATGGTACAAATTCTCAATAATAATGGGCAATTTACTGGTCTCCCCCATGAAGATCCTCAACTCCATCTTCGGACCTTCATAGAGATCACTGAAACCTATATTCCACTTGGAGTCTCACCGGACTATGTGAGATTAACTGTTCCCATATTCATTGTTGGGAGCAGCAAGGCGATGGTTAAACTCTGAACCACCAAACTCCCTTACTACTTGAGATTGTCTAACAAACATTGAGTTGATTCTACCCATACAAGAAAACTGCCAATCTGAGAGGCGAAATAACAAACTTTGCTTAAAAGCACGGGGAAGATATGTACCAAGCGTGGGCACGTTTCAAACAAATGTTGAATGCTTGCCCGCACCACATGAAGACTAATGAGGTACTAGCTCAAGATTTCTTTGAGGATTTGGAATATAATGTGCGTGCTCTTCTTAATAGTACAGCATGTGGATAAGCCCTATCCAGAACAAGTAAAGCATTCTTTGATCTACTTGATAAACTGTCAGAAGGGAACCAAGGGTATTAAGGGGACAATTCTAGAACCACAACCCAAAAGGCCGCATGTGTTTTTGATGTAGACCAAGCTACTGCTTTGAATGCCAAAATAGATGCAATGCAGCATAGCATGACTTTACAGTTTAAGTAGTTGGCTCTAAATCAAGCACCGGTAAATGTGGTAGTGGAACCCATGACATCGAGAAGTGTGAAGCAAAACTGGATTTCGTGAATTATATGGGTAATGTACAAAGGGGCTGTCACATCCAGGGAGAACCCCCTAGAAGTAACATGGCGTACTTGACCTCTCGGAGGTTTTATACAAGCCCATAGTCATCATTCGTCGCATTGTCATAGGTAAATATAGCGGAAAATTTAAAACTTTCATAGCACATCATATGCTAGAACATTACTTCCAATATATATAAATAAAATATCATAATACATAGTTTAAGACTCTAGTCTATTTTACCATCATAGACTCAACATCATTACATTAGGGACACGGCCCTTACAACATAAATCATAAGCACAATATTAAGAGACTTTACAGTGAAGATAAAACTTAGGAAATCCTTGAACTTAAGGATTTCTTTCCTTGATCTTGGGAAGCACATATCAAGCTCTTCATCATTTATAGACATCCTTTAAGCATCCATAACCTAAACTTTGTGTAAAAAGATAGAAAGAATGGAGTTAGTACAAGAATGCACTAAGTATGACAACCATACAAAAACATGCATTTAAAGGGGACATTTTACTTGAAAACCATGTATCATGCCTTTTTGTGAAATATTCATAAAACTTTGATACAATAGCATTTATACAATGCACATACATCATATAGGCATATTCAATGGTCATATATCATATAAAATCATACAACGCATTTAATACATTTTAAGGATCACTTTACAGTAAGCTCCTCACACTTTACAGTAAACATTTTTCTCTTTACAGTGAACTTCTTTCCATTAACCCATTAGCCTCTTAAGTAACCCTCTAATGATATTTGGTACAATGCATCACCTTAAGGCTACAAGTAAACCATACATACAAACTTCATGAGCCAACACATTCCATCATAGACGTATAGCACACCACAAGACACATTCAAGTCAAGACCATGAGGACTTTACAGTGAACTCTATTCACTTTGCACCTATGTTAATCTAACTTCACATAGAACATTATAAGACCTTACTCACAATCACAATCTAAGCCTACTAGTGCAATGTACATGTGAAGACCCATAACCTCACACATACTTAGTAAACCTATCATGAGACCACAAGCCTTAACATATACTTCATATACCAAACGTAATACTATAGTCAACTACATACACATCAAGTAGGACCTTAGTCACATAGTCATATTAGAACTTCATATCATGCATATCATCACATCATGTAGACACTAACACAATATCATGAAAGAGAACCATGGACATATGCACATACATTATACCACCTTCCTAGGACTCCCTTAGCGAGCTACTTGTGCAATGCATAGGTGGGTTCATTACTTCCACCTACCCTAAGTACCTTCCCTTAGCTTATCCTAGTTAGGGTCCCTTTACTTTACTTTAATTCCATTGTCCATTTTATATTATGGAAACTATAGCCTTAACCGACACTAAGACCATGGGTGCGAAACATGGAATTTGGTGTTGTAGATCCTTACACCAAAGAAAGGTGTTCTTACCTAGACAAGGTAGAACATTAACACATGCTAGCATACTAAGTGAATTCACTTGATAGATCCTATGTGGCAAGCATAGTTTATGGAACTTGGAGGTATATTTGGAAACCCTCTTTATGTCTAATGAGACAATGTAGTTAATCACTTATGGAAATATCACTCTATGACATTTGGCTAAGAGGCTAACCACCTCGTGAGGTCTATGGTGACCTACCTTCCTACAATGGGAAGGGACACCCCTCATCTTCAAGTTCATTCGATGCTAAGCTAAGTTCCCTTTATTGAAAAGCCTTTATTACATTACTTTTATAAAACATAGGCCTTAGGAGATTGACTCCTCATATGCTTAGCTCATAGGTTATAGATGAGAGTTCATCAACCTAAGTCATGTGAGAAACCCTTTCACATGGACATAGCATATGTAAGCACCATCTAGTCAAGTGCCCCTCTATTGACTAGATCATCATTCATGTGTGTGTGTATACATATATGTGAGCAATCCTTTCACATAACACATTATAGCCACACATATTCATACTTCATTTCATTCATGCATAAGTATACAAGTGTAACTATATGAGCAATCCCTTCATATAAACACATTGAAACACTAGGTATAATCATACTTCATCATACCATATACTTCACATTATAGCATATAAGACATGTTCATAACATACTCATGCATTCATATTCGTGTACTTAGAAAACCAAACCTAGAAATTATCTTATCAAGGCACACATGTGCAATGTCCCATACCCTTGCCCATACTAGTACACCTATCAAGTCATCCTAGTTAAGGGATATATAACAGACTTCATATGCATATACTTTACATGCACAGTAGTAGACATTAGTGCATATGGGAATTACCCTTTCATTTAGACACCATAAACCTTTACTACTTTTAAGCATGCATGAAGTGTGAGTGAGTGTTGACATTGGTCAACATGATCACATAATGACTACCAATAACACATTGAGCCAGCCACCCTCTTAGGAACACAATGCACCTTAAAGCATAGACCACACATCACAATATAGCATAGGATACAAGCTAACTTCAGATTACACTCAAGACTCCTAACCTTAGCTATTCACACATTCACATAGGGGTACATAGTCAAGGGATTATTAACCATTATGACCTATCAATGGCAGCACCTAAACTTCACCCTAGCAAGTTCATTCAATCATAGAAGACATAATCAAAACCTAGGGCATGCTACTAGATTAAGAACTAGGCCTAAACTTCACATAGAGTAACCATCATGATCAAACCCTCATATATCATCAAGTTGACTTCAAGTCCATAATCAACACATATATATTGGAAATAAAGTAAACAACGCCACCATAAGTGGACCATACCACACAATGACATACAAGGCCAATTCTACTATCAGTACTATAAGAAAGTAGAGAGGAAGAGTCATGCTTACCAATTCATCAATCTTCGATCATCATTGATAAATACACCTTTTCATCAATAATCAATGTACAGGGAAGTATCTAAATGTACTTTAATAATAAAAGAAACCATGCATAAGCCACTACAAGATCATGCTACTAACAAGTACAGTACATCAACAATACACTAGAGAGTAGAGAGACATAGAGCACTTACTAGTATTCCTTGCTTTGATCATCATGATCAACATTCATAATATACTAATAATACCAATATAGGTTAGTAGCTAAATACATAATAATCAAGTCTAAATCATGCTTCATCTACCCTAGAACTTAGATCACATCATGTACCTATAGCATTGTAAATCTATAGGCTAAGAGAATATAAATCAATCCTTGGCAACACTCCTTTGTTTTGATCATTAAGGATTCATACCCACAATTCATCAATAACATACAAGTAAGGCAGTAGATACAATTATCCCTACACAAACGAATCCCACATTCATACATTATAGAGTCAATGTTACGGTGAATGCCATATATTAACAAAATATAGGAAGTAGAGATAAACCCTTCAAGCATCAATCCACATTGATCCAATATCACATAATTCATAATCACATTACAATGTAGGAAGTAGGTATAAGCAATTCAACATGCTAGAATCATAATTCAATCAACATCAATTCAAGATCACAAAGCCCATACTTAGGCTAAAATGATAGTTTGAAGGTAGCACGGGTTCATCATGCAATTAAATTGAAATCCACGTTAAAATCAATACATTATCATCAATTCATCATGAGAAAGCCTTTGAAAACGTTTTGAGAAAGAACCCATGGCTAGATTGAAGAAGAAGAGATTTGATCATGAACTTGCATTGAAAACATTGAAGGAACTCTCTAGATGAAAGATTAACTAGAGATGAAGGATCACCATACCTTAATGTAGAATAAAACCTCTAAAACATGGTGAATAACCCATGGAAATCCAAGCTCCAAGCTTTTATTTAGCTTCACCTTCAATGGAGGTTCTAGAGAGTTTGGTTTGGGAGTGAAGTCTAATTTTTGTGAATTGAATTGGGAATGGGGTTGTCACGTTTTTTATCACTTAAATACACCTAAAAATAACCAAATAAACCAAATAGGGTCAGGTTAGCACGTGGGGTGAATTTTCGATTCACCCCATAATAAAACAGTGTGAATGGCAGTGATGTTGCAGCCTGCATCGACGGACGCATCGACGCCCAGTAGGTCCATCGACGGACCGTACTGCAGGCCGTCGTTTGGTTTTGAGGCTTGACAACAGCCTTAACCCTTCACCAGGCTAATTTTCATCGACACCTCACCATCTACTAGTCATTGCTGGATTGACGAGTCGTCCTTTGGCTTCGTCGATTGACATTGCCAAGGAAGTGTCTCGACAGCCTTTGGGTCCTCCTTGAGGGCCTTTTGTGGGACCCTTGGGGAGTCGTACCTGGACGTTTCAAACTTAAATATATACATTAACATGTCAAGTACCTTCCACATCAGTTTCACCTAAAACAAACACGTAAAATACATCCAAACATGCACGTCTCAAGAGCTAACTTTCGAACGTCTTGGATGTTCTTGAACGTTTGACCTCCAAACTTCATGAAACTTAACATACTAACTATAGACATAATTATTACTCATATAAGAACCTCATAAGCTCATGACATACAAATATAAGCACGTATAGACACATGAGGCACATAGGTGACTATTCGTCGAACGTCTTAGTCGTCCCTTGACGTTTGACTTCCAATTCACCTAAATTTTTAGTCACTGACTCAATACCACATTATAAACCATTTTAGGACCTTAGACCCTTATTAAAAACATGTTAGGTTCTAGACACCCTAACTCATTTTTGGGTCATACAGGGCCAAGTCCAACAAAATTATGGTAATAGTTACAAACCTAGTTGGAGAAACCATCCTAACTTCTCTTGGGGTGGAACCAAAACTAAAATCAGGCACAAGGTGCAAATCAATACCGTACCCAAGTAGTTGGGCAACAATACCAACAGTCCAATCAAAGTGTAAACCCAAGTGTAGCCAAAGTTGGGATGCCCAATGAAGAGCTATTCCAAAAGCTCATGTCTGAAATGGGGAACAAGTTAACTGCCAGAATAGATAAGCAGGATGAGAACATAAGAAACATCCAAATGTCCCAAATGAGTTTAGAGAAACAAGTTGCGCAAGTAGCCAATTCTTTGAACTTGGATCCCCAAGGTGGGCTGCCTGGTGATACTGAGCCCAACCCAAAGAAATTGCATGAAATGAGCACTAGAAGTGGGATGCAGTCAGAGGAACTAGATCCAAAGAAGAGAGACAATGAGGTAATTACCAAAGATAATAAAGTGGAAGAGGTAGTAAAAAGCTCCAATGTTGAGGCATTTGTTTCTCAAAAGAAGTTACCACCTTCGTTTTCACAAAGGCTAAGAAAGCAGAATGAAGATGAATGATTTGGTAAGTTTCTCTCTCTCCTAAAACAGGTTCACATTAATCTGCCTTTGGTTGACATTTTGCAGGGTATCCCGAAATATTCTAAGTATGTGAAGGATAATATGGCAAACAAGAGAAGTCTCACGGAGTATGAAATTGTAGAAGTTACTAAATAGTGTAACTCTAGAATCCAAACAGACTACCCTAAGAGTTAAAAGATTTGGGTAGTTTTACAGTGCATATTACTATTGGGCAAAGTGTTCATGTCCGAGGATTGTGTGAGTTGGGGGCAAGTATAAATTTGATGCCCTCATCTTTTATCTAAAGCTTGGGTTGGGTAGTCCAAAACAAACCATTCTTATCCTCCAACTTGCTGATATATCCACTGCTAGGCCTAAGGGGTGGTGGAGGATATGTTAGTACAAGTGGGGTCATTGATTTTTCCTATAGATTTTATGGTATTAGACTTTGAACCCGATCCGAAAGTTCCATTCAATTTGGGAAGTCCCTTCTTTGACATGGGTAGGGCACTAATTGATGTAGCAGCTGACCAATTGACCATGAGGGCACATGATAAGGTGGAGGTATTTGATGTGTACCGCGCTCTTAAATTACCCTCCATTTATGAAGATTTGTCTGCTATTACAGTGGTTGATCGGATAGTAGAGTCATTGTGAGTTGTACCTGATGACCCTTTATAAAGAGTGTTAGTAGGTAACAAGAGATATGAAAACACCGAGGCTAAAGAAATAGAAACATGTCTAAATCTGGCAAGTGGGGAGCCTTACAAGCGAAGAGTGGAACCATTAAAGCGTGAGTTAGTCCACCACCCAAACCATCCCTTGAGGAGGCACCAAATCTGGAATTGAAAACACTACCGGGTCATATCAGGTACGCATTTTTGGGTACTAATGAAACTTTGCCTATTATACTTTATGCATAGCTATCTGAAATACAGGATGATGTGGCATCAAGGATTTTAAAGAGAAGAAAGAAGGCAATTGGATGGCAAATAGATGATATTCATGGGATTAGTCCGGCGTTGTGTATGCACAGAATCTACATGGAAGAAGATCATAAACCTAGTGCACAACATCAACGCCGACTGAATTCTTTGATGAAAGAAGTGGTGAGAAAATAGGTAATAAATTGGTTAGATGCTGAAATTGTGTACCTAATCTCTGATAGTAAATGGGTAAGTCCGGTGCCATGTGATCCCAAGAAGGGGGTATGGCTATGATAAGGAACAAAAAGAATGAGTTGATTCCTACTAGAACAGGGACCGGGTGGAGAATTTGTATGGATTACCGAAAATTAAATGATGCCACCAGGAAATATCACTACCCCGTCCCCTTCATTGATTAGATGCTTGATCGACTAGGAGGAAAAGAGTACTATTGTTTCTTATATGGATATTCTGGTTACAATCAGATCTTGATTGCACCTGTGGATCAATAAAAGACCACGTTCATTTGTCCTTACATCACCTATGCTTTCAAATGCATGTCATTCAGACTTTGCAAAGCACCGGTGACTTTTCAAAGGTGTATGATGGCCATTTTTCATGACATGGTGGAGGACTTTGTAGATGTATTGATGGATGATTTCTCAGTCTTGGGAATTCTTTTGAGGTATGTCTTCGGAATTTGGATAAGGTACTTGCTAGATGTGAAGACATAAATTTAGTTCTCAATTGGGAGAAGTGTCATTTTTTGGTTAGAGAGGGGATAGTGTTGGGACACACGGTGTCTAAATCTCGGTTAGAGGTTGATAAGGCCAAGGTAAAAGTCATTGAGAAATTGCCCCCTCCCCCATTTCCATAAAAGGGGTGCGTAGTTTTCTTGGTCATGCATCAACCCAAAATTATTTGAACTGAGTCATGCACCGAGGTTGTGAATTATTTGATTGGTAGACTATAAAGTAGAGTTGAAATTATTGCATAAAGTGCGTCACAAGTTCTTGATTAGATATGTTTGGTCGATTGTGAAGCAAGGCGAAGAGTCTAAATAGTTAAGAGTCTAATTTGATAAAATAGAGTTTGTTCGAGGACTAACAAATGTTTAAGTGTGGGGTGGTGATCTTGGGCATATTTATATGCTCGATTACTACAAATTACTTATCTTTAACATTAGTTTAGTACATTATCTAATCTAACTAGCATGTTTTGGTTCAAGATTGCGATGATAGCATACTAATATACATGATTAGTGATTTTTTAGGTTGCTGAGGAAAATGATCAAGAATTGGAAGGAAAAGGAGTTGAAAGCAACAAGATGCAGCCAGGCGCGACACTGGCGGCGCACCCCAACAACCTTGGCTCATCAAGGGCGCGTCGCGCTAGGACCAACTGACTGAGACTGGATTCATGGATTCAGGCGCACTGGCAGCGCGGCGCACAAGCCTTCCAGGCGCGATCTTGGCGCATCGCCCCAGCTCTAACGAATTTTTTGGAGAAAATTGAAGTTAAAAGGACTACTACTTGAAGTAGAATTCGACTTTATTTTCCTTACTATAAATAGACCCTTAGGGGCTCATTGTAGGAGTCGACCTTTTTAATTGGTGTGCAAGAGCAAGAATTGAAGTTTGTAAGAGGTTTTGATCTTCTAACTCTTTTATTTTTCATAAATCACATGAACAATCGTCTTTTGTGGTTTTTGAATAGTATGAGTGTCTAATCGCCCTAGTTCTGAGACTGCAGCTACGAATTGAATGTTGAATATTATTTGCTTTTGAATTAATTCTTGGTTGTCAACACAAGTTACCTCTATATTGTTGTTTTACTATTATATGCTTCATCACCATAAGATAAACTTAGTGTTTACTCTTAAAATCTAGAGAGTAGGAATTAGATAGACCAGAGAATATAGAAATCTCGATCGACCCATTAGATTGAGGTGATTTGTGTTCAGGAGTGACGCCCAGAAGAACAACTTGCTTGGTTACTAAATAGGATGAAATATAAATGATCGTCAATTATCTTACTTATACCCGCTCAACGATGTAGTTAAGTATCAAATTTGGCTAGGCGACGAGAGGTGTGTAATCCAACTCATATAATTAACCCTATAAACCAGTAACTCAATAACCAGAAATAGATTGAAGTCAATATTATGATACATGAGATTTGACATAAGTTGTAGCCCTAGAATTTTCTTTTTCTTGCTTGAAACACCATCTTTAAGTCGTTCACTCTTAGTTATTTTATTCACTATTAAAGTAGTCGTAGTTAATAATAAATCATCAACTCTTGACACACTTACTGTTACTTTCAGTTGTAGAAATACGTTTTGAATACAAATTGATCATAAGTCCCTTGGGAACGATAACTCATTTCTAAAAAGAATCTATATTACTTGTGCGACCACGTACACTTGCGTGTATAGTGGCAAGAAACAGGTCACATTGGAGGGCGGGCAACCCAAACTTAAAATCAAAGATACAGAATGAATATAACATCATGTACAAAAAGTTAATACAAAAGGTACAAATAAACTTGGAGTGATGTCTCCCAAATCTAGAGTCTCAGTACAATCTTGGTGAAATTTTTGATGGTATTCCTTAAAAATTTGCCCATGTTTCAGCTTTAACAACCTGTGGTATTCAATCTTTTAGCAACTATCTCCTTTATAAATTTTTTGGAGACCTTCTCAAAAACCTTTGCCCCAGTGTTTGTTTTAAAATTTTGGAAAACTTACCGGGAACATGACCGAGCCCTTATGGCGCCTACATATCCCGTGAAATAGAAATCAGGTCAAATGTAGTTCCAACAGATTTTGACTTGAATAAAAATTGTAGTTGGATTATAAATATTCTAAACTAGATTAGAAAGAATGCTTTGAAATAATGGACTATCATACAACATATTCACGTATAACATGCATATCATATAACATATCAACAATGAATGCACGTCTTATACAAATGTGTCTTGAGTGTTGTGTCATGCTTAATACGAGGTTTTGGCTTTGCTCTACACTAGCTGACTACGAGTGGGCTTTGAAAAGAGACATGGTTACCCGAGTTGGACAAACTACGGGGTGAAGTATAATAAATGACGTTGGATGACCACAAGCCAATTATTCGTTTATCACATAAAAAAAATTCAAAGGTGTTTTTCTGAAGGACAGTCATGGAAAGCCACGTAACCGCCTTTGTCCTAATGCATTCTATTTTCCATTTGGTGGAAACTATGCAATGAAATGCAATGACAATATACAACAAATGATGAATAAATAATGAGTACAATATGTGAATAATCAACAAAATATATAAGATACAATGAATAAAACAATAAAAGAATAGTCTCCTCAATTTGAAAAAATGAACCCATAATGGTTAGAACCTTTATATCCCCAGCAGAGTTGTCATTCTATTGACATCCTGAATTTGATCAACGTCGCGGTGACTCAATTAAAAAATAGTTATCAATTTTTAAAGAATTAAAAGAATTTTTAAAAAAGGAGTCGCAACCTAATTTTTAGGAAAACTAGGAAAACCAATTAACAAATTAACTTAAAAGAGAAATCTACGCAACCAATTTGATAGTAGGTAAGAGGTTCAAGCTATTTCGTTAGGCATCCTTCAAAATCCACAATTGTGGTTCTCGACTGATTAATTTTTTCAAATTGAGGAGGAGATAACAATAATATACAAGGATAATAAACATGTAATATACACAAGTAATAAGATAAAATAAAATAAGAAATGGCCTAAAGTTTGCCTAACGTCGTTATATACAAGATAATCAATAAGAAATATAATTCGATTTTAATTCGAATAACTTCAATGGAAATCAACTCTGTGTACCTATAAAGATACTCAATAAAAGTGTTAGTAGTAAATAAATATGAATAAAAATGAATAAACCAAATAATAACAAAAAAATAAAAAGTCTTATGAACATGGAAGGCCTTGTAAATCGACGGTAATTTCTTCATCGGCCAATTTAACAAAACAATATAAACACCAAGTCATATAAAATTATATGGAGTCATTAGCAAGCAGTGTTTAATAACAAAAAAAATAGAGACAAATAGAACAATATTATGAGAATGAGAAAGGAACAAAAACAATTCTTCATCAAAACTCACAAATATATAAATAATAACAAAACTAGATAAAACCATTTGCCATAATAAACTAATAATAAATGGAACAATATAAAATAATAATAGTACTAAACAACAACAATAGCAGTATACCATCAAATTTGTTTAACAACCATAAAAAATCATAAACTTACCACTAAAAAAAATAATATCACCGAATAATCAAAGCAAAAGGTCACAAAATATTTGGATAAAGAATAATTTAACATAAGAAAAATTGGGAAGAATAAAAAAATCATAGAAACTGACAGTAAGGAACAAAAAGCTAAAAATATACAGAGATAGGTGTAACATCTTGTCATTCGAAATAGCTAGGATTAAACCAAGAAACCAAGAATAGTTATTTTTGGAAAGAATAAGGAAAATCTGGAAAAATTTCTAAGTCTAAAAAGTGAGTTTTGGTCATTTTCAAACGGCCATAACTTCTAGCTCAGGAGGAGTTAGGGGCATTTCTTTATATTGATAGAAAGCCCTTGTAAAGATCTTTTCAACAGCGCCAAGTTTACTCATTTTAGATATCATATGAGGGATATATGCCTTTCGATAATTGGGTTGTTGGACTGAGGAAAATCCAATCCGGATTTTAGTAAGGGTAAAGTTGTTTTTTCACCCTACTATTTCCTAATTGTTTTAAGGATTTAATTGGGGTAAAACCATGTTTTAGTTCAGATTAGAAAAATACTTTGTACGCTTAGGGTTTGGGAGAAAAGAGAAGAGAAGAAGGAGATGGGAAAAAAACAAGTTTTCACCTAGAACGCCAAGATATTCTAATGGAATTCATCGAGGGTGATCCCTATTCAGATATGGGGGATCTTTCGTGTTGAGCTAATTCACCCACCCACCCACAAATTTGTTACAATTCAGCGAATATATGAATTGATTTCATGTTAGAAGTTAAGTTCTTGCAGGAAAGTTTTGATTTCTTGTTGATTGGATTGTTCGCTGCCATTGTTGGTTAGATTCTTGTTTCTCTGAGTTATTTTTAGTTGAATTCATTAGTTATTGATAGTACCAATAGTCCCAATCGTTTGGTTAAAGAACTAGGAAGGTTTGGAGAGTTTGGAAATGAAAAACGTGTTAAAAAATTCATCAGACGTACCTGGGTAGGGGCAGGCACGGCGCGCCTATAGTGCGCCAGAAATTGGCCTCAATCAACCAAGGCTTGACGTGGCACAACACTTGTGCGCCAGGACTAGGCCTCAGTCAACTCAGGCTAGCATGGCGCGCCACCAGTACGCCCAACCCAGCGTTTTTTGTTCAATTTTCGTAGTTTAGTCCCTTTAAGTCCTTCCAAGGTACATTAACATCTTCCAATTATTTTAATTACTTCAAATAATTTCTAAGTACCTAAAAATCATCAAAGAACCCAAATTGAAGCCTTGAATCCATAATTCATTCAACGAAAGTTAAGATCAAGGTCAAGGGAGTTAAGAATTTTAGTCTAAAGTTATGAAGTAAGTTAAAGTAAAGTTCTTAAAACTTCAGAGAGTCTTATTTAAACGTTTTAACTTTGTTTAAGGCTCAAGTTTCGAGTTAAAGAAAGAATAAGAGTTGAAGATTTTTTTCCTTCGAATAAGTATAAAGGAACTACGTACTCCCTAAAGAGTTGATTAAGATCAAAAGTTTTCAAGTTAAGCAAAGAAGTAAAGGCTTGAGTTCATTTAAATATTCCCAAGAAAGTTTATAATGTTTTTACATTTAAGTTAATGGGAAACTAAGATTTTCCCAAAAGAGATCTGAATAAGAAAAGGGAAATTGTTCCAAGAGGGCTTTTTAAAGCTAAAAAAAGGGTTGAGCAAATTATTTCAACCGAAAGGAAAGAGGTTATTTTAAAAGCATGAGTTAAAGTATATTTTAGAAGTAGTATTGAGCACCGATGTGGTGATGATAGTTCATATTAACTCAAGTCTCCATGTAAACCATCTAGCCATCATGGGTATTAACAGATCATACTTTTAGATGATCACGTAATTAAGCCAGTGGATCCACTAGACTGAGGATGTCCTATGCGACGGCAAAGTATAGGACAGTTTTGGAAGCGTGGACGAGACACCGTATCACCACTTAGGCTCATAGTGGTGGTTGTCGGTTAGAGAAACTCCCAAAGAACTACATTACTTTCATATATATATGAGTAAAGTAGGGTTTTCTATAGCATTTTCTTGATGAACTAAGTTTCTTTACTTTTGGGTGGTTTCCACGTTGTGTTGTTGTCAGAGCTGGCGTGGTTTTGTTCCTTGAAGCTGGCTGGATCTGGCATTCACCGGAGATTGGAGTTCATTCGAATGGTAATAGGTTACATGCAAAAAGAAGAGGAAAATAGCGAAAGGGGAGAGGGGAATGGGTCTGGTGTTGTTTAGCTCTTGTTCATCGGATGTTATTTAACTCTGGTTCATCAGAGCTTTGAGCTCCTCGCCGGAGCTACTGGTTGCATCGAACGGGAAAACAAGGTTTTTTTAGAGGTGATTGTTTTTCTGATTTGGAGTTGGTTGTTCTCCGGAGAAGACGAGAGGATCGGGGTAGATGTCGGTTCTCTGTTCGAGTTCGTGGGTGATTTAGGGGGTCTATTAGTTTTGATTTCCAGTGGTTTTCCACCGAAAGTGGTGGGAAATGGAGGCAGCTTTGGGGTCTGAAAAAAATGGAGAAAACGGAGCTGGTCAGAACTAAGTTTGAGTCGGTATTGAACTTGAAACTTGACGGGGATGGCGGTTTGGTGCTCGTTCCTGGTGGTGAACTGGTGAAGGAGAAGAGTGAGCTTTAGGTGGTTGTTATGGTTGTTGTCGGCTGTCTTGTTTTTGGCAGAAAATGTGATGAACAGAGGTAGTGAGCTGCTGGTGTTTTTTAATATGATGAATAATGGGACGGAAATAAATAGGGGTTTTGGTGGTGGACTTGCCGGATTCCGGTGAAACTCCGGTGATCTTGTCACCGGAAATTTATGAACCCTAAAAAATTTCTTTAAGACTTAAAAAATCTGAAAATACCTCAAAATTTATCCACCACCTTCTAACCTAAATGACTCAACTATTTTATATATAGAGAATTGTTAAAAATGGACCCAAGTTATGAGCTTGAAATCGTGGCCCAAAAATTGTTGGTTGATAAAATATCTGTGTATGCAAATTTTTTCAAATTTGAATGAATTTTTAGACTGCGCAAAATATCAAAATGAATATTAACAATTAACAAATATAATGAATATTATTTATAAAAACGTAATAAACGTAACAATGACAGGTAAACGTAATTTAACAGAAATAATGATTTTATAAAATATGAACAAATATTTTAACTCTAGATGTGACAGAATAATATAAACAGAACAACAGATAAAAATTCTAATACTTAGAGAAAAAGGATGATTATCAACAGATTGCATTAAAATGACAAAACATGTATTTTGAACTATTTAAAATAAAATACTAAAAAAATATTAATTTTAAAATTATCAGACTAAAATTTGGTGTCTAACAGTGCTAATTATATTTCACTATACAAATCTCTCCAAGCCCATGTTACCCCTTCTGTTTTTTATATATTCTTTCAAACATTCCACGATCATTGTGTAACTTCAAAACGTCCATAATCCACAGTTTAACATGTCACGGAGAAAATAAGAGAAATGAGAAATCTTAAAAACAAAAGGTGAAAAATACTTAGTAATGTCATATTGTTACACAAAAATATTATGTGTGTGACGGTTTATCACTATTCATCAGCGATGATCAATGAGACTTTCATGTTACTCTCCCCGCAAGGTAGATTTTTGCCTGCATTCTCAAAGGATTGAAAAGCAAGAAAAATGTATAAGATTGTTTAGTACCTTTTGGATTCTACAATTACTGATGTGTCTTTTGATCGTGTATGATACCTTTATTCAAAAAAGAGCATTTTGATCCATGTAGCAACTACAGGGGTATTTTTCGACCATAGTATTGATTGTAAGAATATTTTTGAACCAAAATAATGATAACGAGGGTATTTTTTAGCCAAATTATAAATAAATGACATTTTTGTTCATTTAACACAGTTTAAGAGCATGTTTTACCCTTTCCCCCTTTTTCCATTTGTTTTTAATTTTTTTGTAAAGTTTGTAAAAAAACAAAAAAAATGTAAAAATAAATGATACTCCTGATTTGTTGTGGCACCAAGTCATCGGGCCAATTTTTTTTCTTAAAATATATATAAGATATGTTAAATTACATCTTGAGCCCTAACTCACACCCCAAAAGCTAGCTCAAAGGAGGAGATTGTCCAAGCCTTATAATGAGTCCATCCATAATTAACCACCAATGTGAGACTTTTTTCATTCTTTAACGAGATATAATAACATAGGATTGATTAGTAACTTCCCGGCAGTGGCGTAGCTACATAGTGTTGAGGGAAGGGTGTCCAACTGGACACCCTTCGTCGGAAAAAAATACCATATATATAAGTAAAATAATATACGAAATAATTAAATAACATATTTTGGACATCCTTAATTCATAACAAGTTGTTATTTCTAGACACCTTTGTTAAATTCCTGGCTCCCACTGCTTCCCGGCTGAGAATAATTTTGAAACTAAAATAGATATAATTTTTATTAAATAATTTTAAAGCTTCTCCTCAAGGTTTGATTTTAGGCACAAGGTTTATTAAGCCGCTCTTAGATGATACAATAACATCACAATCATATGTATCTACCAAGAGATAAAATTTATATAATATACTTGCTCAAACACCAACACTTAAAATCATTATATGAATTTGTCAAACACAAATAAAAAAAAGTGTTTGTAAGGTGATATAGTAAGAAACACGAAATTAAAGGAAAGGTCAAGTGTCTATGTTTTGGGTTCAAATGTTATTGAATAGTAAGTAATAATAATAATAATAGAAGAAGAAGCACCATCATGAGTCATCACTATTAAGGCTGAGCACTACTACCAGCACCTTCCACTCTACTTCTCTTCAACTCTTTCATGGTTGATCTCCACTTAAAAAAAGTACCAAACAATGGTTCCATCTCCTCTAGTGTTCTGCCTTTTGTTTCTGGTAACAATGTGTAGAAGAAAATCCAAGCCACAATTGCAATCCCAGTGTATAAGAAAAAAGCCCCTCCAATACTAATAGCCTTATACAAAGATATAAATGTCATTAAAATTCCTCCACTCACTGCTCTATTCACTGCTACACCTATACTACAACCTTGAGCTCTTAATCTCAATGGAAATATTTCTGAACTGTATACCCATGCTAAAGGACCCATCCCAATTGAAAAGAATGCAACTGTTGAATATGTTGCACATACACACACCACTATCGCCCACTTTAGCGTATGATCTGAGTGATCAATTATAGTTAATCCTATAGCTAGGGCTAATAAAGACAGAATCATACCACCACAACTTGATAGAAGTAATATTCTTCTTCCAATCTTGTCCACCAAAAATGTCGCAACTAAAGTAAAGAATGTCTTCATACATCCCACAGCTATAGTTGCAAGTAGCCTATAGCTTGGTTTAGTAATCCCTTTTATGGAAATAAAAATGTGTCAGTCAGTCGTTGTTTGTGTAACAGTTTAAAGACAATTAATGAAAGAATAATGTATACTATACCTGCTTTCTCATATATCCTGGGGCTGTAGAGCAAAACAGCATCTATACCACTAGCTTGTTGGAAAAAATGAATACCTATGCCTGCAATTAGAATATGAAGAATGGTAGGGGTAGGATGGATGAACAAATCTCTCCATACACCTGAACCATCGGAGCTTTCTCGAGTGACAGAAACTATGTCATCTTGGCAATCTTGTGGTATGCCAGCAGCTTCTTTAATGTCAGCTAATCTCGTCTTTGATTCTTCTAAAGTGTCTGAAGTTCTGTCCAAAACCTTCTTGGCATCTACAAGACGACCTTGCATGACTAGCCAACATGGTGACTCGGGCATAGCAAGGACACCAACCCCTAACATAACTGATGGGATAACTCCAATTCCAAGCATTAAACGCCATCCCAATTTTAGTGGAAGCATTGAAAATGCATAGTTTGATATATAACCAAGTAACACACCTGTTAATTAGAATAACATTAGTATAATTAATTAGTGGTATGTACGTACATGCATATATATATATATTTATATACCTCCATTGATGAAAACTTCAGGGAAAGAGGTACAAAATCCACGACAAGAAGCGGGAGCAATTCAGCAGTGTAAACTGGAGCTATCATAAGAGCATATCCAACACCAATGCCAGCAATAAATCTACCAAACATGAGTAACCAATAGTTTGTGCCAATTCCCATCAATATTGCTCCTACAAAAAATATGAGAGATGCCAAAATAATAGTCCGTCGACGACCTATCCAATCTGATGTTCGACCAGCAACTGCAGCACCTACAAGAGAGTATATGTTGATTGTTCCCACAAGGACTTCAATAGCAACATCAGAGATTTTAAGATCTTCTTTTATGTAAATCACTGCTCCGCTCATCACTCCTGTATCTACATCAACCAATCATAATAACCATATTTTACTCATTTTGAAATCAATCACTTTAGATATTTTTTAATTTTATACATTATCTTACCATATCCTAATAAGATGGATGTCATGGAGGCTAAAAGAGAGCAAGCAAAGGCATATTTGTTTCTGTTTGGTTTTTTGTTGGACGTCATCTTCTCAACACTGCTTTCATTTGCCATCACAACAACAGATAAAGAGATATTGACAAATTTCTACTGTTACAACAATGCTTTAAAATTTGGATTTTATTAATTATACAGATATATATGTTAAATGGTGTGGGAAATGTTTCTCTTTTCCTACCTACTTAATTATCAACTTACCATTTTTATCAAACTATTATAATTAACGTAACTTGTATCATAAAAAAATATTTGCAATTACTTTATTGATAAATTAACAGATTCTGAAAATATTTCTTAAAGATTTCCTTATTATGTTTCTTTATCACATTACTTTCAGAAAGGGGTAAAACTTAATTATCCGTGTACCGGATGTTTACACCAATTCAATACATGCATGACATGTGTTTAAATTTATAGTTCATTTTACTTAACCTTAATTAATTAACATGTGTTTTACTTCATTAAATCACATAATAATAAAAATTACAATAATTGGGTGTAAATACCCGGCACGGATAAGTTTTTTCCCTTAGGAAATTCAAAAAAAATAAATATAATAATTGAAGTTAACATAAAATTAGAAAGAGAAAAGAAATTAAAAGGTATATAGTTATTTTTTTTAGTAAGAATAAATAAATGGTTAGATAAAAACATACTGACTGTTAGCCTCAAGGTTTCCCTAATTAATTTTGATAATAACCGAACCAAACCAACATAAAATTCTACTTAATAAAAGAATGTTGGGGAAACGGTATTTTTAGTCCCTATGTTAAGGCTAATTTCTTATTTTAGTCCTTGTGTTATTTAACTTAGCACTATTAACCTTTAATTATATCAAGTGAGTGATTTTAATCCTTCAACTAACAGACCCAAAAAAATTAACAAAGAGTTCACTGCTAAAAGGGATAATTCTGATATTTTAAAGTAATTGCTTGAGAAAACAGAAAACTTCTTTTTAAAAAAATCATTCGTTGCATAATTTATCGTTCGTCGGTGTGAGAGGGAGGGTTAATGCCTATCAAGTCGTTTTTTTAAAATTGTAGCTCAAATCGACAGGCTTGTTCTTCTAGATAGAGATAGGAAAGACTTAGCTTGTTTTTCAAAGAGAGAGAATTAAAAAGAAAATACCCGAACTACCATTAGCACTGAACTCTCTGTTAATTTTTTTTTAATCTGTAAGTTGAAGGACTAAAATCACTTACTTAATATAATTGAAGGTTAATAATGTTTAGTTAGATAACACGAGGACTAAAATAAGAATATAGTCTTAACACAGGGACTAAAAATGTCGTTTTCCCAAGAATGTTACTTTTGTCAAATTTATTTTTTGGTACAGATTTGTTGAAATAATTAAAAAGATTTGATGAACAATCTGAGCAAATTATAGGGAAAAAAAATCGTGTAATTAATTAACCTATAATGAAAGAAGATATTTTACAAGATTTTATGTGCATGCTTAATAGAAGGAATAATTACATTTGAAATCAAGTTCTTAATGTTGAAACGCTCACGCAAGGAAGCTTTGCTAAAATAATCTTGGTAAAGATTGACTACTTCATTTAAAATATTACTTTATTTTTACGACGGGTTCTGTATTTATATATTTTGTATATAATTGTATATAAGTATTTTCTATATAATCTATAAGAGAAGTCTTTTCCCTTTACTATTATATGTTAAATGAGACCAAAAAGACGAAATGAGCAGAAATTTGTATATATCAATGGAGGAAATAACCATGTGGAAAACAAGACAGGAATTCTCTACAATTACACTGTGGAACAATTGAAGGGATGTGGCGCAGCTTGGTCGGAAATTCTCGATAAGAAAGAAGGGGATGTATTTTTTTTTTCTGTTTTAAGAAAAGGAAAATCTTATTTCCCAAATCATTGTATATTTCAATTTGAATTAGGAATTCTGTGTCCAACTCTAACCAGCCCTTAACTACATATGCATCTGATCATATATGTATTATCTATTCCAACATACGAAAAAAAGGTGTTGAATATTTACTACAATGTTTATTTTATGACACTATTATTGCACTATAATTCTTGTGGTCTATGGACACAATAATTTTGGCTATAATGACCCAAATATGAAAATAACCGTACCTCCGTCCCTATTAAACAACTGTAATATTTTGTTACGTTCTATCGCAATTATGTCAGAATAAAAAGTTACACACAAGCTTCCATTCTGCGGTAGGAGCTAATTAAGATAAAAGAAAATTCTCCATATCCCCTTCTAATAAGATCATAATACTTCAATTTCATCATCAACA
Source organism: Solanum sitiens (assembly GCA_016801875.1). Lineage (NCBI taxonomy): Eukaryota > Viridiplantae > Streptophyta > Magnoliopsida > Solanales > Solanaceae > Solanum > Solanum sitiens. The sequence goes on from JABWTJ010000112.1 coordinate 1,080,123, forward strand.
ACAAAAGAAATTACTTCAACTTTGATATTTTACAAATGAATGGAACAGTCGAACATGAATACAAAACTCATATACATACCTTCCGAGTATGCCGTGCCATTAACGGTTTTCAATGAACATAACTAAACCTAAGATCGAATTACTGGATATTTTTTTTGTATACATAAATAATAATCATAGATCTTTAGACAAATATTATCGGTATGATTTATATTAGTAAACACTCAAATGTGTTCTTAGCTGACAAATAAGCACTACAATTTTGAAATGCAAACATCTCAACTTGATCTCATGGACACTCGGCCGATATAACACACAATTTTTTTAAGATATCTAAGATGATCATTTTATACATTAAAGTGTTTAACTGAAATGAAAATTAATTCAGGTGTCTAGATGTTGTTAAAGTATTCACATAAATTAACAAACAATTTCACGTAGAAAGGCATATCTCAAGTTATATATAACTAAAAAGTATCAAGAGATAAAAGAGCCCAATACATCACAAGCTACACTAGCAATTCAAAGAAATTGTCTTGGCATTTTTTCTATTTCAACATGTCAAAACATTAAAAATCTTGGCTATCAAGTTTTAAGTGAAAATATCATAATAATTAGTTAGATTAAGATTATTCAAGATACGGTTGTTTTCCAACATTTGAATGTTAATGAGGATATTAATGTCTTATTTATTTTCACTAAGATTAAATTAAATCGCTTGAATTTGAATAAGTACATATATAATATTAAGATATGCATTATGATTTAGATGTCTAGATGTGAATACACATTCGAATATTATGATGTGGTCTCTAGATAGGAACATTAAAAGTTTAAAACTGTTTATTTTCAATATTTTAATGTGTATGTGAAAATAAACATTGTACTAATAAAATCTTATAAAATTTTCATCTCAACAAAATATACTACTTTTTGAAAGAATAAAAACAATGATATAACTAGTGTAATCTCACAAGCGAGGTTGATGATCAAAGAGTCTCAGTAAAATTAGTGACCTAGAACAAAAAAAATTGATGATAAAAGTGGCCTAAAATAAAATTTTAATAAGAGACCTCAAATATATACATAGATATTGTTTTTAATCATAACTAATATTTTCACTGAAAAATTTTGAGTTTGATAAATATCATTACACCCAAAAATATTATGGGCAACAAGAGTTATTGAAAAACATCAATACACCCCCCTCCCCCCTCCCAACCAAAGCTGTAAATATAAAAGAAATACTAAACAAATTACTTGTAAAGATTTTGAAAACTTACCATTTAAAGGGAAAAAATTGATATTTGGTTGAGAAAAGAGAGAAAGAAACGTTGGTAAAGAGAGAGAGAATCGGAGGCAACATGATTATTTTAGCTTATGAATCAAGGTCTCATTTGTTTTCATTAAAATTAAGACGTCTGAATCTGAATGCACTCTGAATTATTAAGATGTTATCTCTAGATCTGAATATTGAATCATTAAAACAGTTTGTTTTTTAGCATTTGAATTTATATAATTCATCATTATTTAAGCATAATAAATATATAATTCAAATCATATTACTATTTGAAGTTAAACGGTTAGTGCGTTTTAAGAGTATACACTAAAAACAAGTAGTATGTAAGAATAAAAGAGACAACCCTAGATTAATATATTTTTGTGCATATGTGTAAAAAAATCAAGGCTTCTTGTTATAATTTGATGTTAGGCTACTGATTTTGATTAAGTATTACACTACTAAGTTTATTGAGTTGACACAAATCCAAGACATTGTATTTAGACATAATACCTATGCTTTTCTAGAGCAAACGAGTCAACCAATTCTTGTCTACCTCAAGAATAAATTTGAACTAATAAAGGTGTTAAGAGTTATTGAAGAGTCTAATCTAAAAAATTATCAATAAACATCAAATGAAGGACATATTTCAATGTTTAAAAGCAATTCCTTATAAGCAACCAATGGTAAATCTAGACATTGGTTAGTAGTAGCAAACTTCCAATATAGTCACAAATATCCAATTTGAGCCTGATAAAAATGTAGTTAAAAATATCTAATTAAACTAAAGAAGTCTAATAGGCAGAAAACATGCAAAAAAAATATACACGAAAAAAAAATACAATATACACATCCTTCGTAAGACTTTAATTTAGGGAAACTTACATAAATATACTATAATAAAAAAATATTTACCATTATAGTAATAATATTTCTTTTTCACTTGATCACTTTTAATTCATTTATAATACAAGTTTAATTCATATTACAAGGAAAAAATTTCATTCACATATAATACAAATTTTAATGATAGATAATTCATTTATCACACATTTTTATACACTTATAATACAATGTGTCAAATTTTTACCAAACAAATATAATATATTTTAAAAAACAATTATAATTCATATATATTGCATACATAATTCACTTTTAATACATATTGCAGATTTAACATAGTACTGCTATAAATGATAATAAATAAAAAGTATTGCTAAAATCAGTAATTATTTATTAAAATGTACTAATTCATGTAATTTTTCCTTTAATTTAATACATAATTTCCTGAGTTTTTATCTATACCTTCTCCCATAACCAATAAAATTCAAGAGTCTTCTCATCGAGTCAAACTAAAACATAAATCAAATAGTACAATGATTATACAAATACTCCACTACGTACTTTAAATATAGAAAGAAATGAATAACCTTGAATTCAGTCTCATGAAACCAAAAAGATGAATTTATATTGTTAAAAATGGGGAAAATATCAAAAGATTTTTTAAAGTTTTAAATTAATAGTTAGAGGTTATGAATATGAAAAGTATGAGAGTTATGGATTAAAGAATAGCAACTGAACAGGTAATTAGATATGATTTATGATAGTGAGTGGTTTGGTCCACTTATGGTGGCAGTGTTATGTGAATTGATGTGGCCTTGTCGGCGTTATTTTAAGTATATTGATGATCATGGCCTTATCGACACTACTTGAAATAATATGTTGATTTGTGTAGTTGATAAAGTGAAGTATGTTGTGTCTTGTTTAGGTAGACTTGTGTCCCTTACTTTATGCATGTATGAATATGAATATGTGATTTCTTGACTTAGAAACCTAAAGAGTCTTAGTCTTGAAAGAATGAATGTTAGGTGAGACCTTGAATGATGACAAGAGGGTCCCTTATGTGAAACCTTGAACCAAGTGGTAAGGTTATAGAACTTGAAGTCGAAAGCCGTAATGGTATCCTTCATGTAATGAATGATGGACTTAAGGTTGATTGGATGGAACAGCATCATATCAATCCTTAGGAAAGTCATGATGAGCTTCTTGTCGCCATAGGGAGGTAGCCCTGTCACCGACCTTTCTTTGGTAGGGTAAATATAATTGGGTTATGAACTTGATATGAAACCCTTTTGTATGAACCTTGATGTGATTTAATCTATGAGAACGAAGGATAGTACCGAGTGAGTATGGTAAGGGGAGTAGTTCTAGTTAAAGGATGAGATAAGCATACAAAGCACGCCCTTCATATTTCTTAACCATGTGTCTACATGGGATGTGTCTATGTTCTACCATTGTCAAGTAGAACACCCTCCATCGGAGTAGGTTACAACTCCGGATTCCATGCTTTGCTACTATGGTCTATGTAGGTTATTTTCTATTCTCATCATATGGGATACTTAATAGCATTAGAGAAGTTCTATGAAGTTTAGGTGGTGGTATGGGACGCTATCTAGACATTGCACAATAGGCTTTGAAGATGTTAGTGAGAGTCCCAAGGTCTTCTTTAAGACCATTACTTGAAAGTCCTTATGTGATGAATGTCTCTTAAATTAACTAAGTAATGTAATGACTTAAGTTAAGAAAGAATGTTAAATGAATAAGTACTTATCTAGAGTAGTTAAGAGTTGCCTAGTTAAGGTGTGAAGGGGGCAAGGGAATGGTCACTTCATCTCTTATTTAGATAAGTCTTAGTAATGATTCTAGTTAAGGAAATTGATTGATTATATGGACATGATCCTAACCTAGGTAAGTCTTAAGGATTACTTAGGCAATCTTGAAGAGGTCAATAATGGACATTCTCTTCTTGAGCTACTTGAGTAGGTCTTTGGATAACCTTGGAAAGGAGAACGTCATGTTTGATGTATGTTATTGTATTAAGTGAGAATAATTCTATCCTAGGTAGTCTATAGGATCCCTTGTGTGTGTGTGGTAGGGATTGTATGGGCGGTGGCTCCACACTCACCCAAGTGAACCTTGGAATCATCTTTGGTAGAAGGATCTCATGTTTATGTGTTTGGTCTATTGTAAGTGTGTATGTGTCTCATTCTAAGTAGTCTTAAGGATCGCTTAGGCATGCTTTGAGAGGGTGTATGGGCGGTATCTCTTTGTGTGACTTAAGTGAGTCTTAGGATAGCTTTTAGTGGTTTTGACTACATGCTAGGAGATGTCAAATGTGAAGGCTAAGCACTTCACTGTAACAGTGAAGGAACATCACTATACAGTGAAGTGAGTTACTGGAAAGTGGCTATTAAAAATGTGATAATTGCTTGGATGATTTCTTATGTATTTCTAAAGTGATAAATGTTTTTCTTATGCTTATAGTATGATGTTTTAATCAAAATTCATGAAAAGCATGTTATTTACTAAATGTCCCTTTTTCATGGTTTTTGCATGGCTTTCATACTTAGTGCATCTAATGTGCTAACCCCTTCTTTTCCGTTTTTGATTAAAGTGTAGGGAATTAGAAGTCTTGATATGCCATGCAGGATGGATAGGTTTCTAAGAGTTGAAGATGAAGTATTGGTGAGTCCTTATCGATTCGAGGACAATATCCACCTGTTCGTTTATGTCTTAGGTCTTTATTTTATGTCTTGTATGGGCTTAGTCCCAAGTGTTGTATACTCTAAAGTTTAGATGCTTCAAGGGGTTATTGTAAAGGTTTAATGTTTTAATGAAAGTCTTCCGCTTGTGTACTATTTATGAAAAGAGTTCTTCGTGTGTGAAGAAAGTTTTAAATTCTTAATCATTTTAGTATGTTATTATGCAATGAATGATACGAGAGGCTTAGAAGAGATTTCTTGAAGTCTCACTTGCCGTGTGACGAACTCAAGGATACTCTAACTTCTAGGGTGTACTTGAGGGTCGTGACAAGCTTGGTATCAGAGCATAAGGTTTGGGAGTGTCGTAGTTGTCTCATGAACCACATCTAATATAGTCTTATTTATAATGTGAAGCGCGCCACATTATGAATAGGAGGCCATTGGGTGCTAGGAAAAGTTTCACTTCTTCATTCATCTAATCGTGCCTAAGAGCATTGTATATGGTGTCTTTCCCTTGTCTCCCTTATGTGTTCGGTCATTAGAGTGTGACTTTATGAAGATTGGGTTAAGTGAGAAAAAAGATGAGATGTGGCTTACTAGATGAGGTGTGAAAGATGGTGTTGATGACCCTAGGTTGGTTTGGTTGCCTTTGAAAGGTAGTATAGTTTGCAAGAATGGTAAGGTATAGAGTTAGAAATGTGAAGGATTGGTTGTTGAGGTGGTTTGAAGTTGTTTAAGACCCAACCATAGAAAGGAAGTTGAAGAGATTTGGAAGAGTAATGGTAAGTTTCACCTAGTAAGGGAGATGTAATGGTTTTATATGGTTGAACCTTTGAGAGTCTTTAGTTTCATGAGCTAGACTTTGGGTGAGAAAGTATTAGTAAGGTTTAAGGTGCCTTGAGGAAGTTCCTTGAAATAGATGTCATGTTGACCTTAGAATGGGTTTCTCCTAAGTGGGGGAGTACGGTGAAGAGTATGGTTGTTGGGAGTGAGGTACCCTTAGACTTTCTATATGTGTTTATTCAAGCCTAAAATAAAGAGTTCTTAGTAACTTGATTTATGTAGGAGTTTTTGTGCAAAATGAGTTCTAAACATTCTCCTTATGATATGCATGCTTGATTGAAATTGAATTTCATTAAATTCTTGCATTTTGTATTTTATGAAGCCATGATTATGTTGTAAAAGGTGTTTATATGAAGTTACCTTGCATATTAGCATGTTTATATCATGAATTGTCTAAAAGTTGCATTTTCGAAAAAGTTGCTCAAATCACTAAAGGTTCTGCCTGTTCACTGTGAAGATTTTCAAAAATTGACTAGTTGATTCTTTGGTCTAAAATTTTCATAATATTGTTAGAACTGATATATAAGTATGATAATGAATATATAATGAGTTTTTACTATTTGGAATGAAGGATGTGGGTTTTATAGCATGGTGAGTTATAGAATCTATTCTAGTTTCTTGTTGTGTTGTGAATCTCTTGCTTATGTGAAATTGATGTTTTCTCTTTGATTAGGTGTTATATTGTATGGTTATGAGCTGTATTGAATCTCTATACTTGGAAGTGTTCGGAGAGTGACAAGTGTCATTCGAGGATGAATGTTGTCCAAGTGGGGGAGATTGTAAGATCCCAAAAATGACTTAGGTGAAGCTAGATCCAAACGTGGTTGTCATGATGGTCTAAGGTCCTAAAATGGTCTATGAAGTGTTATTGAGGCAGTAGCTAAGAGTTTAGGTGCATTGGAAGTCAAACGTCAAGGGACGACCAAGACGTTCGACGACTAAGTCACCTAAGTGCCTCATATGTGGTTGTATGTGGTTATGTGTAATGCATGAGCTTATATGGTCCTTAAATGAGTTTATATGGTATATATAGGCAGTTTGTCAAGTTTCGTGAAGTTTGAGGTCAAACGCTCAAGAACGTTCATGACGTTCGAAAGATGTGCCTTGAAATGACCTTGTGTGTCTAAGCATGTTTCGTCGAGTTTTACGTGTTCGTTTTAGGTGAAACTCATGTGGAAAGTCCTAAACTTGTATACAAACATATTTGGGTTGGAACTTCTGGGTACGACTCCACGTAGTACCCATAAGGGGTCCTAGAAGAGGATCCCAACTTGGAGCTCAACACTGCCACGCAATGGCCAAACAACGACCCAAACGACGACAGTCGACCAGGCGACAGCCCGTCGATGGGTCTCGTCGATGGAGCCATGTGGCCTGCAGGTTGAGGAGTTGCAGGTGCAACCAATGAGACCCCATCGACGGGGAGTGGGTGAGACCATGGACCGTCGATGCTAGCGTCGATGGTGCTGAAAATCTGGCAATTTTCTGTTTAAGACTTGAGGGTTTTGGGAAATTCACCCCAAGTCTTATAAAATGTGGGGACGGTTGTTTTAAGTGTTTGATACGCTCATACTTACTTCTCAAATAAGAAGTAAAGCGGTCATATCAAGTAGAGAACCCAACTAATGAGGTTGGGGTTGATCCCACGAGGAAAATAGTTCAGACTTAACTTTATTCTATTATTACTATTATTTAGTCAATTATTTTCCGAGAAAACAAATGACAAAAAGGGGGGTTTCTTAAATTAATAAAAATGATTAACTAAATTAAAGTAAACAACTAACAGATTCAAATCTTGGAGTTTAATCAAATAATAAAAGTAACTAGGGCTTAAGTGTTCCCCACAGGTTCCTAACTCGATAATTCTAGCTATAACAATTCTTTCCTAGTATCTTGCATGTAAAGCGATAAGTTATGTATCTCTAAATCCTTGGTCCGGCATCTAGAACATTTCACTCCGCACCTAGGTCCAGCTACGTGTGTTGCTATACTAACCCTTATCTTTACCTCATATTAGGCATCATAATCGATATTTGACTAAGTTATTACTTCGTACTAACCGATACTAGCCTATTAGATAGTATACACTAAATCTATGTTGATAATTCTTTTCCTATTATCTACCTCCTTGGTCCGGCAAGTAGCATTAAGGCGTGTTCTAACGTTGGCCATCCGTTAAAAGACTTCTACACGAAAGAATTATCAATACATGCAAGATATTATTCTAGAATTGCTATTTTAGTAAGATTTTACCTTGTTATTGACCCATGGTTCCCACAACCCTAGTTATGGAGTTTAGCTACCCATGGTCATAATCACACAATTCATATTTATAATGTAAGAATTCATGCACTTACTTTAATGAGAACGAATAAATTCCAGAAATTCACTTGATTAATCCACAAAAACACTAACAATCAATTCCGTAAAAAGTATATCAATTACCAAAACCAATAGTTCAACACTAAAACAAGAGTACTAAAAAAAATATCCAAGAGTCTAACCCCAAAAATGAGGTTTTTCGGACTATTTATAATAAAATAAAACCTAATAAAAGAAGGAATCTAATTAATGAAAATCTGTCCAAAACGCGTCTGAGATGACGGCCCATGTGATGGACCGTCATGGCCTCCGTCGCTCCATACTTGGGATCTAATCTCTGCTGCTTCCTCCATCAGCTTTGTTACCCTCGACGAACAGGTATGACGGACTGTTTCAAGCACGATGGTCCATCGAGGGGCTCCGTTCCACAACACTTAGAAACTTCTTGGAATTGGGTACTGGGATTACTCTCTAACAACCACAACGAACAAGCAGGACGGACCGTCGTGACTATGACGGTCCGTCATGAACTTCCATAGTCCCACACTTAGTCATACTTCCCCATCTTCTTTCAGCAGCTACTCTTCTCACTACGGTGCCACCTACGGACCGTCACAGTCACGACGGACCATCGTGGGCTCCGTAGGTGGTCATTTTTGCAATTTTCTGCTCAAAACCTCCGCGTTATCATTTGGACAGATTTCCTGCAAATAAAGAGAAACCTACATCAAAAATCAATACAAAAAGGCTTTGGACACCCACTAAGCTTAAGGAAAAAGCATTAAAAGTACCGTGAAACCACGCTACATCAACACCCTCAACTTAAATTCGTTGTTTGTCCTCAAGAGACGCACTATGACTCACTACAGAATCTTTGTACACGAGTATCCAAATTTTATCTTTCGCAATCATTTGGCTATCAATCCCAATCGTTCTCATTATGTTCATGCATGATATCATTATTAGGCTTGAATTATGTGGATCAGACCATGACACAGACTCACTACGCACTGCCATATATCCACTTCAATTTCTCACCAAGTTGCTAATTTTTCCGGTATTGCAACTAGTGTCCTCACTTCAAAATAACATCCTCATTTTTCACACAATGATTTTAGTTTGAGTATAAGGATTGCTTTTCAACACTCTCTCTCAGAATAACTTCACAACTCATTTATACATATTGCCATAAGCTTGCCCTTATTTTCACTATTTTCAGTTCGCCATAACAACTCTTAGGATCACGATAGGACTTTCTTAGCTTGTAACATAGGCTCAGGGTCAGGTAGGGTATATTTAGGTATACTTTAGTGACTTGTTGCCCTCCTTGACATTTTTGACTAAGCGAACCACCTTTTTATCATTTTATTTCGCCCTATTTCTCAATTTTCTATCACCTTGCTGTTTCCCTTTCTTCTCCTTATGCGTAATTGAGTTTTCTCTTTTCTTGTGTTTTATTTTATATAAAAATATTATTATTTTTTTAGTCACTTTTGTTTTGTTCTTTCTTCCTCTTTATTCCTTCAACCCCACTTTCCGGAGTATTCCTTATAACAGCCACCCTCAACTCATGATTTTGCCATGAGTCAAGGTTCACAATACCCATGGTTGGGTCAGGGCCATGTCAAGGTTGCTTTCTGCATTAGCCACCCTCAACTTATGCTTTGGGCATAAACTGAGGTGCACATGTCCAAGGAGGGACCAGGGCCAACACATTGTTTCCATATAAGATCAGTTGAGGTGAAAAAGAAAGATATATTTCAGGATCAAATCATTTGGATCAATAAGGGCTTAACTTCATTTGGTTTTCTGTTATTTTTAGGCTTAAGATTGACTATTTCGAACAAAGGCCTATGATCCTTTCCTAATTGTTTATTTTGCTTACTTTTAACAAGACTAACCATGCAAGTTCTAGCTCAGTATCAATGGTGGATCATTCGAATTTTCTTCACACTCACTTGACATCTCGTTACTCTACCAGATTATCAGACACCTAGTTCGAGTCTTAGATTCAGGGTCATGCTGTAGTGTATCTCTATGTCATGCTTAGAGCCACACATTTATCAATTACTATGCCTAGTCATGCATCATTTTCATTACATCGGGATATCATATCTGTTTTAGCCATCATGCTTTAGAGTTATACTATGTACACAAGATATAACATGCCGGTTCAACAATAAAAGTAGACAGTCTCTTGGGTAAAAAGAACACAGGAAAGAAAACCCCAAGAGAGGATCGTGAATTGGGATACTCATACTTCACCCTAACATTCACTTCCCATTTAACCCACCCCCAACAAAAAAGATATGCAATTGTCCCCAATGCATAAAGAAATTAAAATAATCGAGTGGTAGGTAAAGCAAACCTGAGGTGCAAAGTGTCGGCGATGAACAAGCAGGTGGGTTCGGTGTCCCGAAACCCACTCCCTCTGTAGTCTGAACACCCTCAGTAGTGTCCTCCGCAGCAACAACACCATCAGTAGTGCCTATCTCTGTCTCCACAACTCTGGAGCTAGACGCCCCAGCAGCCAACTCAATAGCCCTCAACGTACGGGCCTCCTCATCAGCAATCGAGGCTCTCCTCGCAGCCTCTATCTCACGGCGCTCCTTCTTTCTTGCCCTAGCCTCATCCTCCTCTCGACCCCTGCGCCTCTTGGCATGCTCTCGTGTGGGAGGTGGTGGAACATCAGAAGTGGCAAATAAAGCAGCCATCACTGTGTCCTCAGCAGGCTCTGCAGAAGGGGCCTCAGACTCAGGCATCCTAGCCTCGAGGATCGTGTCTAGATCTGCTCTCAAACTCTCAACCGCAGCCTGAAGGGTCGACACGTCCATCGGAGGGGCTGGCCGGGCTAGTACCCGCAACTCAAAAGCGTCCAAGCGCTGATGAACCTCCAGGATCTTCCGCTCCGTGTGCTGGGCCATCTTCCGCTCCATGCGCTCCTCCGCCTCAGCAATAGACCTCTGTATCCAAGGCTGGATGTGATGCATAAGTGTGGCCATCTCAGCCTCGAGTTTCTGGACCCTAGCAAGTGGGACCAGAGTGGCGGAAGGAGCCGAGCGAGAGGAGCTCGGGGCAGTGCTACTACCCGGGATAGTGTCAGTGGGTGTAGAAGGAGCCTGGGTAGCCGCTTGGGCATGCTCTACAGTTTCCCCCAGGTTCTCACCAAGTGGAAGCACCTCAGGACGGGGCCCTCTGTGCGGAGCCAACTCATTGGCCTCATCTCTGATGAGGCCAATATCAACATTGCCCTGTGGGGTCTTGAGCTAATCTATGTGCTAAATGGGCACACCTGCGGACCTGCATAAAGAGAAAACCATGCACGAAAATGGGTAAGTAGTGGTGACCTTGAAGGCCCTCTCGTGCATGACCGCTTGCAGAAGCCAAGCGAAGTCAACCTCAAACCCTGCTATCATCGCTGCCATCAGACCTGCGTGATCCCATGTAACTATATTATCTGCAGCAGTGGGGGAAAGGCAGTGGCGGACTATCAACCATAAAAACTTGGCCGTGAAGGTCAAGTTCGCCTTCTTGATGGCTCCCTTCGGCTCCATAACCCAGTCAGCAGCCTCTCCATCAATGGATAAGTGCTGGGCCATCCACCTCTTGGTGGTCTCTCTCAGTGCTGGCTCACGCAAGAACCATCCATCTTTAACAAGTTGCCACCGGTAGTCGAACTCGGCGGTGAGAGAGGTCCAGGTGGATCAACATCCTCGCCGTATAGATACCGGTGGTTGACTGGCAAGGAGATGTCTACCCGCTTGCCGCGGACTCTGATGTGATCAAGTGGGGCCTGTTTGGCGGGGGCAGCCCGCCTATCAATCTGGGATCAGAGAGTCGCCACATACGAGGTGTAGAACTCTCGGACCAACTCCTCACTGTATCGGCCCAAAGCACGAGCCGTCCAATCTAGCCGGTGTCTGGTGAAGAGTGTATGGATATCCGACATGGTGGGGAGACTCCCCGTAAGGACCCGCCTCTCCAGTATAAGGGTTTGGGTCATGATGCCTTTATCATTCAGCAGCTTGGCATCGGAGTACACCTGATACTGCCCCTCGACACACCACCGGTTGGGCTGATCGGCAACCGGGGTGGGAACTCCAGTCGGTGAAGCTGGAGTGGACTCAGTACTGTTGGCCTTATCAGACGAGGCAGACTGTGAAGCTGTGGCGGGCGCAGAGGCTTCCGCAGACCCGGAGACCTCCTCCGACCAAGATACTCCGAAGGAGCCTGACACTCCTTCGTCTTGTGCAGCTGACCAAGAAGGTGTGCTGGTCAGTGTGCGCTCCTCGTCAGACTGGGAGGCAGTGACTACGCCAGACGCCACCTTCTTGGGCGTGGCTTTGGTGGTGCGTGCAGGCCGTGCAGGAGTGACAGTGCCTGGGGGCACGTACTCGGGGTCACGCTCATCATCAGAGCCAATGACCAGTCGGGCAGATGGGGCAACGGACTTTGAACGTCCTCGTGCGTAAACTTGATCTTGCTTCGGATCCATAAGTGTTAGTACCTGTAAAGAATAACAATTAGTACCAGTAGGAGCAAACAAGACATGCAAATACGAAAACAAAAAAACATAAGACCAAAACTGTAATGGTATCTCTGTAGTGTCTGTGAAGCACGATGGACCAATTGACGGCCCGTCGTGAGTATGACGAACCATCATGGAGGTCCGTCATGAATTACTTAACTGATTATTTTTGGAGACCCTCAGAAAGAAAGTCTCTGACAGTCATGACGGTTAAGCAGGACGGATCGTCGTGGGCACGACGGTCCGTCGTATAGGTCCATCATGGGACACTTAGAAAAAGTTTGGAGACCCTTAGGAGTAGGGTCTCTGACAACCATGACGGTAAGCAGGACGGACCGTCGTGGGCATGACGTTCCGTGGTATAGGTTCGTCATGGGACACTTAGAAAAAGATTGGAGACCCTTAGGAGTGGGGTCTCTAACCACCATGATGCTTGTGCAGGATGGACCGTCGTTGGCACGACGTTCGGTCGTATAGTTCCGTCATGGGACACTTAGAAAAAGTTTGGAGACCCTTAGGAGTGGGGTCTTGACAACCATGACGGTTGTGTAGGACGGACCGTCGTGGGCACGATGGTCCGTCGTATAGGTCCGTCATGGGACACTTAGAAAAAGTTTGGAGACCCTTAGGAATGGGGACTCTGACAACCATGACGGTTGTGCAGGACGGACCGTCGTGGGCACGACGGTCCGTCGTATAGGTCCGTCAGTGGACACTTGGAGAGAATAAATCGTGGGTTGGTGGGACAGACCCCATGACGGTCTGTCTTAGGTACGACAGTCCGTCGACGGGGTCTCGTTCTGTCATTTAGTGACAGAACTGAGGATGCCACAATCATCCCCTGAGATTCCAAATGAAAGACTCAATATTAACCCACATATTTTGAACCCAAATACCCAACAAACTAGCAATGCTAAAGTACCAATTTCTCAAGTTTTAGCATGTTAACTCGGGGGACTAGCAACCTAGGTCAGAACAAGTTACAAAAACATAATCCCCCCTCTTTGATTTGGTTAACTCAATACCCAATTCATTTTTACTTATATGATGGGACTTAAGGCATGGAATGAGGTCTTTAGCATACAAGAGGGTCCAAAAATCAAAGACCCAACATTCAAAAACAAGTCTGTAGAATGTGAAAACAATAATGAAATGTAAATGGGTTAGAGATCAGAAGCACATACCTGAGAATTTGAGAAGAGGAAGAACCGGGTGAGGCACACAACTAAGAAGATCAGCAAAAGAACCGTGGACTCCGACCAGCAGAATACTTTGAAGAAGCAGGGAGATTTGGGAGGAGGAAGATTTGGGGAATTAGGGAAGGGATGGTGAATCAGGAGTTTGGGAAGAAAATGAGAGTGGGAGGGAGTTGAAAAGAGAGGAAATGGGAGAAGTGATGGAAAAGAAACGGTTGAAATGAAGGGGTGGGAAGTTTAAAAGGTTTAAAACTTTTAATATTCGCCGGTCGGGTCGGGTCGGGTTACTGGGTATTGATGCGATGAGTCCCCGACGACGGTCCATCACAAGTGTGATGGTCCGTCGTGGGTTCCGTCGCGGGTGCCCTAATTTTTAAAAAAAAATAGACAAACTTACCTGGCACGACAGATTCCTGTGACGGTCCGTCGCAAGCGTGATGGACCGTCGATGGATTCGTCACTGAGTGTTTCAGACCAATTTCTGCAGATTTTTCTGGTGATGTGCTACCTGCAAAGTTAACACCTATTAAGCTATTCTCTATGTGTTTGACTGGACACTTAGTGGACACGGACCCAAAACTACGCTCTAGCCAACACTTCTAACAAAACGAAAAAACAAAGAAAATGCGACTATTACTAGAAAGTCATAAAAAAAACTATAGTTGGCTTAGAGGATACAAATTGGGTTGCCTCCCAACCAGCGCTTGATTTAACATCGCGGCACGACGGAGGATACTCGATTACTCAAACTTCATCAAGATGGTATGCCTCGATCACTTCATTCGCCGATTCAGCATGCCCCAAATAGATTTTGATTCGTTGTCCGTTCACCTTAAATCGCACACCCTCCTTATTTTCCAACTCAACTGCCCCGTGAGGGAATAGTTGGGTGATCAAGTAAGGGCCAGTCCATTTGGACTTGAGCTTGCCCGAAAACAAACAAAACCTAGAATTGAATAAAAGCACCAAATCCCCAACTATAAAATTGTGTTTCTCAATCTTTTGGTCATGGTTTTTCTTCATCTTTTCTTTGTAGAAGGCTGAACTTTCATAAGCTTTTAGGCGAAATTCATTGAGTTCATTCAACCCATTTAACCTCTGTTCTACAGGTTCATTCCAATCCATTTTCAACTTCTTCATAGCCCACATGGCTTTATGCTCTAACTCAACCGGTAGGTGACAAGCTTTCCCATATACAAGTTGGTATGGGGACATACCTATGGGAGTCTTATATGCTATCCGGTAGGCCCAAAGAGCATCATCAAGCCTCTTTGACCAATCCGTTCTACTAGAGTTTACCATTTTCGACAAAATTTGCTTGATCTCCCGATTTGACACCTCAACTTGCCCACTAGTTTGAGGATGGTAAGGAGTGGCCACATTATGGCGAACCCCATATTTTTTCAATAATCCCGTAAACAACTTGTTGCAAAAGTGGGATCCCCCATCACTAATAATTGCCCTTGGGGTACCAAATCGAGAAAATATATTCTTTTTCAAGAACGCGGTGACACTCTTTCCTTCATTATTTGCGAGGGCGACAGCTTCCACCCATTTAGACACATAATCAACCGCTACCAGAATGTACTTCATCCCACGAGAACTCACAAAAGGACCCATAAAGTCAATACCCCAAACATCAAATAACTCAATCACAAGAATGGGATTTAAAGGGAGCTCTTGCTTTCTTGAAATGTTGCCATCTCGTTGGCATCTATCACATGCTTTGGCGAACTCATGAGCATCTTGATGAATAGTTGGCCAATAGTAGCCACATTGTAGGATCTTATGAGCGGTTTGGATACCACTATGATGTCCACCAACGGGTGAAGAATGGCATACCTCCAAGACACTCAACATCTCAACTTCTGGCACACAACGCCGAATAAGCCCATCGGCACAACTCCTATATAAGTATGGTTCATCCCAAAAGAACTTCTTCACATCGTACATGAACTTTTTCCTTTGATGAAAGGACAAGTCTGGTGGAACAATATCACTAGCCAGATAATTCGCAAAATCTGCGAACCATGGAATCAAGTCTTGAGAGGCAGCCAATACATGCTCATCGGGGAAGGTATCATCAATCTCAGTCTTATCCATTAACTCTCTCATTGCTTCATCTTCTAAATGGAACAAGTGATCAGCAACTTGATTCTCGGTCCCTTTTCTATCTCTCACCTCAAAGTCAAATTCTTTCAATAGTAATACCCAACGAATCAACCTCAGTTTTGCATCCTTCTTTGCTATCAAATATCTCAAATCAGAATGGTCAGTATGCACTATAACTCTAGTACCTAGGAAATAGGAGTGAAATATTTCAAAAGCAAAGACTACTGCAAGGAGCTCTTGCTCAGTCACTGTGTAGTTTTTTTGGGCTTCATTTAGGGCTTTACTAGCATAGTAAATGGGATGAAATATTTTGTCCCTTGTTTGTCCCAATACCACACCAAGAGCAACCCCACTAGCATCGCACATCACCTCAAATGGACTGCTCCAATCCGGAGAAATAATGATAGGTGCAGACACCAACTTTTCTTTTAACTCGCCGAATGCTTTAAGACAGGATTCATCAAAATAAAATTTACACTCTTTCTCCAGCAGTTTGCACAACGGATGCGCAATTTTTGAAAAATCTTTGATGAACCTCCGGTAAAAACCTGCATGCCTAAGAAAGCTTCTCACACCTTTTACAGAGATAGGTGGGAGAAGTCTCTCTATTACCTTGACTTTAGCTCGATCAACCTCTATATCCTTCTCTCAAATGCGATGACCCAAAACAATACCTTCTTTCACCATGAAGTGGCATTTTTCCCAATTTAGTACTAAATTGCAGTCTTCACACCTCTTAAGAACCTCAGATAAATGACTCAAACACCTCTCGAATGAGTCACCAACCACAAAAAAATCATCCATGAACACCTCAATAGTATCCTCCACCATATCGGAGAATATCGATATCATACATCTCTGAAAAGTGGCGGGTGCATTGCACAACCCAAACAGCATTCTCTTGAACGCAAAGGTCCCATATGGACAAGTAAAGGTGGTTTTCTCTTGATCTTCTGGTGCAATAGAAATCTGATTATACCCCGAATAACCATCGAGAAAACAGTACCACCCTTTTCCGGTAAGTCTATCCAACATTTGATCCATGAAGGGCATAGGAAAATGGTCTTTTTCAGTCCATGCATTTAATTTCCGGTAATCCATACACACCCTCCATCCGGTCACCGGTCTCATTGGAACAAGTTCATTTTTCTCATTGGGGACCACAGTCATTCCCCCTTTCTTAGGTACACACTGAACAGGGCATACCCAACTACTATCGGCGATCGGATATATTACTCCGGCATCCAACCACTTAATGATTTCCTTCTTCACGACCTCTTGCATAGGTGGATTTAAGCGTCTCTGGTGCTCAATACTTGGCTTATGATCGAGCATGAGTTGGATTTTATGAGAACAAATACCAGGAGGGATCCCAATAATGTCCGCAATAGTCCACCCAATCGCTCTTTTGAACCTTTTTAACACTTTCACCAAACTCTCAACTTCTTGTACATTCAGGTCTGATGCAATGATTACTGGCAAAGTGTCATTATTTCCTAAGAATTCATACCTCAGATGAGGCGGTAGAGCTTTTAGTTCTAACTTTGGAGCCTCCTCTATAGATGGTTTCGCGGGTGGAGACTCGCGATTCTTCATATCTAACTCATATTTCTTCGGTTTAAACCGAACATCACCTCGATCAAGAGCCGCGACCAATGACACATACTCTTTAATGCAATCGCTATCAAAATTCATTATCACTGCCTCTAGTGCTTCTATACCTAGAAGTTCTTCTATTTGTAATTCAGATGACTTTTCAACTTTGTAGGATATGGCAAATACCGATTGGAGCTCACCACTCTGCCTCATGGACCTACAAATGTTGAAGGTCACTTCTTCATTATTCAATCGAAATTTCATTTGCCCCTTTTCCATATCAACTAAGGCTCTACCGTAGCAAGGAATGGCCTCTCAAGAATAATAGGCACCTCAAAATCGACTTCACAATCAAGAATAACAAAATCGGCCAGAAATATGAACGACTCCACTTTTACTAGAACATCGTGGAGTATCCCAATAGGCCTTTTTACTGTTCGATCGGCCATCAGTAGCCGTATTGCAGGGAATTTGGGTCACCCAAACCCAACTTCTTGTAAATCGAGAGGGGCATGAGATTTATGCTTGCCCCAAGATCACATAATGCTTTCGCAAAATGTAATAACCCGATTGTACAAGGAATAGTGAAAGCACCCGGATCTTCTTTCTTTTGCACTAGAGATCTTGTAGCAATAGCACTACAATGTTGCATTCTATCATCATCCTCAAAAGTGACCGATCTTTTCTTAGTAACCAGATCTTTCATAAACTTGGCGTAATCGGGCATTTGTTCCAGAGCTTCTACCAAAGGGATATTGATGGAAAGCTGTTTCAACATCGTTATAAAACGTCGATATTTACCATCCTCGGTCTTTTTCACTAATCTTTGAGGGAAGGGGGGTTGGTCTAGGCATGGGAGTCACCTTTTTGGGCACTTCAACATCTTTTCCCGTTTTATCTTCTAACTCACCACTAACCTCCACCACTTTATCATTATCTCTTATCACATTTTCCACATCAGACGGCATAGGTGGGTCAATGGTTTGCTTACCACCCCGAGTAGTGATTGCCATACAATGTCCATCATTTTTTAGATTTTGGACAGTGTTACTAAGGAGAGTGCCCAGTTGCCGTGTGTTCACAGTCGCAGATAATTGGGCCATTTACAACTCAAGCTGCTTAATCGATATTGCATGTGTATCAACTTTCTGCCCAATACCCGCTAAATCACTCCTTAACTCTTTAGTGTGCTCATCACTAGCATCGAACCTCCTCATCATTTTGTGCAACATATCCTCAACTCGCGCCATACTACCTCCACCATCCCTAGGAGCAACTTCACGATTTTGAGGAGGAACATAGGGCCCACTCCTATCATTTCTGTTACCATAGTTACCCCTGTTGAAGTTGTTGTCTCGGTTGTAATTTCCATCTCGGACATAATGACCCTCGCGGTTATAATTACCATAGTTCCGACCTTGGTTTCCTTGACCTTGGCGCCAATTATCCTGATTGGAGCCTTGGGCATTCGGTCGGAAACCCCCCGTCTGCTCATTCACCGCATAGGTGTCCTCCTCATAATAATATTCATCATTTGGTGGTGGTGGTTTAGACAAGTAGTTCACTGCATTTATCTTTTCTGCACCCCCAATGACATATTTTAATACCAACCCAAGCTTCGTTCTCATCTGAGCCATCTCTTCACGAATCTCGTCTGTGGCTGGGTTGTGTGCGGATTGCACTGCAAAAGTGTTTCTTCCAGTATCTGACTTCCTAGTACTCCAAGCTTTATTATTTCGGGAGATTTTCTCTAATGTTTTAGCAATCTCGGCATAAGGACACTCCCCATAAGAACCACCCACTATAGTATCCAATATCGCTTTATTATTATCATCCTGTCCCCGATAGAAGTATTCTTTCAGTGACTCATCATCAATGCGGTGATTGGGGACACTTCTCAAAATGAAGTGAACCTATCCCAAGAACTGCTAACCGACTCTCCTGGTAGTGCCACAAAGTTGTTCACTCTGTCTTTGTGATTTAGTTTCTTAGAGACCGGGTAGTAACATGCTAAGAAAGCGTCCCTTAGTTGATTCAAAGTGAAAATTGAGTTATAAGAGAGCTCAGTAAACCAAATATCAGCCTCTCCCGTCAGTGAGAGAGTAAATAATCTTAGCCTTATTACATCCATATTCAAATCGGGCCTCTCTACACAACTTTTGCACACTGCCCTTACCTTAGCAATGTGGGCATGTGGGTCCTCAGAAGGTAGTCCTGAAAACAAACCTCTAGCAGTGAGCATTTGCATCAGAGTACTAGTTACCACAAATGTGTGGCCGTGTGGTAGAGGGGGCAAGACTAGTGGCCCATCAGAGTTTGCGATGTTATCATAACCTCTGTAGTACTCTTGAAGACGTGGAGCGGGATTTTGTCCCCTTTGTTCATCTTCACCACGATTTTGGAGTAATAACCGACCATGAGCATCAGCTGGAGCTGGAATGTTCAGGTTGGGATCATCATCGTTAATACCCAAGTTTCGATTCATATTGCGTAGTGTACGCTCTAATTCGTGGTCGTATGGAAACAAGGGTTCTCTTCTACTCCGCGTAATTGGCATACACGGAAGTTAGATCTGGAAGAGACAAAAACAACAAAAAAAGTAAAATTAGGAAAATATTGACTAAACTTTAGTAATAAGTTTTAAGTTAATCTAAAAGCCACTTTCCCCGGCAGCGGCGCCAAAATTTGATACGCTCA
The DNA here is from genome assembly GCA_016801875.1 of Solanum sitiens. Classification (NCBI taxonomy): domain Eukaryota; kingdom Viridiplantae; phylum Streptophyta; class Magnoliopsida; order Solanales; family Solanaceae; genus Solanum; species Solanum sitiens. Next base: position 1,100,238 of record JABWTJ010000112.1, read on the forward strand.
AACTTACTTCTCAAATAAGAAGTAAAACGGTCGTATCAAGTAGAGAACCCAACTAATGAGGTTGGGGTCGATCCCACGAGGAAAATAGTTCAGACTTAACTTTATTCTAATATTACTACTATTTAGTCAACTATTTTCCGAGAAAACAAATGACAAAAAGGGGGGTTTCTTAAATTAATAAAAATGATTAACTAAATTAAAGTAAATAACTAACAGATTCAAATCTTGGAGTTTAATCAAATAATAAAAGTAACTAGGGCTTAAGTGTTCCCCACAGGTTCCTAACTCGGTAATTCTAGCTATAACAATTCTTTCCTAGTATCTTGCATGTAAAGCGATAAGTTATGTATCTCTAAATCCTTGGTCCGGCATCTAGAAAATTTCACTCCGCACCTTGGTCTGGCTACGTGTGTTGCTATACTAACCCTTATCTTTACCTCATTAGGCATCATAATCGATATTTGACTAAGTTATTACTTCGTATCAACCGATACTAGCCTATTAGATAGTATACACTAAATCTATGTTGATAATTCTTTTCCTATTATCTACCTCCTTGGTCCGGCAAGTAGCATTAAGGCGAGTTCTAACGTTGGCCATCCGTTAAAAAGACTTCTACACGAAAGAATTATCAATACATGCAAGACACTATTCTAGAATGCTATTTTAGTTAGATTTTACCTTGTTATTGACCCATGGTTCCCACAACCCTAGTTATGGAGTTTAGTTACCCATGGTCATAATCATACAATTCATATTTATAATGTAAGAATTCATGCACTTACTTTAATGAGAACGAATAAATTCCAAAAATTCACTTGATTAATCCACAAAAACACCAACAATCGATTCCGTAAAAAGTATATCAATTACCACAACCAATAGTTCAACACTAAAACAAGAGTACTAAAAAAAAATATCCAAGAGTCTAACCTCAAAAATGAGGTTTTTTGGACTATTTATAATAAAATAAAACCTAATAAAAGAAGGAATCTAATTAATGAAAATCTGTCCAAAACGCGTCTGAGACGACGGCCCATGTGACGGACCGTCGTGGCCTCCGTTGCTTCATACTTGGGCTCTAATCTCTGCTGCTTCCTCCATCAACTCTGTTACCCTCGACGAACAGGTATGAGGGACCGTTTCAAGCACGACGGTCCGTCGAGGGGCTCCGTTCCACAACACTTAGAAACTTCTTGGAATTGGGTACTGGGATTACTCTCTGACAACCACAACGAACAAGCAGGACGGACCGTCGTGACTATGACGGTCCGTCATGAACTTCCGTAGTCTCACACTTAGTCAGACTTCCGCATCTTCCTTCAGCAGCTACTCTTCTCACTACGGTGCCATATACAGACCGTCACAGTCACGATGGACCGTCGTGGGCTCCGTAGGTGGTCATTTCTACAATTTTCTGCTCAAAACTGCCGCGTTATCATTTAGACAGATTTCCTACAAATAAAGAGAAACCTACATCAAAAATCAATACAAAAAGGCTTTGGACACCCACTAAACTTAAGGAAAAAGCATTAAAAGTACCGTGAAACCACGGTACATCAGTGTTTAGGGGTATTTTAAGAGTATATAAGTGATTAAACTCTCATTTAAACTGTAGCACTAAGATCAAAACCCCTTCCCTCCTAAAGTTTTCCCAAAAACCTCCATGAGAGTTCAAAGTGAAGATGAAGCTTGAAGATGGGTCTTCAATGGAGTTTATTATTCAATTAGAATTGGGTTCTTCAAATAAGGTATGGGAGTTCTTCATCTAAGGATTGCTATCACCTTAGAGCCAATTTCAAAGATGATTTTCAAAGGATTTCAAAAAGATGAAAAAGTCCAATTTCTACTCTAAATCTTGGGTTCTTGCATGAAAGGTTTTCAAACGTTAAGATATGATGCTATTGATGTATAATTGATGTTTTCCAATGAAATTATCCATGAACCCTTGGTCTTCTCAATTCTCTAATTTTCACTAAAATATGGGTGAATTGATTATGCTTTGAGATTTATGAATTCATGTGTAGATTGTTATGGGCTATTGATTCATGTATAGATTATGTATATATGTTGTATAGACTGTTTCAATTTGATCAATTGAGTATTGTATATTCTTAAATATTTTGACTATTAAGCTTATTGAATTGATATGAACTAAATGCTTATAGATTCTAATGTAGTTTTCTATTGGCTTTCTAATGATGTAAGAATTGTATTCAATTGATATCTAATTGGGCTTACATTGGTAAATCTATATTGAATTGACTTAGATCCATTGAGTATTATGATTTGTGCTTTGAATTGATGTTCATGGCCATGGGTAAGGGCCTTTGATATTGAATTGGATGATTTAGCTTTGGATTGAAGTAGTGAGATCAAGTGGGTGGTATGCTACCCTAACTCTCTTATTATTATGTATAGCTATTGTAATTTAGATCTTGGATTATATGTTATTGGTTTGGTCCACTTATGGTGGTGGTGTAATATGAATTGATGTGGCCTTGTCGGCGTTATTTTAAGTATATTGATGATCATGGCCTTGTCGGCACTACTTGAAATAATATGTTGATTTGTGTAGTTGATAAAGTGAAGTATGTTGTGTCTTGTTTAGGTAGACTTGTGTCCCTTACTTTATGTATGTATGAATATGAATATGTGATGTCTTGACTTAGGAACCTGAAGAGTCTTAGTCTTGAAAGAATGAATGCTAGGTGAGACCTTGAATGATGACAAGAGGGTCCCTTATGTGAAACCTTAAACCAAGTGGTAAGGTTATAGAACTTGAAGTCGAAAGTCGTAATGGTATCCTTCATGTAATGAATAATGGACTTAAGGTTGATTGGCTGGAACAACATCATATCAATCCTTAGGAAAGTCATGATGAGCTTCTTGTCGCCATAAGGAGGTAGTCCTAGTGGACCTTTCTTTGGTAGGGTAAATATAATTGGGTTATGAACTTGATATGAAACCCTTTTGTATGAACCTTGATGTGATTTAATCTATGAGAACGAAGGCTAGTACCGAGTGAATATGGTAAGGGAAGTAGTTCTAGTTAAAGGATGAGACAAGAATACAAAGCACGCCCTTCATATTTCTTAACCATGTGTCTACATGGGATTTGTCTATGTTCTACCATTGGCAAGTAGAACACCCTCCATCGGAGTAGGTTACAACTCCGGATTCCATGCTTTGCTACCATGGTCTATGTCGGTTATTTCCTATTCTCATCATATGGGATACTTAATAGCATTAGAGAAGTTCTATGAAGTTTAGGTGGTGGTATGGGACGCTATCTAGACATTGCACAATAGGCTTTGAAGATGTTAGTGAGAGTTCCAAGGTCTTCTTTAAGACCATTACTTGAAAGTCCTTATGTGATGAATGTCTCTTAAATTAACTAAGTAATGTAATGACTTAAGTTAAGAAAGAATGTTAAATGAATAAGTACTTATCTAGGGTAGTTAAGAGTTGTCTAGTTAAGGTGTGAAGGGGGCAAGGGAATGGTCACTTCATCTCTTATTTAGATAAGTATTAGTAATGATTCTAGTTAAGGAAATTGATTGATTATGTGGACATGATCCTAACCTAGGTAAGTCTTAAGGATTACTTAGGCAATCTTGAAGAGGTCAATTATAGACATTCTCTTCATGAGTTACTTGAGTAGGTCTTTGGATAACCTTGGAAAGGAGAACGTCATGTTTGATATATGTTATTGTATTAAGTGAGAATGATTCTATCCTAGGTAGTCTATAGGATCCCTTGTGTGTGTGAAAGGGATTGTATGGGCGGTCGCTCCACACTCACCCAAGTGAACCTTGGAATCACCTTTGGTAGAAGGATCTCATGTTTATGTGTTTGGTGTATTGTAAGTGTGTATGTGTCTCATTCTAAGTAGTTTTAAGTATCGTTTAGGCATGCTTTGAGAGGGTGTATGGGCGGTCTCTCTTTGTGTGACTTAAATGAGTCTTAGGTTAGCTTTTAGTGGGTTGACTACATGCTAGGAGATGTCAAATGTGAAGGCTAAGCACTTCACTGTAACAGTGAAGGAACATCACTGTACAGTGAAGTGAGTTACTGGAAAGTGGCTACTAAAAATGTGATAATTGCTTGGATGATTTCTTATGTATTTCTAAAGTGATAAATGTTGTTCTTACGCTTATAGTGTTATGTTTTAATCAAAATTCATGAAAAGCATGTTATTTACTAAATGTCCCTTTTTCATGGTTTTTGCATGGCTTCCATACTTAGTGCATCTAATGTGCTAACCCCTTCTTTTCCGTTTTTGACTAAAGTGTAGGGAATTGGAAGTCTTGATATGCCATGGAGGATGGATAGGTTTCTAAGAGTTGAACATGAAGTATTGGTGAGTCCTCATCGATTCGAGGACAATATCCACATGTTCGTTTATGTCTTAAGTCTTTATTTTATGTCTTGTATGGGCTTAGTCCAAGTGTTGTATACTCTAAAGTTTAGATGGTTCAAGGGGTTATTGTAAAGGTTTAATGTTTTAATGAAAGTCTACCGCTTGTGTATTATTTATGAAAAGAGTTCTTCGTGTGTGAAGAAAGTTTTAAATTCTTACTCATTTTAGTATGTTATTATGCAATGAATGATACGAGAGGCTTAGATGAGACTTCTTGAAGTTTCATTTGCCGTGTGAAGAACTCAAGGATACTCTAACTTCTAGGGTGTACTTGAGGGTCGTGACAATTCCTATACACACACAAAAATTTATAAACCTATAATAACTCTCATTGGTCAACAATGTTTGCCCTCAATTTTCTATCACATTCACGTGGAATCAATTCCTATATACTGTATACATATGACCATTGAAGATTCACTCTTATAAGATAACAATAATTTAACCCCTAAATCAGCCATTAAGCCTTCAATTTCCAGAACATATGACATCGCCAACGTATGCTGACAACAATTATTACTAAATTCAATTTCCACATTCTAATTTAACAATCACTACACTAGCATGTTATAATTTTCCTACCTTATCATTTATTCGTCTTTATTCCAAAGTACAGCAAATTCGTGGAATACCTGAACCGTTGTTTTTACCCTTTTGCTACATCTGTGCAACTTTTCAATTTTCCCTTTCTTCTACAGGTTATTTACTACCCTAATTATTATATGATTAATTATAAAAGTAGTAAAAGTAGTTCACTAATTTCAAAATTATTTTCTTTAACCACTGAATAAATTAATTATTCAAACTACCCCCACTAATTCTAATATTATAGTTACGAAAAGTCAAAATACCCATTTAGAATCTATCGGAAGGTACTTTATGAAATAAAAAAGCTCTAGTACTCAAAATCACTTAAAGGTTCGTTACATTAGATATAAATTTACCCATCATTCATCCTCGAACGACGAACGATCAAAAGAAAGTGAGAGTAAGAAAGGGTACTGAACCGATAAAAAGGTATGGATATCTTTCATGCATATCAACCTCACTCTCCCAAGTGAACTCTTTAACTGACCGATTCTTCCACTGACCTTGATAGATGAAATCTCCTTTGACCTCAACTTGCGAACCTACCTATCTAAAATAGGCACAAGATAAGACAAATTCTCATCAAGCAGGATCGAATCCCAACGAATAATATAGTTTCCATCATTATGATATTTTTTCAGCATAGACACATGAAATACTGGGTGTACTCCTGACAACCCTGGAGGCAAGGCCAATTCATAGGCCACCTCCTCCACGTGCTTAAGAACTTCAAATGGCCCAATATACCTCGGACTAAGCTTACCTCGCTTACCAAACCACATCATACCCTTCATGGGTGAAACCTTTAGCAAGACTTGCTCACCCTTGATAAACTCTAAGTCTCTAACCTTCAATCTGCATACTCCTTCTGCCAACTCTGAGCATTTAAGAGATTCTCTCGTATGCTTTTCACTTTCTCTATGGATTCCCTCAAAAGATCGGTAACCCAAGGTCTCACCTCAAATGCATCAAACCAACCAATGGGAGACCTACATCTTCTCCCACACAATGCCTCAAATGGGTCCATATCAATACTCGAGTGATAATTATTATTGTACGAAACTCTCCTAAGGGTAATAATTGATCCCAATGACCACCAAAATCTATCACGCACGCAAGAAGAATATCCTCAAGCACTTAAATTATTTGCTCAGACTGCCCATCAGTCTGAGGGTGAAATGCGGTACAATATTCAATCTAGTACCTAACTCAGCATGCAAGGTCCTCCAAAAGTTAGAACTAAATTGTGTACCTCTATATGATATAATGGAGTTTGGAACTCCATGCAATCAAACCACCTCACTAATATAAAGTTTGGTTAACTTCTCTGCATTATAAGTCACCTTGACTGGAATGAAGTGAGCAGATTTAGTTAAATGGTCAACAGTTACCCAAATAGAATCAAACTTACCCAATGTCTTTGGAAGACCAACCACAAAATCCATTGAAATTCTTTCCCACTTCCATTCAGGAATGGGCATTCTCTAAAGTGCCCTCCAGGCCTCTGATGTCCATACTTTACCTGCTGACAATTTGGACATTGGGCAATAAAATCAACAATGTCAAGCTTCATTCTAATCCACCAATAATGTTTTCTCAGATTACGATACATCTTTGTTGCATCAGGATATATATAATACCTCAAACTATGAGCCTCTACAAGAATAGTGTAAGTCAAATCATCAAAACGGGGCATATATACACTCCCTCTAATTCTCAAAATGCCTTTTTAATCAATTATAGCCTCTTTAGCCTCTCTTTGCAACACCATATCTCGAATTCATCTCAGTTTCTCATCATCAAATTATTTTCCCTTGATATTGTCAAGAAAAGAAGATATTGCCTCCAGACAAGCCAAGAATCCTCCTTTCTGGAGTACTTCCAGCCTCATAAATTCATTAGCCAGAGTTTGAACCTCTCTAGCCAATGGGCGCTTAGAAACCTGTAAGTGGGATAAACTCCCCATAGTCCCTACTTTTCTACTTAGGGCATCAGCCACAACACTAGCTTTTCCCATATGATATAAAATAGTTATGTCATAGTCTTTCAGTAGTTCCATCCACCTCCTCTGCCTCAAATCTAAATCCGTCTAAGTGAACACATATTGTAAAATGCGATGATCTGTATACACTTCACACTTGACCCTATATAGATAATGCCTCTACTACTTCAATGCGAATATAACTACAGCCAACTCAAAATCATGGGTCGGATATTTACGTTCATGCACTTTTAATTGCCTTGAAGCATAGACAATTACATTCCTCTCCTGCATTAGCACTGCACCAAAACCATAATAAGATGCATCACAATAAATAATGAAATTCTTACCTTCTACTGGCAAGGGAAGAATCAATGCAGTAGTCAACAAGTTCTTAAGTTTCATGAAGCTTTCCTCACACTCATCCGACCATACAAATGGAACATTTTTCTTAGTCAAATTGGTCAGCTGGGAAGCAATGGAAGAGAATCCCTTAATGAATCGGCAGTAGTAACTAGCTAAACCAAGAAAGCTCCCTACCTATGAAAAATTAGTAGGCCTTACCAAATTCTTCACCCCTTCAATCTTAGTGGGATCCACCATCACCCCATCTTTAGAAACCACGTGCCCCAAGAAGGACACTGAATCGAGCCAAAACTCGTACTTGGAGAATTTAGCATAAAACATTTTATCCCTTAACAACGCCAATACAATTCTCAAATGCTCCTCATGTTCTTTCTTGCTCTTTGAGTATATTAGTGTATCATTAATAAATACAATAACAAAGAGGTCCATATATGGCTTAAAAGTTCCATTCATCAGGCTCATGAAAGCAGCAGGGGCATTCGTAAGCCCAAAAAACATTACGAAGAATTCATAATGCCCATACCTGGTACGAAAAATAGTCTTTGGCACATCTGTTGCCCATATTTTCAATTGATGATAACCGAACCTCAAATCAATTTTAGAGAAGACACAAGAAACTTGTATGTCACGACCCGGTCTAGTGCCAAGACGTAACACGACGTACTCGACCCTGAAGGGGTCTTATACAAGCCCTTAACTTATCATCCTTACATAAGACATTCAAAATGCGGAAAAATTTAACAATTAATGTCAAAGTCTTCCATAAATGAAAATAGAGTATCTAGAATTGTCTCATTAACCATCTAGGTTCAACATAAGAATCTCAAATTAGGGATCTTAGCCCTTTACAATCGAATGTATCATAATACGAAGTACAATAATAGTCTATTACAAGGTAGAAAGAAATCATAAAAGTTTCAGGTTGTCCTCGGAACTTGAGGACATACCAAATGGCCTTGACGAATGCAATCCAAGCCTTTTTTCACCTTAATAATGACCTAGTATCCCGAACCTACACTTTGTAGAAAAATAAGAGAAATATGGGTTAGTATATTCCACTTGTACTAAGTATGGAAACAATGCAAGTAAAACAATTAAAAACATGCACGGACCTTTTGTTGAGATTATGCTATTTCAAGTTAAAAGCCATAATGCACATTCAAGGAATACACAATCAATCGATACCATAAGATAAAGAGAGATTCATGATCATAAGTAACATTATATAAAGCCATAGTTCATATCTTACATGTTTGAGTTCATTTAACATAACATTCTAAGACATTACGCACAACCCCTTTCAAACTCACCTGTGCAATGTACATATGAAGTCCCATGCCCCCACATATAGGAAGCAAACCATCAAGAAGTCACAAGCATAGTCACATACTTCATTAGTCATCATAATAAATAAATCAATTATAACATCATTCATAACAACATTCATAAGGTATCCATGCATGAAGAACTTTCACAAGAACCTCTCTTAACACCCACTTGTGCAATACATAGGTAACGTCTCATACCATCACCTACACTAAGTAGTATCCCTCAAGAATCCCTAGTTAGAATTTATGTTCTTATCTTTATTTATATTTTAAGCATTCGGGAAACTTTGCCATAACCGACATAGACCATGTGAGCTACATGGAATCCAATATTTACCTCCCACACCGAAAAGAGAGTGTCCTACTTGCCAAGATAAAGCATACATTCATGGTAGCGTCTAGGTGGATCCACTAGCTACAACCTATGTGGGCTTCATAGTTAAGGGACATGAAGATTGTTATTAGAAACCTTATCTGTATAAACATATGGGTTTTCATCTCATGAGACCATTGGGGGAAACTTCCTTCCTTTGGGAAGAGACCCCTCTCATGCATATCCTCTCGATGCAAGCACAATTCCCCTTTTTATGTAGTCTTTAGCCTTTACTTAAGCATTAGTTTATATAGAATATTGTAGGGACTTAATACCTCATATATCATTTATCTCAATGGTTTCAAGATGAGAATGTCTTTTCATAATAGAACCAACATCACGTGAGATTGTATCTTTCATAACATAGTCATATAGTGTTCATGAGAAATACCTTCTATTCAACATAACAACACTACCATCATCATCTCATAACAGTTATGTTCATATCATAGCATAACATGCATAATCATGTCATAACATACTATATCATGCTTAGGGTTATAAGGAAGAGAAAATCATAACTCCACAATATATACATCAAGTAAACATCCCTACCAAAGGTGAATCAAAATTCAATGATAATATGTTCATAACCTTGAAAGCCCTTACTCATAGCCTCCAAGATTCCCTTCAAGATTTAACTCTAAATTCATGATAGTCGTCCATCAAATAGCTTAACATCACATACAATAGTGAATTACATAGAAACTTTGTTACGACCGGAGAATACCCCCTAGAAGTAACACGGCGTACTTGACCTCTCAGAGGTCATATACAAGCCCTTAGCATTCATTCATCGCATTGTCATAAAATTAGCGAAAAAGTTAAAATTCATACTATAACATTGGACAAAACATCATTTCATTTACAACCGTTAGTACATAGTTAGGACACTAAGTCTCGTCTTGCCATCTTAGACACGATTCCAATAGGAGAGGGACACGACCCTTAATTATACAAAAGAATATTTCTATACTATTACATGAACTTAAACCAACTCTTGGCATGAAGGTCCTTGAATGATTAAGGACAGACTTGAACTTGGGAATAGTAATCCTAGCTCTTCATTCTAGACAAAATCCTTTAGCCATCACCACCTACACTTTGTGTAAAAAGATGAAAAAGAATGGTATTAGTACAAGAATGCACTAAGTATGATACCCATGCAAAAACATGCTTTTAAAGAGTATATTTAGTTAGAAACCATGCATCATGTGTTTTTGAGAAACTTCACAAGCATTTGATACAATAAGCACAATATAGTTCACATACATTATATTAGACAAGGAACACAACAACACATAAAGCCATTTATCACAGTAAGACACATTCAATATCTCCAATACATTACCTTTCCTTTTTACCTTAACTCCTTTACCTAAAGCAATCCTTAAATAGTACTTAGTGCAATGCATGAATAGTGTCCCATTCCACCATTCACACCAAAGTATCACCTTAAGGTTACCAAGGGTGAACATTCATACAACCTTCATCAATTTAAGCACATACATTCATAAGACGTAGCATATTATGAAACATAACCTTCACATAGGAACTATTACCTAAGAAAACCCAAGTCACACTAGTACAATATGCAAGTAGCATCCTATAATACTATTCACACCAAGTGCTCCTATGAAGTCACTCAAGACTAGGTACATCACATTCAATAAGATACAACACATGCATTTAACCTTAGACATAGAACCAACATACTTCATAGACCTCATATAAGAACTCATTCATTTATTATTACACAAGACCTTACTCATAACCCCAATCTAAGTCTACTAGTGTAACGTGTATCTAAAGTCCCATAACCCCACACAAACCAACAAGGAGGTCACAAGCATTGCCCTTTACTTCATACATCATCATGACAAGTATAGTCAACAATATACATACTAAGTGAGACCATCCTCATGTATATCAAATGAGACTAACATTATCCATATTAGTTATAAGAAGTATGTAAACACTATAATGCCATGCATAAGATACATATATATATACATATACATAAATAACTCACCCTAGAATTTCCTTCAAGACCTACTTGTGCAATGTATAGGTAAAGTACCGTTCCCTTAACTACACTAAGCAACATCTCTCACATAGTCCTAGTTAGTGTTCATCTTCTTACTTCCATTTGTTCATTTTAACATTGGGAAACTTTGCCATAACCGATATAGACCATGTGAGCTAAACATGGAATCCAGAGTCAACCCCTCACATCAAAAGGAGGGCATTATACTTTCCAAGGTAGTACATCAATATCATATAGTATCTAGGTGGATCCACTATCTAAGGTTCCTATGGGGGCATAAAGTTAAGGAACTAGGAGATTGTTACTAGAAACCCTCTTTATGCTAATTTGCATTGTAGTTTCCACCTCATGAGAACATCGGGGGGAGCTTCCTCGTGAAGAGACCCCTCTCATTGTTAAGTTCACTCGGTGCTAAGCTAAATTCCCTTTTTTGAAGATCCTTTAAGTATTTCTTAAAGATTAGTTCATAAGATAGGCCTTAGGGGATTAACCCCTTATATAACATGTACATAGCTCATAGGTTATATGATGAGAATGTCCTTTCATCAAAACCAACATCATGTGAAAATATCCTTTTGCATAATCATAATATTCATAACATAGTCTAGTTTAGAGATTTATTGAGGAAACCTTTCAAGAGACTCTCATACACTAGATTATCATTAACATCCTTCATTCATACATTCATGTGTGTGTACATATATGAGAAAGCCTTTCACATAAACACCTTTACACAGTACATGTTCATACTTAATTAGTCATATACTTTTCATGCATAATAAGATATAAAAGAGCATATTAGAATTATCCTTTCAATTGACACCATAAACATATCATACTCATAGTTATGCATGGAGTGTGTGTACATATTGGTCCTCATGACCACATAATAGAAACAACATTGTTATTGATGAAACCACCCTTCAAAGTATCACAACACATTACAATATCCCCAAGTCTTGAACAACTCACATATAGAGCATTTAGGGACTATAGACCACACACCCACATTTCATCATAGGAGACAAGAGCACATTCAACATTTTAATATACAACTCCTAACATGTATAAGATCACACATTCATATAGGGTTTTATAGGTAGGGGTAATTCTACAATAGTACTTATCACAATCAATAATGTAGACCATACCTTACCCTAACATCCTTATTCACATTATACTTCACATTATCAATACACCTAAATCATGATACTAACATTGAGTACTACATACATAACCTTCATAGTCATGGTCATCATAATAACAATTTATTTTACATATATTTCCCTCAAGTCCATGATCACAAAATGTACAGATAGACAAGAATTAAACACCGCCCCCATAAGTGGACCAAACCATACAACATCAATTCCAATACTATAGACTAGAAGTTAGGTCAACTTACCAATTATCTAAGACATGATCAATCATAGATTAATCCTCAACAATTTATAATCAATAGATATAGATAGAAATAGTATTCAACAATACATCACAATCTAAGCATAATTCAATTAACATCCGATCAAGATCACAAAACCCATTTTATAGGCTAAATTGAGAGATTAGGTGTAAGGTCCCGAAAATGACATAGTTGAACTAGAGCCTAACATTGTGGTCATGTTGGTATAAGGTCCTAATATGGTCTATTATGTGGTATTGAGGTAGTGTCTAAAGTATTAGGTGCATTAAAAGTCAAACGTCAAGGGACGACAAGACGTTCGACGACTAAGTCACCTAAGTGCCTCATATGTGGTCCTATGTGTTAATGTGTGATTCATGATGTTGTGAAGTCCTTAAATGAGTTAATATGATGTATATATGTAGTGTTTCCTGTTTCAAGAATTTTGGAGGTCAAACACTTAAGAACGTCCATGGCATTCGAAAGATGTGCCTTGAAATGACCTTCTGTGTCTAGGCATGTTTTATCGAGTTTTACGTGTTCATTTTGAGTGAAATTCATGTGACAGGTCCAAAAATCATATACGGTCATGTTTGGATTGGAAACATCTGGGAAAACATCCCCAAGGACAAACCAAGGGTCCTTGAAGAAGGACCCATGTTGGTGGCCAAAACTGCCCAAGGCAGTCCCACCTACGGATGGTAATTGACGGCCAGTGGACTGGTCGACGACCCGTAGGTGGTGGGTGTGGGTAGGTACTTATCCTGGGGAGCTAAGATACCAGTTCCAAGTCTCTGAACCTATCGATGGAGGCCAGCACGACCTGTGTGTGGACCTACGCCCCATTGATAGACAAACCTTAGTCTTAGACCACGGACCAAAGAACGGTCCGTATGTCAAAGGACGGTCCTTCGGTGTTGCCGTGGGTAGGGACTTAGACTGGGAAAGGATGAGGACCACGTCCAGCCTCTGAACCAAACGACGGGTGGACAGGACGGTCTATTTGTGGCCAAACGGTCCGTTGACTGCCAATCGTCGATGGTGTTGTCCCTGCGTGCAGTTCACTGCCAAGTTAAGGGGTGAACTTGTAAATTCACCCCACTTCCAAATATAGAGTTTGGCGGTTCCTAAGGGGTATATTGGGTATTTTAAAGGTGTTTATAAGTCATTAACACTTAGAAGATTTCATTCTTCAAAATCAAAACCCCCAAATCCCTTAGAAATTCCCCAAGACTCCATTGAAGTCCAAAGTCAAGGAAGAGCTTGGTGTGATGAATTGAGTGGAGATTCTTCGTAAAAGTGAAGAATTAGCTTCATTGAGGTATGGTTTTTTATCCTTGAAACTCATTTTATCAAGGAGCCCAACTTTCAAAGATGTTTTCTAAAGTTTTCTAAAGTTGAATTGACCTATTTCATGATCTACCATGGGTTCTTGCATTAATGGTTTTTAATCATTGTTTAGTGATTGAATTGTTGTTATTAAGATGATTTTAACTCAATTAACCTATGAACCCATTTAATTGATGAACCCTAGTGTTTGCCTTATTTATGGGTTACTTGATATTGGTCTAATGTTTATGAATTCATGTGTAGTTTCTTATGAGCTTTCTAATGATATAAGAATTGTATCCAATTGATTTCTAATTGGTCTTAGATTTTTAATCTATGTTGAATTGATTTAGATTTCATTGATCATTATGGTTATGTATTGAATTGGTGTTCATGGCCATGGGTAAGGGCCTTATGAGGTTGAATTGGATGATTTGGTATTGGCTTGAAGTGTTGAGGATGAAGAGGTGGTATGCTGCCCTATTTCTTCTTATTTAATGTTATTTTAGATTTCAATTATTTTATGATTGGTTTGGTCCACTTATGGTGGCGGTGTTATGTTAATTGATGTGGCCTTATCGGTGTTATTTTAAGTATATTGATGATCATGGCCTTGTCGGCAACTACTTGAAGTATTATGTTAATTTGTGTAGTTTATTATGTGAAGTATGATCATATCTACTTATATGTGAAAGTATGTGTTAGTCTATTGATGATATTTAGGTAATCATATTATGATATGGCTATATATTAAGTGTGTAGTCTTAGAGTTGTACATGGTTGTTCCTAATTTGGTTATATGAGTCTATAATGGTTATGTTGATGATGTTAAGATAATGAATAGGCTGACTAAATGATGTTAAGGGTCATTCCTAAGTGTCTAAAAGATGATATGCTATATGAGCTAAATTGATGTATGTTGTGTCTTGTTTAGGTAGACTTGTGTCCCTTACTTGATACTTGTATGAATATGAATATGTGATGTTTTGACTTAGGAACCTAAAGTGTCTTAGTATTGAATGAATGAATATTAGGTGATACCTTGAATGATATTAAGAGGGTCCTTTATGTGAAACCTTGAACCAAGTGGTAAGGTTATGAAAATTGAAGTCGAAATCCATAATGGTATCCTTCATGTAATGAAGGATGGACTTAAGGTTGATTGGATGGAACGGCATCACATCAATCCTTAGGAAAGTCATGATGAGCTTCTTGTAGCCATATTGAGATAGCCCTAATGGACCTTGCTTTGGTAGGGTAAATGTAATTGGGTCATGAACTTAATATGGGACCCATTTGTATGAACCTTAATGTGATTTAATCTATGAGAACGAAGGCTAGCACCGAGTGAGTATGGTAAAGGAAGTAGTTCTAGATAAATAATGAGACTAGATTACAAAGCATGCGCTTCATATTTCCTTAACCATGTACCTACATGGGATGTGTCTAAGTTCTACCATTGTCAAGTAGAACAACCTCATCGGAGTAGGATAGAACTCCGGATTCCATGTTTTGCTACCATGGTCTATGTTGTTTATTGCCTATTCTCATCATATGGTATACCTATTAGCATTAGATAAGTTCTATGAGGCTTAGGTGGTGGTATGGGACGCTATCTAGACATTGCACAATAGGCTTTGAAGATGTTAGTAAGAGTCCCTAGGTCTTGTCCAAGACCATTATTTGAATGTCCTTTATGTAATGTATGAGTCTCTTAATGAACTAATGAACTAATGACTTAATTATATAAGTATGTAAATGGTGAGTACCTAATCTAAAGTGACTTAAGGATTCCTTAATTAAAGTGTGAAGAGGGCATAAAGGATGATCTCTTCATGTCTTATCTTGGAAGTCTTGAGAATGACTCTAGTTAGGGAAATTGCTTGTTATGTTTGACATGATCTAAACTTAGGAAGTCTTAAGGATTATTTAGGTAGCCTTGAAGCGGATGTATGGGCGTTCTCTTCTAGGAGTACTTAAGTAAGTCTTTTTGATAGCCTTGGTAGGGGAGATTGTCATATTATGTGTGTTTGTGTGTTGATGAATTGTAGGTGTGTATGTGTCTCGTTATGAGTAATCTTAAGGATCGTTTAGGCACATCTAGAGAGGGTGTATGGGCGGTCTCTCTCTGTGTGACTTAAGTGAATCTTAGGATAGCTTTAATGAGGATATTACATGCTAAAAGGTGTATTAGTGAAGGACTAAACACTTCACTGTAACAGTGAAGGGAGGTTACTGTAAAGTGCCCTCTTAAATTTGTTAATTGGTTTAAATGTTTTCTTATGTGATTCTAAGTTGCTAAATGTTATTCTTATGATGATATTATGAAGTTTAAATGAAAAGATTCATATTTCCAATAAATGTCCGTTTTCATGATATTTATGCATAAGCCATACTTAGTACATGTGGTTGTACTAATTCTATGCTTTTATCTATCTATATATTTCTTCGTAGGTGAAGAGATTTTTGGAAGAAGACTTGGATTTAGAAGATCGTTCAAAAGAAGTTGAAGTATGTCCTCACTTGACTCGAGGGCATATATGTCTTTTATGTTTCTTATTGAAGTATTGTAATAGACTATATAGTAGTATGCTTTGTATTTCGTATGGGCCATGTTCCAAGTACTCTTGTGTCTTAAGATGATGAGATTGAGACTTAGTATTTCCTATTACTTCTATATGAAAGAGTTTTAAAGACTATGATAGTGTTTTATGAAAAGTTTTAATTCTGCACTAATTTTCATTATGTATATGCAATGAATGATATGAAAGGTTTGTATGAGACCTACGAGAGGTCGAGTGCGCGTGCCACAATCCGAGATTTGCGCCCTAACTTCTAGGGTGGGGTCTCGGGTTGTGACATTAAGGATATCATGAGTACTTCAAGGAATTACATTGAAAATAATCTTAAAAACCTTTATTAAATATCAATTTATCATTACAATGTCTTTGATAACCATTTGACAATGAACCCATGTTTAGATTGGAAATTGGGAAATTTGATCATAGTAACTCTTTGGAAAATCATTGATAGAACTCCTTGAATGAAAGGTTATCTAAGGATCAAGAGTTACCATACCTTATGTATTTAATACCCATGAAAGTTGAAGAATAATCAGTTGGAAATCCATCTCCTAGCTTGATCTTGAGCTTGGTCTCCAATGGAGTTCTAGAGAGAATCTTATTTGGGAGGGAAAGGTTTAATTTAAAGAATGAATTCTAATTTGGAGTTTCAATGTTTTATATAAGTTAAAATATCCTAAAATAAGTAAAATAACCGTCCACCCTTTAATTAAAATGTGGAGCGAATTTACCAATTCACCACTTGGCTGGCCGAGACATTGTAAAAATTAAAGGTGCTATTGACGGTCATCCTTTGACGGGGCGTCAACAGTATGAAGGGCCGTCCTGTGCTCTGCCGTTCTTGTCAGAGACTCCCTCATTTGGGTTCTAAGTTCCCATGACTAAGTGTGGAGCCACTCCCTCTTTTGACGGGGCATCAACTGGCCTAAGGGGCGTCATCTGTGATCGTCAATGAGGCTATTTGGCAGCTTCTTGGCAAATATTTGGGTCCTACTCAAGGACCCTTAGGGTGGTCCTTGTGGAGTCGTACCCGTTTGTTTTGACCTAAATATGACTATCTAGATACTAGGATCCCCTTCTATCATTTTAGACTCCAAACAACACTTCAAAAAATGCAAACATAAAAAGACATACTAGCACACAAAAGACTAGTTTCTGGACGTCTTGGTCGTTCTTTGACGTTTGACCTCAAACCTCTTCAAACCAACTATTACAAGTTGTTTCTCACTGTGACACTTCAGAAATCCAAGACGTGTTATAAAGCCTAGCATAGGTGTCATGAAGTCTAAACACGGTTTTAAAGGTTAGTTTAATGAATATAGGTCATTTAGGAAACTTAAAAACCAAAACGTCCATGACGTTCGAAAGTTGGTTCAAAGAGGTACTAGTGTACCTTAGCCTATTTGACTAGTTTTTAAGAGTCGAAAATTAATGAAATTTGGTGCAAATGTGTGTAACACATGTTAGAGATATTTCATGGTCAAAACGTCCGGGTACGACTCCCCAAGGACCAACCAACGGCCCTTGAAGAGGACCCCTGCAGGTTGAGGCAACATTGTCTGGGCAGTGTGCATCGACGGGACAAGCTACGGCCCGTGTGTGGACTGATAGGGAGTCGATGCCACTGTCGTTCCACACTTAGACAAGTTGAGGAATCCCTCGCCTGCACAAGTCTCTAAGCTTACCTACGGATGTGTAGGATGAGAGGGGGTCTGTCCGTCAACTCACAGACGGCTCGTCGATGGGGTTCCATCTATGAGGGTCTTGATTTTCTTGCACGTCTTTAGTTAGGTTCATTTAATTAGTTAAGGGGTTAGGTGGTTAATTAGGGTATTAAGGGGGCCTAATTAAGTTAGTTAACCTCCCATATAAAGTCCCCAACCCCATTAAACTAATTAGAACTCTAAAAACAATTCATCTATCTTCTCTCTTCTTTCTCTCTCTATTGGAAGACTCCATTGAATCATAAGTGAAGGAAGGGAATTGGGGGCTGGAAAGGGACGATTTCATCTCCAAATCTTCACCAAAACGTTGAGGTATGGGATCTCTTCACCTTTGAGACCTTTTTCCTCAAAGGGTTCATTCAAAGTGTTTTCATATCTAGAGTTTTCAAATGGGTTTCATCCAATTATGAATTTGATGTCATGAATTGAGTTGTTGATGTTTTATTTAGGTTATATTAAATATATTAACAGTATTTTAACTTGATTATGGTAATTGTTGATAGTATTGACTAAATTGAAAAACATGATCCTAAGTCCCTAACCCTAGTTTATGATCTTGACTTATATTGTATATTGTTCATTCAATTGACTTGGTTAAGGGTTGAATTACTACTAGATGATGTTGTTATGTTAATTATGAATATTAGAATGATGTATAGTCTTTAATGCTAGTTCTTGAGAAGTGATCTAGGGTATGATGAATTGACTTAATCCTAAGCTTTGATCTATTATCGAATTGTGATGTAGTGATTCTTTTAGCCTTGTGATTATATTTGTTATTGAATTATGATGAGTTGATGATCTAATTGAGTTGAACTAAGGGTTGATGGTAAGACCTTGATGATGAATTGTGAAGGAGACTTGGTAAGTCTTGTGATCCCTATACTTTTCTTCAATTATTATTCATTGTGATTAGGTCATGATGATTGTGTTAGAGTACGCCTTGTTTGGGATTGATAGGGTGGTATGATTTTGAATTGAAATGTCTTACTTATGGTTGTGAGGTTGACTAAGATGTAAAAGTTATAAGGATGATGGTGATTATGAATGTGCCTCATTATGAAATAGTATGTAATGTGTTAACCTTACTTATGTGGATTGTGATGAATGGATTATACTCATACAATTCCTATTGAGCTATTATGATGATGATTATACAAGGGCTAGACCCTATGACCTTAACTGAGTTATGATTGATAAATAAAGATTACATACATTTCAATAAGGGACTTAGCTTAGCACCGGTGAACTTGACAATGGGAGGTGATGGCTTTCCAATAGAGGAAGTGTTACCCTATAGTTGTATATGTGATGTTGACTCCCCTTTGAGGGATACTCATTTCATTGATTCCCATGAGATGAGGCCCCAATTACCAAGTGGTATATAGAGGGAAATATCTATCTCTTAGTTGTTGAACTATGTTGCCCCCATAGGAAGACTAGCTAGTGGATCCACCTAGAAAGCTATGTTTATGTTTGGTTTTACTTTGACTGGTAGACCACCTTCCATCGGTGTAAGGTTTTACAACACCGGATTTCCACATTGGGTCATGTGGTCTATGTCGGTTAAGGCAAGTGTTTCCCTAAACTAAAATGAAGTAATGATGTGACTCCTGAGTTGGTGATTTGTCACCAGATAAACTAACTAAAGTGACTTGATGGGTTTGACTTAGCTTAGTTAGGGGTATGGGACTCTACCTATGCCTTGCACTAGTTTGCCTTGATAGAAGCTTTAGGAGGTTAATATTATGTATGTAAATGATGATAAATGTAAATGGTCTTATATGATGATTATGATGATTATGAACATGCAATTGGTCGTTATTGTTAAAGTATGAACTTATGTGTAATTGAAGACTATGTTATGTGAAGTGAGTTACTATTTATGGTTCTTGTTGGGTTAATTGATTAAGTAAGGTTATGGGTCTTTGCTTGGTCATTGTACTTGTTGACTTTATGAGGATTTATGATTAGTTGTCTTGTTTTGCTATTTACATGATGAACTCTTATTCATGCTTGTGATGTTATTACTTGGTGATAGAGTTATATGAGATTATGGGCTTAAGTATGTTGATGTGCATATAGCTTATTTGATTTGTTGAACATGTCTAAATGATTGGTATAGTTTGTTGATTGTGCATAAGTCCTTGAAAAGGTAAAATGGCATGATTTAACTAAATGTCCCTTTTTAGCATGTTTTGTTGTTATATGTGCATATGGTCTCATACTTAGTACATGTGGCGTACTAACCCCATTTTCTCCTTTTTTCCCAAACATTTTAGGTTCCGGTCATTGAGGTTTCGTTTGAGGCGATCTAAAAGGAGGCTTCGATATTCTCTCTCATCCAAGTGGTAGGTCCTTATTTGGCCGAGGATGATGCCAATATTCTAGCTACGGATTTGCTTAGATATTAAGGCACTTATGTTTACTCTATCTTTCATTTGAGGACAAGTTGTATAAGCCTATATTGGCTTTCTTATATTGATGTAGGGCTATGCCCAAATTGCTATTGTCATTGTAGATGGTTATGCGATGAGATGGATTTTATGACTCTATTCTATCTTATATATGTATGTGAAATAAAAGTAGAAGACTAGGTAATCTTCTTATACGAAGGGTCTATGTATACTCGATATTAATACTATTACGTGTATGTAGAGGTCTATTTAAACCTCAACGTAGAAATAGTAGAAGTTTTAAATTCTTCCGTATTTTTGACTTGTGAATGCAATGATAAAAACTAAGGGGGCTAGTCTTAGTCCTCAAAGAGGACGACGACGCCGGTTACGTCTAGGGGGTAAACTCGGATGTGACACTCACCATATAAATAAGTTATTAACTCTTAGAACTCATGTGAGACTCTAGTTCGTCCTATTTCATTTTGGTGGTCATAATAAACTTACTAAATTCTCATCTTCCAATCATCATTCAACACAAGTTAGGGTTTAAAATTGAGAAAGAAGGAAGATTCATGGGTCTTGAGAGAATTAGGTAAAAAACCATAAACATTAATTGAATTCATACATAAACATACATATTCAATCATAACTAACCAATTTAGATCAAATAAATCAAGTTTTGAAAGAGACTTACGAAATTGAGTAAAACCTAGCAATTTGGGGACTTTGAAATCCAATTTTGAAAGGACCTCTTGGGGAAAAGGATCCCAAGAGTGAATAGCTTCCATACCTTTGTAAATCCTTAAGTATTTATGGAGAAAATTCAAATTCTTGATAACCTAGTTGAATCTTGGTCCTCTTCTTCAATGGAGTTCTTAGATGAGATAGAGAGGTTTGAGGGGGAAGTTGAGTTTTGAGTTGTATTTGTGTGTTTAGTTAGAATGACTTAAAATCTTGAGGTTAGGGTCTTTTAGGTTGTTTTAGAAAGGTAATTAGTTAGCTAACCACCCCCCTTAACCCATAATTAAATAACTAATTAAAACTAAGACCCTAAACTAAAATCTAAATTTTGAAAATAAAGCAGTACCTACGGCCACCGTAGGTAGTGTTAGTGGTCGTCTTGCACCCTCGTGGTCTTGGTCATAGAGGGGAAAGGAGAATATATTGGTGGGGAGACTAATTATCAACCCACGAGACCCACATATGGGGCGTAGGTCGAGTGACGGTCTGTCGCTGTCCCTCGTAGGTACTGCTGTCATTTGACAGCTTTTGGTTCCAAGCTTAGGTCCTCCTCAACGACCCTTAGGGTGAACCTTGGGGGGGCGTACCCTGACGTTTGGACCCTAAACATGGTATTTTACATATTTTAAAAAATTTTACAAGATTTAATTATCATACGACACTTTAAAACCCCTATCAATACCTAAGAACACACTAGTTCAATTTTACTAGTTTTCGGGCATCATGGTCATTTCTTGACGTTTATGCACTAACACTTCCAAAATAAGTTAGTTACATTTGGTTAGGTCTATAAACATTGTTTTAACCATTTTTAAGTCAATATACATCATATAAGTATCTAGCTTAAGTCATTAGATTTCCCGGTTATTACATTATCTCCTCGTTGGGAACATTCATCCTCGAATGTTAACCAAAATACCAAGCTAAGTTAGAAACTCTAGAGCATCAGTCCAACCAGCATATATGACAAAAATGCACAAAACATCAACTTAACAATTCACCGTAAGCACTTATTCAAAGGAGAAAACTTCAACTCCAATTCAAGACATGTCAAAGTAATACGAGAAAGTAGGAACTATATCTACCAACTTAAAATGCAAGCAATACATCATTTATCATGTTCATAAGAGGAATTACCTTCTCCACACAAGGACAAGTTCAAGATCACAACACGGATTCAAAATTTCACTTCATTGAACATAATTAAGCATATTCATAACTTCATATCATAAGTCAAATATGCAATTAACATTTCAATTAAGCAATTTCAACAAAAGGAACATAAAACTCATTAGAACCTCAATTTATGAAATAAATTCTCCTCTACATGAACTTATACCACATAAGGGAGATCATGACAAAAACTCATATAATACACATAACTCTCAGTTCACTACAAACTCAAGAGAAACTACTTACCTCAAGTTTGAATAGAAGTATGAGGGAAAATATGAGGATAAGGGATATCATATCGGCCTCGGCCTCTCATGTAGAACTCTCAACTAGATGGTTCTTCCATAGATACTTAACAGAAGCTACTTCTCTGTTTCTCAATCTCTTCACTTGTCGTTCTATAATCTCAACCTGAACCTTTTCATAATCAAGGTTCTCATCAACTCCTAATCCTTCTATAGGAAGGATATATAGTGGATGCCTATGCATTTCCTAAGAATTGATACATGGAACACCGGGTGAACCGGAGCCAACTCAATAGGCAATCTAAACTCATACGCAACATTTCTCACTCGTTTCAAAATATCACATGGCCCTACATACCGGTTACTAAGTTTCCCCTTTTTGTCAAACCTCATCACCCCTTTCATGGGTGAGATCTTCAAGTAGACCTTATCACCTATCTCAAATTCAAGGTCCCTCTTTCTATTTTCGGCATAGGATTTTTTCCAACTTTGGGACATCTTCAACCTATCTCTAATAAGTCGGAATTTCTCCACGGCCTCATAAACTATTTTGGGACCGATAGGAGCAAAGTCATCTACCTCAAACCACCCAACCGGAGATCTACATCTCATCCTATAAAGTGCTTCAAATGGGGCCATGGTAATACTTGAGTGGTAACTATTATTGTAGTAAAACTCTATCAATGATAGATGATCATCCCAATTACCCTTAAAGTCAATGACACATGCTCTCAACATGTCTTCTAGGGTTTGGATGGTACATTCCGCTAGACCATCTGTTTGGGGATAAAATGTGGTACTAAGTTTCACCTTGGTAACTAGTCCATTTCGGAAAGCCTTCCAAAAGTGAGAAGTGAATTGAGTACCCCTATATGAAATGATAGGCAGGGAACCCATGCATTTTCACTATATCCTTAATATAAAGCTTTTCATAGTCTTCCGCCAAATATAAATCCTTGACGGGAATAAAAATGGCTTATTTGGTCATCCAATCAACATGGACTCAAATCGAATCACGTTGCCTTCGAGTACGAGGTAAACCCATAAGAAAATCCATATTCACATCCTCCCACTTCCAAGTGGGAATAATTATATCTTAAGACAAGCCTCCCGACTTTTGATGTTCGGCCTTGACTTTTTTACAATTCAGACATTTGGCCACAAAATCCGCTATATCCCTCTTCAAACCATTCTACAAATAGATCTCCCGTAAGTCACGGTATATCTTGGTGGCTCCCAGATGAATAGAATATTGCAAGCCATGGGCTTCCTCCACAATTTGTCTTCTTAGGTCATCCATATCCGGTACACACAACCTTCCTTGATACCTAAGTATCCATCTCCCCCTTGGGAGAATGCTTCTACGAATTTCTTAAGCACGAATTCTTTTAACTCCATCAAGATGGGATCAAGGTGTTGCTTATACTTCACATCAACCATTACGGAGAAGTCAGAGCTATGTTGGACCATGAAACCACCCTTTGGAGAATCTATTAGTCGAACTCCCAACTGGTCCAACCTATGCACATCACGGACCAACCCTTTTTTCATTTCTACATGGGCTACACTACCCATGGACACGTGACTCAAAGAATCCGCAACTACATTGGCTTTGCTGGGATGGTAAAGGACACTCATATCATAGTCTTTCAAAACTCTAACCACTTTCGTTGCCGGAGGTTCAAGTCATTTTTAGTAAACACATATTGGAGAATCTTGTGATTGGTGAACACATCTACATGCATCACATAAATATAATGTCTCCATATTTTAAAGATCATGGGTCGGATAGTTCTTTTTATGTACCTTGAATTGCCTTGAGGTATAAGCTTCACCTTACCATGTTGCATAAAGACACAACCCAAATCTACTCGGGATGCATCACAATACACTATAAAACCTTCGCTACCCTCCGGTAAAGTCAACACGGGAGTGGAGGTAAGATTATCCTTCAATTCTTGGAAGCCTTTCTCACAAGCTTCCGGCCACTCAAACTTAACTTTTTTTGGGGTTAGGGTCGTCAAGCGAAAAGAAATAGAGGAGAAACCCTCAACAAATCTCCTATAATACTTGGCTAAACACAAAAAGTTTCGAATATATGTGGGAATTAGTGGTATAGGCCAATTCTTAACCACCTCTGGTTTCTTCGGATCAACCTCTATGCCCACACTCGACACAATCTGACCAAGAAAAACAATCGATCTTAGCCAAAATTTGCACTTTCTAAACTTAGCAAAAAGTTGGTGATCCTTGAGGACTTGCAATACAATACTCAAGTGACTCATGTGATCATCCTCACTCTTGGAGTATATCAAGATATCGTCAATAAAGACAATCACAAACGAATCACGATAATTTCTAAACACTGAATTCATAAGGTTCATGATAGCCACCGAGGCATTTGTTAGACCAAAATACATAACTAGGAACTTATGGTGACCATATCTTTTTCGGAAAGCCATTTTAAGAATGTTAGCTCCTCTCACCCTAAGTTGGTGATAACCCGACGTTAAAATCAATCTTCAAAAAGTAACTCTCTTCTTAGAGTTGGTCAAACAAATCATCAATCCTAGGGAGAGGATACTTATTTTTTATAATAACCTTGTTCAATTGGCTATAGTCAATGCACATCCTAAGAGACTCATCTTTCTTTTTCACTAATGATATTGGGTCACCCCATGGATATATGCTTGGTTGAATAAAACCCTTATCTAGCAAATCCTTGAGTTGTTAATTCCTTCAACTCGGCCGAGGCCATCCAGTAAGTAGGGATTGAGTATGGGTTGAGTATTGGCAATAAATCAATACCCAAATCTATTTCCCATTCGGGAGGAATTCTTGGTAAGCCATCGGAAAAGACTTTCGAAAAATCCTTCAATACGGGGACCGACTCTAGAGGAGGAGCCTCAGACCCAAGGTCTTTGACCCTCACAATATGATAGATACATCTCTTAGAAATCATATTAGAAGTTTTTATACATGAAATGATTCAACCTCTAGGGATTGAACTTTCCCCTTTCCATTCTAAAATGGGTTCATTAGGAAATTGAAACTTAACTACCCTTGTTCTACAATCAATGGAAGCAAAACAAGCATGCAACCAATCCATCCCTAGTATGACATCTAAATCCACCATATCAAGTTCTACCAAATCAACCAATATGACTCTATAGGATAATGAGATGGGATAACTCTTATATATAGACTCTTTAGCAACAACGAGTCACCCACCGAGGTAGAAACCGAAAAAGGCTCTTCTAAGACATCGGGGAGTACATCAAATTTATAGCCACTAATAGAGTTAAAGACAAAGTGGCACCGGGGTCTAACAATGCATAAATATTAATTGAAAAAACTTGCAACATACCGGTAACACCATCGGGAGATCTCTCTTGATCACCTCGGGATTGTAGAGCATAGAAGCGGTTCTTTTTAAAAGCATCGGAGTTCGGAACACTTGCTAGTGCTTGATTATTCTCACTCCCTTGAGCCTTCATCATAGGGAATTCTCTCACCATGTGACCACTCTTTCCACAACCAAAGCAATTATCCCTACCAACTAGGCATTTGCCTACATGCCTCTTGCCACACTTGGCACAATTAGGTTTCTCAACTTGAGAACCACCACCCTTTCCTCCTTGTGGCTTAGGATTAGGCACCCTATCTTTGTTGGCCCTTGGAACATTGGGATGACTTTGGCTGGAAAATATCTTCTTAAACCTTAGCTTATCTTGAATCTCAAGTTTACCCTTGGAAGCACCTCCATCATAGGGTGTTGTCCTCTTGGCGCCCCTATTCCTCTTCATGAGCCTAGTCTCCTCAACTCGTTAAGTATACACCATCAAATGAGATATGTCCATATTATCATTAAGCATTGTCGCATGACACTCTTTCGTAATATCATTGGACACACCCATCACAAAATGAGTCATTTCATCTCTAGAATTGGACTCCAAACACGGTGCATACTTAAACAACTTAGTGAACTTCAAAGAGTATTCTTGAACACTCATACCTCTTTGAAGAAGGTTGATGAATTCTTCCAATTTTGCCTCTCTTTTATCCCTTGGGAATAACGTATCAAGAGACACCTTCCTAAAACGCTTCCCAACTTATGGAACTCGCTCTCAAAGCCCTATTGTCCCTCCATTGAGTGTGCCATGATTGAGACACATCCTTGAGTTGATATGCATCTAGTTCGGCCTTCTCATTAGAAGTTACTCCCATAGAAAACACAATCTTATAGACCTCATCTAGAAAGTCTTGAGTATCCTCATATACCTTAGACCCAAAGAACATTGGAGGATTTATCCTAGTGAAGTCTCTTAAATGTGATGCCATGGTACTATAATTTTGATTCACACGGGGTCTAACTTCCTAAGTAGCTTGTGTCGTCATAGCTTGAGCTTGTGTAGTTACGACTTGAGCTTGAGTAGCCATTACTTGAGTCAAGTTTAGGAAAGCCTCCCTTATCTCTCCATCCGTCATAATCGGAGGATTGACCAAACCTTGGCCACCTAAAGAAACTTTCTCATTAAGAGGAGCTTGGTTGCCTTGGGGAGGAACTCCCACATTCGCAATCTCCTCTTCAACCCTTCTTGCGGCTGCTCTTCTAGTAGTCATATACTATATCAACAAGAAAAGTATTAGAAGGAAAGGACACATAGAGTTAAGACTCCTTGGCACGACGCAAGAATATCAAAATAAGTGAAAGTTCATAAGCATCACATAGTCTCTCATTCATAAGTGTGGTGTGCTTCACACTCATGAACAAGACTCTAATAGACGTGGTTCATGAGACATCAATTCTAATTATCATTTAACAACCTTATGCTCTGATACCAAGTTTGTCACGACTCGGACTAACCCCAAGACATAACACGGCATACTCGACCCCAAAGGGGTCTTATACAAGACCTTAGCATATCATCCTTACATAAGACATTGAATAATGCGGAAAAATTTAAAACTTTAAGAATATATGTCAAACTCTTTCATATATGAAAATAGAATATCTAGACTTGTCTCATTAACCATCTAGGTTCAACATAAGAATCTCAAATTAGGGATCTTGGCCCTTTACAATCGAATGTATCATAATACGAAGTATGATAATAGCCTATTACAAGGTAGAAAGAAATCATAAAAGTGTCATGTTGTCCTCGAAACTTGAGGACATACCAAATGGCCTCGGAGAATGCAATCCAAGCCTTGTTCGCCTCAATAATGACCTACTAGCCCAAACCTTCACTTGGAAGAAAAATAAGAGAAATATGGGATAGTACATTCCACTTGTACTAAGTATGGAAACCATGCAAGTAAAACCATTAAAACATTCAGGGACCTTTTGTTTAAAACATGTTATTTCAAGTTAAAAGCCATAATGAAAATTCAAGGAATACACAATCAATCCATACCATAAGATAAAGAGATATTCATGATCATAAGTAACATTATATAAAGCCATAGATCATATCTTACATGCTTGAGTTCATTTAACATTACATACTAAGACATTACCCACAACCCCTTTCAAGCTCATTTGTGCAATGTACATATGAAGTCGTATACCCCCACATATACTAATCAAACCATCAAGAAGTCACAAACATAGTCACATACTTCATTAGTCATCAGAATAATTAACCCAATTATAACATCATTCATAACATCATTCATAAGTAACCATGCATGAAGAACTCTCACAAGAACCTCTCTTAAGATCCACTTGTGTAATGCTTAGGTAATGTCTCATACCATCACCTACACTAAGTAGTATCCCTCAAGAAGCCTTAGTTAGAATTTATGTTCTTATCTTTATTCATATTTTAAATACTTGGGAAACTTTTCCATTACCGACATAGACAATGTGAGCTACATGGAATCCGATGTTTACCTCCCACACCGAAAAGAAAGTGTCCTACTTTCCAAGGTAGGGCATACATTCATGGTAGCGTCTAGGTGGATCCACTTGCTACAACCTATGTGGGCTTCATAGTTAAGGGATATGAAGATTGTTACTAGAAACCTTATGCATATAAACATATGGGTTTCCATCTCATAAGACCATCGGGGGATACTTCCTTCCTTTGGGAAGAGACCCCTCTCACGCATATCCTCTCGGTGCTAAGCACAATTTCCCTTTTTAGGTAGTCTTTAGACTTTACTTGGATATGGGACTAGGGCTCACCCTCTCGGGCTGAGCCTCATGTCTCCCTACTTCTTAGGACTAGGGCTCACCCTCTCGTCGTGTGATTTGGCAATTCACCCTTCTTCTAATTCATTGTCGTTGGTGCTTTTCCTTCATCGTCTGTGTTTATTGTGACATTGGGTGGAATGAATCTGCTTTGAGGAACTATTCAGCGAAGCACTGAATTCTCCTTATCATTGCCTTTTGAATCCACTTCTTTTAGAGCTTCGCATGCTGGAACAAGGGCGAAATTCAACCCTTCGGCGGATTGCCAAGTGTGCTTGGCGATGCTCAGGCCTTAACTTCAGATTTTCTCATCCTTTTTGTTCCTGTTTTGCGTCTAAGTGTCAATGCTTACACTATAACTCCAAATACCTGAAACTTAAGAATTTTCATCAGATATTTAGATAAAATGAGCAATTGAGGACACTGTTACATTAATATAAAGCCCAAAATGAGTCCAATTTGGGGACTCATCAACACCCCCAACCTAAAACATTTCTTGTCCTCAAGTAAAACTTAAGTGCAGTAGTTTAAATAGGATGTCTCAAATAGTGCTACACAAGACTCAATCATGAACATACACAACAAGACTGAAATTACTCATGCATAGCTCAATTGTATACTCAAAGATTAAAGTTGTGACATAACATTACCAATGATTCTCATGCTCTCAATACTTGCTACTTATGCAAGTTCAAGCTCAACAAAAGTATCTAAATTCCCTCACACAAAGAATGATTACATATCACACACAAAGATTAATCAATTTAAGAACAGGAATCAGATGCAACGCTCACACTCACTAAGAGGAACACAATGCATGTTTTCACCCATAGGTTTGCCTTTATTTTCCAATTGATCTTCGGTTCGGTTTACTCAAGATCACAAAAGTCTTTCTTAGGCTTGTAATGGGGTTGATTGCAAAGGTATGGTCATTTAGGCTCACTGAATTTTTCCTCATGAGATGTGGTATTCTCCAGATATCCCCGTCTTGACCTTTATTGATTTTTTTTCAAGTGCTTCTAAGTCATCTTTTTATTCACCTCCATGGATTGCGTGAAAACACACTCTTTCATGCTTTTATTCCATAACTTTTTCTTTTTCATTATTTTCTTTTCTTTTTCTTTCCTTTCTTTTTTTTATATGGAGGGTTTCCACTTTTCCGCACCACCATGGGTTAAAGAAGAATTTTCTTGCACTTCTTGACTTCTCCTTTCCCTTCTTACCACACCCCCATCTTAGGATTTTGGCCTAATTATCGATTCACTTAAATCACATAACAAGAGGATTATAGGTGATGGATAATGTAAGGTCTAGGTTTCATCAAGGTTCTTCCAAAGAAAAGGTAAGGCTCAAGTGTGTTCAAAAGAGTTTCACACGCTCACGGGTAGGCCACAAAAGAGGTATATGTCAAAGTTGGCGCACACTCTTAAAAATTACCTAACATCATATCAAGAGGACACCTTTCTAAATCAATCAGACTAACCGGTCAAATTCTAGGTTTATTCATGCAAGGTTCAAGGTAAGTTCATCACACAAGACATTGACACTTAAGTCAAACAAGATTACACATTTTCGCTAGTGTGCAATGGTCATTACAAAAGAATCAATTCGATAGATGGCTAATCATAACGAGATGCAAAGAGTTCACATATTGTCTTTGTAAGTTCATATGTTCTCGTCGTAGCCGCACATTCATGTTTGTTCGATTGAGAGCATTATTCAAGTCATCGATATTGATTAGAACCGAGACTCAAATTTTGTACAAGAACAACCACTTTCAACACAAGAGGTGGAGAAATTTTCAAAAATGAAAATTTTTTGGAATGGTCAAAATTACTTTGGAATTAGGATCCAAAAGAGAGTCATAATCTCAAACAATTGCAAAAGAAGTTTTAAAATACAATTTTAAACAAGCAACCCAAATATATACACAAAACATGATTCACAGATAGTACGAAAAGTGTGGGTCTCACCCTACCAAAATCAAAAAGTATTTGTCCTCAAATGTATAACAATAGTCCAGAGGTCAAATTAAATAAAGACAGAGATAGGGCTAGAGCGTAATCCTAGTTGAGTAGCTGCTTCGAGTTGGAGTCCTTCAACAGTGGTAGCAATTAAGCAGAAGTTATGGTGGGGATGTTGGGTGCACTATCAAGTGATTCATCAAGCTCTGTACCACTTTTCTCATCAATCCAGTGCGCCTAGATTCAATCCACGTTTCTCAAATGATTCATCAGCCACCTGTTTGTGTGTTGGTTTGCATCTTATCCAATTTGTTCCCATTTGGTGACAATATTTTGACTTTTGATTAATCCGGCGCACCGTCAAATGAATTTTCACTTCACCGAGTTTTACAGAACCCTTCATCAAACCTAGATGTTCAAACGACGAGATTCATCGGGGTCTCCAATCTAGTGAGTGATTCTCCGAGACTTTCCTGAGCTCGCCGAGTTATACAAACTCCAGGTTTTGAAGATGCCTCGAGTCAAACGGCGGAAAAGAATTGATTGTTGTCATCTTCGTCGATTCGCCAACTGGTCTGATGCTTGCCACTCTGTACCTTGTTAGCACTTACCACACTTCAATCTGCAAGACTAACATACTATTATTTTACCATACGAAATTTAAAACATAACAAAGGGGTTTGGGGTTGACTCCCAAATAGCGCCTGAGTTAAGGTTGCGGCACGACGCAAGTCAAGACTTATTCTTCGTCCTCGGGTTCGACTATGGTGTAGTTAGGTGAGTCTCCCGCAAATGGTGGATGACGACCTCATATCAAATCATCGATTTGATCGTCTTGATGTTGAATGGTTATAGAAATTGCGATTGTTGTTTCATAAAACATTTCTATGTTTTCTTTCAGCTCATTCAACATTTTATTTTGTGCTTCAACTCTTTGTCGAATGATTGATAGAGTTTCATCATTCTGGTCACACTCATGTGTCTTCTCATTTTTGCATTTTTGCAGACTGAAATGGTGGCCCTTTTCCTTGGCTTATGCTTCCAGCGCCTCGACTCGCTTGGATATGACGTCTACTTGGGCTACGAGTGAGTCCCACTCGTGTTTTTCTTGATTTTCTTTATCGGTTCTAGCCATGTCATCAAAGGTTTGGGCTACCACTTCATAGGGGTGAAGTAGTATACCACATGTGAAGAGTTTATCAATGATACTTCCATTTTCGATTCCAAGACCTCCGTAGAAGCATTCTAGTAATGCCTTGCAGGTCATCCCATGAGATAGGCATGGTGCTAACACTTTTTGAAATTTCAACCACATTTCCTCAAGAGTCTCATCCTCTACTTGCTTAAAAGTCAAGAGATTGTCCCTGAGGTTAGCAGTTTCAAGAGGGGATGATCCATGTGAAGTCCGTAGTGGCTTTCTCTTTTGGGAAATGGGTTCTGAATATTGAGTATATTAAGTTATTTTAATATTTTCCCCCTTAATGTTACCATGTTGGAATGTGACACTCGATCCAATAATATTGTTTTGGCTCATGGCACCCAATCCAAACATATCGTGTCGTCTCATGGCATCTGATCCAAATATATCATGTCAGCTTGTGGCACCTGATCTAACAATATAGTTAATTCATCAGTCTTTATCTTCACTTTCCACTTCATCAACAATATTTCATCAAGCCTTATTTATTCAAGACATAACTTTAAAATAGCAAGTTTAAGATTATGATTCCGCGGTGTTGGGATTACAAACCAATCACAACAACATGTAAATCATCCAAACCACAACAATTAAGTGCATAGAATAATTCATGACATAACTCAATGACTATCAATCACTATTAAGAGTCTCTATATCACATAGAATAAGTCATAACCGACCTCCACCAAAGAACTCAACTCAATCAAGCTAATTTCCCAATGTTTTTCCTTTCCTCAATGCTTCAGAACGTTTCCAATGTATCAAGTACGCATAATTTATAATTTAATGAGACTAAAGACACTCATATTACTATATGTCTAGCCTAGACTCAAAAACTCACCCAAAACCTATAATCGATTCCTAAAGTTCAAGCCTAAGGGTAAGTCTCAGTTCCTTTATTTATCATAATTTTAATGGTATTCAAATAATACAATACACCTAATATTTAATTACCTATCCAATATATCAAAACTTAGTTTATAATATGAGATTAAAAGTTTTTGAATTGGTTACGAAATCCGTGGCAGCAAACCATGAACCCAACTCAATTCTTATCTAACTATAATGATTAAACTTTTACCTGAAGTCGTCGTCCTCCTTCAAGGTTACGTTAGCTTTATGTTATATTCCTTTTCTCTCTTCTCTTTTCTAAATAACATAATTATGTGTTAGAAGTGACAAACTCAATAGTTTATATTAATAAGTATGGGTCAGTAGTAAGGTTATTAAATAAATTATTGACTTGCATCATTAACCACCAACTAAATAAATTATTTTACATGACTCATCAATTAAATAATGATAGTTAACAAATGATCCAAAATATCCATTTAGAATGTAGCAGAAGAATATTTTATGAAAGAAAAGGGTCTAATGTTCGAAACGGCCTAATGGGTCGTTACAATAACTCTATTGTCAACCATCAATTCCACGGTCACTTCTACTCCACTAGAAAATGCATTTTATTATTTTAAGAAAAAAATTCATAGTTCTATTTTAGTTGTTCTATAGAGCTTTTTCTTCTTTCTAACCGATGATTTTTGGTTTTTATAAAATCATACATTAACTAGTACATTATTTTTTGCATTTTCATCTTACATTTCTTCAATTGTTATCATCTTGTACTTAACAAATTGCTTACATGAATGATCTTCATTTCAGCTACTATTCATCGCCTTCTTCATTTCGTCAAAATTTGAGGGGCAAAGAGAAGTCACAATAATTTTTTCCGAATTCATCAATCAAGTTCTATACGAATTGGATCAACTTCAACGTAAAGTTAAATATTTCTACATGTAAAAAAAATTGACATTCTCTTTGGGACAAAAATTAAAATGTGTGTCACTTAGATTTGGAAGGAGAGTAAAATAGTTCCAAAATATATTCTTAGATTAACTAACACTTGGTTCTTCAAGTTGCTCATAAATATATCTAAAATAGTTCCAAAAATATATTCTTAGATTAACTAACACTTGGTTCTTCAAGTTGCTCATAAATATATCTATTTTTGATCCATCAATTCCACGGCCACTTCTATTCCAGTAGAAATTTCCTTTTTCTGTTTCAAGAAAAAAATAATTCAAAGTTCTATTTCAACTGTTTTAAAAAGAGTGTTCTTCTTTCTAACTAGTGATTTTTTTATTTGTGTAAAACATACATTAATTGTTACATTTTTTATTACATTTTCATCCTACATTTCTTAAATTGTATCATCACTATATTATAACAAATAACTTACACGTGAATGATCGCCATTTCAACAACTATTCATTGTGTTCTCAATTTCATCAACATTTTGGGGGCAGAGAGAAGTCATGACAAAATTTTCTATACGAATTGGATGAACTTCGTTAATCGTATGTACACTTACAAAATAAAAAGGTTCCCAAATCTTTGTAGTCATGATTCAACTTCTTGCCCCTTTACACACTAAGGAGAAAAAACATATTGTCGCGGTCCTAGACAATATAAATATTTACCTTCGAAATATAAATTTGCATCAAACATAAGAGGTGATTAGTATACTATTACTTGTGAATGACAAAACAACCAAGCATCTTTTCGTAAATGTCTTGTGTATCCTAATGATGTGACCCCACATTTTTTCTAAAATGAATGACCACATCCAACAAGAGAATTTCAAGGAGTACTCTTGGATCTGGAGGTTGGAGGTATCAAATAAGATTAAAACCTTCATCTGTCTATTCTCTCATGACTGATTACCGGTCCGGCCAACCTATTTGCAAGTTCAGTACAAATGGAGTTGAAAACATTGATCACATCTTCTTTCAGTGTCATAGAGCCACCACCTTCTGGAGAAATATGGCTAAAGCAACAAGTCTATTGTTGTCATCGATTCAACAATGGTCAACTGGAAAAGCACCTAGGAGGCTATCAAGGGCAAGGAATTTAACAACATGATCTCATGGGAAATGATCACACCCTTTTGCCTTTGGGGACTTTGGGTTAACAGAAATGACAACATTTTCAACGATAAGAACTACCACGTCCAAATAGATCACATCATTGCACAAGCCACTGAATTCAAGCTCATCGTGGCCAAAAGCAATAGGACTTAAACCACTAGAATGGCTGTCCAAGTCAAAAGGATCTTTCCATCCCAAGGTATGCTAAAGCTCAATGTAGATGGTGCATGTACCTCAATACCCGCCCGAGAAAAGGTGTATTTAGGGATCACACTAGTAAATAGGTGAAAGGATTTACCTAAGCTTGTGCTCACACGACCATAACTCAGGCAGAACTCTTAGCCATTCCTCATGGACTAAGGAAAGCTGATACTGAAAAGATCACCCCTCTGGAAATCAACTTTGATCCAAGCTATTTATTTGCATATTAATGATCACCTTTATTTTAATAATAATATCATTACTGAATGCAGAAAGTGGTCCAAGTAACCATATGCAACATGTTCTGGGAGGAGAATAGAGTGGTACATCTGCTGACGAAAGAAGGTGCTAAAAGCCCCACTTTTGTTAACATATTCCACCACTATATGTGCATACATTAGGAACTAGTTTTGCTTGGAGAATACCAATCTGTATTATGAACAATAATGGCCTTAAGTATTGTAACTGAACAAAGGCAAAGTCTAAATCCTGCACCAGCTTGAGTTATATGTATAAAAAAAATATCCTTCTTATAAAGATATAATTCCAATAAAACTATATCTTTGTTGCTTAACTTTACAGGGGCATACTACTACAATTGAGTAACGATGGAGACAAAGAACACAAGTATTTACACAGAGGTCAAACATACAAGCAATCTCTGGCACATTTTCCTTACATCCAATGGAAGATCTGAAGAGCATATATCTTGAAGCAATGTTCTGGCTTCCACAAGCCCACCAGAAATTTTCTGTAAGACTGCCTCTTCACTTGCCATTAAAGATGCTAGTAACTTCGCACCAGCAATCCTCTCCTGGTCGGAATTAAACAAAAACACATTAACCAAGAGTATGAAATTAATTCTCACAACATGCTTCCAAATAATACTAGGATTCACTTCTTTATAGGCGATAGAAGCAGCAGGCAAATCCTCATGATCAGACCCAAATGAAAAAAACGAGCAGTAGCATGCACAATAATGAAAAGGAAAAAGGAAACCAGAGAGAAAGTTACGCGCAATGGCAAAGT
This sequence comes from Solanum sitiens, assembly GCA_016801875.1. Taxonomy (NCBI): domain Eukaryota; kingdom Viridiplantae; phylum Streptophyta; class Magnoliopsida; order Solanales; family Solanaceae; genus Solanum; species Solanum sitiens. Next base: position 1,136,454 of record JABWTJ010000112.1, read on the forward strand.
TAGCAGATAATAGCTAGTGATGGCCCTTTTTTACCACATCAATAAAATTTGATAGTGACAGGTTTCGGTTCCATAGGGTGACACAATGGAATGAAGGCACTAGATGGAGGCTGACCAAACACATTACCACCACAAAAGCACCAAGACTGTTTGTGGAGAGAACCTTGAACAGGGCCAGAAGATTAGATGCTTTATACAAACTTGACCCTCCAATTCCAAGGAAGAGCATATATTTCAAAAGTAAAGCCTGTTTTATTTTAGAAAGGGATACATAATTTAATACTCCCTCCGTCCACTATTGTTTGTCATGATTTCTACTTTTAGAGTCAAACTATAAGAACTTTGACTAACATTTTAAGATGTATTTTTCCATCATATTGATATGCAAAAAATTGCAATTTATAGTACTTTTCATATAGCTTTTGAATATCTAATTTTTTTGTTTAAAATATCGAATTAATGTAATCTAATTTAACTTTGAAAATTAGTCAAACTGACTTTCGAAAAGCGCAACATGACAAATAAAAGTGGACGGAGGGAGTAGTTGTGAGTAGTAAATTCAATCTGAAACAATTCAGGAGATGAAATACTTGATGTCCATTCTAACACGAGAACAATATTTTCATGCAAGTTGGAGCCTAATGCTTCAATAAAGCTTCCATGTTACATGGAATTTATGCCATTGGTCACTACATGGACGTACTTGTGCATGTGGAAGCACCAGAAAGAAAGTAGGCCTTTGAAAGCATAAGGTAAGAGGGATATAGTGGTTCAAGTACATAGAGCAATGATAAAAAGCACAGACACAAGTTCAAGATTAAACAAGGATAATTATAAAGCAGTGACTTTCAAAATACCTTCTCCGATCCTTCTCTAAGTGACTTTATGGAAACCTTGAGAAGATCAGAAGAGTAAGGAAGAACTAGAGACTTTAGATGGTACACCATTGAAAAAAATACTTGGATACATGCAGACCTCACTTCTGAATTTGCAATTTCCTGGAAAAATTGCAAGGATTAGAGACCAATTACATCTGCCACTATTAATCAAACAGTAGGTGATTACCAAAAAAGGTCGAATAATGATAATTAATGAAATGAAATAGGTGAAAAATACACAAGTGTAGAATACCTCGACAGAATGAAGGACACGCGGAAGAATTTTGGAAACAAATGGTTTCTTGCTAGCAGAAGGAACCTTTTGACAAGCACTAATCAGCACATTTGCCATGCACAACCGAAAAGAGTGGTGGGCTTTTACCACCTCATTCATAACAGAAATATCTTCATCACAAACCAAGTGGTGGATCACGTAACTACAGACTGAGCCTTTTGTGAGAGAATCGCCTGCAAACGATCCACATCAGCCTCCTAGCAATCAAGAAGCAAAAGGTTGTTTGCGTAAGCTTAAAAAAAGTTACCAACCTGAAGAGACGATGCTCTGCTCAAAACAAACCTCAATCGATATTGAGTTCTTGACAGCTTTTGTAGCTTGCAATTCAGTGCACAGCATCAATGCTAAACAGTCGATGCACCCATGTTGTGCCTTTGAAACTGAAGAAAAGAAAATTTACCATGATGACAATTATTAATTAACATGAGAAGTAGTGTAGAAAAACATCAGTTACTTACTATCATCCCCATCTACCGAAGGCCATAATAAAATAGTCTCTATTGCCTTGCGAATCCAAAACATGTCGGGATGCGCATATGCATCTGTGCCATTTACCTATGACCAGAATGTTTGATGGACTATTAGGATTAGGACCCAAGAAGATAATATTATCTAGTTAACAGGAGAGAACCAAGACAAACTTGAAAGTTCAACGCACATATCAAAAACTATGTAACTGTCCTAAGAAAGACTATTACCAAGAGAGATGTGCAAATTGAAAATAGACAAGCTTTTATCTTCAACAAATCCTTGACACTAGTGGCGTTTTTCAGTTGATAAGACATTATTGGAATTAGAACCTGCAGTATACAAAGGCAGCAAATGGTGATGTTAAATATTGCAGAATTGACAGGGGGGACACAGACCATATGAGGACTTAGAACAGTTAATGCATACAACCAACACTTAAGCCAGCGACAATCTTCCTGCTATAGCCGTATAAAAGTTATGATGTTTTTTTTCTGGGTAATAAATTATGCAATATTACCTCTAACCATCAAAAAGAGTATAATAAAACTACAGAGCATTCAGATCAGAACCACAAATATCTTCTAGGAAAGTTGTTGCAGCCACTGAACCTCCAAACAGAAATAACAACCTATCAGACTATGTAATTTGTGTATCAAGTATTGACATTTTCTTGCCCTCTCTGAACTTTGTACAAAATCTATATTCTATCCTCTCCCTAATTTCCCATTGTATTTGTGTTATAGCAAAATTTGTATTTACAAATGACTGATGAGTTTCTTAGTAGTCTCGATTTCCTAGCTTGCCAGGTACAGTAGATCATTGTACCCCATATAACAGCCACTACCTCAAACTTTTTCCACTTTCTGCTCATATTCCATTGCAGACTTTGTGTTGCATCTGTCTTCAGCATATGCATACCAGCCAAGTCTCCAAGGCATTTCTAATTTCTAACTTCAGAGATCCAACTACAATCAGCGAACAGGTGAGAATGTGTTTCTATAGCATCTTCATCACAAAAGCAGCATTTACATCTAAAATTGGATGTGCAGTCTGTGTAGCCTTTCCTCGCTCAATAACTTATCTTGATATGCTAAACACACTATAACTCTCTGTATAGGCAACATCACTGAGCTCCACACCAGATCAACCTCCTTCAATTTAGTGAGAACAACCTGCATAACTAAGTAACTACCAGGCACTGAATAATTCCCGTTAGGAGATCGGAATGTATTTTCCACAGTGGTATCAGCTAAGCCTCAGCTCATCCATAGAGTTCAATTTCTTCCAGTATCAAGTATCAACTGAAATCCTGTGGTGGTTTAAGGTCCAAAATATCTCTAGTAACTTTCATAGAGACCTCATTTACCTATTTACCCATAACATGTTTTTCTTACAGTCCAGTTGTCATAATAGTTTTCCCACTGAAGATATGCTCCACTTCCTGCGGGCTTTTGATGTTAAGTCACCCATATTTTTTGGGAGACGCAGACCTGTCCCATGAGACCAATGCCAGTTTCCTCCTTTCCTCGGAGCTTCCCCTTATGAAGTCTCTAGATTTTTGTCCACTTCTTTTAGCACACTCTGGGGCAAGATAAACTCAGCACCTCAATGCTGTATAATTTTACCCTTACAGTGTGTGCCAACTATTGGCATCTCATACTTGTCAAAAATGCTTCAATGAGTCAAAGCTAGTTTTTCCACATTCAACAATTTAAGCGGCCAAAGCAACTTTGAAGAAAGAACAAACACGTAAAGCTCACACTCTAGAGGTGTAAAAGTTTGCAGAATTTCTAGGTAATTTAGTCCTCATATGCAGTATTTGTTTCTGCAATATATATGGGTTAAACAAGGAGCAAAAATACATACCTTAGGGTGAATTCTCCCACACAGCTCAGCTGCAAGTCTACGAACATCTTCAAATTCAAACTTGCTCAATGCCCTGAAACAAAGAGCAAAATGGAGTAATCAGATGATGAAATTTTATAACATGGTAATTCACAAACCAGAAAATTAACTTCTGGAAGAACCTGTTAATAAGAAGTCCTGCCACACATTCTGTGCTTTGAGTTCCCAAGCATTCATCATCTGGAGGTAATCTCAGTTAAATTAGTGGATTTTGGGGAGATCTTTTATTTTATTTTATTTGGGAAAGGGGGGGGGGGGGGGGGTTGTTTGCCAGTAATGTGGGTGGGCTATCAAAATGGATGAGGGTTAGAATATTACAAAACAGGTTACAACTAAAAGCAAGAGAGTGTACCATGTGCTAGTTTGGTTGGAAGTTCATCATACAAAGCAGATGAGTTAAGATCATTGAATACTTGCAATGGAAGCAACCTCACTACAAGCAATGGGCAGAGACGATTAAAAAGATCGATCTGTCCTTCTGGAGCATCATAGTCCGGATACACACCCTCATCAGGACTGCTGGACATAGAGTCAAAATGATCAACTCTACATCAGAAGGCTTAGAAAATAAAATTCCAAAGAATATAAACTTATTTATTATTGCAGTGAGTATTCTAGTTCTACTCCAAACAAATATCTTGCATGCTCGCTGCACACAGTCTACAAACTTGGTAAGCAAATGAAACAAAACTGTAAGAAGAAACTGGCATTTCATTCAACATTAGGCAAGTGGGATAAGGCTTACATTAAAAAGTTATACCATATCCACCTTCGTTTCACAAAAGCCATTTACACAGAGCACTGCACAAAGTACTTTCACTAGCTAACAATCCAAAATCTACATTAAGGAATCAACTTCATCTATGTCTCAGAATAAGCTTCTATCACTTAGAAGCTAAAGATTTTATAGACAATCCTACTAATTAACATCAATTACACTTTATACATGTAAATACTATACATGTATTCATATGATTATTTAAGATTATGACCCCCTCACTCCTTCAAAAGTCATTCAAATTCGATATTACACAAATAGAAACTTCCTTATTTATATTTTGGAATAAAATCTCTGTCTAGATAATATCGGGAAGTTCCAAAGAATACGGAAAAGTTTATTTATAAGTCTTAGACAACTTGAAAGGGAAGTACAGGTAGTAACTCGTCTTTTCCACTATTGTAGTAATTATTGTATGTATTAAAAGTACAATACTATGTACTAACATACTGTATTCCTGTATATGTGACTCTTCTACAACCAAATTACTGAACAATCACACTCGTCGGTCAAAATCAAGAATTACTATTGTCCTCATCAAAAAACAACAACTACTACGCATCAATCCCAAACTACTTGGATTTGTTCAAGTAACAATCTTAGAAGAAGCACTCTTATATGTGAGAAGACAAGAGTTTGAGAGAGAACTCTGCTTAATTATTCCCACAAACTATTGGGGTTTAAATAGTTAAGTGTACTTGTCCTAAAAGGAAAGGAAATCAATCCAAATCAATACTTAATCAATATAAATCGATACCTAATTTAAATAGGAGTAAATCAAGCTACCTACTATACTAACATATATGCTATAGAATATTCCTAGGATTCTAACACTCCCCTTCAAGTTGGTGCATACAAATTATATGTACCAAGCTTGTTACATATATAACTTGTTTTGGGACTGGCGAAGGACTAGCTGAATACGTCTGCAAGTTGATCACTTGACTGCACGAACCTAGTGACGATGTCTATTGAGAGTACCTTGTTTGGTGCTCCCGTGATATACTGGATTACTACAATGTGAAGTGCAGCTTCACTATCGCACACAAGTTCAATTCCTTTAGTATCTCCAAATTTCAACTTTTTCAGTAGTTGCTTGATCCATGAGTTCACATGTTGCCACCGCCATAGCCCAATTTTCTGCTTCTGCACTAGATCTAGCAACCACATTTTGTTTCTTACTTTCCCAAGACACCAAATTTCCCCCAACTAGAACACTATCCAAAAGCAGATTGTCTATCAAGGGTGACCCTGCCCAGTCTGCATCTAATATCCAACAATTTTCTCATGTCCTTGATCTTCTTAAAGTATTTTTTTTTTTTTTTTTTGAAACTGGTAATGTTGTATTCCTCAGCATTAAGGTATGCTGGAGACCTCCAAAAAGGTAGTAACAAGCTAAAACAAGAGACTAATTACAGAATCTTAAAAGATCTACTAATTGTTCAGCATTTTCTATACAATGTTCTTTACACCAAAAGTAAAAAGTTGCTATGCAGCTCTCTTTGATTTTCTGAATGTTGTTGAATCTATCTTCCAAGTTTCTTCCATTCCTCTCCCTCCAGATAGTCCACCAGATACAGTGTGGGATTATTCTCCACCACTTCTTCTGTGTCTTGCTTCCCGCTCTCCTAATCCAGCAACTTAACAAGTCTGCTATGTGCTCTGGCATTGACCATTTTGTCTCTGTTAAACTGAGGAACATAGTCCAAAGCTGAGATGTGACTTCACAATGGAGGAATAGATGATTATTTGTCTCTCTAGCGTCACTACATAACATGCATCTGGACACAATTGGCAATCCCTTTTTCTGCAGGATCTCATGAGTGAGGCAGGCTTTCGTGATTACTAACCAAGCAAAGCACTTGACCTTAGTAGTTTCCATACATGCTTCCAAGCCTATTTTGTTCTCAGGCATCCAAGGATACCTCTTTCCTATAAATTCTACCTACAGAGAACTTGCCATCCTTGTCATATTTCCATCTAAAAGTGTCATCCTCTACAGTAGTGCCTTTGAAACCATCAATCATCTGCAATAGCTCCACAAACCTGCCTACTTCCCAGTCATTAAGATACCTCCTGAAGAAGAAGTTCCATCCCTGTGGGGACCAGCTATCAGCCACTGTAACCTCAAGGTTAGTGCATATCTTAGCCAGATCAGGGAAAACTTGCATTAAAACTTCTTGTCCAATCCATAGGTCCTTCCAAAATAGTATTTTGTTCCCAGCACCCACCTCATAACATGAATTCTTTACTAGTCTAGGCCAAAGATTCCTTATAGATCTCCATACCGATGTTTCATAGGTGGTTGATACTGCATTGGTACACCATTGCTCTGTCTGGCCATACTTATTCAGGATTACCTCCTTCCATAGAGCATGGTCATTTCCATTCATTTCCTTGGAGCACATTTTATGTATCGAAGAATGCTACATTCCAATAACTGTTACAAGGAGAATTCAAGAACTAACTTCCAACACTAACCAGGAAGGTAATATCAGGTCAAGTCACTGAGAGATAATTCAACTTTCCTACTAGCCTTCTATATCTTCCTCGATCGCTAAGAGGCTCCCCCTGACCTGGTAGGCTTAACAGTTGAATCCATTGGAGAATCAATAGTCCTACAATCTGTTATCCCACTCCAAGAATATCAAGTGCGTACTTCCTTTATGTGGTGGACTGTGAGATACAAGCAACAAAATTAACCAGATTACTAATCTAGGCAACAGAAGCTATTGATGAAGATGCCTGATACTGAAGAAAATCATTGTATTCTACCTCAGAAAAAGAGAATGATTGATTACTAGAGCCCACTGATTTAGTGCTAAACATATCGGATCCGAGAGACATGTAACAAATCTATCTGTGTCCAAAAATAAAGTAGATTCTAGAAAACAAATCTAAAGAAGAGATCTGAAAAACTGCTGGAGGCTAAAAAACATCACACGTGAGGATTCCAATCGAAATAGTGATACTTATATATGCACACTACACCAAGAGAGTGTCAAAATCGCAGAACATTGGAGGTTTTGCTGGAAAAATGCTCAGCAATTTTGTTGTTATTTTATTCTTATTTTCTCACTAAAGAAAGCTCTGATACAATGTGAGAAGATAAGAGTTTGAGAGAGAACTCAACCTGATTATTCCCACAAGCTAGTGGGGTTTAAACTTTAAATAGCTAAGTATGCATGTCCTAAAAGGAAAGAAAATCAATGCAAATCAATACCTAATCAACATAAATCAACACCTAATTAAAAATAGGAATAAATTTAAGAGTAAATCAAGTTACCTACTATGTTACACATATGCTATCTAACAGGCTACATATGATATGGTAGATGAACATAATCTATATTAATAAGGTAAGTAAGTAGTCTACAATACCCTAAGGTATCCTATAATATATATTATATAATATTGAACAACATACAGTATAGTCCCACAAGTGGGGTTTGGGAGGGTAGAGTGAACACAAACTTTTCCCGTACCTTTATAGGTTATTTTCGATAGACCCTTGGCTCAAAGAAAGAAAAAAACAACATATATGAAGACATAAGCAGTAACAATGGTTTAACCAAAAATAAAAAGTAGTACCAATGGCAAGATAGTAAAAAAATATAGGCACGAGACAACAAGTAACAATCGAAAACAAAGAGTGAGAAATATGGAAGATAGTAAAATAATAAAAATATTGAAATAATACTAATACTACTAGCCAAAGAGAGAAGACGCGAGCGTATTTCCGACTAGCCTTCTAGAATCCTCGACCTACACATGCTCCTATCAAGGGTCATGCCTTTGGTAAGTTGAATGTTGATCACCTCTACTCAATACTTGTTCAGTTGTTCGTCGTACATCTACCTCTCTTCAGTCCCTCCAATGACAACTTCTCACACCTCCTCATTGGAGCGTCTATCATCTCCTCTTGACGTGTCCAAACCATCTCAAACTAGCCTCTCACATCTTGTCTGCCATGGAGGTCATTTCTACCTAAGTTCGAGTATCTTAATTTCTGACCATATATATCCTAGTATGCCCACACATTCATCTCAACATCCTCATGTCCACAACTTCCATCTTCTAGACATGAGAGGTCATTGACTGGTCAACACTCAACCCTATACAACAAAGCTGGTCTAACTACTATTTGTAGAACTTACCTTTTGGTCTTAGTGGCACCTTCTTATCACATAAGACACCGGATATCAGTCTTCATCTCAACCACCCCGCACCAGTGCGATGTGTGACATTCTCGTCAATCTCCTATTGCCTTAGATAATTGCCCTGAAGTACTTGAAACCCTTAAAGGATGACTCGAGAATCCAACCTCACTTCCACATCAGCCACATGAGGCACATTACTGAACTTGCACTCCACATTCTCTGTCTTACGATGCTCAACCTAAAACCTTAAGACTCCAAGGTCTGTCTCCACACCTCTAGCTTGTCGTTAACTCTGCGACACGCCTCGTCAATCAATACAATGTCATCGGCAAATAACATGCACCAAGGTACCTCCCCTTTAATGTGTCGTGTCAGAACATCCATCACCAAAGAAAATAAAACAGGCTAAGAGTCAATCCCTAATGCAACTCCATCACAATTGGAAAGTGACCTGAGTCTCCTCCAGTGTCGTCACCTGGCCCGGGTCTTAGCTCCATCATACAAACCTTAATAGCCCTAATGTACATGATTGGAACACATCTAGTCTTTAAACATCTCCATAGAACCTCTCATAACTTTGTCGTGCGCTTTTTCTAGGTCAATGAACACCATATATAGGTCCATCTTCCTTTCCCTATAGTGAACCACCTAAACTTATTTAAGTACAATGAATCTACGCACATATTCTCCTCCTATTCTACCACTTAGAAAAGAACTCACCCAGACCAAGGAAATGCTTATAACAGATAGTTTCTTCCTAATTATAGCAAGGAAAGATAAATAGAATCACTCACTCCTTCTGCCTCCGTGAGTAAGAAATAATCCTTTGAAAGACAAAATCTGTTGCACTTGCCAGGTGCTCGCTTATGGAACTTAGGAACCTGACTATTACTGCATTTGATGGCTCAGCAAAAAGCTTGTCTATCAATGGTCCAATCATCACCTTCCAATCTTCAACCTACAATAGGCTCAAATTAGGCATGTCCAAGTGAGATGTGAAGAAGAGCAATATACTAAGCAAGCAGTACATCTGTATCACTGAATAGCAAATATAGTCTAATGATAAGACTATATGCTAAGCTATAACATCTATCCTAGTTGATGTCTTGCTGCAAACTTTAGCCTTGTGCACATTATACAAAGAGTACAAGGAAAACAAGAAATTGCTGGACAAGCAATGATCAAATCAATTGTCATATCTCTTTCATGGTTTTAGGTGCAAGTAAAGAGTACTGGTGACAACATATGACAGATTTCAAGTGGGAGATATGTTACATCAACCAAGACTGATAAATGATCAAAGCAACAAAAGCAAATTCAAAGAAGTTTACCCACAACAGTAAGAACAGAAGCAGTTGTCTTGGAGTCATTAATGACTACAGATAGAGAATCAATCAAACGACTTGAGGTGAGTCAATTAAGAAAAGTGGAAAAAACTCTAACTAACCATTTTCGACCACTCAGGAAGCAGCTTCAGCACTCTATCAATATCAGTCTTTTTTCCTGAAGAGAAGCAAAAATGAATCAAGGTGCTTTTCAGTAGTTATCTAATGATTAGTGTTTTCCAAAAAAAAGAAAAAAACAGTTGAGGATTGCACATAGAGGACAAGATGTATAATTACAATGAAGGAAAACACTATCTACCTAGAGCCCTCCCAATTGCACTTTACATGTAAAAGTGATGCACACAACAGCCCATAATCATTGACTGCAAAAATACTCGAGAAAACACCCTTCCAGCACAAGCTATTTTGGTAAAGATTTAGTCAGTCAAATTTCTTATTTTCTACTCAAAGTAATGATCACCTCAAATGAGTAAAATGTAGCTCCAAGGCTTGTAACAAAAGTTTGAATCTGTTAAGTACTTCACAGTATCAAACTTCAGTACACTGTGATGTTTATACACGAGTATAACCTTGGGGGATGCACTGGTATATAAAATACCATCTGCAAAATGAACCCCCAAAAAGCACCTTTTTTGTTCAAAATACACAAATCACTTACATTTCCAAGACATTAAGGAATGTACGGAAAACCATAAATATCAAGCAACCAGGAAAACATAGCACCAAAAATACCAATTCTAAAATAGGAATTTTTCCCTAGATGCACTCATTAACAAACCCGCCACCGAGAGCTTCAAGTTACTCCGTAACGATTATAAAGGTATCCATTATAAGAAGTTACTTTAAGCGGAGAACTTTTGAGGAGATAAATACCTTTTAGGCTAAAGGATACCAGCGAAAAAGTGATTTATCAATTAACTATTTTCGTACTTAGAATCAACTTTTTTCCTCATTTATTCTCTATGACTGTTACAGATGACCATTACCGGCCTGTGGGATTTAAATCTGATCTCAAATTTCATGATGTTGTGAACTATTTTAATATTCACTAGATGTGCACTCCCAACCATCTCCAGAGCAGCTTAATGGAAAAAACTGAACACACCTTCTACACCATCAGCAGTATCACATATGTCTGGGTTCTCAGAGGGTTTGCTGCACAGACAAATAAGAAGTTACATAAAGAGAGTGTAAAATTACTCCTGTTTCATGCTTCTCACTTAAGCTTTTGTCATCAACAATCAAAACTATTTCATTATACCTCAGACAGTCGAGCAGCAGGCATATAACATCAGGATTATGCTTGTAATTCTTCAATAACGCAATGAGTGTGCCACTTGCCAATGAGTGTACTCTTTCAAGTGGCGAGTAAATAAGACAAACTAGTGCAGGCAAAGTAAACGAAGGGTCTGCAGCAGTAAACAAAAAAGTCATTGAGTAGTCAGCCACTGTTGGTTGGATGCCAAACAGAAGAAGCCGGCTTAAATGCTTTCTCTATAGATGGTAATTCCAAATTGAAAGAAGGAAAAGAGAGACCTGGTCGGACATTAAACACAACAGAAGTGGGATGTTCATATAAGACCATGAAAATGAAGAACTTCCCCTCAAAAGTTATGCATCACAGTAAAGCATCTTCCATAACATACCATTGCACTACAAAGACAACTGAGCTAAAAGCCAAAAGGTGGAGCCTTACCTATTAAAGGAATCAAATTGGAAGCCTGTGTATTAATTACCATTTGTTCATCTTGGAGAAACTCCAATAGGTGGCATGATAAATGCTGCCTGCCAATTTTGCAAATAGAAGTGCTAATTATTCTGTATACTAAATTTGAGGGAATAAAAAGATATTCTGATATAGGAGCACTTTGCAAAAAGGACAGTAATTTTGGAATTTTTGAATAGTTAAATGTACAATGATTTATCTGTGCACCTACAGTTCCTTTAGGCGTTTCGTGTTGACTTCATATTCATGTACTATTCAATCAGGGAAAGCTTCCGACATCAGTTATTTCTTTCAGGAGAAAAATCAGAATGATGATAATTTGAGTAAATATACCTTCTTTTGAATTACATATGGTCTATATCAGATTTTATATATATATATATATATATATATAAGTTATTCAAAGGGGTTTATAATGGTGCTACGCTAATCAATTTTCCTAAAAAATTTAAATCGTATTTGTGCCAACTTATTGTAAGTACAGTTTCACACTTGTAAAGTCCACATTAGATCCATATATGAACTAAGAATCCGGCAATACACATGAGGACACGTATTAAGTTACATATTGCCCCACATCAGGAACATAAAGGCATTGAAAGGAGTTTATAATTGCACAGAGCTACTCCTCCCAATGCCTTGAAGCTTCCAACTAAATGTTCAGACCCGGAGAACCTTCTAAGAAGAAGGTAATAAAGTTGGGCATTGAGAATGTCGGTCCAATAGATAACTCTTCTACAAAAAAATCTAAATAAAGTGGTCTTGTATGACTCAATCTAAGCACTTTAGTGTACTCCCAATGGGTTGAAAAATCTCCCATAAGGAGACTTCTAAATTCACCTCCCTAGTTGACTCATTGTTGCATCCCCTCTTTTTGTGCCAACACTTTGACCTAGCAGTTCAGTTAGGATTCTCAGGTTCCTATGTTGTAATTGCATTTCTTGGACATTGTATAAGGTGCTAAAAGGTGAAGCAATGTTAATAACGAAAAGCCAACGGAAAAAAGCAACATCATACCACATAGGAGGAGGAAGCACGGTATCTGATTGCATAGACACATGGATAAGATCTGAAATGAAGTCAACAGCATTTCTTTTCTGTGAAACATTCCCGGAAATAAGACGCTTGAGAATTTCTCCCAAGCACTGAGTATCTGAGGATCTAGCAAAGCAACAATTGACATTTCTATTTAACCCCGAAAATACATTTGGAAAGCTTAAAACCAGTTCACGTTACAATCTAAACATACATGGAGCAATACTCAGCCAAAAGCTTTATAACAGCTTTTGCTGCACTGTCTCGTTCATCCAAAAGGTCTAGTAACATTGGCAGTAGAGCATTAATCTGTCTAATATCTGCAGAATGTTTAGACAAACTACTATTTGTCCTAAAGATGACAGCTTTGAAGATGCAGAGTGAACTGTCAATTACTTCATCATCCACACTATTAAGCTTCAATATACAAAAAAATAATGTAAGTTATCAGCATCAGAGAAAAAACCGTAAATTCAACCAAAAAAAGAGAAATTACTTATAGTAAATTCAACAACCAGAATTCAGAAATGTCAAATCAAATACTATAACACCAGAAATATGCTAGCTCTCTGATGGTTAGTTAAGCAACTTGATGCATTTCTCCCGGCCGCATAACTAAAAACCATCATCTTACTAAGTTACTCCCTCTGTTTCATTTTATTTGTCTGGTTTTGACTTGGCACAAAGTTTAGAAAAGTAAAGAAGACTTTGACTCTTGTGGTCTTAAACTAAAAGTATGTAGAATGTACCACAATGTCCTTTAATCTTGCGGTCTTAAATATGTCATGTGGAAAGTTGAAATTAAAGAGCTGACAATAAAAAGAGGCATTCTTTTTTAAATGGACTGTAATGATAACTAAGACGAGCAAATTGAAACAGAGGAGTTCTTTAAGCAATTGCTCCAGAATCTCAGAGAGATCTTAATCTTTTCACAACCATAGGCTGCAAACTTTTATATGAGTCATGTAATTCTACCTGAGATATGATAGCTTCAGATAACCGAGATCCATATTCCTCAATGATAGTTTCAAACTGCTTTCCATGTAGACGGCCCAACAGAAGGGCAAGGCAATTCAGGAAAAATATGATGGTCTCTCTTCCACTTTCTTTGTTTCTAGGAGACTCTTCAGCATAATTATCTGCATAAAACTGCAAGTTTTTTCCCTTAAATCTGGAGTAAAATAGAGAGGAAGGACATAAGAAAAATAGAATTCACATACTCTGATATATAAAAAAAAAGAGCGACTAAGTCAAGAGTCAGGACACTTAAAAGGAAACTTTTATGTCATTTTTATCTTCTTTGTGTTAGTTCAAGAGTCCTTTTATCAAAGGTGATCACCAAAGCAAAAGAAGCACCCATTAAGTAGGCCCAGAACAACTTATCTATGAGCATTCAAACTGTCTTCAGTTACCAACTGGCTATTCAGCTGGTAAACTGAAATTTCTGGTTCTCCCAATACAAATCATTTAAACTAGTTCAGCTTCTAAACCGAAACTCTTTGACCATATGGGCTTTTGAAATACAGTTTTATCTCACAGAATTTTCAGAACAAATCCGAATTTTAGAACTAGCATGATGCATCAGAATTAAGTAAAAGGAAGAATCAAACCTCAAACTTGACAGAAAAAAGACATTCAGATTCAATTGCAAGCAGTCCTAACCATAAATCTTCAAGCATATAGTAAAAAATCTACCTTCAGAAAGTTAAGAACAAACCGTAAAGAAAGAGTTCAACCTCAGACTTGAAAGACAGATCCAATTGCAAGCAATCCTAACCATAAAACTTCAAGCATATAACAAAAAAATCTAAAATTCAGAAGGCAATTGCAAGCAGTCCTAACCATAAAACTTCAAGCATATAACAAAAAATCTTACCATCAGAAGGTCGAAGCAAACCCTCACCACCAGAATGTTATGGTTGTTGGTGTAATCACTATTTAGATGATTATGAGAGACAAAGTAAGGAAGAGAAATTCCAACTGCTAGATATTCTGGAGAGATGGAGATAGAGAGGCAAAAGTAGCGAAGTGGTGGTACCGACAGGCAAAGAGAGAATGAATTTGGAGAAGACATGTCACAGAATGAGAGTAGCTTACGGCACACATTTATGAGTTACAACTTTAGTTTGAAAAGGATGAAAAAAGTTGCTACAAAGATGGAACATATGTGACTGAGGTGGCATGACCAGGTTAAATCTTAATCCATAAATATGTTGACTACTGATGACCAAAAACCTACTTCACTACTTGGACAAATGTCTGCTAATGTTGCACTAGCTTCCTTTTTTTAAAATGGACTAGTCTTGTATTTTTTGTTGAATAAATTGAGAGCTTGGAGAATCTATAAATGAATAGAATTTCCAGAAATTCAGTTTCTTCAAATACATGAATCATCACAACAACAAAAGTACTACTGAGTCAGTTTGCCAGTCTCTTTTGTTTAAACCACGTAAAGAAGTCCTAAATGTCCCATATATTTCAGTTGCAGATTGAAGTTGTATTCGAGACAAGTTTTTACAAACTGGCAACTTTGTCCTCCAACAGGAAACTATTTAAATAGGACATCTGTAAATTAATACTCAACAATCCAAGTCTTCTAGACAAATCTATTTTTTTGAAATTAAGCCTTCTAGATAAATCTATTCATCAATTGAATAGGAAAATCTTCTTTATTTTTTTTATTTTTTTTTTACAATGGTGGCATCCGGACCAACTTACACACACCTCGACTATTACACTGAGTACCTGCTACCTCCCACCAGCACTGGCACCTGGTAACTTTGTCCACCTAGGCTTAGATGAGAAGAAATCCCTATATTTTTTGTTTGTGTTGGGACTTGAACTCTAGTCTCCAAGGCTTCACCCACCTCATCAACTGTTAGGCCACACCGTTGGGTGCTGAATAGGCCATAATTTCAACCACTAGAATTATTTAAAACCCATTTCAACAAATATAAAGAAGCAACAACTTAGAACAAAAACAATGAAATGCCTATACACTAAATACTGAAATATATAAATGTTTAGGCCAAAGAGACCAAATGCAAGAGGAAAGAATGAAAGGTAAAGGACTTCATGTGGTGATAGTATAGCAAACCTGAATCCCGGATAAGTACTGCTCCAATAATTCTGTATATTGCTGAGGGAATTTGTTATCTTCCAAGTGCAACAACATGCCATAATGTTTCCAACAAGATGAGAGAAGTAACACTCCTCTCTTCAGCATTTCTGAATCTGTCTAAAGTAATGATACATGGCGCATGATGAACAAAACAGAAGTGCTATAATAGATGATCTAGAAACTGGAAAGGATGAAAACTGTAGAGCCTGCCTTGGTTTGTTCGTGAATATAATTTTCCTGCATCCCCCGCAACCACTTACGAACTCCCTCTAATGCCTTTGCATGCAAATGCCTGCTTTTTCTGCTCCACTGCATGTCAACAACTCTATATGTGAAAATTGAAGCATTTGACAAGTCGCTTTTAAAATTTCCCACTTCTCAACAAGGTCAAGAAAATAATCTATAAGAAAAATTACAGCAACCCTTTTGAATTACATTATCATCTATCAAGATATCTATAATCACATCATAGTGCATTCTGATTTACCAGATTTAAGCAAGAAATATTTTGCACATACAACTTTTCATCTGACCAACTATTTGGTCTGACAGAAACAGATTTTTTACTCACAGAACCTGGGCACCAACAAAAATTGACACTCAATTGGTTACACAGAAAGATTTTCAAAAGTATTGTAAAATACTTGACTCATAGATTACAGAGAACTGGCTGGAGAGAGAAGTAGAAACCAAAATCTCGTTTTTTTTAAGTTTTGGATGAACATGAAAAGATAGATGTACTTATTTGAGATTATAACTAATCCTTAATCAGAAATAGGTACACTAGAAGATGTTTTGCCAGTAAGGTTTTGATATATATATATATATATATATATATATATATACATATATATATATATATATATATATATATATATATATATATATATATATATATATATATATATATATATATATATATATATATATATATATGTATATATATATATATATATATGTATATATATGTATATATGTATATATATGTATATATGTATATATATGTATATATGTATATATATGTATATATGTATATATATATATATATCCCTCTCTCTGTCCTCCAATGCGTATCTTAGCTGCATGAATTAGGCGTTTGGACAATACTTGGTTGAAGTTAAAAAAGAAAAGAGCATTTGCAGTTGAATTTGGAAATGAATTTAATTGGAAAAAAGTTGAAGCTGAAATGATGGATCAAATTATAGAATATACGTTGATTTGCAAATAATTTTCAAGTTTAAGTTGAAAAAATGAAATAAAATTCATGGTCAAACTGGATAGTAAAGGATATTCAAATCTGACATCTAATGAAGTAGCACTGAATGGATAAAACAAGTTATGGAACATACAGCTGTAAGTCTCTCTACAAGAATTATGAGGTTATCCAAATGGTCCCAAAGTAGCAACTTCATTTCCATGCCTTCATAATCTGAGGATTTACTGATGTTGTTCACTTTCTTCTTAGTCGGTGTAGAAGGCAACAACATGACCGGGCGATCACCAGTAGCAGCTGCCTTATGCTTGTCATCTGAGCAGTTGAACACTGAATTAGTTCTTGCTAATGCCTCTGTAAGAGAGAGAATTAGATCAGCAGCAGCCACTGAAAGGCGAGTTGGCAGCTCAAATTCCCCCTGCACTGTGCTACAAATTTGAAAGAAGCAAACTTAGGCATGTGCCTTTGTTAAAAATGTAAAGTAGGTCAGCAAATACTGTGTGTTTCAGAAGCACAGTCTAAGCTCCCTCAAGTGGTTGTGGAAATATAGCTTCCGACAGCAAAAGTTTGAATGAAGTTACCCAGAAACAATTCAATTTCCCCTTGTTAAAATATACATGCATTTTTCTTCATTTGGGTTTTCGAGGATAGGTATGCATTCTCAAATTATGACATTTCTCAAACAACTCAAAGTTAAATGATAGGACTGCCATCTAGAAATTTTTTATAGTTCTGCCTTATGTTCTTTAAGATATATATAAAAAAAAGAAGAAAACAAAATTGACATGAGCTTTATATTATTCATCGACCATAAAGTTTGGAGCTAACACAAGTTTAAAAGGTATGTGAAGCACTACACTCTTTTGTTTGGTAGAAGAAAGATTTTCAAATTCAGTTTTTTTTTCCATAATCATAGTGTCTGGGCCAGCTTGCGCGCACCTAGACTAATTCACGCGCACGCTACCTCCCATTCAGTTTTCAATAGTAGCAATGAGATTTTATCTGTAAACGTTAGCAACATTGAGCAACCAGTAACAGATGAGCATCTAATAAAAAGGAAAAGAGGAAATGACAGGCAACACGAAAGGAAGAAAGAAAAGAAATACACACACCTTCCGTCATATACAATAGACACAAGATGGGACATACATGTGCAGAAAATCTTCAGAAGTGCATCATATCTACATCGAACCCCTGTTTAAAAACAAAAAACTCTGTAAACTAAAAATTAACAAGCTGAAAAATTATCTGCTCAGACAGTGGGCAACAGGTTCCAATGGACCACCGACCACAGAGCAATAGGATACTCCCATTCTCCATTCCCACAGAGCAAATAAAACGTCAATGATATCCCAATTTCATTGACTTAGTTTGATCAGGTGCAGCTACGATAGAACTGATGATTGATGTTAATTTCTATTATATGTACCCAGAAAGGGGTTATATGATAAGTTTGAAAGTTCTTACAAATAAGCGTGATTTGTCACCTTATGAAGATTTCAAGGGAGCACAAAAAGGAAAGAACTTCATTTTGAGGGAAGCTGAAACATTTGGGGTGGCAACAGAAGGAACTTCAGGTGTGTTTTGAAAGCCCCATGGGAATTGAACGAGTGTATTAGTGTAATTAAGAACAATTACATAGTTTGACTTGTTTGTCACTTTGTCTGACCAAGTAATAATTTGGCTAGTACTGAATTGACTGTAATTGAAGGAGTGCAATTACACTCCCAACCTTCAAGGAGGGTTAAGAATTTGTGGTAATTATATTCAAAAGCTTCAGATTTCATTTCATTTTTCAAACATAAATTACTTGAAACTTCGGTTATTTCTTTGTTAAACATACTCCTACTCTATTCATCAGAGGAAACATTTTATATCGAAAAATGCTTTCACATCTCATATATATATCCTATTATCATTTTAAAAACAAAGAGAATCTTGAATTTAAGATTACATTCATGTCAATTAGTTGAAAATTTTAAAAGTACAACGATATACCTGGTGTATCTCACAAGTGGGGTCTGAGGAGGGTGGTGTGTATGCAGCCTTACCCCTACCTTACTAATTAGTTGAAAATTTTAAATTTGTAATTGAGGTACCAGGTTCATTGCTGATCTTCTGATGAACTGTACCTCAATCATGTAGTCAATCATAAACCCTTCCTTGTCTTTTGCTTGAGGTACTTGGTTCATTGATACTTGTCTTCTTGATCTGCACATCATCGTCATCTTCTAGAGAACCAGTTCTTTCACCTAGGTTCTTAAAAAGTTTATAATTCAATTTGTAGCCATATATCTGTGTGGATCTTGGCTATTGTCTTTTGTAGGCTCTTCTGTCTTTCCACACTCTTCTTCACTTCTTGTATTTAACTTTCCCTGGATCTTGACAATTTTAGAACCAGACTGTTGTCATCTCTGTGCTCAGGTCATCAGAGAACCAGGTTCCTTAGTTCTGCAGTACCTTGGAACCTGCTTCTTCCATCATATTTTTGTGGCACTCTTCATCTGCTGGTCTTCTCATGTTCAACACATGGGAGTGGGATTCTTCAAAACTTTTACGTATCCCACACTCTCTCTTCATGAGCTTTCAGAATGAGGAAATATTACTTTTTTCTTTGTCATGCGATAAGACCTCTACACATACTCTTGCTTCGTCCTACCTTGGTCTTCCGTTTCGACTCAGAGAGGAGTTCCATGCCCTAGTTTTCTGTGTGCTTCAGGACTCTTCTATTGGTTGTTCAGACGAGATATGATATCAGTTTTGTCAACTCTCTTGTGCCGCCCACCTCCCTTCCAAGAAAAGGTGGTACAAGCCTCCTCCCTTCCAAGAACCAGGTTCCCAGCAACAGTATATGGTATCTGGGATGACAGATCATGGCGCCTTTGTTGTGATCCTGTGATATATCTTTGTCAAGATTCATTAATTTTTGCACCATGGGAGTGGGATAGTTTTATTCAGAACACATCCCATAATCCTTTTGTACTAGGCTTAAGTGAGAGGATTTTTTTCTCCCGACTACTTGACATGTGTCTAATTCATTCACATATGTTCTAGCTTCCTCTCACTACAGCCCTTTTAACCGGATCAGATGTTGTATCTAGGAACCCAGGATGCTTGGGTTGCTTTGTCCAGAAAAGATAGGTTGAATGCCTTCAAGTCCATCCTGATAGATTTGCATTTATTAGGGAAGGACCTAGTTCCTTCAATGCCCCTTTCACAAAAAAATTGTATGTTCCTATCAATTGCTCTTAATTTGGCTATGCATGTGTCGCTGAAATGTCCATTGTTTCCACAGTTAGTGTGTAGTCGATTATATGGGATAGAGACACATATACTCCTGAGATAGTATGGAGTCTCTCTTTTTGTATCCCAATCCCTGTATGTATGTGTTGCAGTGGTTTTCATGTAGAGATATTAGTGCTTCTGAGACCTGTTCCATCCAAGTGCTCTCTTCACTTCATTTGTAGCCCTTTCTAGTTCTTCTTGAAGCACCATGTTCCTTTCATTCTCTATGGAAATCTGTTTTGACAATTCCTCGCATTTTTTCAAGATTCTCTTGAATATCTTCAACCTAATCCTTCCCTTTTGTAGATGCAGCTAGGTGTTTATCTTTCCAAGCTTCTAACTCATGGTATCCTTTGCTCAGAACGATGTTCTTGAGGTACTCATTCATATTTTCTAAGTTCTCTTTACACTCTTCCAAGTTTTTGATTTCCATCTCAAGGGTGACATATGTATTCATCCATTTTTTAATTTTTAATGTGTAGACTCTTGAAGGTATTAATGTCAATGTGAGTCACGCACTCTAGTTTTTTCCTGGAATGGATGTGAATAACATCCTTCATTTCAGTAAAGTTTGTCTCAATGTTATCATCCTCATCTTCAGAGTCAAATTGTGCCATTACTGTCATGCTACCTTCGAAGTCTGATTTTTCCTTGTTTACCATGAACCGTCTATCTGTACCCTTCTCAGCATAGGTTCCTGGGCTTTCTTCATAGTTAGATTGAAGAGTATCCCACATTGATTTGTAGTGCTGCAAGAAAGGATTTTATCCTGTACATTGGATCCAATACCCTATAGAAGAATCTTCCTGGTTTGGGTATTTCCCTGTATTTGTTTAATCTCCTCCTTCGCATACTACTGTACTCAGCCCTAACTCGAGCAACTTTTAAGGCTACAACTTTTTGTAGACCTAAGGAACTGACTCTAGCCCAAGGCGCAAACTAGGTAAACTGGTCATATAGCTTGCTTAACACAAAGTTTAGTCGTCTTTTTCCTTTAAATTACTTTGTAGCGTAAGCAAGCACAGCGGAACAAACAGAGCATCTCTCGTAGCACAGTGAGGCGACGAAGTTGCTGCACTGGATAGAGGTCGCTAAGATAGTTGTGTAAGAATCGCTATTGCAAGCCTATCAAAGCCTATGCTACTTATTTTGTCTCAAAAAAAAGCCTACACTACTTATTGATTATCAAGAAGTCAATCCCCAGGCCCTTCCCACCTCGGACTACCCCTACCCTAATATAAGACAATTCCCGCCCTCAAGTTAGGTAACAGAGCTAATTGCATTCATTAAAATAGAAACTTTTAGCCTGAATCTTGGACCCAATTCATGCTTGAAAACAACAATTCTTCTTCCAATTTCATACATAAAATTGTGTATGTGAAGAAATTTGAGAAAGACAATGTTGTCAATGTCTTGATCTCCTACTGAATCTTCCAAAATGTTATGGAATATTCAAGATGCCCCCAAAGAGAATATTTAGCCCTTTTATATAGGCATGAATTAGGGTTTTAGGGTAGCCTCCAAGTAATCCTAATGGACCCTTGGGCTTGGTTTCCTCGGGCCCAACAGAGACTGGCCCTCAAGTGCAAAGGCAGAAGGGAGCTTAACTGCAAGACCCACCAGTTGAGCAGGGACGAAAGTCGGCCTTACTGATCCGACGGTGCGAGTGGCCTATTGTTGGGCTTTTGGGGTCAAAGAATCTTAAGAATTGCCTCTCTTACTTTCATCTTTGGTTGATGAATTAAGACTGCCCCTCTATTATCTCAATGAAAGCCCAAGGGAATATGACAGCTATTCACCAGATCTTAGAAACAAGGCGCAAAGCCCAATGATCTGAGCTCCTTTTGCTTCAACCCATGAATCTTTTTAACCATTAATCTTTGTCTTAACCAAAAGGAATTCTCTTTTTCTAGAATTATTTCCTACTATACAGGAAGAATGTTGCAAGAGGTTACTAATCATGTTATTCCTGGTTTCCCTCACCTTCATCTTCAACGATAAAGCAGTTTAAGGAGTGCCCTTCGCGCCTTACTTCTTTTAGCCTTTGTGCCCCATCCCCCAATGGTTCATTCATTCCCACCCTTAGGTATCATTTGGTAGAGTGTCTAAGAATAGGACTGAATAAGGTTTATTAGTAATGTTGGGATTAGTTTATGCTTGAACTATTTCCTATCCATTATTTGGTTTGGTGTATTAAGGCCAGTTATATCTTTACCCATACTTATTGATGTGTTAATAACTTGTGCGTTGCTAATACCACGGTTTGTTATGCATTAGTTATACACCCTATAATAGTATTATAGGGTGTATAACTAATACATGTATTAATTATACATAGAATAAAAATCCTATCAAAAAAAGGATTAAACAATACCATATCTAATACATGTATTAAATTCTCTAATACATCATACCAAATGACCCCTAAGAGTTATTGCTTCAAGTAAATTTGCCTTGCTAATGCTAGCTTGCCCTCTATTATAACTATACAGAGTGGGGAAGAAGCACTACTGATGGTCATTACTGTGTTAGATCAACTACTTCAATTGAGAATTCTGGTAAGTTTGATCCTCGGGTAAGGTAGCTGCCAAGGAATGAATCAAATACTTAAAGATGTTTTGAATACAACTTCTCCCCCTGAAACAATTGTAGCTTTTAATACAAGCTATTTCTTTTACACTTGAAGACAGTAACTGCTAAGAAGTCAGCTCAAACTTTTGAAGGCACTGAGAGCATAAAGGTCCTCGAGACACATAGTCGAAAGAAAAAACAAACAGCTACATAAGTAACAGACTTGAACCAGCGTTGCAACTTGATTAAATGTAAGCATAGATTACAACCATTACCAGCATAACTTTACAGTCAACTTAATTTGGAAATTGGCATTTGGATTTGTCTTGCAGAAAGGGTCAAAGAAATTACAGATCAGCGAAAGATGTGGATTGCATATGTATACTCCAATTTAAAATGAAAGACAAATGATGTGGGGTTTAAACAGAAACAGAATTTAGAAAGCTCTACTTACCATGTGTAACGAGCTTGTCCATAGTAACCTCAACTTCAATAAGACTTCGTGCAAGGGTACACCAACCAAGGGATATATAACGATCCTCTTTCCTCGATAAAATGGACTTAAGATCATTTGCTAGAGCCTGGAAACTTATTTCGTCCTCAAAAAGCCAATTGAGAAGTATCATCACTTGGTTGCCATGTTTTGACCCCGTGAATCTCAATGACTGGCAAAGTTTTATCAATGATGATTAAAAAAACAGCAGCGGGAACAGGTAAAAATACATGTAACAGGCTTTTGAGCCCAAAAATAGAAAAGCATGAGCATCTGCTAATAGTTGATGACAAATGCAAGAACATAAGCTAGGAAAAGAGAACAGGCCATTAGTTAAGAACTTAAGCTGAGCAATTTTTTATTCACCCCCATCTCCAA
This sequence comes from Solanum sitiens, assembly GCA_016801875.1. NCBI lineage: Eukaryota > Viridiplantae > Streptophyta > Magnoliopsida > Solanales > Solanaceae > Solanum > Solanum sitiens. The sequence goes on from JABWTJ010000112.1 coordinate 1,160,109, forward strand.
AGCCTTTTCCATGTACAACAAAAGTAGTTCCATGGTAACAACATTCTCTCAATAGAACAAAAATAACTCATGTGATAAACTAAAAATGTTAAAGTGGTTTTGCGGCTCAGACAGATGATGCAGTGTGGATATTTCAAGCATTTCATGAATGATGTTAGTCACTCGAGACTAACTTAATGCACATGGGCACTGAAGCAGCTAACCCATCTTACCTAGTCATGATGAGAAATAATGCTGACCTTTAACTTCTGTAAGAAAGAGGTGCTTGCTGATTATTCCCGGTAAACACTCCATTACTGGGTATTGTGAAGAAATTTGAAATTATTTCCTAATTGAACGCTCCGTCTTTCCCCAATTTCTATAGGAGTTAACCTTTTCAGAATATTCCAAAATGTTTGACACCATTCTATAACACCATTTCACTATTTTCAAGAATTTAATTGAAATTTATTCAAAATTCCAAACTTTGATGTAATAATTTTTCTATTAAACTAACTTCTCAATTATTACTTAGTTTTTCTTCAACTAACATCCATCCATTAACAAACCATCATATAGACCGGGAAGTAGGGAGTACAATATACTCTTGTATCCCATAACATTTATCATTTAGGTTTAACAAGTGTTGAGGTTGAAAATGATGGACCAATGTTAAATTCTCCAACATGGGTAGAGTTTAACATGCTCAACTCCTGAAATGCTAAAGTGACAAATTTTACAGGAAGATGGGAGTATTAAACTAATCAATATCAAATAGATTCAAGTTTTTCGCTTTTCTTACATTCACAACATCCCAGGAATAGATTCACAATAAACCCTTCATTTTATTGACTAAATTGAAGTTAAACCCTATAAAACAATTTATAGGGAAACCTGGAAACTTCAACAAACAAAAAGAGCTGTTTGGTTCTTACATGTTGAATCATAGGAACAAGAACTTGGTCCAAATATGACTCCTTTTCAGCAGCATCCTTCACATACTTGGAAAGAAACCATAAAGACTGAACCAAAGAAACTGGGCAAAAAAAAATATAGAATTGTTGTTTCATCTGGAGAACAAAACTCGATCAATTATAAGGTACAAGTTAGAAATTACCACCAATAGGTGCGATTTTCGGAGAAGGTTCAAGATGAGAAATGGTTTCCTGAAGCTTCTTAGGCTTACAAGTAAGCAATGTGTTTACAACACGACCCAGAGTTGCAGACGTCACTGAATTCGACTCTGGCACTAGCTGTCTTTGTTCATCTTCTTCCATTGTTAGGATTGAATTCACAAGTGATTGGAACCCCTTGCTTGGAGAATTCAACGAGTTGTAAAGCAGCAGGGGAAGGGTGTTGATGTATATAAAAGGAAACATGAAGAGAGTTTAATGTTAATTATATATGTAACTAAGTAAATTAATTGAACTATTTTATTAAGCTCACATAATATTCATATTTTTGATATATACATTACATTGTCAAGTGCTATATTATTTTTAATTTTTGTTATAGAAATTATGAAATTTGCTAAATTTCAAATAGTTATAAAGAACACCATAAACAATACGCTCAAGTAAAGTGGAACATCACCTCCATACAAGAACTTAATTAACTAAACTCAAATTGAAGATATTCTGCTCCTTTCTTATGAACCTCTATCAATCTATTTTTATTATAGTATGACATATCATGTATATATTTAAAAATGAGCCAAAAAAATTTTGTATCATAAATATTTTTTCTCATTGTCTCAGAGTAGTCATTATTATTGCTTACGTTTTATATCACCGGCCCAATTTATTTTGAACTGAACCATAGTTATTTTTATGGTTATAGTATGCACTTAGAAAGAATTAAGGCAATTATCAACCAACAAGTAGGTGGCATCTAAACAGAACTGTTCACAACTGGATATTATAAACAAAAATTTTGACACATTAACATATTAAAATCTCACAACGTAATTTTGTGAGCACTTAAACTCACAAATATCCACAAATAATAATAAAAATAACCTTGATTTCCTAGCAATCAAGAAGAAAAAGGCATGTTGCTAGTCTATCAAATTGTATCCAAGTTTACAGTTCACAAATTAAATTGAAATAATCCAAAAGAAAGAGTTGTTACTTCTTTATTTAAAAAAAATACTTTATCAAAATAAGAGTTATCACTACACTAAAAATGATATTTAACGATAATAAGTAGTTTAATTATCGATAAATATGTATTTTAAGAGTCTATTGGTATTCTCTATAAATGTTTCTAAAGATTATAGCAACATGGAATCTAATGACAATTAATTAATGTCGATAAAGGCTCTAGCACTCTTCGTTAATGTGCATATTTATTTTGGATAAAAATTATTTTTGTTATGTATTTTGGACATTTGTATGTTTCAATAAAACTTGATCTCTTATCATGTCCAAAACGAAGAGACGGAGAAATATGACAAATTACTTAACTTGATCTCTTATCATGTCCAAAACGAAGAGACGGAGAAATATGACAAATTACTTAACTTGCGACAAAGAAGTGACTAATTGTGTCTATACTAATATTCTAGGAAGAGTGTAATGACATATGAATTGTTTGTACCTAAGAAAAAATAATCAAAATAATATACTAACTGTGGCAAGCAAGACAACAATATGTTTGGTTCTTTTAACAAACTTCATCATTGGTTTTGTATCAGTTATCATATATTTGTTGTTGTGTGCTATCAAATATAGTATAACCCACAAGCAACTTTCCCAAAACGTTTATGAAAAAATCTGTAGAAAGGGACAAAAGAAAATATAAATTTTCAACCATCCTTATTGGAATTTTTAACTGAGTTAAAAAAAAAGTCACCAAAATAGCAAATAAAAAATGTAATAGATAAATGAATCACTATGACTTACGGTATAACATTAAGCTTCATTAAATATGAGGAAGAAAACTTTGAGGAATGAAACACACTTCATAAGAAGTTTAAATAATTTATTTGAATTCGACTCCCCTATGGCAAAAAAAAAAAAAAACTTACAAAAAATAGTGGCAGAAATAAACTTTTTGTTTACTAAAGAACCAAATGTAATGAATCAACCATTTCAATACTGTTAAGAGTTGTGGAATGAGAGATGCAAGAGTAATAATATCGCATTGCAATCAAAAAGTCCATTTTATTTGTTTGTATGAAGAAACCTGTAGAAAGGGACAAAAGAGAAGATCAATTTTCATTATTTTTTGCCGAAATTTTTAACATAGTTTTAAAAAAAAGTCACCAAAATAGCAAAAAGAAATTGTTATAATTACATGAATCGCTATGACTACAGTAAAGAGTAAGCTCCATGAAATAGGAGGAATAAAACTTCGAGGAATGAAACAAACTTTATAAGAAACTTAATTAATGTATTTGAATTCGACTACCCTAGAGCGGAAAAACACCTACAAATAATAGTGGCAGGAAATCCTTCTATTTATAGACAACAAAGGACAGTGTGAATAAATTCTTATTGTGTCTTATTGAAAAGGTCACAACTATTTGGAAAAGTTACAACCCTTCGGAAAGGTCATAACCTTTCATTAAAGCCACATTTTTTCATAAAAGTCGCAACCCTTCATAAAAGTCACAACTTTTTAAAGAGTTACAAATTCTGATGTAAAAGTCGCAACTCTTCATTAAAGTCACAACTTTTTAAAGAGTTACAACTTCTGATGTAAAAGTCGCAACTCTTCATTAAAGTCACAACTTTTCATAAAAATTATAACTTTTTATAACAGTCTCAACTTTTTTATGATAAGAGAAGGCTAGTGTTGAAAATAAATAAATTAAAAAGAAATTTTGATTTGTGGTGGTGCCACGTAGGTCGACCTAGGGTTCTCTGATATATTTCTACTATTATAGAAGAGTGAGTTTAACCTTGATGGATCAACATGTATGCTTTGTTATTTCATGATTGGTTGTTGTATTTTTTTTAAAAAAAAATCCTTATGCATAATATTAAGAGATCCACAAAATTATATATGCACAATTATTATTGAAAATCTGTTCTTCATATTGTTTGTTCATATTTTTATTTACACACTTTTTAAAATATCATTAAAAAACAACAACTCTAATTTACCTTTGAATTCTTTTTAATACTTTATTCCTTCCTATTGTTTGTTCATATTTTTATCTACACACTTTTTAAAAATCATAAACAAAAAAATATTTTTTTAATTTACTTTTTAATTATTTTAAATATTTTTTCGTTTACTTTGTACTTATTACATTCGTATTTGATATATTTATTAGAAAAAAACAACGATTGACATGATTATTGAAGAGTATCTTTTACTAATTTACCTTTCAATTCTTTTTAATAGTTTTTATTTATTTTTTACTTATCACATTTGAATTTGACGTATCTATTAAGAAAAGAATTATTGACATGACTATTTTACTATATTTACCCTAATAATTATTGTTAGTATTGTTGGATATTTTGTAATATATGAAAGTTTTAAATTAAATAGATTGTTCATGAAAGAACATGACTCTTATGAAAAGTCATCTCTTAAGTTCTATAAATCTAAGACTCTCTATAAGTTGTCTAAGAAAAATCTGCATGTATAAATAAAACATTTTGTTGTATCCTAGAGGGATTTGTTTGTATTTATCCAAGATGTATACGGACAATATTCTTTAAAATAAGTGGTTTTACACACTTCAAAGCCATCTTCTTCGTCAATTATATTTCATATTTTTTTTTCTAACAAGCATTAAGTCTTGGAAACTAATTTAGGAAATAAGTAATTAATGTTAAGGATAAAACATACTAAAGTTTGAACCTTTTATTTTATGGTAGATCGAACACTCATCAACCTATTTACCTAAACTCGAAATTCTAGAACTATTACAATTCGTATTCAAATCAAATAAATTCAATTTAATAATTAATTGAATTATAATTATTTTTATTTACCTAAGGCCCGTGCTTGCACGGGCTTACCATTCTCTAGTATATATATATATATATATATATATATATATATATATATGATTAATCACTCCCTTTTGTTGATTGTTCAAATATCTCATTTTCTATATAAGTAAATAAATAAAAATACTCATGTTACTAAAATCAATTCTAAAATGATACGTACTTATTTAATGTGTATTTATTTATTTTTCCTTCCAACTAATTTTTATCTTATTTGGAATAAGATTTTTTTTAATGGCATACAAATCATGTATGACTCTTCTTCAATCGAATAAGATTCAAAAATGAAAGTAACTCTTGTTTTCGTTTTAAAAAAAAACTACATATATCTCAAACAAATAGTAGGAATTATCTCTTAGGATCGTTTGGTTTGAAAGTAGTTATTTCAAGATAAATTCATGGGGTTAGTTATCCTGAGATAACTTATCTCATCAATATGTTATAAATGGTGGGATAAGTTATCTCAAACATGTAAACCAAACAAGACATCTAAAATTTATCTCAGGACTATTTTTTTTTATCTCAGACTATTTATGTTTATCCCTCACACCAAACGAGCCCGTAGGGTTTGTTTGGAAAGTCACCCTAGTTATTGCATTTGGTCTAATTGGGTGTAATTACACTATTTGACATATTTCATTGACCATGTACTTACTTGGTCAACATATAATTGGCAGGGGTAATTACGCTCTCCAATTCACAGGCAGCTGTGAATTGTTGGTGATTACATGTTATAGTAAAAAGTTGATTACTTTTAAATTTTTTTATTTCTATTTTTAATTTCTTGTTTAAGTTTATTTTTATTTTTATTATTTTAAATTCATTTTTGTTTTTATTATTCTAAAAATTTATATAAAAATATTACTATTATTATTATTTTATATTTCATTTCCTTCTCATTCTCAACCTTTACTTTTTGCGATTTTTTGTATTATATATTTTATTGATTTATTCTATGTTTTTTTTTCATTAACATAATTTGGTTAGAATTCTAATTTTTAAATCAAAGTGGAATTCACTGTTGAATAAGGTTATAGGTTTACGTTTTCCTTTTCCTTTTCCTTTAAATCATATTTACGTACGTTATGTTGAAATTTGACATTAACAGTATTTTATTATTTCTTTTCTTTTGAATTTAGAACTTATCTTATATTTTCAGTTTCATTTGTTTTAGTAGTATTGATTGGATATTTCAAATAATCATTTATTTTTTAGTTAGACTTGATAGATTATATTTTTGTCAAATATTTTCATAATATATGATTTTATATTTATAAATTTAATATTTTTTCAAACATGTATTTATAATATTCATATAAATCTTGTAATACTAATTTTTATTATTAAGTTAATTAAAATATAATAATTTGAAAAATATAAATTAATTATTTTTTATAATATTAGTTAAGAACACCTGTTTGTTGATTAATATATTTCTAATAGATGATATTTATCTTAAATATTTAATTTAATATCATTTATAACCTTATGATACACTTATTGTAACCAAATAATACATTTGTAATTTATTGTGACATACAAACAGGTCAACATAATTAGTAGGTTGTGTAATTACTAGGCTGATAATTACACAAATTCCAATTATCAGGGCTTTCCAAGCAGACCCTTAAGGACATTATTAAGATTTTCTCTTATCCACTAATCCTCACGTCCTATCACCAAACAAAAATTTCAAAAAGGATTTTACTATTGGATTCCTCTAGCAAGATAAGAAAAAAAAAAAGAAGTGAGATAAATTAATTCAAAAATATGAATTCTTCTAGCCCTAACTTTCTGCCACTAAAACACTAAATTTCTGCCTACTTTTTCCGGTTGCAATGGCCACCACCGCTACCAGCCAAACTCTCACGGATGTTGGTCAGCCATTAACAAACTTGTCTACCATGACATACGTGAATATTGTTAAATTCATGCCCGCAAACATCAAAGCAATTCATTTAAAATTTATATCATAGCTTTATGGAGAACCTAGAGTAATCTAGAAAGAAGAAAAAGTCAAACAAATGATCGTGAACGAAAACTTACGATATGCTGTGATTGAAAATATTTTCCAATAATGGTTGGACATTCAAGATCGTTAAAGATCAATCTCATAGAAATTGGAGTTAAAGGGAGAATGCAACATAGAACTACTTACCAATAAGCATATATACTGATTGTGTAATGACCTTTTTTGGTCATTACGGGTTTGTGTTTAAATGTTGGGATGGTTCTTCTATAGACTAGATTTGTATGTTAAACATTGTGGATGATGTTTTAGGGATCTTTGATGGTCTAAGTTACTTGAAAGGTGTGATGAATAAGGTATGGCTTGTTGTCTTGAGGTTGTTCATGTTAATTATGCATATCAGCTCAGAGTGAGGATTGGAGTCGGAGCTATGTTATACATGTAATTATAATTGTATGTTATTTGTTATGCTAAGTTGTTGTTACTAGATTAGGTTGACGAATAGGGTTTTGATGCATAGTTTAAATGTTGAAGTCAATTATGGTTGTTCAGTCTTTAGAACATATATGATAATAGTGATTTGAGTCAAGGTGATTTGGTAAGAGTCTTATAGGTGGATTATTAAAATGAGTCAAGGGTCAGAGTGTCGGCATGAGAATTTGAGGGAGAGTAGTAAATTGGTTAGCAATAATTAGTTATGGTCTTGTATTCAAAAAATCTATATGTGATATAACGGTTAGGTTATGAACTAATATGAGGATGACATAACATGTAGGCTTGGGAAGTTTTAGGTGGCATAAAAGGTAGGATTGGGAAGCCTTAAAGTGGCAAGAGGGTCGAACGTTTAAATATTAGTGTTGGCAGTGAAATGAGGTAGGAAGTTGGAATCAAAGTGTATTAGTTTATGAGTATTATACATGGGATGGTAAAAGCATATGGAAAAAGACTTGGGGTGGTGTAACCTTCATATTGCATGTTTTTTCTGAATGTCTACTTCATATTATCTGGTGGATTTGGATCAATCAATGATGTCTATCAATACGTGTTATCTGTATTGATACTATTCTTGCTAATTCAATCGGCATAGGCTGGTTGCAGAAATCAATAATGTTTCATAGGTGAAGACGATGATGAACTCCGATAGTTTCTACTCTTATTCCCTTGTGGTTAGAGTTGTGTCTTATTTCATTCAATGTTATTTTCTCTTAGAAACTCTTGTACCTGTTCAGACTAATTGTTTACACTAATTCCTAGGGAGGAATTTGGGTATTGTCCCGACCCAAAGGACACCCTAGACGTGACATGGGGTATAAGACCTCAACAGACCCTACACAAGCCACTTAGCATATATAATACAAGATAATAAAAGTAAAAAGTTTAAAATATAACATTTCGTACAAAAGAGTTTGACAAAAGTGGAAGTCTAAACATAAGTCTCAAAGCCATCTATTACATCAAAGAAGTGATTGGGACGTAACTCATACATCACATACAATTTCCAAAATGGAAACAACATAAAATCAATAAAATAGTCTCGGTCATCGAAACATGAGGACTCACCAATCTTCAAAGTCTCTAATACAATCAACTAGCCACGAACAAAGGAAAAAGAGCCGTAAAAACCTACATTAATGAAACAATGTAGGTACAAGTATGCATTAGTACATGGAATGTACTAAGTATGAGGGAAATGCAATAAAATATGAGACATAACTGTATGGGGACATAATAAAAAATATGAAATGTCTGACCAAGTTAAAATATAGTAAAATCATTTAAGAAAATTCATAATTCATGAACATGGCCAATGCATCTTTAAATCATAAAGAAAGTTTCATAAAACATTAATAATTAACTTAATTCATTTTGCAGGAAGTTTACCATTAACCGATATAGATCATGCGATCTATAACATGAAATTTAGTGTCTACCCCACACAGAAAAGGGGTGTCATTACTTGCCAACGTAAGAACCATAATCTTAGGCTAAGGCGGATCCACTAGCTAGTGTATGTGTGAGACAATCATCCTTTGGTGGGACATGAATATTTACCGCTAATCCCCTCGGTGCTAAACATAAATCCCACAGAATAGTCACTAATCATATTCATTTTTTTCATCCATGAAAAAGTACAATTAAGATACTAATCCAAACTAGAAACATCATAGGGTAACTCCTTTGACCATGCATGAGAAAATCATTCATCATCCATGATCTTTTAATAATAGATTTTTAAGGCCTATAGTCATTAATTTCATGCTAGAAATGCCTAATACTAATGGAAATAGCTTTGAAAGTGTGATTTATAATCATTGATGAAATATTCAGGTATCATACTAATCAAAATCTAATTTAGGAAAGTAGCCCAAAAACATTTAGGGCAAATCTAGATGACATTCAATGTCATGTGGACAAGCCTCATAGAACACACACATATATATACCTTCATCTATAAGCTTACTTAAGTCATATATATCGCTTTCATGAAAATAGGCATGATTTCATATCATAGATTCAAATTTCTTCATAAATTCATGTAAGTTAGGGTTCATCGTAATCATAGATCAATACATGAATTGGAATTAGTTGAAAATCAAGTAATTAAGGGTGTGTTTGGTATGGAGGAAAATATTTTCCATGGAAAATGTTTTCCTAGAAAATGTTTTCTAGGAAAACAAGTAGATTTTGGACTTATTTTCTCATGTTTGGTTGGTGAGTAGAAAATATTTTTCGGAAATAATTTTGTGTTTGATTTATGAATGAAAAATATTTTTAAGAGACATCTTTTATTTTTACTAGAGTAAAAAATAATTTATGAAATTGAAAATATTTTTTAAAAACAATTTTTTGTATGGTGATGGTGGGGGTGGGGTGGGGTGGGGGTAGTGGGTGGGGGTAGGGGGGAGGGGGTAGGATTAAAAAAATAAAAATTTAAAGTTGATAGTATTTTTAAAAAAACAAAATTAATTTTTTTGGGGGTTGGGGGTGGGTGGGTGGGCTGGCCGAGGGATGGGGGAAAATTTGAAGTTGAAAATATTTTTAAAAAGCAAAATTAATTTTTTGGGGAGGGGGTGGGGTTTGGGGGGGGGGCTGGCCGGTGGGGGGGTCAGGGATCGGGTGAAAAAAATAAAATTTTGAAATTGAAAATATTTTTTTTAAAATTGATGTTTTTCCCCCCAAAAAATATAATTTTAAATTGGAGGAGGGTTTTGGAAAATGTTTTCCTTAATTTTTGAAGGGAAGTCATTTTCCTTAATTTTGAGGAAAATGAGTTGATTTGGAAAACATTTTCCAAAACTTTTGTCCCAACCAAACATGGGAAAATTGGAAAACATTTTCTCCTTCATACCAAACACACTCTAAGTACAAATTGTCAAAATAGATCATAATATAGCAATTAAATCCAAACAAGTAGAACCCGTAAGGAATTGAATAAAAATCTAATCAATTTGAGAAATTGAATTGGAGAATTGAAGAAACTTTGGGGACTCAATGGGTGATTGGAAATAATTGGTGAACTCCCTACATATCTTGATTGAAGCCCTAATCAATGATGAAGAAAGTAGACTTGAACTTGAAGAAACCTAGTTTTTTTCCTTGATCTAGAGAGAAGATATTTGGAGACTTAAGGCATTAATGAATAAGTTAGGAGAAATTTCTAAGGTGAAGGGTATTTATAAGGCTTAGATTTAGGGTAAAACAACGTAGTATAGAGTTAAAAAAATTAGAAAAAGATCCAAAATTCCCTTGAAAATAACTGCAAAGTCGACCTACGGTTCAGGACTACGGACGGTAGAACTTTCTACGATCCGTACTAGTCAACCGTCGACCAAGGACCTTTAAAATCACCTATATTCTATGGAACCCATGTACGACTCGTAGGTCTTCCAACTATCTATACATGCCAAACGTAGAAACCAATTTTAACCTTTAAAATTTCTCCAAGTCTGGAGGTCACCTACAAGACTTATCAACGACTCCTACCTAGAATGAAGGACCGTCCTGATGAAATGTAAAAAGGGTATTGAAACTTCATTTATGAAAAATTATTTTCCCACTATCTACGGTTGTCATCTATGATCTGTAAAAGCCTCTACGGTTCGTAGATGGGACCGTACATACAAACTTTAGCCTAAAAGTTTACTTTCTTCCTTTCCAAATATGAGGTGTTATGGATATTTTTCAAAACTGTATATTTCATCAAGTTAAACAATTATTTTTTCATAACTAAATGAGTTTATATATTGAAAAATTATTTATTTCCGCATTTCATAATTTAATTGGACGTAAGGATTTTCCTATTTAAGTGTTAGAGTAGGCGTCTGCACGACTCGATAGTTTGGTTCGTGAAAAATTAAGGGTATATTATTGAAGAATTACTTTAATTTATTATCAAAGCCCACATTTTACATTACTCATTGTGATTGATCGTATCTCATAAGAACAATGTAATGAGATCTCTTATTCAATTCGAAGGAGGAAACTACAACATCTATATCATGGTCCTCCTTTTTATCTCTTCCTCCAAATATCTTTGAATAAGTACTATTTTCTCATTGGCAACAATTTTTTGTAAGCCTTTTTAGGTAGATGAAGCCACAAAAAATCAAATTAGGCCCAGTTGTGGAAGAGTAAAACTGGAAGCAAGACCATTAATAATGAAACAAAGAAATATAATGGAAAAGTAGTGGAGAAATGAATTAAGATTAAATATGTTACGGGTCGTGTGGTAGAGTGTATTAGAAAAAATAATGCATACATAAAATTATATGTATTAGTAATTCCCTGTTTGGTGCATTTTTTCATGCTATGTATAATTATGCTTGCATTAGTTATACACTCTATTGTGTATTGAGGAGTGTATTACTGATACCTAGAAATCCATGGCATCAGTAATGCAAAAGGATTTAATGCATGCATTAATATGGTTAAAGACTCAATTACTCGTCAAAAGTACTTTTACATCTTTTCCACCATAATTGTGAAGGATACTTTTGTAAATAAATATTTTTATATAATGCATACTATTTTTAATACATCAAACCAAATAATTCATAAGAAATAATATATGCATAACTAATACAAGTATAACCAATACATGCATTACTAATGCTTGCATTACTAATACACTTTATTGTGTATTATTTTATACACTCTACCAAACGACCCCTTAATGTTCCTAAATATTGCAAGACATGCATGATTCATGGACATAAGAAATAATAAAGTTATATTCGAGCATCCACGACTTTACCCAAAAAAAAATAAAAGTAATAAAAAGAAAATATAAAAAAAGACACAATTGAAAAGAGTGGAAGTACTAGATGAACAAAATATTCAAAAAGAGAGAGGGCAACAATAAGGAAATAAAAAAATAGAACAAGAAAAAGGAGACAAATATAACAAGGACAAAAATAATGAGAAGAAGGAATTTCAGAAACAAAGTAGCCACAATGGTGCACGCTGAAGAAGGAAATATCAAGTTTGAAATATAAGATATATCATATTTATTCTTGTTTTTAATTAAGTCATAGAATGATAATAGGAAGTTGTGGCTTTGATAAGATTGTTAGTTATGTTGACATATTGTATTAAGGAGTTTAGGAGGGGGGATTCGTGCACTTCTCTTAGGAGTTGTATATGAAAGTTTCCGATTGAGATGGTGTAAAATACGCCTTAAAACAATGCCTCGGAAGCTCGGGTCTTCTTCAAGATACTATTGGTATTTACTGTTATTTTCTATTGTTATTGAAGTTATATCATGGTCTGGACTTGGCTATTTATGAATCTAACAATAGTGCACTATCGGTTGGCTATGACACATTATTTTCAACCATCATCGATATGAAATCATTCGATTGGGATAGTACCATCAAGCTTTAAGTGACACTAATATACATTGCATAAAAAAGTTATGTTAAAGCTTTCATTTCTTATTAGCATGTTTCCGTAGAGCTTAAGTACGATAGGGCTAACATATTGTTATCGAGATACTCATAGGCATAATTGTTGTGTTGGTTGTTTATATAGGTATATCTATCTCTTGTTGGGACTATTATTTTATAGATAATGATATCACATTAGACACGAATTAGGATGACTTGCATAAGTCACCTATAGAGCCTTCAATGGTTATACTTTTACTTTCGTGCTACTTGGCTATAGTTGCTTTTGAGATTGTTGTGGATTCTTTAGACACTAATATCCTTGATTGATACAAATATATGATCCTTGTGTGTTTATATATATATATATATATATATATATATATATATATATATATATATATATATATATATATATATATATATATAATCCTTGTGTGCTCGATTACTCAAAGTCTTCGGGATAAACATAGACAGAATCCTCCAAGATAGATAGATATATGAAATATATTGATTATAAGTGATGTAGATAGTCTCTGGACTAAAAGGTATGGGTAATCCACAAGACCTTGATGGTGGCCAATAAGAGTTGTCAGATTGATATGTACCTGCTGGGCTCATGATGGTTATATAGGTTGTTTGATTTTTATTTATATATGTCAGGCTTATAGAAGTCGAGTTAGGTTCTTATTTTCTTTATTAATTGTATAGCATATGAGGTACAAGTAAGTATGTTCAAGTTTTACATTGACTCTCTTATCTGATTACACTTCGTAGACATGCTCAATTACAAAAATTATCTGAAAAGAAGGCTAAAACACATTTTATCTCAACTAAACATAAAACATGCTAAGGAACCTCCTAAAACTAGCAACAACATGTAAATACTAATACAATCTCAATATAAGATTGATAAATCATAGTTTACCTTGAAGTAGATAACGTGTGCTCTAAAATCAACTAAATCGAAACTTTGTCCTTACGAACTATCTCTGATCACTACCACGTTAAAAAATAAATGAACACTATGTTAAAATAGATGTATTGACACATAATTCATGATAATAGAAGATGGAATAAATATTAGTCAAAAACAACATAGTGAGACCCTTGTGAGGAGTCCTAAAATTGACCCTATCAACAAGTCTCATTCATCTCATGGAGCTCGTGCCCCAAATATAGTCTCAATTCAAGTGTCCTGACCCAAAAGTAAACCATAGATGTAACATGGCATATAAGGCTCCGAGAGAACCTACACGATCCATGCACTTGACATACATGTACACAATATAATATACAAAAGTAAAGAATCTTAGATGAATAAGTAAGTCTGACATAAAAGTGGAAAATCTAACATATTCTTGACAAGTCATTATATATCTCAAAGAAGAAATCGAGACATAACCCACACACCACGTACAACATCTGAAAGCTAAAGACATACCAAAGCAAAGTAAATATGACACGGTCCTTAGAACATGAGTAATCACCAACTCTTGAGCTTCAAATGGTCAAGCCCCTAGCCACAAGTGGGATGAGGAAGATCATCAGACCCTACATTAGTTAAACTATGTAGGCACAAGTATACATTAGTACATGTAATGTACTAAATATGAGGGATATACAATGAAACATGAAGTATTATCATAAGAGGACATAATAGAAAAAACATGGTATGCATGACCAAGCATAACATAATAGTATCTTTATAAAGAAGAATCTTATATTATTAACATGGTCAATGCATCTTAAAATCATAAGGAAAGCTTCATAACATCTTTAAGAACAACTTAATTCATTTTATGGGATATTAACTTTCACCAACAATAGACCATGTGAGCTATAACATGGAATGCGATGTAACTCTCACATCGATAAGAAAAAGTCTACTTGTCAAGGTAGAACTCTGTATCATATCATATGTTATATATGGATCTACTAGCTAGGCCATTAAGGCAATCCTATGGGGACACACAATTTGAAACTAGAGGTTGCTATTAGAGACTATTCTATTTGATCATCCACCTCAAAGTTATCTTAGTGCTAAGTTCAATCCCAATGGATAGTCTTTTTTATAAACACAATTAAGTTACTAATCCAAGATTAAAAATACATAGAGTAGCTCCTTAAACTATGTTTGAGAAAACCTTTCACTAATCATCATTCCTTAGGGGGAGAAAACCTTTCACAATTAATTGATGTGCATATTAAATCAACCTAGATCATAAAAATATTCCTTTTCGTAAATCATGCATAATTTTCATAAAAACATTATTCATAGATTCAACCTTCTTCATAAACTCATATCTTTTATGGTTCACCGTCAAAATCAATAATAATGCATGAGTTCACATGAAATCAATTTGAAATCATGTAATTGAGTCAAAATAATCATAATAAGATCAAAATCAAATAATTGATACAATACAATTAGAATCCTTGAAGAATTGAATGAAACCTTATCAATTTTGATGAAATTGAACATGGAGAATCGAGAAATTTCGAGGCTCAATGGGTGAATGTTACTCATTGATGAAGCCTTGCATACCTTGATGATCAAAATCCAAAATTAATGGTGAAAATGAGACTTGATTTGAAAATCGTAGCCGTTTCTTCCTTAGTCTCGAGAGAGAATTTTTGAAGATAACCTTGGAGGGGATTTGGAGTTTTGAGTGAATAGGAGACTTGAGGTGATTTTAGGTATAGAAGGAAAGTTATAGGACTTAAATTTAGGATCAAAACGACACATTATAGGTAGAAGATGCATATGAAAAGATCCAAATACCCTTAAGAAATAACTGCCGGAGGACTCTACAGTTTGGACCTACAGACCGTACTGATCAACTGTAGGTCTAGTTACTGGGGCCTAAAAATTGGCCAACTTCGTACGACACCTTTTTATGGAACGTCTAACTTCCTACGGTCTTTATCCGTAGATCTCAACAATAACTCAAAATTTCACTAAGTCTAGAAACTGTCTACAGATTCCATCTATGAATCGTCAAAAGTCCTACTACTTGTCTTGTCCATCCGTGGGTCAAACATTAGAAACTTGAATTTCCAAAAAGTTATTCCCAAACCTACGACTCCCTTCCTACAGTCTGTAAAAAGGTCTCATAGAACCTGCCTAAGTGTCAATAAATTTTTTCCCTTTTTTCGACTTCCCAATTTTTGACGTGTTACATCAAGCTTAAAATCAAGCTAAAGTAGCTCATGCACCTCAAGATCAACAATTCACCATTGAAGGCTAAGAATGAAGGAAAGGAAAGGAAACTTACAAATTTAAATGCATATTAACGAGCCCACAATCGCCCCTAGAAATTCCGCAGCCAATTCCCCCAACAACTAGTAAATTCCCACATATTGAGTTCCAAAGACAAATATTGAATTAAACTTAGATGAAATAAAGCTGAAAAACGAATATAGAACCCAACGAAGATCGTTAAAATGGTCACTTGGCCACTTAAGCAGCCCTACTAAAGTGGTGTCTTTGCCACGAAAGTATCTAAGCTCTCGCTGGTAGACTTCATTTAAGCGACTCCCCGGTCGCTTAAGTGACCACTACTAAAGTGATGTTAAGGCCGCTAGTATAACACCTCGAAAACCAAAACTAGAAAATATTTTGCAGAATTCACCTGAAGAAGTGAACCACGACAGGGTTCACGAAGCGTGATAGGATCCACGGTCCATAGATTTGCCTGTGGTCTAGACTTAGACTTCACCAGGACCAAGAGTCAGACCATGGGACCCTTCACGTGTCATGGTCTCTACGACAGGCCGTAGTGGCGTCCATAGTGTTGAGACCAGTAGCCCCCAAATCATTCCTAGACCTCGGGCCTAAGTGAAGACCACATACACGTTCACGGTCCAGGTCCTTCACACGGGTCGTAGGAGGGTCCATGGAAGGGAGGCAATACCCTTCCTAGCTTTCCTTCAGATCCCCACGCCTAAGTAAAGAGCACGGTAACCTTCATGGTTCGTGATCCTTCACACGGTCCTTACCATTAGCCTTCAATCCTGAGCCACCAGATCTTAGCCTAAGTGAGGACCACAAGGACCTTCACGGTCCGTGGTCCCTCACAAGGGCCGTGGTAAGGCTCGTGAGGAAGAAGCCTACAGTTCCTGTACCAAGTCTAGACCACGACCGACTTCATAGCCCATGGTCCCTTACACGGACCGTGAAGGTGGTCGTGGTCAGCCCGTATGCAACTTTAAGTTAGGGGGTATTTCGGTCTATTCCTACTTCGTTGGACCTCTAAACCTCATCATGTTTAACCTATATTTCATGATTTTTGTTACTTTTATCCTAGAAACATAACTAGAAGTTACCTAAGTCAAATAATTAATAAAACTTAGAGAAATTAGAGCCTGAGAGGAGAAAAGAAGTCAAGAATCATAATTCAAGAACGCAACAAGTTTCCATCAGTTCGAGCCTCGAAATTGAAAGATTTCTCCGTGAAATTCATCACCAAGTATATTGGATTTCAGTAGTGGGTCCCTTTCACCTATTAGGTCGATAAAATTTAGTCAGATTCATTATTCCCTTATTATGACTATACCTAGGGTTTCTAGAATTTCAATAGATCATCATAAATTAGTTGTTTAAATATTCCAAATCAGATTATTATGTTAATACTCAGTTTATTGCATGAATTTTAGAACCCTAGCTTTGTATTTCTTTAGTTCTTGAATTACACAGGACATGTCAATTTTTTCAGTGATTCAATTATACATCTCTTAGTTATTAATGCATCATTATTATATAAATTGTTGCATTTACAGTTTGCATATTCAGTGTTGAGCTATCCAGTATTACAGAAACTCAGTGATAATGTGTTAACCACTTGATTCATTAGGAGAAGCATAATATCGAGTTGGACTAGGGTCAACCACCCATGTAGTCTTAGAACTACTATCCACGTAGGATGTAAGTCCAATCTGTGAGTATCAGTTTAGTGATCACGCCAGCATGCCTCTATACCTTTGATCAGGTGTATTGGGTCCTCTCGATGGGGCGTATACATCGGACTCCACATTTATCTCATGTGTTTTTATGTTGTTTATTAGTAGCTCTAATAGTTCAGTCAGACTCTATTGCAATGACCGTTTTTCAGTACAGTCAGTATTCAGTCTCAACATGTTATAAATTTGGTTATTGCGTTCCATATAGTTCAGTATTCAGGATCTCTATCATGTTAAATTATATTATTGCTTGTTCAGTTATATGTTCTTTCAACTTTACTCTATCCCTCATGCTCAGTATATTTCAAGTACTGACACATACTCTGCACTACATCTTCTCGTGATATAGGTTCATGTCTTCAGTAGTCAGATCATGCATAAATCTATTCCTGATCTTCAGTTCAGTAGCATCAGATTGGCGATTCCTCATTCTTCGAGGACAAGTGACATGTTTATCTTTATCACTTTTATTCTTTTAGTTTCAGTTTTAGCTAGATTTGGCTGGGGCATGTCCCAACACTTCTAGTCAGTTTAGAGGCTTATTTCAGATATAGTTAGATTCAACTTAGTAATTGAGTTTGATATCTCTTTTGTATTAATTTCTCAGATTTCATATATTCAGTTTAGTATTGGGGTATTCCCAATCATTTCAGATTTACTTCGTGTTTAAGCTTCCGCAGTTCATTATCCTTAGTATGCGCATGATTATGCAAGCAGGGTTAGCTTGGGGTCACTTGTGATCCTAGGTCCCGTGTCCGTGTCTAGGGGGTAGCCTCGGGGCGTGACAACTATAACAACTAGTCTCTTGCTGGAATGAACTGCTTAAGAGACTTCTTGGCCACTGTAGTCAATATAGTTTTCAATTCTGAAAAGCTTTTCTCACAATCATCTGACCATTGAAATTTGACCATCTTTTGAGTCAACCTAGTGAATGGTGAGGCTATGGATGAAAATCCTTCCACGAACCTTCTGTAATAACCCGCTAGACCTAAGAAACTTCTGATATTTGTAGCAGAGGTAGGTCTAGGCCATTGTTTCACTGCTTCTATCTTATGCGAATCAACTCGGATCCTCTCGCTAGATGCAATGTGACCAAGGAAAGCAACGGATTGCAACCAGAACTCACACTTGCTAAACTTAGCGAATAACTGGCGATCTTTGAGAGTCTGCAGAACAATTCTCAAATGACTCGCATGTCCTTCCTCATTCCTAGAGTAAATGAGGATATCATCAATAAAGACGATAACTAACAAGTCCAAGTATTGTTTGTACACTCTGTTCATCAAATACATGAAAGCTGTAGGAGCATTGGTTAGTCCAAACAACATAAATACAAATTCATAATGACCATATCGAGTTCTGAAGGCTATTTTTGAAATGTCACTATCTTTGACTCTGAGCTGATGATAACCCGATCTGAGGTCTGTCTTTGAGAAGTGACTAGCACCCTAAAGTTGGTCAAACAAGTCATCAATCCTGGGGATGGGATACTTATTCTTGATTGTGACCTTGTTTAACTATTTATAGTCATAGAGAACCATCTTTCTTCTTTCCGAACAACACTGGTGCACCCCATGATGAAATACTAGTCTGATGAAGCCCTTATCAAGAAGGTATTTCAATTGCTCTTTCAATTCCTTAAGATCTAGTGGAGCCATTCTGTAAGGAGGAATAGAAATAGGCTGGGTATTTGGAAGGAGACCAATTCCAAAGTCGATTTCCTTTTCGGGAGGAACTCCGGGAAAATCTTCTAGAAACTCACTAATTACTGGAACTGACTCAAGAGTTGGGGTTTCAGAGCTAGAATCCTTAACCCGAACTAAATGATAGAGATAACCCTTTGAGATCATCTTTCTGGCCTTAAGGTAAGAAATGAATCGTCCCATAGGCGCTAAGATACTACCCTTCCATTCTAAGATTGGTTCATTTGAAAACTGAAAACGATCAATCCTAGTTCTACAATCGACTGAGGCATAACAAGAATGTAACCAATGCATGCCTAGAATGAAATCGAAGTCTACCATTTCTAACTCTATAAGATCTGCTGAGGTGACTTTCTGAGAGACTGTGACAGGGCAATTTCTGTATACCCGTCTAGCTATAACTGGGTCACGACTGGAGTAGAGACTGAGAAAGGTTCTGAGAGAGTTTTTGGACTAACACTGAATTGGACTGCTATGTAAGAAGTTACATAAAAAGGAGTAGAGATCTAACAATGCATAAACATCAAGGTCAAAGACTCGTAACGTATTACTGACTACATCAGGAAAACCTTTCTGATCCTGGTGAGCCTAAATAGCATACAACCTGTTCTGGCGCTAACCGCCACCTGTACCAGATGAGTTACCCTGCTGATTCGGGCGACTTGGTGGTGCTTTCGAAGTTATAGACTGAGCTCTACCATTACCACTTCCTTGACCTTGTCTAGAAGGAAAATCCCTCAACTTGTGACCAGACTGACCGCACCCAAATCATCCTTACTTTCCTGCGAGGCACTCGCTTAGATGGTTCTTACTACACTTAGGGTAAGTGGGGTAAGTCTTGATGCCTAAAACACTTCTCTGAGACTTATAGCCTAGTGCCCTAACCTTCTGATCATACATGTTCTTGGAGGATGGAACACTAGCTGATGAAGGGGCTGGGGTTGAAAATTTCTGCTGACTCTGCAAGCGATTTCCACCACCAAATTTCTGTTGAGAATAGTCATAGTTCCCAGTCCTAGCCTTCTTATTCTCCTTGGCATGTTCCCTAAGCTTATCACCCTCAACCTGCTGAGCATGAGTCATAAGCCTAGAGATGTTCATATCTCCCAGTAACATAACATTTCTGCACTCAGTTTTCACCAAATCTGACACTCCATACAAAAACTTATTCATATGAGCCCTGGAGTCTGCACCCATACGAGGAGCATACCTGGAGAGTTGGTTAAACTTGAGCCCATACTCTTGGACTGTCATGTTTCCCTGCCTTAAGTTCATGAATTCCTGAGCCTTTGCTTCTCTCAACTCTATTGGGAAAAACCTATCCAGAAAGGTCTCACTAAAGCACTCCGAAGTAATAGGAGCTGCATGGGTACCCCTGTTCTTCTTCCACTGAGTGTACCAGATATGAGCCACATCTTTCAGCTGGTATGATGCTAACTCAACCCGATCGTTCCCAATGACCTGCATCACCTCAAAGATCTGCTTGATCTCATCCAAGAAATTTTGAGGATCCTCACTAGTCTGTGATGCTAAGAACTCAGGGGGATTCATCCTAACAAAGTCACGGATCCTAGCTGCTGTTGATCCACCATTTGCATTCACATGAGCTTGAACCCGCTGATTGTTCTGGTTGGCCACACTCTGAGCCAACATCTGAATGGCTTTCCTGAATTCAGCATTAGAGACTTCTTGATCTGGGACTGGAGGATTTGCGTTCTCATTTCTGGCATTCGCATTTCTCGCGTTAGCTCTACGAGGAGGCATGATCTGAAACGTAAAACGTCAAGTTAGAATGGAATAAGATCATACCTTACGCACGATAAGAGTAACAAGAAAGTGAAGTTTTTCCTAGAACACTTCATAGCCTCCCTCTCATAAGATGTAGTGCACTTCACACCCATGAAAAAGACTTTACTTAATGCGGATTTTCAGACATCCTAGGATATTTAAACCTAGTGCACTGATACCAAGTTTGTCACGCCCCGAGCTACCCCTGAGACGCGGACACAGGACCTAGGACCACAAGTGATCCCAAGCTAACCCTGCTGGCATGATCATGAGCATACTAAAGATAATAAACTGATGCGGAAGCTAAATCATTATAAAGATGAAAATATAGGGAATACCCATATGCTAAAACTGAGATATATGAAAAATTGATGAGTTTAATACAAAGAAGTTATCAACTCAATACTAAGCTGAAACTAACTATGTCTGAAAATAGTCTCTAACTGACTAGAAATGTTGGGACAAGCCCCAACTAAGTCTAGCAAAAACTGAAACAAAATGACTAAAAGACTGAAATGAACTCATGGCTCTTGTCCTCAGAGAATGAGGACTCACCACTGATTCTGTTGAACTGGAGATCGGGAATCGATCTAAGCGTGATCTGAATGCTGAGAACCTGAACCTACATCACGAGAAGATGTAGCGCACATATGCGTCAATACTTGAAAGGTACTGAACATGTAGGATAGAGTAAAGCTGAAATAAAACATACCTGAACAAATACAAAAGCAAGTATAGTAATCTGAACATGATATACTGAATTCTGAGCTAACTGGATGCGATGACCAAATTTATAACATGCTGAGACTGAATACTAACTGAACTGTAAATATGGACAATGCAATAGAGTCTGACTGAACTGTGGGAGCTACTAATAACCGATAATAAAATCACATGAGCTAAAGATGGAGTCTGATGTATACGCCCCATCGAGAGGACCCAATATATCCTTCCAGAGGTATAAATGCATGCTGACGTGATCACTAAACTGATGCCTAAAGAGGGGACTTACAACCTACTTGGCTAGTAGTTCTGGGACTATTTGGGTACGCTGAACCCTAGTCCAACTCGGTATTATGCTACTCCCAATGAATTAAGTGATTAATACATTATGACTAAATTTTTGTAAATACTGGATAGCTCAAGACTGAACATGCAAACTGAGAATGCAACAATTAATCTGATAATGATGCATTAATAATTGAGACATGTATATCTGAAGTAACTGAAATATCTGACCTAACATGTGTAATTCAAGAACTAAAGAAATACATAGCTAGGGTTCTGAAATTCATGTGATAAACTAAATAATAACTTTACAATCTGATTTGGAACATATATCTAACTAATTTGTGATGATTTATTGTATTCTAAAAACCCTAGGTTTAATCATGATAAGAGAATCAAGTACTGACTGAAAACTAGGGATCTAATGGGTGAAAGTAACCCACTAGTGAAATCCCACATACCTAGTGATGAAATCCACGGAGAAATATTTAGATTTCGGGGCTGAACTGATGGAACCTTGCTGGGTTCTTGACCTTTTTCTTATTTCTTGCTTCTAATTTTCTAAGTTTTGATTTATGATTTTGACTTAAGTAAGTTCTTGTTATGTTTCTAGGCTTAAACTGACTAACATCTGATGATTTAGGGCTTAAACGACGTATCTTAGGGGTTAAACGAACTATGAAAAGACCAAAAGTCCCCTGGAAATTTTGCTGTAGGACCAAACGACGACCTGGACTGACGGGCCGTCATTCAATCGACTGTCCGTCGTTTGAGTCTGCTCGACAGGCCTTCACTAAAACAGGCATAACTTTTTATTCGAAGGTTGGATTTTAGCAAACTCGGTGGATATGGAAAGATAATTCAATTATCTATCACCTCATAGGTCATGAGATACCTAATTGATTTTGTGCTAAAAGTTATGACAATTTGAAGTTGACCCAACATCATTTCTCCCCTAACCGACTGCTAACTTTCACCTACGGTCACACCTACGGACCGTAGATCGAACGACGGTCCGTGCTGGTCATACGTAGTTCATGTCAGAGGCTGGGTAACTTGAGTCTCAGACCATGGACACAGACCATGGACCATAGTTTGAATTACAGACCATAGGTCTGTCCGTGGATAGACACTTAGTCGATTTTTCTGGGCTGAGTTTTGGGAGAGTTTCAGTGACAAACGACGGATGCGCAGTACGGGCCATAGATCAGACTACGATCCGTCGATAGTGACTTTCGATTGCACCTACAGATTTCTGAAAAGCTAATTTTTGTTTGTTTTGGATACGGGGTGTTACAATCTCGCTCACCACTCTCATTTGTCTCTCTTATTTTATACAAACACAAATGTATACATTGCGTTTGTGTTTGTATAAAGTGAGAGAAAATTGTATATACAAATACAAATGCATATATATTCGTCCTATACACTTATGATTATACCCTACCCAGTTTTCTTTTGTCTTTCTCTCTTTCTCGCTTATACAAACACAAATTTACAATTGATTCTTTTGTATATGTTTACCGAAATAAATTACGCAATTATTTCTTTTGTATATATGTATAGCGAAATAGTCATATAAAACATTTCTATGGAGCGCAATGATGCATATAGCTATAACATACAAATATGATTTTTGTATTTGCTATATGTGAAAGTTGCTCTTGTTTTAGTTGTAGCATAAATTGCCCCCTAAACTTGTCCGGAAAAGTCAGTGGCGCGCTTAAACTATTGTGATGATTTATTACACACCTTTACTATTTTTAAATGAATTTAATACCACCCTGAGACGTGTAACACCACTCTCGCATTGTGTAGTGTACTACACTCGTTGCCACTTCAGTGCCATGTCAAATTTTATAATTCTTATACTCTTTTTGTTTTCTTTTCTTTATTAATTAACTTTTTTGGTTAACTCTGTATTACACTAATTAATAATTAAAATTCTCTAATAGTTATATCTTCTTTATCACTAAATCCCACCCGTTTTATCTCTAATCTTATCGGAGAAATCATTCATTTGAGTTTATACAAGAATTTTATTTGTCTTCTCCTGCGCAAAACAACCAACCCATCACCACCATAAGTCCACCTCCACAATGCCATTTGTTCTTCTTTTTCGACGAACTATCAGCCACTAAACAACCACCACAAAACAACCACTCAAAATCCAAATCAATCACCAACAAACACCAAACCAGACCCCCTTACCTTATCCCTTTGCGATTTTATTCTTTTGATTTATTTTACAGGTGTGTCAGCAAGCTCAAAGCTTCAATCATGGCTCCCATGAAGTTCCAAAGCGCTCCACACTTTCAGATTTGAATAACCAACAAATAATATGAACAACCAACAAATAATCACAACCAACAACACCACTACTACACTCACGTCATTGTGAATCTTTGAGGTTGTGATGAAAATTAAAGAATGAAGAAGAAGAGGGTAATGGGTGGGAATGAAAGATTTTGATTTTTTAATTTTTTTTCTAAAGGGTAATGAGAGGGGAAGGAAGATTTTATTTTTTTAATTTTTTTTAACTTTAATTTTTTTGACGCGCCAATTATTTATTTTTTTTTTAATTTTTGCCACGTCAGTTTTAGGGAGTAAATAAATTCAGTTTTCAATAATAAAGGTGTGTAATAGGTCGTCAGAATAGTTTAAGAGTGTAACTGACTTTTTGGGACAAGTTCAAGGGGAAATCTATGCCTTTTCCCTATTTTATTTTTAGTTTTGATATTTTTCCAAAATAATTGTCTTCACTTACCTTTAAATGTGTGTAGTCACGCCCTTTTATATGATTCAACTAAAAAAAAACATCACATAAGCTTGGTCAATAATTAAAGGGGTTTATAATAGTGTAATTTAATAACTTTAAGTGTCAATTAGCAAAGTAGTGAGTAGAAGGGTCCAGATGACAGACGGAGCCAAGTATCGGGGTCTCCCAGGTCATTCTGCCAAAATTAAATGATATTACTCTAACTATGAAGAATTCAACAATATCTTTGTATATAAATAAACTTTGGACCTAGTTTAATCTCAAAAACTAATTACGGGGATCATCCAAGACAAAACAAGGAGACAAACATCTCATTTCATCCTCAATGTGGAACACTCGACATTCACTGGACATTTGGAGAGTAGACAATATAACACGGGTCAAGAATTTAGTTGGATCTTGCTCTAATCTCATGTAAATAGAGGAACTTTGGATCTATCTCAAGCCTGAAAATGGGAATTGTCCACAATCATATAGAGAAAAGTATCCCTTCTTGACAATCAATCAAAATATAAACTCAGAAAGACATTGCAACCTTCCTCCCTCCAACTTCACAATGCCCCACAATCAATCTTCCTGTTCAAGGTCACCGAGTCAAAAGTGCAGAGAGGAAAAACCAATACCGAAAAAGCCTAATGTCACTTTTCTGTTGAAAATTCAACAATCAAGTAATATAGGAACTAGGAAGCATAAAGTTGATCAATGAAATTGGGAGACTCCATAGAGAGGATTACTGATATTATGGTTGCATAGTTGCAATTCTGAGTGAGCAATATCTTCTCAATCAGTCACGGGAAGCCCCAATCTGTAGAAACTATTTCCACAAATGTGCAAGAGACCTGATAGGCAATTCCAATATATGTGTAAAGAAAAACAAATCAAAGAATAGACTGGAACTAGAAGTTTCTAATCTCTTCGAAGTTCAAGATTCTCATCATTCATCAAAACAATTATATCGCATGGTACAGAACTTCACAGAAGTAATACACCAAATTCATCAAAGTCCTAATATAACACCAAGAAATCTACCATCATTCTAGTGTTTTAATGTAAAATGAGCAGAAGCTAACGATATTTACAGTTCAGTCACCAATAGTCAGCACAGGAGCATTTCCCATCCTCAAAGCGATGAAATCGATTGTTGTCCCTTACTATAATTACTCTTTTGGTGCACTTTGAAATAATCTTTATTGCATTGTGACAATCGCCACATACACGCAAGTTTTTCATAATTCTAATAGGCCTTTCTGGTGGAAAGGTGATAAGGGCAAAAGCAATGGCTAGTCTTTCGCTATGATACCTGATAGTCTCACTCTTTTCCTGGCCAGCAACCTGTTGCAACACATAATTTGTGTCTGCAACATACCCAGCTTGCTCCATGTAATTACCTAATTCATCCAACTTTTCATATATCTCCTTCGACTTTGAGTGAGACCGATCTCCAGCAGCAAATGTGTGTACTTTATTTCCCTCCTCAACCCAACTCAAACCAGTTTCCTTTTTCACACCTCTGTCTCTGAGCATCTTCCTAGCTTTGGCAGCCTCTTGATATCTACCAGCAGCAGCATATGCGTTGGACAGTAGCACATGTACGCCTGAGCTTACAGGACCTAACTCAAAGACCCTGTCGGCCACATAAGCTGCCAAATCAGTGTTCTTGTGGATTCTACAGCCAGTCAACAAAGCTCCCCAAACAGATTCTGTTGGTTCCATAGGCATCTTCTCAATGACTTTAACTGCCTCTTGTAATTTTCCAGCTCGGCCGAGACAGTCCACAAGAGAAGCATAATGTTGGTCCCCTGGCTCAACTCCATGTTTCTTCATTAAATCAAAGTAAAATTTCCCTTCTGGGACCATCCCAGCATGGCTACAAGCATATAGCACACATAAAAAAGTAATAAAATTTGGCTTCATTCCAATACCCTCCATTTCTTTAAACAAGCCAAATACCTTTTCCGTGTGCCCGTGCTGAGCACAAGCAATCAACATCGCATTCCACATCCCTAAATTCCTAACTGGAACCTCATTGAAAACACGATAAGCACCTTCAACAAGACCACACTTGGAGTACAATGATATCAAGGCACTCCCAGTAAAGCTCGACGAATCATAGCTAGTTTTCAAGCACAAACCGTGTATTTGCTTCCCTAATTCAAGCAAGGTAGAATTCGCACACACCCTAATGACACTCGAAAAGGTAAAGTCATTGACATCCAAACCTTCACCCAAAGCAAGCTTGAAAAGCCTCAAAGCTTCCTCATCCTCAGCCATTTGAGCATACCCATATATCATTCCACTCCAAGAAACCACATTTCTTTCAGGCATTTGATCGAACACTTTGCGAGCAATCTCAATGTTCCTGCATTTAGCATACATATCGACGAGAGAACTCCCTACAAACACATCGGAATCAAACCCAATCTTGAAAGCAAAGCAATGAATGGATTGGCCAATACGATAATCACAAAGAATCCCACAGGCTTTGGTTGCACAAGGGAAAATATGATCATCTGGGGTTACCCCATTATGCAACATTAGGCGAAAAAATTGTAAAGCAAGAATTGGTTGTTCATTTTGGGAAAGTGAAGAGATTACTGAACTCCAAGTAGTAGAAGACTTGGAAAGGGTTTCATGGAAAACTAGTGTGGAATCAATTGGGCGTTGAAGTTTTGAGTAGAAGTTGATTAAGTGATGTGAAACAAGTGGGATTATTTGAATGCCTGATTTGATAATGTGAGCATGTAAAGCTAACCCTTTTAGTAAGGACCTTGATTGGGTTAGGGACAAGAGATTGTTGCATATGGCTCTGTAATTGAGATTGAAACTTTGGGAGAATGTTGTTTGTTGAAGGGGCTCTTGCACAGGTGGGTAGTTCATCACACAATGTAACAACCAAATGGATTTGCCCTCTTCTGAGTTGTTACTATATCAAGACACAACTTGTAACTTGAAAGTTGTGAGTTGTGACTATCATACCAAGAATATGTTTGAACTATGTGGTTTGTTGATGCAATAACATGAGGTGTTAAGTTTTGAACAATAATAAATAAATAAGAATTTTGTTCAATTCACTAACATCCATATGCACAACAATAATAAATAAATAAGAATTTTGTTCAATTCACTAATAACATCCATATGCACATAAAAAAGAGAGGATAGTTTAAGTCATCTACGGTCTTTTAAAATTATACGCATATTTCGTTTAAACATTTCCACTGACCTTGTTTCCTATTAGACACTCTAATTTTAAAAAATAAATATATATTAAACGTTTTTTCTGATACTCAGTCAAAAGAAAAAGTGCGTGTAATACACATGCACATGATGTGACAAACTACCAAATCAAATAACGCCATGTGTCATTTAAATTTAAAATAATTTTAAATTTTTTTGAATAAAGACTTTAACTAAAGTAAAAGAAAAATTATACATCCCTCACCCACCCCCGCATCCCCACCCCAAACATCTTCTTTTCTTCTCTTTTCCTAACATTGACTACTGTCCATCATTGTTATTTATCAAAGCTTTAGAAGTGTTAGGGAAACATCCCTAACCGTGACTATTGACCATTGTTCTTATATTCATTTAATTTGATAGTATTTTTTTTAAAGATCTATTCTTCCTTTGTTGATTTTGATTTTGAATTTTTTTCGTTTCTGCTTTAATTTGTGGGGAAGCAGGGGCATGGGTCGGGGGCGGTATGTGTGGGCGAGGTGAAGAAGTGGATGTTGCTCTCCATTATTTTTTGACAAAGAAAACGTTGATGATAATCTCCATTTTCCGGTAAAAAAATGTGAACGATTATCTTAATTGTTTTGGGCAAAAAAGATGACGAAAGTAGTACTACAAAGTTATAATACAATGATAAAAATATTTTTTAAGAAAAAAGAAAAAAGAAAATGACAGAAATTGTTTTTAAAAAATTGGTGTGTTGGAAAGATATAGTTACAGATTTGCAGAAGATGGTGTGGCATTGAAAGAGAGGAAAGAGAAAAACGTTGTTTAAGGTTGTTTTTTTTAAAAAAGAAAAAAAACTGAAAAGGAAAAGAGAAAATAATAAAATATTTGATCTCACGCTCTCACCAAAGTGTGATTACACTTTTTGTGCCACATCAGCATAAAGTGTCTAAGTGGTTCAAATTCGGGATGGTAGAGGTGTTCGATAGGTACAAGTCCTAGTTGAGGTGTCTAAGTGAATTATGCGGACAACTTTAAGGGGCAAGAGATGACTTAAACCTATTTTTTAGGCTTAAGTCATCAACAACTCTTAGAGTTGTTCGCATATTTCACCTAGATACCTCAACTAGGGTTAATACATATTGAACACTTTTGTCTATTAAAATGTTGTTCCTATTAAATATTTTTTGATGATAATTGGAAAATGTTAAATGTGTGTGATACCTTCTCGATAACATGTCAAACTAATTAATGAAAAGATGACATGTGGCAAGTGGGCCATAAAAATTATGGAAGAATGATTTTTATATAAAAATAATTACTTCAAATATATTTTCAATCTTTTTTATACACATAATAACATTGAATATTATTAAAAAATAATTCTTCTCCTCCTCCTCCTCCTCCTCCTCCTCCTCCTCAACTACTTATAGATTCAATTAATTTTAAAATAACAATAATTTTTCATACCTAATAATACGTGAGAGAAAGATATAAAGTGAGACTCATACAAGAGTGATGAAGAAGCAGAGTTTGTTAACGTATAATTATTTCAAAATCGGGTGCAAAAGAGAAATCAAGAGAATCAAAATTATTTTTATGGAATTCTTTGATTTTATTTTTATAAGTTAAATGAGTTTATATTTTAATTTGAATGGTGTTTGGAGGTGGCCGAATATGGAGTTTGCGGCTAAATTTTTATACTTCAATGTCCAAAATTCTTTTTTTTTTCTAGCAGATCTAATTAGTTGATTTTCAATACTCCAATGTACCAAAAATCTTTTTTCTTCTTTCTTTAGTAGATCCGATTATTTGATTTTTTTAAAAATAAGCACGATATGCAATTAATTTAAAAACGGCCGAAGAAGACGACTGAAATTAGGGGGGTAAGGGAATGGGGTGGGTGCTTTTTCTTTTTTTGGATTGATTTTTTTAATTATTTACAATGCCAAGTGTAAGTTTTTTTAGAAAATAAATAAATTTAAATATGACTTCAGATGTCTTCACGCGCCAAAAGAAGGTGAAAAACACCTTTTCTATCATATCAATATTTTGTGTTAATAAGTACACTTTTTGAACAATATAGGTGTTCAATAGGTACTGCTTCTAGTTCATGTGTCTAAATGAAATATGCGAACAACTTTAAAGGGTCATCGATGACTTAAACCTATTTTTTAATTTAAAGTTGGCCAAAATTAGGCCCTTTCAAAAGGAAAACTTTCAAAAACAACAAACATTAGGCCTTAAGGACTCTATATCTATATTTTGCTTAATTACGATAATATCAAAATGTTTGGGTAGAAGGGAGGAGAGAGGCGAGCGAGATCTGGGAGAGCGTGCATTTTTTCATAGAGTTTGGAGAAAAAAAGTACGAATACAAACTGATTTGTATCAAAATGCATACATATTAAGAGGAGAGAGGCGAGTGAGATTGAGAGAGCTAGGGAGGAGAGAGGCGAGTGTTTTCACATTTATTTTGCATTATATTCTATATTTATTTTGTATCAATTATATCCGAAATAGAAAAAATCGTATTTTGTATATATCATATATTATATATCAATTTTGTATTCGAATTACAACGAATACAAATGTATTCATCCTCTCTTTGATTGGATACATATACATTTGACATAGAGTATGAATACATATTGTATTCGTATGAATACAATTACAATTGATACAAAATTACAAAATATTTTTTTGAATACAATTGAAATAAAATATAAAACTCTCACCCATATTTGATTGAATACAATAAATACATAATACGTTTGAATTGATTTCTTCTTATAGGCAGGAGAGAGAGAAAACTAGAGGGGGAGAGAGGTAGGGCGAGTATAACATCTAAAAATCTGGTGTAGCACTTCAAAAGTTGGAAAGTCGAAAAGAAGAGAAAAATACATAAATAAGCTGAAACATGTGGTCTACGAGTCTGACCTACGGGTCGTAGGCAGTGAACCGTAGAACCCAAGTTGAAGTTTTGAAAATCAAGCCCCAGTAACCCATAATACAATTGAACAGGATAAACCGTAGAAGTTTCATGAACCGTAGAAAGGTCTAGTAGAAGTGTTTCAGACTTGGTGAAATTTTGGGGTGAAAGTTGATTTACATGGTTTGCATCTACGGACTGTAGGAAGTCCTGCGAGCCGTATAAAGGACTCATTAATTATGGATGAGATTTCATTTTCTAATACTTGGTCTACGATTGACAATTATCGTTTGTAGAAATTCCAACTGACCGTAGGACATAATCGTAGGATCATTCTGATAGTTATTTTAAGGGTATTTGAGTCTTTTCCGATACTTCTAATTCTATACTACGTCTATTATCCCTTATTCTAAGCCCTATAACTACCCTTCACCCTTTGAAAGTTCCCCAACTTTCTCATTCAATCAAATCCCCAAACCCTTTCCCAGGTTTTCTCCGAAATCATCTCTCTAGATCAAGGAGGAAGAAACTAGGTTTCTTCAAGTTCAAGTCTCATTTCTTCATCAATTTCTTAGGGCTTCAATATCAAGGTATGTAGGGCTTCATCAATGGGTTTCATTCACCCACTGAGCCCCAAGGTTTCTTCAATTCTCCAAGTTAAATTTCAATTCAATTCTTAATGGGTTCAATTGGTGTTGATTCAGTTATTCAATTTTGATCTTATTACTATTGGTTGACTCAATTACATGCTTTTCAACTAACTTCATGTGAACGCATGCATTGATCATGATTTTGACTATGAACCTTAATTCACATGAATTTATGAAGAAACTATGTATGATCTTCTACCATTATGCATGAATTATGAAATAAAAGATTTTATAATCTAGGTTGCTTTAGATTGAAATCAATAAGGATTGTGAAATGTTTTCTCAAAAGTTAAAGAATCATGTTTTGGGTGAAAGGTTTTCTCACTTATACTTGATTCAAGATTTAATGAGCCACTCTATGATATTTTACCTTGGATTATTAACTTAATTGTTCTTTCCCATGGATGATATATATATATATATATAACTATTCCTTTGGGATTTAACTTAGCATCAAGATAACTTTGAGGTGGATGCTCAAAATTGGGTGCTATCTAGTAGCAACATCTAGTTCCCAAACTATGTGCCCCTGTAGGTTGCCTTTAATGACCTAGCTAGTGGATCCACATATAGCACATGATATGATAGCACAAGTGAACTCTCCCTTTCTCAATGTGAGAGTTGCATTGGATTTCATGTATAGCTAACATGGTATATTGTCGGTTAAAACTAATATCCCACAAAATGAACTAAGTTACTTTCAAATGTTTTATGAATCTTTCCTTGTGATTTTAATATTGATTACCATGTTCATGATTTATGATTATTCTTAAATAGTTTTACCATGTTTAACTTGGTCATGCATTTCATGTTTTTGATTATATCCCACTCTGATCATGTAACTTGTTTCATTGCATTTCCCACACACTTAGAACATACCATGTAATAATTCATACTTGTTCCTACATTTTTTCATTAATGTAGGACTTGAAGACTCTTTTCCCTTTATTCGTGGCTAGTTGGTCACATTAGCGGCTTGAAGATAAAGAGTTGGTGAGCCCTCATGTTCCAGGGACCATGTTACCTTTATTTCTTTCATGTGTATTTTATGTTTTGTATGTTGTACATGGTGTACGGGTTACATCTCAACCACTTATTTGATGTAATAGATGGTAATTCGACATAAATGTCAATCTCTTTACTTATGAGGTTTATTGTTTTTCTCTATTATGTTATGCATATGTTTGCCAAGTGTATTGTGCACGGCCTATCGGGGTCTTACACTCCATGTCACGTCTAGGGTGTATCTTGGGTCGTGACATTTAGAAAGTTGATTTTGAAGGGAAAACTATTAGAAATATTAGCTAATGCAGATTATACGAGTCCTCCTATAGACCTTACAAGGTCCTACGGTCCGTAGAAGGTAGTTGTGAAAAGGGTTCTGAAAATTTGGAACATTACAAATCCTAGAAGAATTCCTACAGATTACCAAGACGATGCGTAGATTTTTTTACAGCTCGTAGGAAGGGTTCCATACTTGGTTAAATATTTTTAAAACCTAAGGTTCTATAGTCAGGACCTACGACCGTAGAAGGGCCTACAAATTATAGGAAGTCTTCGTGGAAATTGGTTGGATTTTATACCTCTAGTACTTGTTCTACGGATGACCCGTACTGCCTATGGAAGGGTGTACGAACCCTAGGTCAGTCCGTGATATCTCACTGCAGTTTTAGTTTAGAGTTGTTTGAGTCTTTTCCTACAATTTTAACACCTAAACTACGTCGTTTATAGAACATTATAAGATCCTACAAATACTTTTACTCATAAAATATACCTAACTCCTTCTCATTTACTTAAACCCTCAAAAGCTCCTAAGTTTTCTTCTCCAAAATTCTCTCCAAAGCT
Source organism: Solanum sitiens (assembly GCA_016801875.1). Classification (NCBI taxonomy): domain Eukaryota; kingdom Viridiplantae; phylum Streptophyta; class Magnoliopsida; order Solanales; family Solanaceae; genus Solanum; species Solanum sitiens. Next base: position 1,193,759 of record JABWTJ010000112.1, read on the forward strand.
CTAAAGAAATATTGTAGGATTCTTTAAGCTTCATGTTGCAATCACGAGGCTTTGATTATTCAAGGTATGTGGTAAATTCATCAATAGAACCTCTTTTATCCATTTAGTCCCAAAGATTTCTAAAAATCTCCTTTAATATTTTACCTAAAATCTAGGGGTTTTATATGATTCCTTTTGATCTCAATTGTTCATGATCCAATTGGTTATATTCGATCTTATTATGCATGATTCGATCTAAATTACATGTTCTCGTTGAACTCATATGAACTCATGTCATATGCTTATATTATGATTATGAACTATGTTTGAGATTATGCATGCATTATAAAATCGAGGAATTTATTAATCAAAGATGTTTTAGATAAAGTATGAATAAGTTTTATTAAAAAGGTTGCTTCAAAATGAAGTATCTTATTATGAAAGATTATCATGATTTGGATGCTTTAAGATAACTGTCTCTATGAACATGTTATGAAATCATAATTTTGAAAGAATTTATTCATGATATAAAGTTTATGATCGGATTGGTATTACTAGATTCTTACCTTTCCAAGTATTATGATTGTGAAATGATTATGCTTATTCTGTTGGGATTTACTTAGCACTGATAGGACTTTGAGATGGAGGGTCTCCCGTTAGTAGAGACAGGGTCTCTAGAAGTAATCCCCATTATCCCATAACTATGAGTGCCCCCATAGAACATAATTCTGATTAAACATAGTTAGTAGATCCGCTAAGCTTAAGAAACATGGACCTTACCTTGACAAGTAGGGCAATCTCTTTTCGGTGTGAAAAAGGCATTGGATTCCATGATATAGCTCACATGGTCTATGTCGATAAATAATGAGCATTCCATAAAATATTATGGTGTACTTTTATGAAGTTTATTATTTCCTCAAAGACAATGATTTTAGCTTATGTTATTGTTTTTAAATGTTACATTGACCTTGTTTCATGATTTGTGATTTTAGGTTATCAAGATTTGGAACATATGTTTTACTTGGTCATGCATCATCATGGTTTCACACGTTCTATGTTTATATTTATGCATGTTCCCCATATACAGAACATCACAAATACTAATGCATGTAAGGACCCTCAAAATGAACTAAGGTGTCTAGATCCTCATATGTGCCTTAAAAGGTTAATAACATGTTAATAAAGTGTGTGTACAACATGTATAGTTGATTTGAAGAGGTTTGAAGGTCAAATTTTCAAGACGTTCGAAAGTTATCCTGTTGACGGGCTAGTGTGTTTTAGTGTGCCTTTGCATGTTTTACGTGTTGTTTGGTGTTCAAATTTATAGGATAGGTCTTAACATATATATTATTGTATTTAGGGTTGAAACGTCCGGGAACGACTCTTCAAGGACCACCCAAAGGGTCCTTGAGGAGGACTTAAACGCTGGCAGTACATTGCCTTGGTAGTGTCAAAACGACGACCTTACAATCGACACCCCGTTCACTGGTCTACGCCTCGTCAATTAGGGGAGTTTCCCCACACATAGACGTGAGATCTAAGCCCCCAAAAGTGAACCTCAGTCATAAACGGCGGATGTGCAGGATGGAGCCATCGTTCCACCAACGGTCCGTCGATGCGATCCGTGGTTTGGACCTGCAATGTTTCTGCTGCACGTTGCTAAGTGAGGGGTGAATTGGGAAATTAACCCCACGTTCCAAATAAAGTCTAAGCGGTTATTTTATCTATTTTTAGGCTATTTTAAGTTGGTTAATAACATGAAAGCCCCATTCCCAATTCATTCTTCAAAATCAAAAGCTTACCCTCTCAGAACAAACTCTCAAAAACCTCCATTGGAGATCAAGCTCAAGAACAACCTAGGGGATGGATTCTAATGGTTTCTTCTCCAACTTTTCGTGGGCTTCTCATGTATTAAGGTATGGTAATCCTTGATACTTAGTTAACCTTTAATCTAAGGAGTTCTTTCAAATGTTTTTCAAAGAAGATTTCATGATCAAATCCCTATCTTTCAATCTCATCAGGGGTTCATTGTCAAATTGATTTCAAAGACATTATAATGATGAATTTAAGATTATCTACCGATTTTATGATGAATTTAAATCCAATTTCATGAAAAACCCATGATCCTCCTAATTTCTCAATTGGCCTATAATGTGGGTCTTATTATCTTGTGTAGATGTTAATGAGATTATGATTCAATTATGTTGATTCGCTTATAACTACTGTTATTTATGTAAATTGATTATGGATTGTTGAGAATTTATCAATGGTGATCAAAGCTTGGAGAACTGGTAAGATTGACCTATTTTCTCTACTTAGTATAGAATTGGCCTTGAATTGTACATTGTGTGGTGTAGTCCACTTATGGTGACAGTGTTTATATTCTTGTACATTCTTACATGATGTGATCATGGACTTGAAGTAAAATTGATATTTGGTGAAGTGTGGTTATGATGATCATACATGTGAAGTTATATGCATAATTTTCTATTCTAGTTTATAATCTAGTTGTTGATAGTGTTATGAACATGTGAATGAAGATTTTAGGGTTAGGTATGGTATATATGTTTAAAATTGATGAGTGACCCCTACCTATGTACCCCTATATGATTATGTGGTCTTATGTATGTTAGGAGTCTTTTATTCAAATGTTGGATATGTTCTTGTCTTCTATGATGTAATGTGAGTGTGTGTAGTCTATAGTCCTTATAATCTTTATATGTGTGACTTAAGACTTGAGGTATGTTGTACATGTGAAGTGATTTTTAGAGGGTGGCTTCCTCAATACCATGTTGTGTCCATTATGTGATCATGTTGACTAATGTACACACACACCTCATGCATATCTATGTGTAGGATGGATTCATGGTGACTAATGAAAGGATAGTTCTGATATGCACCATTGTCTACTACTATGCATATAAAGTATATGTTCATGAAAGTACGAAAATGTATCTTAACTAGGATGACTCGATAGGTGTGCTAGTATAGGTAAGGGTATGAGACTTTGCCTATACATTGCACATGTGTACCTTGATAGGATACTTCCTAGGGTGATCTCTCTATGTACATGATTAAGCTATGAACGCATGATTATGATGTCAAGTATATGAATGATGAAGTATGAACATGTGTGTTTAAAGGTGTTATGTGAAAGGTTTCCTCATATATGTACACATACACACACATGAATGTATGAATGAAGCATGTATGATAATCTAGTAAAGTAGGGTCGTTTGAAAGGTCTTTCTCAATTGTAATCTAAACTAGAATATGCTATGTCCATGTGAAAGGATATTCTCACATGAGTTAGGTTGATGAAAGGACATTCTCATCAATAACCTATGAGCTATGCATATGTGAGGTTAATCTCCTAAAGCCTATTTTTATGAAGTAATGTTAATAAAGGCTTTTCAAAAAGGGAAGCTAGCTTAGCACCGGGTGAACTTGACAATGAGGGGTGCCCCTTCCCAAAAAGGAAGGTATGTTCACCAATGTCCTCATGAGGTGGAAACTACAATGACCAATTGGCATAAATAGGGTTTTAATTACACATCTCCTACTTCCTTAACTATGTTGCCCCCATAGGACCTAGCAAGTGGATCCACCTAATATGCTAGCATGATGTTAATGTTCTACCTTGGCAAGTAGAGCACCTTTTTTTGGTGTGGGGTTCAATGACACCGGATTCCATGTTTAGCTCACATCATCTAGTGTTGGTTAAGGCAAAATTTCCCTAAAGTAAAATGAACGATGGAAGTAAGATGATGATCCCTAACTAGGACTAACTAAGGGAAGTTGCTTATTGTAGGTGAGAGTATGGAACTTACCTTTGAATTGCACAAGTAGCTCTTGAAGGGAGTTCTAGGAGGGAGTTATATATGTATCTGTATATGTATATGTCTCTCATGCATTACATCGTAGTATTGACCTACTTGTATGATCATATGCATGATTTTGGGCTTATTAGCTATATGATGAAGGTCTTACTTGATATGCATATAGTTTGGCTATACTTGTCATGTTGATGTATGAAGTAAGTGGTAAGTCTTGTGGTCTCTTTGTGGGTTTACTTAGTATGTGTGAGGTTATGAGGATTCATATGTACATTGCAATAGTAGGCTTAGATTGGTATTATGAGTCAACTCTTATGATGTCTTAATGAAATAAAGTCCAAATATGCATTTGTTGACTATTGCCTCTTATGATGATGTTGGTCGTGTTGACTTGTATGTTGTCTTGGAATGAGTCTTATATTTGGTTCATGGATTATGTTGGGTCATATGTGAAGTACGTGTTTCATGATATGCTATGCTTCTATGAATGTATATGTTTGAGTTAATGAAGGTTGTATGAATGTCTACCTTGGTGACCTTAAGATGATACTTGAGTGTGGATGGTGGAATGAAACAGTATTCATGGATTGCACCAAGTGTTTCTAAAGGGTTACTTTGGGGTAAAGGAATTAAGGTAAAATAAGATAAGGCTATGGAAATTATAAATGTGCCTTAAATGTAATATGTGGCTTTATGTGGTGTTATGACTATTGTACATGTCTATGTGAAGTATGTGAACTATATTATGCTTATTGTATCGATGTTCATGAAGATTTACCAAACGACATGATGCATGATTTCTAACTAAATGTCCTCTTTAAATGCATGTTTTTGTATAGTTGCCATACTTAGTGCATTCTTGTACTAATACCAGTCTTCTTCATCTTTTACACAAAGTGTAGGTGGTGATGGCTAGAGGATGTCTCCTAATTGAAGAGCTTGGATAGATCTCCCAAGTTCAAAGAAAGGGATCCTTAAGATTCAAGGATTTCCTATGTCAAGTTCTTATTCAAGTTTATGTAATAGCTTAGATATTATTTTATGTTGTTAAGGGACGTGTCCCTATTCTACTCTATTGATGTTAGTCTAAGATGGCAAAGGATACTTAGAGTCTAACTATGTATTATGATATTTTATTATATATGAAGTGATGTTCTAGCATATGATGTGCTATGAAAAGTTTTAAATTTTCCGCTAAATTCTATGTCAATTTGATGAATGATGTATATGGGCTTATATAAGACCTCCGAGAGGCCAAGTACGCCGTGTTACTTCTAGGGGGTGCTACCCGTTCATGACAGTGCATATATCTATTTTTCCTATAATGTTTAATATTATAGGGTCTGACACTCCTGTGTCCGGTCGTGGCTAGATTGGATTGATTCAACATTCCTAGCAGATTGTTATGTTCTAATGTTTTGAGGACCTTGTCACTTCCTATCTTTTATTACTTTCATGTCATTTTAGTTTTCTGAATTTTTATTAGATAGGAGTTTGTTCTACTCACTTCTATGATATATAGGCTTGTTGTCAGACTTAATATATTTTCACTTATGAGTTGTTGTATAGTTGGAGACGTACATTCTGCATTGTCCCTTTATTTCCTTATATTGTATATCTTAGAGTCATGCTTATGTCAAGTGGCTTATTCAGAGTCTCACAGGATCCTATTTGGCATGTCACCTCTAGGAGGGTTGTTAGGGTCGTGACAAACTTCGTATTCAGGTGTCAGGTTTTAAAGGTTTTGGGAGTATGACAAGCCGCATCGAGTAGAGTCTTGTTCATAAGTGTGAAATGTTCCATATCTATGAATAAGAGGCTACAATGCATTTTAGGAAACTTCACTTTATTCATTACTCTAAAGTCGTGCAATAGAGTTGAACTCTATAAGGGTCTTCCTCCTAAATTTTGTTCTATGCATTTTAAGAATATGTCTCCAAGAAGAGATCCATTGAGAATGAATGCTAATGACAATGTGAAACCTCAAATTACTCAAGATCCTGTTGATCCTTTGGTCAAGTAAGTCTCACATGTCAATTTTAGGGTTGTTTTCCATGTTTTGGCCCAAGCCATGACCACTCAAGCTAAATGAGTAGGTTGTAGCTCCCATGAACCTAATTGTGGGTATGGCTGCAACAACAATAGAGACTTCACAAGGATAAATCCCTCCAGAACTTCATGGTCCGAAAGTGGATTAGGATCTTTAAGAATTAATTGAGGAAATCCATAAGATTGTTGATATTGTGGGTATGACTCTGGTGGAAAAGGCGAATTTGTCAAGTTACCAATTGAAAAGAGTTTCTCAAGTTTGGTATGATTAATGGGAGAGTGAAAGTGTATTGGATGCAGTTCTCTTGGATGGAGACAATTTAAAGGATTGTTTCTTGATCTATTCTTTCCCCTTGAGTTGAGGGAAGCTAAACTGCAAGAGTTCATACATCTAATCAAAGGAACATTCATATGATGGAGTAATAATTGAATTCACTCAATTTTCTAACTATGCACCAACAATTATTATCGATTCCAAGGCCGGAATGAGTTAATTTTTTTAGGTGTGTATAAATTGGTGGTCAAAGAATATCGAACTTCATGTTGATTAAAGAGATGAATATCTCAAGGCTGCTGACTCATTCCTAATAGATAAAGGAGTGAAAGGTCAAGAAAAAAGTATAGAAAGTCAAAAAGGGCAAAGAATGATGGTGGTGACTTCTTTCACTCTAGGTGCGGTGGGCATGGACATTCTCACTTTTGGTAAACTTTCCCTAGCGCGAACCTATTTAGTGCATCTTTTCAAAAGTCTAATACTGATAAGATGTTTATACCTAAGCCTCAAAAAGATGGTTCTAGTGGATCTTTATTCCCCACTTGCCATAAGTATGGCAAGAACTATACGGGGAGATACTTAGTCGACACCAATGATTGATATGGTTGTGGTAAGAGTGGTCATAGATTGAGGGATTTCCTTTCGCTTGTTGCCAAGGGTAGAATTGGTAATCAGTTTTGCCTAGTGCTTCTTTTGGTTGGCCAACTCAATAAGGTACTTCTTCTATGCTCCTCTCCAGAACAATTTTTTCTCTTCAAAACCAAACAGGATTATGAGGATTTCCAAAATGTGGTGACTGGTATGTTACGCTTTTTTCTGTCACGACCCAAAATGAGTCGTGAGTGGCACCCACACTTAACTACCTAGGTGGGCGAACCAACGAATTTAACCTTAAATTATATTATACAAGAATAATGCAGAAGCTCAAAATCTAATTAAATAACGTTTCCCAAAACCTGAAAATCGTCACATAAAGGACATCTAAACTCCAAATACTAAGTATAAGAGTATCAAATACACCAAAATAAAAGAATAAAATGGTATGTGTCCAAAAACATAGGACATCATGTCATGACCGAGAGAATCCAACACAAGCTTGAACGAATAACTCACCCTGGAAACTGATATGCTGGAGACTAGCTAGAGTTGAGGGCGAGTCAAATTCGCTGTTACACTTGCTGTACTCCGTAAAAGGAAAACAAAGAAAAACACAAGTAGGGCTCAGTACGGGGCAACATGTACTGAGTAGGTATTATCGGCCAACCCAAAATAGAAACTAATATACAATGAATAATAGTATGAACTCAACTATAGCAATTAACAGGTGATAAGCAACAAACAACCAGTGTCAACAACACTAAAGTAAGTATGTAATAAGTCTAACAATATCAAGATCATCCATGAGGACTCATGCCTCCAACTAAACCATTTGGGGAATTGAGTTTTTTATTGAGATTGAGTACATTCTGTTAATTCAATATGTTTTTCCTTTAATACTATCGTGTCAGAACGTGATACTCCGATTCAATTATACCGTGTTGGAACGTGACACTCCGATCCAAGAATACCGTGTCAGAACGTGACACTCTGATCTAAGAATACCGTGTCGGATCGTGACACTCTGATCCAATTATACTATTAATTTATTATTTATTATCACTATTTTCAATTCATTGATAATATTTCATCAAGCCTTCTTTATTCAAGGCCTCACTTCGATAAAGAGATTTAAGAATATAAATTTCACGGCCTCAGTATTTCAGACCAATCACAAAACACACAACCAAGCCACACAACCACACAATCAAGTACATAGGAAACTTGACAATATTATTCAATGCATATCAATCACTATTAAGAGTTTACTATCAAATAGCATAAACCATAACCTACCTCCACCGAAGAACCGAATTCAAGCAAGCTACTTTTCCAATACATTCCCTTTCCTCAGTGCATTCGAACCTTTCCAATCTATCAAGTATATATGCATAATTTTTGTAAGTTAACGAGTCTATAAACACTCATATTATTTTATGTCTAACCTAGACCCATAACTCACCTAATTCTCTAATTAATTCTTGGTTCTGATGCTACTTAATATTCCAACTCTCATATTTCTCAAATTCAAACCTAGGATTAAGTCATAATTTCTTCAAACATTACAACCCTAATAACTTTCATATAATATAGTATCCCTAAAATTTAAGTACATCAAACCAATACGCTGGAACATGGATATGTATCATAATGTGATGACCGGAAAGAACTTTACAACTCCAAAATCAATAGAAATCATTAACCTCTAATAAAAAAAATAAGATATTAACCCATATTACTTTCATTCAACTATCACCACCAATGAATATAAAATCAATTTTACCATCACTGCCAATCATTGCCTTATTATTGGCAATGATTGGATCACTCACTTTTGTTCCTATCCCCAGTAATAAAAGTACGACCACTTCATCCAATTTGCTGCAATTCAATTCTTAATTTTTTCAACCCAAATAATATTATAATACTAGTTCCTGTATGCAACAATATTATAAGTAGACAAATTGAAACTCACTTTAGAATTACCGGAAGTGATGCTTTCTTTCGTCTCTCTCGTCTAATTCAATAATATAATATAATAATAATAATAATAATAATAATAATAATAATAATAAAAATAATAATAATAATAATAATAATCCTATTACATATGTTCATACTACAAAAATACATACTAATCTTACCGGAAATACTTATCGGCCTCCTTACTGATGATTGTGCCGCCATAGTTAAAGTTTCTGTTGAGTTTCTAACTCAAGATAGGAACCCCTAATTATTATTAGGACTAATTATGAGAGGTGGTAGAAAGGATCCACTATTAATTTTAATGTTATTTTCTTTAACCACCAACTAAATAATCTATTAAAACTATCCCACTAATTTCATAATTATAATTATAAATAGTTCAAAACACCCATTTAAAATCTATCGGAAAGCATTTTATCAAAGAAAAAGTTCTAGTGCTCAAAACAACCGAATGAATTATTACAATAGCTACCAATTTACCTATAGTTCGTCCTCGAACGATCAAGAGGAAGGCGAGGGCAAGAAAGAATACTTGTCTAAAAAATTCTCAAATGAAATCATCTCAATACTTAAATAATAACTATTATTGTCTGTAAACTCGACTAACAAGAAACTATTTCCAATAACCACCAAAGTTAATCGTATTCACATCCTCAACATGTTCTCAAGGATCTTGGCACAACCATTTTGTAGAATCTTTTCTCACATAACCATGATAAAATCTCAAAACCAGTATGGGCTATGATCAGTAGTGAACTTGAAACAACCACCACACACTCATAGTGAACACACCATCATAGATCTTGTCAAATTTCCTTCTCACAACACAAAATTTTCACGAGGTTAAGTTATAAAAATTTAATCTTTTACATCATGTGCTCATCAAGGGAGAACCAAACTTATCTAACCCAACGAAGAAAATGATCAAGTAACCACCCATCGAGCGATACACCCAAGCCATCATTAGTATCAAGTATTCTTATCAAACACATGTTCAAACTATGGCTATCTCTATTTCTATTTAAGCATTTCCTGCAAAATACGAGTCTCAAACAAGGCTAATAACACTAATTTCAAATTTGATAGTATTTTTCCATCGGGATAAAACTATTAAATCACACCCAAAATTAACTCCACACCACTTTCATATACCATGCTTAAGCTACATTTCTAAACCATCACAACCTCAACACTTAGGGAAATTCTTGGTCACTCAAATTATTCGGTATACTATAAGCTCATAACCTCTATTCACCATCAAATGTCTATTTAACGCATCTTAACATTCCATGTAGTCCCATCAATAGAGGAGTACTAACTCAACTCTAAATTCCTAATAACCATGTAGAATTATATCTCACCTTGTACATTATTCTTGAGTCATTATCATAATTTGAATAATCTAACCCCACGTAAAGACTAAATTTTCCATACCTCATTGTTTGACACCCAAACCAAAACACAATCTTTAAAGTCGATGATAAACCCCTAATAAGTCTGTAACAAACTAGTTCACATCTTACAGTGATCTATTAGAAAAAAAAAATACAACCTTCAACTACACCACAAGGATTTATACGAGAGGTCATATTCCTTCACTTTTCTCAAATTCTTCTCATGATGCAAAATTCTAAATATTTCGACCCTTGAATTATCATACTCTTGTTTCTCTAGCTCGCTTACCGATCTCATCCTTTTACCAACCAACTCATGACGCTTTACTTCAACTCTAAAATCAAAACTCTGAGGGAAACACTTCCTTAGATCCTTTAGCAATCAAAAGTAACAAATCTTTTTGGTCCAATACATGACTATGTTCTTCCACATACTCAATACCAATGCAATCAATCGTTTCTTATCTTACCAATCCATATCTTGACAAAACATGTCACCATAAATGTAGACGTATAATAAAAAAAAAATTGAATTGTAAATTCAATTGTGTAAGTCAATCCTCTTATCTGTCAATATTAACTCATACCTTGAAGATTTTTAGGAATTCATGTATCTTAGCTTATCATTAATCGTCTCTTCACAGATCTTACCATATCATTCGCAAAAAAATCAATATTACTCATTACTGAACTCACAACCACAAAATAACTTATCGTCATACTAGAGTTGAATGTATGTACACTCTTTTCTCAAGTCTTATTCAATAGATTTTAATCAATCTGATGAACCTGTGACACCATTACCTTAACCAAAACAAAATAGATAAAATCACACGCCCCTCTACTCAATTCTAAACCCCTTCTAAGATAAATTTTTAGTCCTTGCAATCAGAGAAAATATGTTTTATCACTTATTTATGAGGGCTACACCTCCCACACATTTTGTCTTATTTTAATTATGACTCTAACTTATTTAAATTCTATTCAAGCGGTGCCCCAACATCTCCTAAAACTTGCCATACAATCACCTTACTCACTAAATAGTAGGAAATCACAACCTTAATACTAGCAAGTCTTTATTACCTTACAAAATTCATTTAACCAACAAGTCCTAATTATATAGTTTCATCTCAATCACAATCCCTCACGAATTTACTAGCATGCTGAGTTATTCTTTGTCATCACCACGAAGTGAACTTTTTCCTCGACCTAAAACTTAATCTTAGGTATACCAATCAAATTCAAGTGACTAAACCAATTTTATACACACTTTCTTACTAAATTTTTTAATTTACTTCACCTAAGTATACTTATTAGGACTTTCTTTTCCTATAAGTTTGTGTGATTGAAGCTTAAGATAAATCACCAGTCCTCCATATGATTTTACTTATACTCTATTTATCAGACTTCACATACTCTTCACATCATTTCACTTTCTACATCTAAAGTATTATGAACTAGCAACTATATAATTTAACACCTAAAAAAAATCCGTTAGTTATACCCAATATATCAAAGTTAAAAACAACCTCTTTTCACTCATAAAAAGAAATTATAAATCGCTTAAGATGATATATGGCCACCATCATAATAGCACAATGGTAGCTATACAAAATTATATGCCCACATTTTATTTTATTTTTGTTCTCTTCTCAACAAATAATTAGCTCATCATTAGGTCATAAATGATCCATTAGTTCTTGTCCCCAAATTTTATATAAGGATACAACACCATCAATTTATAATACTTAATGTCAAAACACTATTTTTCCTCCTAACATATCAACAGTACATAAATTCAAGTGTTGGAGTTCCTACCTGAAGCGCAGAGATGATGATACAATGTGTTGAGCTTCCCGTAAACGACTTAATATTTCTCTTTATTTAAAAGTGTAACCTAGTAGTCATAAGTCATTCTTATATATGGACCACAACATATAGATTATCATATAAATTATGGAATTGACTCATCACTCACCAATTGAATTAATTACATAAAATAATACCCCTTAATCAAATCACGGTATTTAAATCAATAGTGTAAAAAAAATACCCATTAAATAATTATAAACATCATCAAATTCTTTCTGTGTTTACCCCCAATATATTTGCTTTCTTTCAGGTCGATAACAAAAGTAACACACTTCATAACTCTAATAAGTAAACATCAGTACTTTTTAATAGTCGTATCATGACCCTCTCTGATATACACTCAATTTATAAAATTTAAGAAGTGATTCTAACTTTACTTAGCGTAACATAATTTCATCATTAGCTGAGCAATCTATATGCGTTACGACAACTTCACTAACTGTATTTTTCTAGTAATGATGTTCATTATCTAGCCTTCCCTTTATGAAACTTTCTTGAATGCAACGTCATCTGTATTCACTCTCTCTACCTCATATCTCTCAAAGTACGGGATATATACTTCACCATGAAGAAGATGGAAAATGCTACCTTAAGTCATAGATATTGCCTTCACTAATCGACGCTCAACATGAGACTATCACCATATTTTGCGTATCCTCAAAATTAGTATGTCACAAACTCAACACTAAGCCTCTCCACTTTATCCATTTTATGAAGCAACTCAGAACAATAAAAAATGAGAGCCTAAACATCTTCAGAATCAATGCCCATGAAAAATGAGGGTTTCAACTTTATGAACTCAATAATAAAAAAAATATCCGGTTGATCACTAGTTATTATAAGCTCTGTAGTCAATCGAGAAAATATATGAATTTCGAATGACTTACATTATTTTTTCAGTGTTGTTAATTCAATTTATAACACTCTAGTACTAACCACATGTGAAATAGAGTGAAGAAGTTCAGATACCAATTTGTATCACCTAGAAACCAATTGGATTCAAGTAGTAGCACGAAAGAAAGAAAGAATGGAGTTTTCCTAAAGTCCTATAGCCTCTCGAAGAAAAGTAAAGGCGTCCCCATACCGTTCTGCAAGACTCTACTAGACTTGTCCTTGTGTAATGAGATCACCGAACCTAACGCTCTGATACCAAGTTTGTCACGACCCAAAATGAGTTGTGAGTGGCACCCACACTTAACTACCTAGGTGGAGCGAACAAACGAATTTAACCTTAAATTATATTATACAAGAATAATGCGGAAGCTCAAAATCTAATTAAATATCGTTTCCCAAAACCTGAAAATCATCACATAAAGGACATCTAAACTCCAAATACTAAGTCTAAGAGTATCAAATACACCAAAATAAAGGAAAAAAAGGGTATGTGTCCGAAAACATAGGACATCATGTCATGACCGAGAGAATCCAACACGATCTTGAACGAATAGCTCACCCTAGAAACTGATATGCTGGAGACTGGCTAGAGTTGAGGGCGAGTCAAATTCGTTGTTATACTTGCTGCACTCCGTAAAAGAAAAACAAAGAAAAACACAAGTAGGGCTCAGTACGGGGCAACATGTACTGAGTAGGTATCACCGGCCAACCCAAAATAGAAACTAATATACAATGAATAATAGTATGAACTCAACTATAGCACTTAACAGGTGATAAGCAACAAACAACATGAACCAGTGTCAACAACACTAAAGTAAGTATGTAACAAATCTAACAATATCAAGATCATCCATGAGGACTCATGCCTCCAACTAAACCATTTGGGGAATTGAGTTTTTTTGAGATTGAGTACATTCTGTTAATTCAATATGTTTTTCCTTTAATACTATCGTGTCGGAACGTGACACTATGATCCAATTATACCGTGTCGGAACGTAACACTCCGATCCAAAAATACTGTGTCAGAACGTGATACTCCAATCCAAGAATACCGTGTCGGAACGTGACACTCTGATTTAAGAATACCGTGTCGGATCGTGACACTCTGATCCAATTATACTATTAATTTATTATTTATTATCACTATTTTCAATTCATTGATAATATTTCATCAAGCCTTCTTTATTCAAGGCCTCACTTCGATAAAGAGATTTAAGAATATAAATTTCACGGCCTCAGTATTTCAGACCAATCACAAAACACACAACCAAGCCACACAACCACACAATCAAGTACATAGGAAACTTGACAATATTATTCAATGCATATCAATCACTATTAAGAGTTTACTATCAAATAGCATAAACCATAACCTACCTCCACCGAAGAACCGAATTCAAGCAAGCTACTTTTCCAATACATTCCCTTTCCTCAGTGCATTCGAACCTTTCCAATCTATCAAGTATATATGCATAATTTTTGTAAGTTAACGAATCTATAAACACTCATATTATTTTATGTCTAACCTAGACCCATAACTCACCTAATTCTCTAATTAATTCTTGGTTCTGATGCTACTTAATATTCCAACTCTCATATTTCTCAAATTCAAACCTAGGATTAAGTCATAATTTCTTCAAACATTACAACCCTAATAACTTTCATATAATATAGTATCCCTAAAATTTAAGTACATCACACCAATACGCTGGAACATGGATATGTATCATACTGTGATGACCGGAAAGAACTTTACAACTCCAAAATCAATAGAAATCATTAACCTCTAATAAAAAAAAAAGATATTAACCCATATTACTTTCATTCAACTATCACCACCAATGAATATAAAATCAATTTTACCATCACTGCCAATCATTGCCTTATTATTGGCAATGATTGGATCACTCACTTTTGTTCTTATCCCCAGTAATAAAAGCACGACCACTTCATCCAATTTGCTGCAATTCAATTCTTAATTTTTTCAACCCAAATAATATTATAATACTAGTTCCTATATGCAACAATATTATAAGTAGACAAATTGAAACTCAATTTAGAATTACCGGAAGTGATGCTTTCTTTTGTCTCTCTCGTCTAATTCAATAATATAATAATAATAATAATAATAATAATAATAATAATAATAATAATAATAATAATCCTATTACATATGTTCATACTCACAAAAATACATACTAATCTTACCGGAAATACTTATCGGCCTCCTTACTGATGATTGTGCCGCCATAGTTAAGTTTCTGTTGAGTTTCTAACTCAAGATAGGAACCCCTAATTATTATTAGGACTAATTATGAGAGGTGGTAGAAAGGACCCACTATTAATTTTAATGTTATTTTCTTTAACCACCAACTAAATAATCTATTAAAACTATCCCACTAATTTCATAATTATAATTATAAATAGTCCAAAACACCCATTTAAAATCTATCGGAAAATTTTTTATCAAACAAAAAGTTCTAGTGCTCAAAACAACCAAATGAGTTGTTACACTTTCATTTTTGATGTTAATGAATTGCTTGATCCAGGTGCTATATTGTCTTTTGTGACTCTTTTTATGGCTATGAAGTTTGATATCATTCCCGAAATTCTTATAGAACCTTTTTCACTTTGTACTCTTGTTGGTGATTCTATTATTTCTATAAGAGTCTATAAAAAGTGCTCAGTTTTAGCTTTTCATAGAGTCACTCCAGTTGATTTAGTAAAGCTAGACATGATAGATTTTGATATTTTCTTGGTATGGATGATCTTCGTTCTTGTTATGCTTCCATAGATTGTCAAACCCGATTGGTCACATTTTAGGTTCCATATGAACTTATCTTAGAATGAAAGAGTTGAAATTCAACACATATATGTCGATTTATCACATGCCTAAAGGCTACAATAATTATTTCAAAAATTTGTATCTATTATCCTGTTTAGGTTAGAGATATAGATTCTAAAAGCCCTACTTTTGAGTCAGTCTCGATTGTAAATGAGTTTTTGGAAGTGTTTCTCGATGATCTTCTAGGCGTTCCTCCCGAAAGGGAAATAGACTTTGATATTGACCTTTTTCCATATATGCAATCTATCTTTATTCCTCTTTATCGTATGGATCTGGCAGAACTTAATGAGTTAATGAATTAATTAAGAGATTTGTTGGATAAGGATTCCATTAGACCAAGTATCTCACCATGGGGTGCTTCAATATGGTTTGTCTGAAAGAAGGATTTTTCACTTCGTATGTGTATTAATTACCAATAATTGAACAAATTCATAGTGAAAAGTAAGTATCATATTCTAAGGATAGATGACTTGTTTGATCAACTCGAAGGTGCTAGTTACTTCTCAAAGATTGATCTTCAATCAGGGTATCATCAATTGAGGTAAGGGAAAGTGATATTCCAAAGATGGCTTATTGAACTCGCTATAGTCACTATGAGTTCTTGTGATGTCATTTGGTTTGACTAATACCCCGATAACTTTCATAGATATTATGAATAGAGTTTTCAAGTAATATCTTGATATTCATGTGATTATTTTCATTGATGATATTTTGATTTACTCGTGGAGTAAGGGTGGACATGTTGATCCTTTAAGGATCGTGTTCCAAATCCTTAAGGATCGTCAATTTTTGCTAAGCTTAGAAAGTGTGAGTTTTGGCTTAGGTCTGATGCTTTCCTTGGCCATATTATTTCTGCTGAAGGTATTAAGGTTAATCTTAAGAAAACCGAGGTATTTAAGAACTTTCCCAGGCCTCTTCCCCCGTAGATATTTGAAGTTTTCTTGCCGTTTTCCGGTTATTATAGAAGGTTTGTGGAAGTAGTTTCCGTTATTGCTTTGCCTTTGACTACGTTGACTTGGAAAAAATGTGATATTTCAATGCTCGAAAGCTTGTGAAAAAAGTTTCGGAGAGTTGAATGATAGACTCACTTCGTCCTTAGTTTTGATACTATCGGAAGGATCTCCTGCATATATGGTTTATTATGATGTGTGATAAATCATTCTTGGCTATGTATTGATGCAACATGGTAAGGTAATTGCATATGCGTTTAGGCAATTAAAGGTGTATGAATATAATTATTGGACTCATGATTTGGAGTTAGCAATGGTGGTTTTTGCTTTGAAGATTTGGAGACATTATCTCTATAGTGTTCATGTGGAAATGTTCACCGATTATAAGAGTTTTAAATATCTTCTTAAGCAAAAGGATTTGAATCTTCACCAATGAATGTGGCATTAATTGTTGAAATACTATGATATGAGTGTTCTCCATCATCCAAATAAGGAAAACTTGGTTGCCAATGCTTTTAGACAATTGTTGATAGGTAGTGTTGCTCACATTGAGGATGGTAAGACGGAGTTAGTTCGTGATGTTCATAGTCTAACTCTATTGGGTGTTTGCTTGGTTGATTATGAGGATGGTGGTATCACTGCTCAAAATTGCTCAAAGTTGCTCAAAGTCGTCCCATGTTTTGGGTGTGAAAGCTAATCAAGATATTGATTCAACTATGGTAGAGTTGAAGAAAGTTTTTTTTGAATACGCCAATGATACTTTCTCCAAGAAGGATACGGTGCGCTTTGTTACCAAGGTCGGTTATGTATTCCAAATATGATGAGTTGAGGCAATAGATTTTATCGAAAACGCTACTCACCTAGGATCCACCAAAAAGAATCGTGATTTGCGAGAGGTCTATTGGTGAAATGGGATGAAGAAGGACATTTTGGAACTTGTAGCTACATTTCCTAATTGTGAAGAAGGGAAATTTGTGCATCAAGTACTGAGAGGGTTGGGTCAAGATATTAGAATCCCTACTTGGAAATGGGACGATTCAAATATGGACTTTATTATGGGTTTACCTCGTACTCGTCAATAATTTCTATATTTATTATTATGGAGTGATGACTAAGTATTTTCTTCCAAAAAAGAAGTCATTTTAACCAAAGATTAAGCGAGGCTTCATATTCAAGAAATGGTGAAATGGCATTGATTTCCTTTATCCATTATTTCCGATAGGGGTAGTTAGTTTACTTCTTAGTTTTGGAGGTTGTTTTTAGAAAGGTCTTGGTATCCAAGTAAAGATTAGTATGACTTTTTTCATCCTAAACCTGATAGCCAAGATGAGTATACCGCTCGTACTTTGGATGTATGTCGAGATCTTATGTGATTGACTTCAACGGTAATTGAAATGATCATTTGCATTTGATTAAGTTAGCTTATATTATAGTTATCACTCAAGTATCCAAATGACTCTATTTGAGGCTTTCTATGGTAGGAGGTGCAGGTCTTCTATTGGTTGGTCTGAAGTTAGTGCGGTTGCTTTGATAGAATTTGAGTCGGTTCATGAGGATATGACAAAGGTTCAACTTATAAGAAAAAGGTTGAAAATGACTCAACATCGACAAAAGTCTTATGTTGATGTTTGTAGAAGAGAGATTGAATTTGATGTTGATGATTAGGTTTAGATGAATATCTCACCTATGAAAGATGTAATGAGATTCAAAAAGAAACAGAAGCCTAGTCCCCGTTATATAGACCCATATATGTTATTGAGGTATTTCGGTAATGTAGCCTATGAGTTGGATTTGCCTTCCAATTTTGCATCACTGCGTCGGGTGTTTTATGTTTCATTGTTGAAGAAGTATATTGTTGATCCTACTTCTATTGTTCCATCATAGAGAATTGGTGTCACGACCTGAGAGCACCCCTTAGTCTTAAACGGCGTATTCGACCTCTCAGAAGTCTCATACAAGCCATATAGATCATTCCTGATACTTAAAAATTGATAGGAATTTATAACTTTCTTCACACACGAAGAATATGTTTATTAATAAGCAAGCGGAAGACTTAAAACATCTAACTTTACAATATGTCTCATAAAACCGTCTAATAACTTTTAGAGTACAAAATTTGGGATAAGCCCATATAAGACTTAAAATAAGGACTAAAATACCATAAAAGAACATGTGGGGTGTTGTCCTTGAATCTATAAGAACTCACCAAAAACTACATCTTCAACCCTTAGGAACCTATCCATCATCCATAGCATACCAAACTTCCAATCCCTACAATTTAGTCAAAAGGGGAAAAGAAAGGGTTAGCACATTTAAGCACTTAGTATGGAAGCTATGCAAAAATTATGCAAAAAGGGACATTTAGTATAGAAACATGCTTTCATGACATTTTGTTAAATACCTTCATCATAAGAGCTTAAGATATATAATAGAAGTCAACAGTCCCATATTCGGCCTATTCAACCAACTCCACATAAAACACTTAGTTCCACATTCATCAATCAACCTTTACATCATTTAGACTCTCTATATAAAGCTACTCTAAGACCCACCTAAGTAAGACATTAAAGGACCACCCATACAACCTTTTCAAGCACACCTAAGTGATCCTCAAAGACACCCTAGATAAGAACCTTTCTATTCAACATACTAACATTAGGAGGACATTCTTTACTTAATTCATTTAGAAGTGAATCATACAATTAGGAGACTTCACATAATGGTCTTGGAAAGAACTAGGGAACTCACTTTAGCATCTTCAATGCCTACTCGTGCCATGTGTAGATAACATACAATACTACTACCTACACATCATAGAACCTATCCAATAACTAGAGTGCACATCCCACATGATGGGAATATGCATTAAACGACATAGACCATACTTGCAGACATGGAACTCGGTGTCATAAGACCCCACACCGTGAAAGTTGTTCTACTTGCCAAGGGTAAAACTATAAGAAGCCCATGTAGGCACATGATTTAAGGGATATCCAAAGACGTTCATTGGACTCTTGCCTTTTCTACGGGAAGAGACACCATCTTAGCCATATCCACCCGGTGCTAGTCTTTATTCCCATAGAGTATTTCATTCACATGTATGTACTAGAGAGGGCACTAACATTAGGTCTACTGAACCATAGCAATTCTATCAAGAAGGGCATCATGCTTAGGTCTACCAATCAAGGTTCATTAAGAATAGCTCATTGACTTTCTAGATAACGTTTTCTATTTTTCTTGCCCACCAGCTCGAAGTCTATCATTTCACACAAGAAGGAGGCACCATTATAAGGTATACAAGTTCAAAGTTATACATTCACCTAGGGATCTAGACTTATCATGAAGGGGTACCATTCTTAGGTCTAACGGTTCAAGAAATAGACTAGAAGCCTCATTCATTATTTATACAAAGGGCACCATACTTAGGTCTACCAATTCTAGACATTCATGCATTCATTACTCAAGAAAAAGATGCCTAAGCCTACAAATCAAGAGATCACATTCAACATAACTTTCATGCATCAAGGAGAAGGCACCTAAGTCTACCAAGTCCAAGCATTCATAATAAAGAAGCTTTCAGTTATCAAGAAGAGGCACCTAAGTCCACCAAATCAAGACATAACATCATCATATAAGACTCTTCATAGTATTTTTTAATCAAATTTGCAGGTTTATTGATATAATCAAGATCACACATATATCACATAATACCTTAACCTTATACATTCATGTATGCCATAACACCTTATACATAATCACATTACTTCACATAACCATCTTCACATTATACCTTCATATATACCATAATATGATAATGCCATAATTCACATAATAATGCCTACAAGGACATGATCACAATACATATATAGATATACAATAAGTAAACACCGCCACCATAAGTGGACCATACCACACAAGGACAATTCTATATCAATTCTACATTAGTAAGGGAATTAGGTCAACTTACCTTCTTCCAAAAGCCACGATCACCATTCCTTAACTTCTCCAACAATTCACAATATAATAGGATAATCATTATTATTATAAGTGGGAAGACCCAAAGTGCAAAGTTGGATTACCATTTTACCCCTATATTAAATCTAAATATTAATTTTAAAAATAAATTAATTAAATATTAAACATTAAATACTAATTATATCATATTGTATACTTAAAGTAAAAGTTGTAAAGTCAAAAGTTGAAACATGAAAACAGCAATAGAAAGTCTAAATTAGATATTTTTATTCTTTTAACAACTAAATTTAATTTAATTTTTTAAAATCTTTTTCTTTTCTTTTGTATTTATTTTCATTTCTTTCTTTCAATTTACTTAACACATATCATGTCTATACAATATAAGAGCAGCAATAAACAAGGTGATGTGTCACCTCTCTATAGTCTCCAATTGCATTTGTCAAAAATTTCCCCCCCTTTTTTCTTTGAATTTTTCAAATTAATTTTATGGTTAAGAATTTATTATATACACAGGGACTATAACAAAATTTAATGATTCCTCTAAGAGCAAAATGAATAGCAACAACCAATTAGGTAGAGTGAAGATTTACGATTTACAAAGAAAATTAAGAATGACAGTAAATGAGATAAGTGAAGAGTCATAGCATGACATGATTCAATAAATTTCTATTCTTTTTGGGTGAAACTTTCAAATGACTATAAAACTTCTAATTCTTTTATTTATTTATAAATATGGACTCAAAAAGTATGAATATAAAAGCAACATTAGTGGTGGATTGAAAAAGGTATGATATATTTTTTTGCGTGTTAATTGATTTCCATGAAAACTTTAGAAGAGATGATACCTTCAACGACCGATATCTTTATTTGATTATATACTTGTGAAAATTGAAAATAATTATGAGGAACAATGATTTTTTTTTATTGAAGTATGTCTAATTTGAAAATTGTATTGCAAAGACTATTTTAGAAAGTACACCACATACAAATAAAAAAATCACAGATATTTTTATTTATTATTATATTTTATTATTTTTGTATTTTTGACTCATTACCTAAGATTATTGTTCTTTTTATTTTATAGTTAAAATGGTGGATCATTGTATTATTTAATTTAAGTCATATTTTAGTTTGACTCTATGAAGACGACTCTTGAATTTATATTGGTGATGATTTCAAGTTTTCTTATATACAATTCATTTGTTTTTTAGATTGGTTCATAAGTCTCTCTCTAATATATATATATATATATATATATATATATATATATATATATATATATATATATATATATATATATATATATATATGTATATAATGATTGTGTTGTATCACATAATTCAGTTATATGTATGTAACTTGACAACAAAAATTGTCAAAATTTACAGATGGCAGAATTAATAATTTTGAATGAGCCAAAGAAGACGAAGGGTACATATATATGTCATTAATATTTATATATGTCAATTAAGTATTTAAACAATGATTTTTTTTAACAAATAAATTCTTTTATTTTGTAGGTGTAGACTATGAAATTGATAATGATCCACTAGCCATCCTAAGGAAGACATATGTTGATCGAATTTCTTTATAACTATTACAAAACACCACTCTACTTCGACGACAAGTTCTCGATATGTATGCATCTGTAAAAAGATGGAGGGTATTATTCCTAAAAAAGAAGGCGGAAGGACATTAAATATTATGTAACTATAATGTCGGCATTTAAATTATGTGTTGTAAGATATTGAAGAAATAACTTTTAACAAGTGAAATACTTGATATATTATAAGAAATGTATAATTTAAGTCGTTACAGTATTAGTTTTCACAACAATTCACTTGATAATAATATTTTTGAATGATATGTCTTGCATTGATATAATATAAGTTGAAGATGTTGCACCGTTAATTAATTCGAGCTTGTATTTTATACATAATAAGCTAATTATGTTTAATGTTTTAGGAAGGATGTTTATGTTTTATATTTCCTTTTTATTGTATATCTTTGTGATTTTTCTTTACTAGACTTTTTTGGTTTAATTTTTTATTAAATTCTTATTGTTGTGAGTCTATATTTTTATTGAGCTCAAATTTGACATTCATGACTTTATTAGACGTTTGCTAACTACTATGCAAAGTTCAAAATTTGTAGTTGGTTTCTTAAAAAGAATTAATTTTAAACATTAAAATATGCCACCTCATTTGTTATTTCTTGTCATGTTTTTAAAGATTAATTTATCATTGCTATATTTTATTACTCATTACATACACACTTTTATAGAATTCTAATAGTTCTAACGTATTTATAAAAAAATAACGTGGGACACACGTGTCCTGAAACTAGTGTGTATATAAATATATATTGTTTGGTTTGGGATTTTAGGTTATATTTCTTAAAATCAAAATCAATCCAATTGTTTGATTTTTCAAACTAAAAATCAAAACCCAAAATCTTAGCAGAGGTAGAAGAAACCATCTCCATAACTTGATGTTTTTCAGGCGGCATGGATGTTTCATTCTTCTTAGGAAAAGCCAAACGCGGTAAAGAAGTGTTGGCGGCGGGAAGAACAATGACAATTACTCTTTCCGGCATCTTTGAAGGTATGTTCATGGTAGATCGAGAGCTTTAATTTCAAAACTTTATTTCAACTGGGCGGCAGAAATAATAAAAAAGTCTATGTTCAAGGTACTAAGTAAATATATATACTCCTACCGTTTCAATTTTTTTGACCTAGTTTTTATGTTCTCCACTAAAAAGAATTACCACTTTCCTTTTTAGCAATCTTTTCATTTCAACTTTTCACGTGACATGTTTAATACCACAAAATTAAATGATATTTTTTGACATATATTTAATATAATACCATTTATTTAAATTCTGTACCAAGTCAAATTAGACCAAATAAATTGAAACACATGAAATATATTTAAACTTGAGAAGACCAACTTTTTTTCAAGTCTCTGTCAAATCATGTGAAAATAACAATTTAGTTTCATTAGTGAATGCAAAATAATTTGATATATATGATGATCTTAAATTAAATTTTAATAATTGCGCCTCTAATCACATAATCTTAATCATATCATTTATAAAGTAAGTGCATACAATGGAAAAAAAATATTGTAATGAAAATCTTGTTAAATATCAAACATGATATTCTTCTAAAGATAAAAAAAAATAACATATTTTTAAGAGAATCAATCATGACGATTATCAAGTTAAATATGTAGCTTCTTTGAGAAAATCATGTGTATCGTCTAAGAATTTAGTTATTTTCAAGAAACTTAAAAAAAGTCTTTTTAATGAAATCTTTTGTGTAAGAAATTAAAAGTTGTGATTTATCAAGATGTCTTTGTGAAAATTGAATCAAACAATTATGATGATCGATTAAAGAACACAAAGTCTAATTATACTCAATAAAAAATAGATTCTAAATATTAACAAAATAAAGACTATGTTACCTTTCTCCTACTATATTCAATAACGGAACCAAAAAAGAAGTAAATTGCAAATATAAACAATTACATTTTCAATAGAACGTCAAATCATATTTTTTTTAAAACATATTCAATCAGTCATGTCCAGACAACACTTAGTCTGACGGAGAGATTTTGACAGATAGATGTAGAAGACTTTGGAGTATTGTAATATTAAATTAGAAATTTAACAATGTATTAAAACTATGTCTCAAATCTCATAATCTTGACCATTCCATTTACTTCTAAGAACATATTAGATTAGTTATATATTCCATCATCGCACCACCAAATTGAGTATTCATGTGGTCCATTTTACTTGTCATGTTTGTTACTTTTCCACACTCCTTAGGAAAACATTAACATAAATGGTAATTTGACAAAATTATCCTTATCTATTATTTTATTTCAATTAATAATTTTTTTCCACCACATTAATCTAAATCCATATCATACTAGCTCTTGTACATCACATGTACGCATCCCGTGCCTTGAATCTCAAAACCAATGTTGACCATTCACATGTGGGAAGATGGTATATACTAATTTTGGTGTGTCACATATGTATTCTATGTTGCACACATACATTTTGTTCATCACACGTGTAATCCACATGATGAATGCTGAAAAATAGAATTAGAATGAAGACATATAAAAGAAGCGAAAAATATAGAAATAAAGTTGACAATGAAGATACACCCTCAAATTCCAAAAAAGTCTTCATAATATTTAAGAACAACCAAATATTGCAGCC
This sequence comes from Solanum sitiens, assembly GCA_016801875.1. NCBI lineage: Eukaryota > Viridiplantae > Streptophyta > Magnoliopsida > Solanales > Solanaceae > Solanum > Solanum sitiens. The sequence continues at coordinate 1,218,643 of JABWTJ010000112.1, forward strand.
TACCAATCAGTTTAATTGCTTCCATTACCCATTCCCTCCTCTCGTCCTCCTCCACCTGTATAGTGTTTGTCTAAACATTAAAGCAAAGTTAGTCATAAAGTGTACATCACACAATCTATACAAATCCAGACATGTTTTGGAAAATTAAAATGTTGATACATGCCCAACAAGTTCCATGGATTTAAGTCAGTTTCATGTTTGAGAAGAACTCTATATGGTAAAAAAGTTAGTCGATGACTTGATATGAGGATGAAATGACTTAGATGGTAGAGTTGGTAATGAAAGAGGTGGGTGAATTAAAGGTTGGGATCTTGTTTTTATATTCAAGTTGAAAATTTCTTGGATAAGTTGTGTGATACTATGTGGTGGGTTTAGGTCGATTGATGTGCTTACCAATACGTGTTGTTGTACTTATAATACTCTTTCTATGCCTCTTGAAATAGACTGGTTGCAGGAATTAGTGATGTTTTATAGGTGGAGATGTTGAATACCTTTGACATATTTTATGCCTATTTCATTATGTTGGGAGTTGTGTCTTGTCCTTTTATAAATTATACTCTTATAGAAAATCTTGTCCCTTCTTAGATTAGTTAACAATAGAAATCAACTATACAACTCATTATAATCACAATTCCACCAACATTAGATCATATGCAATAAACCCAATTAATAAGCCAAATTTAGGGATTTTGTGAAATCAAGGGTTCATGGAGTTTTTCATTGGAAAAAATCAATTTAACATCGATAATATCATATCTAATGATTTGAAATCGTTTCATTCAAGAACCCTTGAGTTAGAGTGAAAATTGGACTTTTTCATAAACTTTGAAATCTTTAAAAGCACTTTGAAATTTGCTCTAACGTGATAGCTAACCTTAGATAAAAAAATCTCATACCTTATTATAAGAAATACATGAGTATTGAAGAAGAAATTCATTGAAATCCACAACCATAGCTCCATCTTGACCTCAAGCTTCCATTGATGGAGTTCTAGAGAGAACTCTTTTAGGAGGGAAGGGTTTTGATTTTAGGAAAAGTGAATAATGAATTCTAATATACCAATTAAATGTTTTAATAACCTTTAAATACTTTAAAATACATAAAATAAACATCCATTCACTTAAAACGACTTGGAGTGAATTTACCACTTCACCCCCAAGTTGGCCGAACCACCTGCAGAATCGCAGGTTCATTCCACGCCAACAGAACCACGGACCATGGCCTGGTCCACGCCTCGTCATTGGGATCCGTGGTTCAAGTTAGAGGCTCAAAACTTGCAGGTCTGGTTCACGCCCAAGACCCACGAGCCGTTGGTGGCTTCACGGGCCGTGGTTTGGGGTTGTGAGTCATGCTGCCTGGCAGCTTCTTGGCCAAGATATGAGGTCCTCTTCAAGGGACCCTTGTGGGTCCTTGGGGAGTTTTACTCGGACGTTAAACCCCTAAAATCGATGATTCCCTAATATGAGTCATATCCTTATGACTTAGATCTCAAATAACACACTAACTTCACCCATACAACACTAGAACATACTAGCACAAACATGACTAGTTTTCGAACGTCTTGGTCGTTCCTCGACGTTTGACCTCAAATACAACTAAACTGACCTATAAACTCATTTTAACATCAAATCAACAATTTATCAACTCCTAAGATACATGGAAAGCTCTAGTGCATCCTATTTTATTTTTGTCGGGGTCTTACAGTACTCCTCCACTTGAAAAACATCCCTCCTCGAATGACACTAAAACACTTAAAACACTTAGAAGGGCAACAACCAGAGTAAACATCCCACATTCATGCATTCAATATATTATGCCATTCACAAAGTTAGGAGGAACATCAACTTCACATAAAAAGTGTCATTCATCTTCATACAATTCAAGAAAATAGGAATACATTTACCAACTCATCATGCATAAGACCTCACATTTCTCATTTCATATTTGGAGGAACTTCCTTCTCCAAATCACACCATGCTCATTAAAAATCACTTAGCACATCATGTAATTTCTCATCAAAGCACAATCATGCAACAGTTTCAATAGGGCACATTTAAATCAAATTTCTCATAAAGGCTCAAAATGCAACTTTTCACTAACATAATAGGCATGTTCAACAAGTAAACTCATGCAACATTTTTTTTGACAACTCATTAAAGATTTATATCAACATAAGCAACATAACATCCCTTTTTGAAAACTTATTTTTCTTCATTAACAAGAATTCAAGTAAATAATGAATTATAATATACCAATTAAATATTTTATTGACCTTTAAATACTTTAAAATACTTAAAATAAATGTCCTTGTACTTAAAAAGACTTGGGGTGAATTTACCACGTCACCCCCAAGTTGGACGAACCACCTGCAGAATTGCAGGTTCATTCCATGACCACCAGACCACGATCTGTGGCCTTGTCCACACCCCATCATTGAGGTCCGTGGTTCTGGTCAGAGGCTCAAAACCTGCAGGCCTTTTCAGTCCTGGTTCATTCCCAAGACCCACGAGCCGTGGTTTGGGTCGTGAGTCATGCTGCCTAGCAACTTCTTGGCCAAGAGATGGGGTCCTCGGGGAGTTGTACCCGGACGTCAAACCCCTAAAATAGATGCTCCACTAATACGAGTCATCTCCACATGACTTAGATCTCAAATAACACATTAACTTCACCCATACAACACTAGAACACACTAGCACACACATGTCTAGTTTTCGAACGTCATGTTCGTTCCTTGACGTTTGAACTCAAATACAACCAAATTGACCTATAAACTCATTTTAACATTAAATAAACAAGTTATCAACTCCTAAGACGCATGTGAAGCTCTAGTACATCCTATTTCACTTTTTCGGGGTCTTACAATTGGTGTTGAAGAAAAAATTTCTAATAGAGAGGTTCCGGTTGAAATTTTAGATTGTCAAGTATAGAGGTTGAGAAATAAAGAAGTTCCTTCTGTGAAAGTTCTACGGAGGAATAAATTAGTTTAGGGTGGTATTTGGGCGGCCAAAGACGATATAATGTCCAAGTATCCTCATCTATTTCTCTCAATTCCCGTTCTAGCTTAAGTTATTAGTGCCTTATGTTTACTCTTTTACGTTCATGTGTTTTAACTACTCTCATGTTTCCATATTCACGCATTTTAAAGTAAGTTGTTTTGAAGTTCATGTTTTATCTTAGGGTCAATTACTCCTTGTTTTTGTGTTTGTTGATATGATTTGCATTTATGTTGGGTTTCTAGAGTCGATTACTCATTCCCCTATTCTATATTCATGCTAGCTTAAGTCCCATTGGAGGACGAATATTCCCAAGGTGGAAATATTATAAGACCTCAAAATTTGGAAAGTTTAATTGGAAGGGTAAACTTAATAAATGTTCAATTATGTAGACCGCACGTGGTTCTACAGTCCGTATAAGTCACCGGTGGAAAGGGTTATGTAAATTTAGAAAGGGACAACTCCCAAAAGAATTCCTACGAACCACCAAGGTGGTCTGTAGATGTCTTTATGGCCTGTAGGAAGGGTTCCAGATTAATAAAATATTTTTGAAACCTACGGTTCAATGGTTGGGACCTAAGACCCATGGAGGGACCTACAGACGGTAGGAAGTTATCGTTGGAATTAGTTGGTTTTGTAACTCCACTACTTGTTCTATTGATGAATATTTTGGTCTGTAGAAGGTTGTAAAGATTGTAGTCAGTTCGTAGAGTCCCTTCGGTAGTTTTAATTTAGGGTTATTTCAATCTTTTTCTACCTTTTTAAAACCTAAATTATGTCATTTCTAGAACATTATAAGTCCTATAACTACTTTTACTATAAAGTCTACCTAATTCACTCTCATTCAATCAAACCCTCAAGAGCTCCTAAGTCTTCTTTACCAAAATTCTATCCAAACATCTCACAGAAGATTCTAGTGTTCTTCGAGCTTCAAACTTCCTCTTGCAATTCTAAGGCTTTAATTATCTAAGATATGTGGGAAATTCATCAATGGATCATCTTTCATCCATTTAGTCCCAAATATTTCTAAAAAATCTCCTTTAATATTTCACACAAAATCTAGGGCTTTTATATTATTCTTCATGGGCTTTATTGTTCATGATCCAATTGGTTATATTTGATCTTATTATGAATGATCTGATCTATAGTACATGTGTTCAATTAATTTCATATTGACCCATGTCATATGCCTATATTATGATTATGAACTATGTTTCGAGATTATGCATCCATCATAAAATTGAGGAATTTATGAACCAAGGATGCTTTAGATAAAATATTAATATATTTTTATGATACATGTTGCTTAAAAATGAAATATTCTTATTATTTTTATATAGAAATAAAGGTAAAAAACACACCTAAACTGTCTCATTTGTTTTAGTTTCATACCTAAACTTTTGCGAGTGTGAGTTTAATACCTAAATTGTCACTTATTAGTTTGAGAAACACACCTCCCATTCATTACACTCATCATGGTATGTGTAATAGACTCTCTTTTATTTAAAGAAATTGTCACATCACGCTTCACATGGACAAAACATTCCACCTTGATGAAAAATAAATAAATTATTAATATTAGTTAAAATTAATGTTAAAGATTAAAGTACTGTTATTCTCAAGACATTGTATAATAAAATATAAAATATTTTTCTTACCCGACTCTCCCCCTTCATCTCACCGTACTCCCCCCCATCCCAAAATTTTAGCTTCTTTTAAAGGATTTTTTTAATAGAAAAGTTACACACAAATCTCTTCGAATAATAATTAGATATTATTTTATTTTTTTCCAAAAAATTCTACCCACCCCACATAACCCTCTACTTTCAATTTTTGTCTCGTTTTGTATTATCTATATATTCTTTTCAAAAAAAGTATTGTTTTACTTGCCGCAAGACTTTTTAAAAATAGAACTTTATTTCTATTATATTCGGTATGCAAGTAGAAAAAAATATTTTCCTAAAACTATAATGTACACATATAACACCAAATGAGAAAAATGACAAATTATAAAAATAAATTAGGAGCGGAGGGTTTACTTTTTAAAACAAATAAATAATATCAAAACTGTTTTAGGAAGGAGTGGCGGAGGGAGTGAGGTCTAAATTTTCCAGTATTATTTTATAATAGAATTTTTGAAAATTAAAAGACGGGGGAGGGGGGGGGGGGGGAGATGGTGGAGTGAGGTGAGAAAACTATTTTAAATTTTACTTTCATGAATTGTAATACTTTAATTTTTAATTTTTAACCAGTATTAATAGTTTATTTAATTTTTATCAAGTTGGAATATTTTATCCATGTGACAAGCTTTTTGCAAATAAAAGAGTGAGTGTGTTACACACACCACTGAGGTGTGTTTCTCAAACTAATAAGTGATAGGTTAGGTATAAAACTCACACTCTCAATGATTTAGGTATGAAATCGAAAAAGAATAATTTAAGTGTGATTTTGATACATATCTATATTAAATATGGTCATGATTTAGATGCTTTAAGATAACCATTTCTATGTACATATTATAAATTTATGATTTTGAAAGGAGTTATTCTATGATATGATGTTTATGATTAAATTTGTATTGCTAGATTATTGTCTTTCCAAGTATTATGATTATGATATGATTATGCTTATTTCGTTGGGAGTTCACTTAGCACCTAAAGGACTTTGGTATGGAGGCTCTTCCATTAGTAGAGGTCGGATCTCTAGATGAAATCCTCTTGTCCCATAGCTATGTGGCCCCTTAGGACGTGGTCCCGATTGGAGATAGATAGTGGATCCAACTAAGCTTAAGAACCAAGGCCCTTATCTTGGCAAGTAAGACAATATCTTTTCGATGTAGAAAATACACCAGATTTTATGTTATAGCTCACATGATCTATGTTGATTAATTGTAAGCATCCCACGAAAGATTATGGTTTTCTTTAGAGAAGTTAATGATTGCCTCAAAGACAGTGATTTGAGCTTATGTTATGATTTTTAAATGTTGCGCTTGTCTCTTGATTTGTGATATTAGCTAATCAATGTTTGGAAAATCTGTTTTACTTTGTCACACATCATCATAGTTTCAATACATAACATGATTCATGTTTATGTTCATGCATGCTCCTCATAGTACATTCAAAGTACCGAATCATATAGTTATTGTGCCTATTTTGTTTCATAATATATGTGTGACGATCCTCTATCTGGCCATGGCTAAAACAGATTGGTTCAGCATTAATAGCGGATTAGTTAGTCCTCACATAGGGACCTTGTCACTACCTATCTTTTATTGCTTTCATTTAATTTTAGTTTCACACTTCTTTTGTGAGCTAGGGATCTGTATCAGTCACATCTATGATAAAGAGGCTTCTTGTCTCACTTAGTATATTTCAGGTTATGAGTTTTTGTACTCTAATTTTGGTACTGTGTGTCATTGAAGTATGGTGGCTTACATTCTGCATTATCTTTTTACTTCCTTATGTTGAATACTTTGATTCAAGCTTATGCCAAGGGTATTTTCTAGGGTTTCTCAAAATTCTATTCTCCATATGACGTCTAGAGGGTAGTTTAGGTCATGATTGCGAGATAGGGAGAGGGTAAAAGAGAGAGAAAGGAGAGGAAAGTAGAGAGTGACAGGGTTTGCTTTAAAACAACATATTGTTGTTTATTATAATATTTTTAAACTATAATTGTTCTCCATAAATAAGTTGTAATTTTTTTCATTTTTCATAATGTTTCCTTTCATTAAAACCAAACAAAACAAACATGAAATACACATGTTTAGGCCCAAAACATGGCCCCAACCCAATATCACAAAACCAAAGCTGAATTGTTTTTGCTAAACTAAGAAAAGAAACAAAAACAACAGAAAATTTAACATTTCTCTGACAAAATCAGAGAAGGTCGAGAAAATTCCATGATAGTTCATCTTCCTCACTAGCCATCATTGATAGGCCTCAACCTCGGTAGACTCCGAATCCATTGCAAAAGTGTCACGATCCAATACTACCTCCTTAAACGTGACTTGGTACTAAAAACTTTGAGAGACTCCAAGCTAACCATAAGACATAGCATGACACTAAGACAACATACATAACTAAAATAATCACACACAATAGAATATGCCTCAAATGATATTCTCAACATAATAGACAAATATGAAGACAAAGACTCATACACAGAAGTACTAATGCTTAAAATAGCCTCTATAAAATATGAGTCTCTTGAACAAGACCTATCTCACTCAAAACATTCAAACTGGAAATTATAGTCCGAAACCAACATAAGGTAACATAAGTGGTGTGTCCCCGAATAATCAGGACTTACCAAAGGCTATGTAGGTTGATAGAATCTTGTACTAACCACAAGTCTGATAGGATGAGTCAACAATTATCTTATAAAACAATATAGGAACACGAAGGGTATACGATCTGTACTCGAAATGCATTACATATAGCAAATATGCAAAACATGACATAATAACATGACAATTCAATGACCAAGTAAACATAGCCAAAAGACTAGTGATCTGTTTTTGAAAATATAGTACCACGTCAATGCAATACAAAGTCATAATTATTATTATTTGTGGGAGATACCATCAACAACAAAAACCATGTGAGTTATAACATGGATATCAATGTACTTCTCCCACATTGAAAAGAGAGTGTCCTATTTGTAAAGGTAGGACCATAATCATGAGATTAGGTGGATCCACTACCTAAAGTCAATTAAGACACGAGGCACATATCTCTAGGACAAGGAAATTCATGATAAAGGTCTCATGTATCTACTAACAAGTTCACATTCATCCCAATCCACCCGGTGCTAATTAAACTCCCAACGAAAAACCTACATAATCATAATCATAGCAAGAATCATAAATGAAAAAATTGAGGTTTCTTTGGGACTCAATGAGCGGAGAAGAATCCATTGATGAAGTTCTCACACAACTTGATAGAATTCATAAGTGAAATCTTCAATGTAGTCTTGAAATCCTTAGAACCCTATCTTTTTTAGGGAGAAGACTTGAGAAAGGATTTTGGAATTTGAGAGGATGAGAGTGAGTAGGGAAAGATAGGCGTATTAGAAATTAGTTATATTCTTCAAAATAGGCCCAAGGCGACGTAGTACATGATTTAAAAGAATAATAAATCCTAACTACCCCTGACTAAAAACTATCGAACAACTTCCATGAGACTACGTCTTCATACATACTTCTACAAACCTTATTGTTCGCCAACAAATCTTAATTACTGAAAATTAAAGTCTCTAATGAAGATGAACGGGCTACAATCCACGACTCTTAAACCATAGCACGATTAGCCCTATCCTTCTATACAACCCAAAGAACTGAAATCATAAGTTTTTAAAGATCAAGTCCATAAGACCTAACCATGACCCGTAATCCCATCGATGAGTCCTACTATTGGATCGTTCAAAGAGGTATGAAACTTGACATTTTTTTTAACACCTCGCTATTTTAAAGAACTAGAAAGATAAAGGAGTCATTTTAGGAAAGAATAAAAAATCTAAAAAATTGGTTAATTTATGTTAAGTTTGAGTTTTGGGTCAACTTCAAAAAATCATAAATCCCAGATCAAGATTATTTATGGGTTCTACAAGATACAGTAGGAAATATATTTTAATTATCTATCCAATGACACCAAGTTTTCTCAATTTCGAGTTCGTATGAGTGAGATATGTCCATTAGAAGTTGGGTTGTCTAGATAAGGAAAGTCAAAACCAGATTTCGGAAGGGTATTTCCTCTTCTCCATACCCAATTAATTAATTTCATTTATGATAATAAATTTGGGGTCCAAAATGACTGGATTCAGAAAGCTTCAGTTAGGGTTTTGAGAGAAAAGAAAAAAAAAAGAGAAAAGAGAAGAAGAAGTAATGAATAACCAAGTCTTGAGGAATTGCTTGTGCATTTCGTCAAGGGGTGATCCCTACAAGGTATGTGATATTAGATAATATTGGGTTAGTTCACCCACGCGCTAATCGTGATTCAATTTAGCGTAATTATGTTTTTGATGAAAAGATTATGAGTTCATAAAATTTGTTTAAGTTCTTGTGGGTTCTTGTTGTTGAAGTTGTCAAGAATTTTATTGAGTTATATTCATGAAATTAGGTGTGGTTTTGAGTATATTCTTACATATTTTTGTTATATAGTCGAATCTAAGTGTTTGAGAAAGAACCAAGTGAATCTAGATGGTTTAGAGTTGAAAAATAAGCAAGAAATTGGGGATTTTTTTGGGCCGTCGTGCCAGCCAGAGCACCCCAACTTGGGTTATGAAGTTTGGCCTTTGTGGTGCCGCGCCCCAAGCCAGTGTCTTAAGTTTACCCTCTGGCGCTCAGAGCGCTAGGGACGTCAGACCTTATACACTTTCCGACTTCCTTCTGTTTGAGTTCCGGAGCAACGTACCAAATATTTCTAGTTGATTTCTACATTCTAAGGTAGATCTAAGCATCATAAAATCATCCATAAACATGTGATCATGAGTCTTGAATCCATAATTCAATCCAAGGAAAGTTAAGAGTCAAGTCAAGAGAAGTTCATACAGTTTTCCAAAAGTCTTTTGCAAACATTTTAACTTTAATTTAAGGCTTAAATTTAGAGTTGATTTAAGAAAAAAAAGTGAATTTCATTTCTTCGAAAAAAGTATATCGAGACTATGTATTCCCAAAGAGTAAATGATTTCACATTTAAACAAGAGAGGAAACATTGATTTCCAAGAGAGCCTTTTAGATAATTTTTGAGTAATTACCTCAAATCACAGAAAGGGTCTTTGTTTTTAAAACATATGAGTTGAGTATATATTGGGAGTAGTATTGAGCATCTATATGGGGATGGTTCATAATAACTCAAGTCTCCATAAACCATGTAGCCATCATGGGTAAGAAAAGGTCATAATTTTTAGATGATTCCTTAGTTCTTTTTAGCATAGGCTAGTGGATCCACTTTGTTGAGGCATTCTGTATCATGGCAAGGTATAGGGCAATTCTGGCAGTGTGGGCGAGACCTTGTATCATCAGTCTAGCTCATAGTGATGGTTGTCGATTAGAGAAACTCGTATTATATTGCTTTATATGTAAACTGAGTTGTTATTGTATTTTATTAATACATTGAGTAGTTACCTACTGTTTTAAATGCTTTGTATAAACTGCACATTTATTGTTTTTCTACTTTGCATTTGAGTGTGAGTAAAACTAAGGTAGGTATTTTAGATTCCTTAAGTCCTTCAAACTTATGTCATGTTTAGTTTTCCCCTCGCATGCTCATACATTTAATGTACTGATGTCATTTGGTCTGCATTATTTTATGAAAAAGATATAGGTAACCAGGATCAACATTCATCGCTTTACTGATCTACTTGAGCACTCAGAGTCAGTTGGTTACCCTCTTGTCTTCCCGAGGATTTCCTTTTTATTTGCTTTGTTATTCAGTTGTTAAGATGATCGGGGATCTTTGTCCCGACATCCCTCTTAGTATTTATAGGCTTCATGGATAGTTAGATATGAGTTCTTTAGTCTTATATTTCATATGATTTGCTAAAAGACTTGAGGTGCACTTTGGCTAATTTGAATGTTTATCCTTGTACGTTCTAAGTTTATTTGAGAAAGTTCTTTTTAAAGTGCATTTGAATCATTGTATTAATGTTTAAGTCTTTCTCTATAAGTTAATCAAGGTCAAAGGTTTGGTTGGGGCCAGTAATGGTTCACAAATTCCAGCCCCGCCCAGGGTGTAGGCTCGACATATGACAAACTTGGTATTAGAGCACTGAATTCAAGAGTCCTAGGGAGTCTATAAACTCGTGTACGTAGATTCCTAGTTATCATTGTGAAGCACGCCACATCTCTAATTAGGAGCCTGCAACACTTAGGAATTATCTCAGTTCTTTCATATTCATTTCATGTGAAGAGTTCATCTCTATAAAGTCTCTTTCTAAATCATGTTGTACGTGTCTTTCAAATTATGCCTCCACGAAGAGTTGTCTGAGGTCGTCTTGTTAGGAGGAACGTTGAGGAGCAAGGGAAGCCTAATGCACCGGAAGTGCAACCCCAAGAAGAGGTCACCAATGCTGAATTTCGGGAAGCAATTTGAATGCTAAGTCAAGTTGTGACCAACCAAGTTGGGCAACAAAGAGGGGCTCAACATGAAGAGGTTGATACTTCGAAGATCCGCGATTTCTTGAGGATGAATTATCAAAGCTTCACTGGTTCAAGAACTACTAAGGATCTAGAAAAAATTGTTGAGGAACTACAAAAGGTGTTTTGTAGATTATACACGTTGTTGATGCTGAGTGAGTGGAACTAGTTGCATATAACCTGAAGAGTGTTGCTAGGACTTGGTTTGACCAGTGGAAGAAGGGTAGAGCTAAGAGTGCACCAATTTTAAGTTGGGCTGTGTTTGATGAGGCTTTCTTGGGGCGTTTCTTACCCCATGAATTGATAGAAGCCAAGGTATGGGAATTCCTTACCCTTAAGCAGGATTCGTTAAGTGTTCATGAGTATAGTTTGAAGTTCACCTAACTTTCCTTATATGCTCTGGAGATTGTTGTTGATATGAGGAGTATGTTGAGTTTATTTGTTGTTGGGTTGTCTCATCTGTCAAGCAATGAGGGCAAGGCAACTATGCTAATAGGGAACATGGATATAGAAATATTGATGGTTTATGTGCGACTTGTTGAGGAAGAGAAGTTGAAGGATATGGAAGAGTTTAGAAATATGAAGGTTAAGACATAGAATGAGTCCGGGCAGCAAAGGAGTAATGTGAATCGTTCTTCCCAACAAAACCAAAAGGGACCTACTTCATCATCTGCTACTGCACCTGCATCCAGAAACAAAGGTGAGTACAATAGTACGAATTAACAACACTTTAGAGCTAGACCTGCACAATCTCAAGGTAGTGTGACACAAGGAGGTAAATTGGTTGTTGCATATGCTAAGTGTGGTAGGAACCACTCAGGTAAATGTCCTGATGACTCCATTGGTTGTTTAAAGTGTGGTCTAGAGGGTCACTTCATGAAAGAGTTCCCTAAGAAACGGCAAGGTGATGGGAATCAGGACAATAGAACCCAATCTTCATCATTTGCTCCACTAAATTGAACTGCATCTAGAGGGGCTACTTAGGGGCAGGCGGAGGAGAAAACCATCTTTATTCTATCACGATTCGTCAAGAGCAATAGAATTCTCCAGATGTTGTCAATGGTATGATCAAAGTATTTACTCTTAATGTGTATACTTTGCTAGACCCAGGAGCGAGTTTATCTTTCCCGACTCCTTATGTTGCGATGAATTTTGATATTTTTCCAGAGAAACTATGTGAGCTCTTTTGTGTTCCCACACATGTTGGGAGTCTATTCTAGATGAGCGAGTCTATCATGATTGTACCATTTCCTTAAATCACAAGAGCACCATGGGTGATTTAGTTGAGTTAGATATGGTTGGTTTGATATCATTCTTGGTATGAACTGGCTTCATGCCTGTTATTCCTCCATTTATTGTAGAACTTGATTTGTCAAGTTCCAGTTTCCTAATAGGCCTAGAGTGGAGTAGGAGTTCAACAATAACTAAGGGTCGTTTTATTCCGTACCGTAAGGTAATAAAGTTAGTTTCCAAGGGTTGTGTGTATCACATAGTCTAAGTTAATTATTCTAGTGTTGAGACCCTTCTATTGAGTTAGTTCCAGTTGTGAGTGAGTTTTCAAAAGTCTTTCCTGATGATATACTCAGAGTGCCTCATGAGAGAGAAATAGATTTTGGTATAGATATTCTTCCTAAACTCGTCTTATATATATTATGCCATATAGAATGGATCAAGTAGAGTTGAAAGAACTAAAAGAATAATTGAAAAATCTCCTTGATAAGGGTTTTATTCGACCAAGGTGTCTCACCATAGGGCGCGTTGGTCTTATTTGAAAGGAAGAAACGTGGTTCCCATATAATGTGTATAGATTACTGCCAGTTGAACAAGGTTACAATCAAGAATAAGTACCTTTTTCTTAGAATTGATGATCTTTTCGATCATTTTTGGGGTGTCACCTGTTTCTCTAAGATAGACCTCAGATCAGGCAACCATCACTTGAGGGTAAGGGAATGTGATATCCCAAAGACAACTTTCAGGGCCCGTTATGGTCATTATGAGTTCCTAGTTATGTCCTTTGGTTTGGCCAATGCACCTACAACATTCATGGACCTTATGAATAGAATATTCAAGCCTTATTTAGATATGTTTTTTATCGTATTCATTGATGGCATACTGCTATTTGAGTAATGAGGAAGTTCATGTTAGCCATCTTAGAATAGTTCTCCAAACTCTAAGGTATAGGGAGTTGTATGCTAAGTTCTCAAAATATGATTTTTGTCATCAGTCTGTGGCATTCGTAGGCCACATTATTTCTGGTAATGGAATTAGAGTTGATACCTAGAAAATAGTGATAGTGATTGGCCTAAAACCACATCTTTAACTGATGTTAGGAGTTTCATGGGGCTGGATGCATATTATAAAAGGTTCGTTGAGGGTTTCTCATCTTTTCATCCCCTTTGAAAAAATTGACTCAGAAAATAGTGAAGTTTCAATGGTCTAAGGCTTGTGAGAAAAGCTTTTAGGAATTGCAAGTGGTTGACTATTGCCCAGTATTGACCTTACCAAAAGAAACTAAAGGTTTTGTTGTATATTGTGATGCGTCTAGATTTGGTTTGAGTTGTGTGTTAATCCAGACAATTGAAATTTCACGAGAAGAATTACCAATATTGACTTGAGTTGGTTGTCGCAGTATTTGCTTTGAAAATATGGCGTTACTATCTTTATGGTTTTCATGTAGGTGTATTCACTGATCACAAGAATATTCAGTATGTGTTTAGTCGACTGCACATTTACTGCTGTTTTACTTTTCATTTGAGTTGGGTACCCATGAGTTAAGTAAAGCTAAGGTAGGTATTCTTTTTAGACTCCTTTCAAACTTATGTCATGTTTAGTTTTCCCCTCGCATGCTCATATATTTAATATAGTGATGTCATTTGGGCTGCATTATTTTATGATGTAGATATAGGTAACCAAGATCAACATTCATCGCTTTTTTGATCCACTTGAGCACTCAGAGTCAGTTGGTTAGCCTCTTGTCTTCCCGAGCATTTTCTTTTTATTTGATTTGTATGTCAGTTGTTAGGATGACCAAGAGTCTTGTCCCATTATCCCTCATAGTATTTAGAGTCTTCATAGATAGTTAGATATGAGCTCTTTAGTCTTATAATTCATATATTTTCCTAAATGACTTGAGGTGCACTTTGGCTAATTTGAATGTTTATCCTTATACTTTCTAATTTATTTGAGACGGTTCTTTTTAAAATTCATTTGAATCATTGTATTAATGTTAAGTCTTCTGCTATAAGTTCATCGAGGCCAAAGGTTTTGTTGGAGCCAGTAATGGTTCACGAATTCCAGTCCCGCCCAGGGTGTAGGCTTGAAATATGACAAACTTGGTATCAGAGCACAAAATTCAAGAGTCCTAGGGAGTCTATGGATTCCTGTCCATAGTCATAGTTATCAGTGTGAAGCGCGCCATATTTGTAATTAGGAGGCTGCAAAACTTAGGAATTAGCTCACTTCTTTCATATTCATTTCATGTGATAGAGTTCATCTCTATAAAGTCCCTTTCTAACTCATGTTTGCGTGTGTCTTTCAGATTATGCCTCCACGTAGAGTTGTCTAAGGTCGTCTTGTTAGGAGGAACTTTGAGAAGAAAGGGAAAACTAATGCACCAGAAGTGCAACCCCAAGGGGAGGTCACAAATGCTGAATTTCGTGAAGCAATTTGAATGCTAAGTCAAGTTGTGACCAACCAAGTTGGTCAACAAAAAGAGGCTCAACATGTAAAGGATGATATTTCAAGGATTCGGGAGTTGTTGAGGATGAATCATCCAAGCTTTGTTGGTTCAAGCAATACTGAGGATCCAAAAAATTTTGTTGAGGAACTGCAAAAGGTGTTTGATCACGTTATTGATGCTGAGCGAGTGGAACTAGTTGCATATCAACTGAAAAGTGTTGTTAGGACTTTGATTGACCAATGGAAGGAGGGTAAAGATAAGGGTGCACCAATTTTGAGTTGGGTTGTGTTTGATGAGGCTTTCTTGGGGCATTTCTTTCCCCGCGAATTGAGAGAATCCAAGGTATAAGAATTCCTTACCCTTAAGATGGATTTGTTAAGTATTCATGAGTATATTTTGAAGTTCACCCAACTTTCCTGATATGCTCCAGAAAGGGTTCTTGATATGAGTAGCAGGATGAATTTATTTGTTGTTTGGTTGTCTCATATGTCAAGGAAGGAGGGAAAGACAACTATGCTAATAGGGGATCTGGATATAGAAAGGTCGATGGTTTATGTGCAGCTGGTTGAGGAAGAGAAGTTGAAGGATAGGGAAGAGTTTAGAAATAAGAAAGTTAAGACATGGAATGAATCCGGGCAGCAAAGGAGTAATGTAAACCGTTCTTCCCAACAAAAGAAAAAGGGACCTGCTCCATCATCTGCTACTACACCTGCATCCAGAAACAAAGGTAAGTACAATAGTCAGAATTAACAACACTTTAGAGATAGACCTGCACAGTCTCAAAGTAGTTTGGCACAAGGAGGTAAATGGGATGTTGAATATGCTAAGTGTGGTAGGAAACACTCGGGTAAGAGTCGTAATAACTCTATTGGTTGTTTAAACTGTGGTCAAGAGGGTCACTTCATGAAAGAGTGCCCTAAGAAACGGCAAGGTGATGGGAATCTGGACAATAGAACCCACTTTTCATCATTTACTCCACTAAATTGAACTGCATCTAGAGGAGCTACTTAGGGGCAGGCGTAGGAGAAAACCGTCTTTATTCTATCATGAGTCGTCAAGAGCAATAGAATTCTCCAAATGATGTCACTGGTATGATCAAAGCATTTAATCTTAATGTGTATACTTTGCTAGATCCAGGAGCGAGTTTATCTTTCCTGACTCCTTATGTTGCGATGAATTTTGATATTATTCCAGAGAAAATATGTGAGCTCTTTTGTGTTCCCACACCTGTTGGGAGTCTATTCTAGATGAGCGAGTCTATCATGATTGTACCATTTCCTTCAATCACAAGAGCACCATGGGTGATTTAGTTGAGTTAGACATGGTTTTTTTAATGTGAATCTGGGTATGGACTGACTTCATGCCTGTTGTTCCTCCATTTATTATAGAACTCGAGTTGTCAAGTTCCAGTTTCTGAATGATCCTAGAGTGGAGTAGCAGTTCAGCAGTGCCTAAGGGTCCTTTTATTCCGTACCTTAAGGCAGTAAAGTTAGTTTCCAAGTGTTGTGTCTATCACTTAGTCTAAGTTAATGATTCTAGTGTTGAGACCCTCCTATTGAGTTAGTTCTAGTTGTGAGTGAGTTTTAAAAAGTCTTTCTTGATGAACTACTCGGAGTGCCTTATGAGAGAAATCGATTTTGGTATAGATATTCTTCCCAAAACTCATCCTTTAAATATTCTACCATATAGAATGGCTCCAGTAGATTTGAAAGAGCTAAAAGAACAATTTAAAGATCTCCTTGATAAGAGTTTTATTCGACCAAGGTGTCTCACCATGAGGCGCTCCAGTCTTATTTGAAAGGAAGAAACATGGTTCCATAGAATGTGTATAGATTACCTCTATTTGAACAAGGTTATCATCAACAATAAGTACCCTCTTCTTAGAATTGATGATCGTTTCGATCATCTTTAGGGTGCCACCTATTTCTCTAAGATAGACCTCAGATCAGGCTACCATCACTTGAGGGTAAGGGAATGTGATATCCCAAAGATAACTTTTAGGGCCCGTTATGTCATTATAAGTTCCTAGTTAAGTCATTTGGTTTGACCAATGCACCTACAACATTCATGGACCTTATGAATAGATTATTCAAGCCTTAATTAGATATGTTTTTTATTGTATTCATTGATGGCATACTAATCTATTAGAATAAGGAAGGTCATGTTAGCCATCTTAGAATAGTTCTTCAAACTCTAAGGTATAGGGAGTTGTATGCTAAGTTCTCGAAATGTGATTTTTGTCTTTAGTTTTGGTATTCTTAGCCACATTGTTTCTTGTAATGGAATTAGAGTTGATACCTAGAAAATAGTGATAGTGATTGGCCTAAAACCACATCTCTAACTGATGTTAGGAGTTTCATGGGGATGGATGCATATTATAGAAGGTTCATGTAGGTGTATTCACTTATCACAAGAATCTTCAGTATGTGTTTAGTCAGATAGAGCTTAATCTCAGACATGAAAGGTGGTTAGAATTACTGAAGGATTATGACATGAGTATTCTTTATCACCGAGGTAAGGCTAATGTTGGTGATGATGCCTTGAGTAGATTATCAATGGGTTGTGTCGCCCATTTTGAAGAAGATAAGAAGGAGTTACGAAAAAAGTGCATAGACTTGCATGATTAGGAGTTTGACTAATGGATTCCACAGAAGGAGGGGTAGATGTGATGAATGGGGTTGAATCATCATTAGTGTAGTAAAAAAGTAACAATACCAAGATCGTATTTTACTTGAATTGAAGGAAAATGTTCATAAGCAAAAAGTGATGTCTTTTGAATAATGGGGAGATGGTGTATTGAGGTATCAAGGTAGGTTTTGTGTACCAAGGGTGGATGAACTCCAAGAAAGGATCATGGATAAAGCTCATAGCTCCAGTTATTCTATCCATCCCATTTCCACAAAGATGTATCATAATTTGAGAGAAGATTATTGGTGTAGTTATGAAAAAGGGCATTACAGAGTTTGTTGATAAGTATCCAAATTGCCAACAAGTTAATGTAGAGAATCAAAGGTTCGGTGGTATGGCTTAGAATATAGAACTTTCCGAATGGAAGTGGGAGATGATCAATATTGACTTCATCACAGGTTTACCAAGGTCTCTCACACAACATCATTCTACTTGGGTGATTATTGATACGATGATCAAAATGAGCCCACTTTTCGCTATTAAAAACTACCCATTTAGCAGAAGACTATGCCAAGTTGTACATTCAAAAGGTAGTCAAACTTCATGGGGTCTCGGTATCGATTATATCATATAGAGGTGCACAGTTTATTGCACAGTTCTGGAAATCTTTTCAGAAAGGCTTGGGTTCAAAGGTGAACTTTACTACTACTTTTCATCCTCAGACAGATGGTCAAGTACAACACACTATTCATACTTTATAAGATATGTCGAGGATCTGTCTGATTGATTTAAAGGGAAATTGGGATGATCACCTACCTCTCATTAAGTTCGTTTACAATATTGTAGCATCCAAATGGCTCCTTATAAAGCTCTTTATGGTAGAAGATGCAGATACCTTATTCAATGGTTTGAAGTTGGTGAAGGTGGATTGATAGGACCATACTTATTTCATCAATCTATGGAGAAAATGAAAGTTGTTCAAAACAGGTTCAAAACAACGCATAGTCGTCATAAATTCTACACTGATGTTAGGATAAGAGAGTTAGAGTTCGAAGTAGATTATTGGGTATACTTGAAAGTTTCACCCATGAAGTGTGTTATGAGATTTGGTAAGAAGGGAAAGCTTAGTCTTTGGTGTATTTGCCCTTACAGAATATACAAAAGGGTTGGTAATGTAGCTTATGAGTTGTAGTTACCCCAAGAGTTAGCAGCGGTCCATCAATTTCATGTTTCCATGTTGAATAAGTGCATGGGATATCCTTCACTTATCATATCTACTGAATATATTGGTATCAAGGATAGTTTGTCTTATGAGGAGATCATTTTTCAGATTCTAGACCGTCAGGTTCGCAAGTTGAGGACCAGGAAGTAGCATCAGTCAAAGTTCTTTGGAGAAACCTTTTTGTTGAGTAAGCTAATTGGGAAGCTATGTAAGATATGAAGAAGAGATATCCACATCCTTTTGATCCTGGAGAAATTCCAGATCAAGGTACTAGTTCTCTTCTTAATTAGTACCCTTTCAATTAATATGCTTAATGTGTTAGATTTTCTTGTTGGGTGTTTAAGCTGAATGTTAGATGTTACACCCTTAGACTACTAAGAGTACTGTCATTCTAGGATGAATGTTCCCAAAGGGGGAGATATTGTAACATCTCGCTATTTGAAAGAGCTAGAATTAGAAAGAGACATTTTTAGAAAGCTTAAAAAATCTGGCAAATTGGTTAAGTTATGTTAAGTTTTAGTTTTGGGTCAACTTTAAATGGCCATAACTCCTAGATAAAGATGATTTAGGTGTGATACCAGATACCTTATGAAAAATATTTGAATTATTTTTCCAACGCCGCTGATTCTTCTTAATTTTAAGTTTGTATGAGTGAAATATGTCCATTCGAAGTTGGGATGTCTAATAAGGAAAGTCAAAACCGGATTTTGAAAGGTATTTTGATCTTTTACATACCCAATTAATTGATTTCGTTTTTGGTAATTAAGTTGGGGTCTAAACTGATTGGATTTAGTTTACACTATTGAAATTGAGTTAGGGTTTTGAGAGAGGAGAAAAAAGAGGAGAAAAGAGAAGAAAAAGTAAGGAATCGCCAAGTGTTGATGAATTGCATGTGGATTTCGTTAAGGGGTGATCCCTATGAGGTATGTGAGATCACATAGAGTTGTGTTAGTTCACCTGCACAACAATCATGATTCAATTCAGCGTAATTGTGTTCTTGAAAGAAAAGATTATGAGTACCTGATGAAATTTGTGTAAGTTCGTATGGTTCTTGTTGTTGAAGTTGTTGAGAAGTTTCTTGAGTTTGATTAATAAAATTAGGTGTGGTTTTGAGTATATTCTTACATATTTGGGTGATATAGTCGAATCTAAGTGTTTGGAAAAAGAACTATTTGAATCTATAGGGTTTAAATGTAACATTTCGAAAGCCTAAGACGTCTTCTAGAGCCTAACATAGGTGTCAAAAGGCTTAGACATTGTTTTAAGGTCTATTTAATGTATATAAGTCATTTAGGAAGTTTATAAATCAAAACGTCAAGGAACGTCCATGACGTCCGGAAACTAGTTCAATGAGGCACTAGTGTGCCTTAGCCTATTTGACTAAGTTTTAGTAGTCAGAAATTGATGAGTTTTTGGTGGAAGGATGTCTAACACGTATTAGAGTTAGTTCATAGTCAAAACGTCCGGGCACGACTCCCCAAGGACCACCCAAGGGCCCTTGAGGAGGACCCTTGCATTTGGGTTGAAGACTGCCAAAGGCAGTGTGCACAAACGAGTGCAATCAACGGACTGTGTCCCAATCTACGGGGCGTCGATTGCTCCGTTGATGGACACTTAGAATATTTTGCCAAGGCCTATTTTGACAAGTCTCTGAACTCAATGACGGACCAACAGGACGGTTGGTCTCTTGGCCGTCGTTTGACAAACGGGGCATCGATCGGGGAGTCGTCTCTGAGTGGACTGTTTCACTGCACGTTTTATGTTTGGTGAATTTAATTAATTAAGTGGTTAGTTAATTAATTAGGGGTTAAGGGTGGTCTAATTAAGTTAGTTAATAACCTATATAAAGATCCTAAGCTAATTAAACTAACCTAAGCTCTCATAATTCCCAAACCCAAACTTTTTTCCTTCTCTCTTCTTTCTATCTCCCAAGTTGAAGAACACCATAGAAGGTCAAATTCAAGGGAGTTATAGGGCTTCAATTAACAAGGTTTCTCAATCAATCTTCATCAAACATTAAGGTATGGGATTCCATTCACTTTTGGGACTTCTTTCCCCAAAGGGCTCCATCAAATTAGTTTCAAAAGTATGAAATTCAAGTGGGTCTTTTCCAATCTCGAAATTGATCTTCTGATTTACATTGTTTATGATTTATTTTGGATATCATGAATATATTAAAATGTATTATAACTTAATTATGTTATTTCTTGATGAATTGGTCTAGTTTGTAGAAGATGACCTATTCCCATTAACCCTAGGTTGTGATCTTGATATTAATTGTGTAATATTGGTTCAATTGACTTGGTTATTGGTTATATTACTATACTGTGATGGTATTGTATCAATTATGAATAGATTAAGATGAATTTTAGTCCTATCATGCTAGTTCTTGAGTAATTGATCTAGATTATGACTTTGACCTAAGTCTCTTATCTTAAGCTATGAACTAGTGATGGATTGTGATGTAGTGATTCAATTGGCTTTGTTGTATGTTGGTTATTGATGTGTGATGATATTACAACCTTATTGGGTTGAGTTAAGGGTTGATGGTAAGACCTTGATGATGAATTATGAAGGAGACTTGGTAAGTCTTGTGATCCATATTCTTTACTTCAATTGTGGTTACTTGAGATTGGGTGATGATGTTGCATTGAAGTATATCTTGTACTAGGATTGATAAGGTTTGTATGATGTTGAATTGAAATGTCTTGATTATGGTTTGTGAGGTATTGTCTAAGATGTAAATGATATAAGGATGGTGATAACTTACCAATGTGCCTTATCATGATGTGATTATGTAAATATGCTAACCTCACTTATATGAATTGTAATGAAAGGAATATACTCATGAAATTCTTATTGAGCTATGATGATGATAATTATACAAGGGATAGACTCTATGACCTACATTAAGCTATGATGATTAACAAAGACATTAAAGACATTTCAAAAGGGACTCTAGCTTAGCACCGAGTGAACTAGAGTGAGGAGTGTCCCTTCCCACAGAGGGAAGGTAGCATCACTAATGTACTCTTGAGATTGGAGACCATAATGCATGTATCATAAAGAGGGTCCCAACTATATCTCCTAGTTCTTGAACTATGTTGCCCCCATAGGAATACTAGCTAGTGGATCCACGTAGTTGCTATGTTCATGTTTTGGTACTACCTTGGAAAGTAGTCAACCTTCCTTTGGTGTAGGGTTCCATGACACCGGATTCCATATTAGCTCATGTGGTCTAGGTCAGTTAAGGCAAGATGTTCCCAAAAAGGTAAAATGAACTAAAGGAATGAACTCTAACTAAGATAACCTAAGGGGTTTAGCTTAGTCTAGGTAGGGATATGGGACTCTACCTAACCTTGCACTAGTTAGCCTTGCGGGAAGTCTTAGGAGGATGTTCTTACATATGAATATGCTTATAATTGTACATGCTATGTATATGATGATCTTACACATTGATGATAGTAAATGATGATTAGTTTCACTTATGAATATGTGTTTAGTATCTATTTCTAAAGTATGTTGATAAGTACTCTTAAATGATATGCTATGTGAAGTTGGATATTAGTCATGGTTCTTATTGGGTTTACTTGATTGAGTAAGGTTATGGGGCTTTGCTTAGTCATTGCACTTGTTGACTTAATAAGTGTTCATGGGTAATTGTTTTGCTTTGGTTATGTTTTAATGAACTCTTATTCATTCTTATTGCTATTATACTTGATGATAGAGTTGCTTTGACTATGTGTTCAATGATATGATATGCATGTTGACTTGACTAGACTTAGCATTGTTGGTCTTATGATGTACATGCTTATGACTTAATAAATATGTCTTAATGATTGGTATGGTCTTCTTGAATGTTCATAAGGCTTTTCAAAGTAAATTATATACTAACCCCATTTTCTCCCTTTTCCCCAACATTTTAGGTTCCGGTCGTTGAAGGGCTTGGAGACGACTTTGAAGAAAACTTGGAATTCTCAATCATCCAAGTTGGGTAGATCCTCACTTTCCGAGGGCAATGTCAATATCAAGCTTATGAAGTTGTTATAGTTTTAAGACTCTTATGTTCTTTGCTTTTCATTTGAGTACTAAACATTGTATAGCCTACATGTGGCTTTATTACATTGATGTATGGGCTAAGCCCAAATTGTTATGCTCTTGTTAGATAGTTATGAGACGAGAAATCCATTTGAGACTATGTTATATCTTATATATTTATGTGCAATAAAAGTAGAAGACTATGTAATCTTCCTATACGAAGGGTCTATGTATACTCGATATATATATTATGTGTATGTAGAGGTCTATGTAAACCTCAATGTAGAAGTAATGAAAAGTTTTAAATTTTCCGCGTTTTTGACCTATGAATGTAATGCTGCAAGCTAAGAGGCTAGTCTTAGTCCTCAAAGAGGCCGCCGCCGCCGGTTACGTCTACGGGGTGCTCCCTGGATGTAACAAACTAGGTATCAAAGCATGAGGTTAATTATCTTTGAGTTGATGTCTCTCTCAACCACGTCTATGTAGATTCTTACTCATAATTATGAACAGCGCCACACTTATGGATAGGAACCTATGTCATGCTTAGGAAACTCTCATTTTCTTGGAAGTCCAATATCGTGCCTCTAGAGTTTTGACTCTACGTGCTTTTAGCATCTAATCCTTTTATTGTGATTATAAGAAATGAATACTCGAAGGAACGCAGCACGAAGACTTGAAGAAGAGTTTGACAATGCTGGAGTTCCTCCCGTGGTGATTAAGTCCCTCATCTGGAAGAAGATGTTAATGATGATAAGCTCCGATCTGTCCTCCTCCTTTGATGGATGGTGACATAAGGGTTGCATTTCTCCACATGGCCCAAGCCATTACTACTCAAGCACAAGCCGCCACTACCCAAGATCAATCCATGATGGCCTATGCTAATCGGGAGGTTGTAACCCGAGCAAACCAACAAGTTGGTACCATGGCCTCCCATTTGAGGGATTTCACTAGGATGAATCCCCCTACTTTTTATGGGTCCAAGGTTGAAGAAGACACCCAAGATTTCACTACAAAATCCTTTATGCTATGGGGTTGACTACTAGTGAGAAGGCCGAGTTAGCCACTTAACAACTCAAGGATTTTGCCCAAACTTAGTACATCTAATGGAGAGACAATAGGCCTTAGAGAGGTGGACCGTGACTTGGGAGGTGTTCAAAAGGCTTTTCTTGATAGATTTTTTCCTAGGGATAAGAGGGAAGCTAAAGTGGTGGAGTTCATCAACCTTCGTCAAGGAGGTATGAGTGTGCTTGAATACTCTTTGAAATTCACTAAATTGTCAAAATATGCTCCTTCTTTGGTTTCCGATCCTAGGGATGAAATGAACCGCTTTGTGACGGAAGTGTCGGATGACTTGTAAGAGGAATGTCATTCGGCTATGCTACATGACAATATGAACATTTACCGTCTTATGGTTCATGCTCAACAAGTGGAAGAGGCAATGGCTAAGAGAAAAAGTGGAGATACCAAGAGGGCAAGATATTTTGATAGTGGTTCTTCAAAAGGTAGGCTTGATATCCAAGACAAGCCTAGGTTCAAAAAAAGGTTTTCTAATCAAGTTCCTACCAAGTTCTCTAAGACTCGTGATGATAGGGTGTCTAAACCTAAGCCTCAAAATGGAAGAGGTACTAGCTCACCAAACAAGAAGACAACTTGTGGAAAGTGTGGCAAGAAACATTATGGTGATTGCCTTAAGGGAATGGATAATTGTTTTGGCTGTGGTAAAAGTGGGCACAAGGTTCAAGATTGTCCAAATGTGAAGGGGAAAGACAAGGAGAGTGGACAATCAAGTGGTTCTAATGATGCTCCGAAGAAGAATCACTTTTATGCTCTCCGCTCTAGAGGTGACCAAGAGACTTCCCCCGACGTGGTGACCGGTATGTTGAAAGTCTTTTCTATTGATGTATATGCTTTACTTGATCCTGGTGCTACCTTGTCATTTGTTACTTCTCTAGTAGCTAAAAAGTTTGACATTTTGCCCGATATCTTGAATGAACCTTTTATGGTGTCTACCACGGGAGGTGAGTCGGTTGTTGCAAAAAGAGTGTATAGAAATTGTCCTATAATGTTGCCCAATAGAGTTACTTATGTTGAACTAGTAGAACTGGATATGCTTGATTTTGATATCATATTGGGTATGGATTGGTTGCATGCCTGCTTTGCCTCTATTGATTGTAGAACAAGGGTGGTGAAGTTTAATTTTCCAAATGAACCTATTTTAGAGTGGAATGGGGGAAATTCTATTCCTAGAGGTCGTGTCATTTCTTGTTTGGAAGCTTGTAGGATGATCTCTAAAGGGTGTTTATACCATATAGTAAGAGTCTAAGATTTAGACTCCGAAATTCCTCCCATTGAGTCGGTCCCCGTAGTGAGGGAATTTCCGGAGGTCTATCCTAATGATCTTCCCAGTATTCCTCCCGAACGAGAAATTGATTTTGGTATCGACTTGTTAGCGGATACAAATCCCATTTCAATTCCTCCTTATCGGATGGCTCCGGCCGAATTGAAAGAGTTGAAGGCTCAACTCAAACATAATACCTTCACCTTATACATTCATGTATGCCATAACACCTTATACATAATCACATTACTTCACATAACCAACTTCACATAACCAACTTCACATAATACTTTTATATATACCATAACATGATAATGCCATATTTCACATAATAATGCCTACAAGGACATGATCACAATACATATATAGATATACAATAAGTAAACACCGCCACCATAAGTGGACCATACCACAGAAGGACAATTCTATATCAATTCTACAATAATAAGGGAATTAGGTCACTTAACTTCTTCCAAAAGCCACGATCACCATTCCTTAACTTCTCCAACAATTCACAATATAATAGAATAATCGTATATTATTATAAGTGGGAAGATCCAACGTGTAAGTTAGATTATTATTTTACCCCTATATTAAATCTAAATACTAATTTTAAAAAATAAATTAATTAAATATTAAACATTAAATACTAATTCTATCATATTGTATACTTAAAGTGAAAGTTGTTAAGTCAAAAGTTGAAAAATGAAAAATAGCAATAGAAAGTCTAAATTAGATATTTTTATTCTTTTAACAACTAAATTGAATTGTATTTTTTAAAATCTTTTTCTTTTCTTTTGTATTTAATTTCATTTCTTTCTTTCAATTTACTTAACATATACCATGTATATACAATATAAAAGTAGCAATAAACAAGGTGATGTGTCACCTCTCTATAGTCTCCAATTGCATTTGTCAAATTTGTTTACCTTTTTTCTTTGAATTTTTCAAATTAATTATATGGTTAATAATTTATTATATACACGGGGACTATAACAAAATTTAATGATTCCTCTAACAGCAAAATGAATAGAAACAACCAATTAGGTAGAGTGAAGAATTACGATTTACGAAGAAAATTAAGAATGACAGTAAATGAGATAAGGGAAGAGTCATAGCATGACATGATTCAATGAATTTCTATTCTTTTTGGGTGAAACTTTCAAATGACTATAAAACTTCTAATTCTTTTATTTATTTATAAATATGGACTCAAAAGCAACATTAATGGTGGACTGAAAAAGGTATCAATGTTTTTGCGTGTTAATTGATTTCCATGAAAACCTTATAAGAGATGATACCTTCAACGACCGATATCTTTATTTGATTATATACTTGTGAAAATTGAAAAGAATTATGAGGAATAATGATTTTTTTTTGTATTGAAGTATGTCTAATTTGAAAATTGTATTGCAGAGACTATTTTAGAAAGTACACCACCAACAAATAAAAAAATTATAGATATTATTATTTATTATTATATTTTTTTTTGTATTTTTGACTCATTACCTAAGATTATTGTTCTTTTTATTTTATAGTTAAAATGGTGGATCATTGTATTATTTAATTTAAGTCATACTTTAGTTTGACATTATGAAGAAGACTCTTGAATTTATATTGGTGATGATTTCAAGTTTTCTTATATGCAATTCATTTGTTTTTTAGATTGGTCCATAATTCTCTATCTTATATATATATATATATATATATATATATATATATATATATATATATATATATATATATATATATATATATATATATATATATATTTATATATATATATATATATATATATATATATTTCCTTAAAAGCATGAACTCCTAACTTGAATGTTAAATTACTATATTATTCCTAACTTAGGTTGTGCCTTTTTCGATGAGTTATGACTTTTCCGAAAAGACGTGACTTTTCTCTAAGGTTAGTGATTTTTCGATGAGTTGTGACTTTTTCAAAGAGTTGTCACTTTTTCAATTAGTTGTGACTTTTCAAAAGGGTTGTGACTTCTCTGAACGGTAATGACTTTTAAGATACCCATTGTTTACTATAAATAGAGGGACATCCTCTCATTTTTCTTACAGCCTCTCCTATCACTTTGTAATTTTCCTCTTCAATCATATCATTCATATATTTTCTATATTTGAAATTTGAAATTTCACATTGATGTTCCTTCATGTGTTTCTATAGATAATTTTATCTTTTCTATTTTTCATGACTTTGAATTTAAACTTTCACAACTTGATAAAAAATATTTGAAATGTCACATTGAAGTTTCTTCATGTGTTTCTATAGTTATTTTTTTTCTTTTTCATTTTGCATGACTTTGAATTTAAAGTTTCACGATTTGATAAATATTTCCAGATAATGCTCATGTTATTTCTCAATTTTAGGTTTAGATCTTTAAATTAAAGTAATTTATTTTCATGTGTCTTCAAAAAGAATTGAGAAGCATTGTACTTCTCTCTTCGACATGTGTCTTCAAAATGAATTGGGAAGCATTGTATTTATCTCTTTTTTAAAAAAATTAAAGGTTTATTAATCATGATGTGCCAAAAATTACAATTTTAGCTTAACATCCAAAAATTTGAACATGATCATAGACATGAAACTGACACTTTGATCCTACGCAAAATAAGTGATAATTTGTATTTCCCCTTATTTATTTGCATTTTAAGAAATTTTTGTTGCTGGAATATCTTGCATTTAATTAAGATTTTAGAAGAATGACATGTGAATATTATTTTTTAGTTGGATATAAGTGAACATTATGGTACTGTTTACTTTAGTCAAATCCGATTTAATTAAATTTTTCGTTCTTATTTCATATTTGTTCTCCTAAACTGCATCGCCCCTTTCTTCCCCTTTAATTTTTCAGGTTCGCTCCTTTATTCTATGAAAAATTATACTTTTGAATACTTACAGGGGAGCACTTTTTATTCTTTAAAATCATTTCTTGTCGAAATTTTCATATGTGCATATACATGTTAGGTTGAATTTCGTGTGTGAAATATAGGATATTTGATGAACAATTTTTTTTTTAGTAATAAAACTTGAAAAAAAGTCGTCTTCAATTATAAAATTGCATCAAATTATCCGATTTTTGTGATGTTCTAGCTAACTTACTTTCTGCATATTCCTGATATTGATCGAGCCTAAAAAATAACTTATCTTTTTTGATTAATAAAGAAATTAAATATGTTCTAATGACATCTTTATGTTATGATTTTGAATGGATTGTGCTAAAAATATATAAACATTACCAATTTAACATAACTGTTGATATTCGTCCCTTTCTTAATTTATCAAAGTATCTTAATTTCTATTTTTATGTATCCCCTTTATTTTAATTAGTAGGGAGTCACAAGCTAATTAGAAGAAAAATCATCCTAGATTATAGCCAAGATAAACAGAGAAGGTCTCAAGGATTAATCTCTTTCTACCAAGTGGTTGGTTAGCCAAATGTCAAACTCCAGCTAATTAAATTTTATAACAATGGGTGGCTATTAGGATGACATTCAAAATATGATAGGTGTTGATTGATTATAATGGAAACACTATGTGCTTGATTGTTCATATCTTTATCGAATTTAATCACACAATAAAAATTTTGTTCCTTCCCTGAGAGTTTCTTGATAGAGATTCATGGTGATTAATTACTAAAAAGATGTTCATTTGGAAGGAGATATGCAAATAGAGAATGTTGCACTTGAGGAAAGTGAGGTCACTGGAGCGTAAATATATTTGGATTTACAAAATTCCTTTCAGTGAAAAGTTGCTTACAAATTAGTAAAAGGGAAGTAGTGAAAAGGAAGAAGACAAAAAAACTGAATAGCGAATCAGAACTTCAAAATTCTCCTCGCTTTCTGAATTAACTTTTTTTGTATATTATATCATTCAACTTGAATAGAACCAGACTTCACCTGACAAATTATATTGAGTATAATATTATTGTTGTTGTTGTGATTTTATAAGAATATTTGCCAAAATAAAAATATTTTGTTGCATTCGTATTTATCGTTAGAGCGAGTTTTTTCTTTTTGTAATATTGATTAGTGTTTGGATCAAAAAGAAGAAAAGCAACCACTATTAGAAGTCTTTCATGCATAGTCGTTATATTTGCATCATTAAATATTGTTAGTCATCACACTTGAGTATGAATGTAGATTGAATTCCACTAATCTGTTGATTTCTTGATTTTTCTTTGATTTTTTTTTGTTTATTTTCATTTTTTTTAATCCTCATGTACTAATTTTGAATGGGTTGTGATAAAAACATATAAACTTGTCACGACTGGAATCTAGACCCCAGACAAGACCGGCGTCGTTGACCTCTCAGAGGTCGCAGACAAGCCTTCTTACGTCATACTTGCTTTACATAGGTTAATTTTAGCGGAAAATTTGAAACTTTTTGTTCTTCAAACATGCTTGCCAAACATTCTTAAAATTTTATAACCGTTCATCATCAACCATCTAACATTAAAGAGATAAACAACTGAAAGAAACAGTTCATAAGTCTTAATTGTATAATTGCCAAAATGGCCCAAACACAAAGTCTGAATAAAAAACAGGAAAGAAACGCTAGTGGAACATGTTCCACTAGCTCAACTCTAAAACTACGCTAGAATATAAAATAGTAGTATCCTCGAAGCATGAGGACCTACCAAACTCCGGATGAGTGCTGACGTCTGGATAGCTACAACGACGATCCTGCAACTCTATCGACCACCTGTACCTGCACCTAAAATAGTATAGATGTATAGGGTTAGTACACACTTGTACTAAGTACGGGTATATGCAAGCACACACCACGGACATACATGAGAAAGAATAACTCTTTCCTAACAACATGATTTTTGGAAGTCAAGTCAGTGGACTTGCCAATTTGAGATTAGGAAGGTCATGCCATGAGGGTAACATGCATCATATTAAATATCGTAGTGCACACAACACATATCATAGCACATAACACATAACACATAGCTTCGTTCGTATTACTCGCTCATATACCATGATACCTTGGAATCATGGACTTAACATTAAGACTTTCCAAAATGAGGGCTCAACATATGGGACCTCAACTAGGGAGTCTTCATTAGCAAACACTGAGTCTGCTTCATTCATTCATACGTACTTCATTGCATTTCATTCATAGGCCAGTGTGAACACCAGCTATACCTAGGGTGTAGTTTAAGACTTTCATCAGGTTTGCTGTGCAATGATCAGGAATAACCTAATGTTATTACCTGGGTCTAGCTCACCTCTTGATTATCCTACCCTAACACCTTCGGTGTCATTCAATTCTTTATGTGCTTCATTTGAGGCTGGCCTCACTCATTCATTGGGAACTTTAACTTTAACCGACATAGATCATGTGAGCATCATGAAATCCAGTGTCTCCCCCACACCGAAAAGAGGTGGAATCACCGGCCAAGGTGACCCAAAAACATGCTAGCGTACATGGGAATTTAACCCCGCCAGATCCCTATGTTGGCAGTATAGGTTCAAAGACTAGGAGATATATGGAGACCCATACCCGGCAGGCCGGACAGTCTCATCTCATGAGAGTTACGTGAACCTTCGCCCTTCCCGAAAGAAGGCATCACCGCTCATAGCTAGTCTCTCGGTACTCAGTATAAAGTTCCATTTCATTCATCTCATACGTCATGGAAGCTGGGTTCTAGTATAAGGACATTATAACTCATTAGATGATTTCTCATCTCATAATTAGTATTAAGTGTGTTAAGCTCAATACTTTCATTAGAGTGTTCATAGAGACTGGTCTCTTCATTATCTTACACTCTCATAGGTGAGTCCGCTTTAATAACATTTACTTAGACTCATTTGAGATTGCTCTCATCATTTACATTAGCCTCACATCATGTTGTCACCACATTCTTCATTATTAGCACCTTACTTTTCATAGTTACTCACCTCTTATTACGTGAATGTTCATTTCATCATATGCCAATGCACTTGGCCTTTTAGTGTATCTTACACTCATACTTAACCCTTCTAGGGTTCGTCATTTCATTACATACATCTTAGGTTCACTTACTTTTGAACGTATGTTGGACTTATGTGTCTATACATACAAGCCATGGGTTCATTCATAATTCGTTAAGTGATTCTTACTTTCCTAAAACTTGGTAGTACAAGACTTATGTATCTTGTATATATATGCCAAGATCTTAATTATTTTGATCTAAGTAGATGGCACTATTTTTGAATAATTTATTCACGTATGACTTATGCATCAATACGGAATTTTGGGCAAGGAAACCCAAATCTTGAATCACTTGAATATCATTTATATTCTTCATAAATTTTATTTTCTAATATTCATAACATTAGACTTTAAATTAAATCTCAACATTTATATTGAAGGATAAATTTTCTATTCTAGTTTCCCTCTTAATTAATCAAAGTGCTGAGGGTTCAGGCCCCCACAACCTCTTTAAATTTTTAATTTAAAAAGAATTTCTCTACAATGGGGAGGTTGTGGGTTCGAACCCCCACAACCCCCTTATCTTTTTTGTTAAATTCGCTGAAATGGGGGACTGTGAGGTGGTGGGTTCGAACCCTCACAGCCCCTCCCCTTTTTTTTTTCTTTCTGTTTTCTCCCTCTCTCTTGCGCGCACTGGGAGGTCGTGGGTTCGAATCCCACACCTCCCCTTTAATTTTCTTTTCCTTTTCGCGAAACTCAGGGACCCAAGGGTCACGAGTTCGATTCCCCGCCCCCTCCCTTATTTTCTTTCATTTTTTTTCGCGAACTCCAGTGACTAAGCGATCACGAGTTCAATTCCCCGCCCCCTCCCTTATTTTCTTTCATTTTTCGCGAACTCCAGTGACCAAGCGGTCACGAGTTCGATTCCCCGCTCCCCCATATTGTTTTTCCGCTTCTCTTCTTGCGATGACAGGGGCTGGGTCGCGAGTTCGATTCCCCCATCCCCCATTTTTTTTCTTTTTCTCGCGAAGTGCAGCACTAGAGAAGGAGGTCACAGGTTCGAAACCTGGTGGCCTCACTTCTTTAAAAAGTGAAAATTTTCCAGATTTCTGGAATTTTTTTTTATTGTCTTTCACCCATTTTTTTTGTCACATCTTTCGTACGTTTACCTAGAAAAAAGGGTGTTATTCAACCATACATATTTCATTATAATAAACATCACATTATACGCATAAACTACACCAAAAACCATGAATTTTCGAGGCCAAAACAGTGGCTACAACCACTGCCCACAATGCACATACAACATCAACTATTAATCGTATTTTGAATGTAGTTTTCGTAACCTCTTCACATAAACACGTTTGCATTTAACATAAACATGTAAATCATGCCTAATTCTAACAGCACAACATACCCATCCTACGAATTCGTTTGGGAGCTAAGGACAAGGACATACGAAGGGGAACAACCTTAGTTTCAAGAGTTTAAGAACATTCAAAAGAAAGTACTCTTGGAGAAAGAATTCCATGAGAGAAACCCATACCTTTTTACGTTGTTCAAGCTTGAAGCTGCTGCCCGGAAACTCCTCCAAACCACGATCAATTCACTTCAAATTACCCCTACTCGATGAACCTCTCCTAGCCTTGACGTTTTGATTACTTTATCTTTTACTAAAAAAAATTCTTGTGAGTTCTTCAAGTGTGAAGAACTCTTGATGTATTTCTGATTTTTGTTGTTATTTTGGAAGAACCAACGTGAAAGAGATTGAGAACGTGAGAGAGTTGAGAAACGTGAGGGAGAGAGTTGTCTTAGGATTAGGAGACTAAATTTAAGACTTAGTCAAAAGTTAGGATTTTAATTAACTAAAAATAAATAAAGAAAATCTGATTTTCCTTTTTATTAATCAAATTAATAATTATCAATTAATTAAATTAATTTATCAACCTTAAATCTTGACACCCTAAGTCTTGATCCTATTCATTTTCTTTTAGGATTATTACATTACCCCCCCTTAGGAACATTCGTCCCCGAATGACACTACCACTTCACATTGTAATTCCCGTCAGATCATAACAAAATCACTATACATAGTCAATCAATAGCAGCAAAATACGGAGAGATAAGGAAACATTGGTTTAAGAGTAGGAAGTCTAACCTCAAGAGCTGAAAAGGTGAGGGTAGCGGGCTCTCATGTCGGCCTCAGCCTCCCACGTAGCACCCTCAACAAGATGATTTCTCCACAATACTTTCACTGTGGCAATTTCCTTGTTCCTCAGCCGCTTGACCCGTCTGTCTAAGATCTCAACAGGTACCTCCTCATAAGACAAGTCCTCACCAACTCCCAAACCTTCAACAGGTAAAATTGATGCTGGATCACCTAAGCACTTCTTCAACATAGAGACATGAAAGACTGGATGAACAGAAGCTAGCTCTGCAGGCAATGCTAACTCATAGGACACCTCACCCACACGCTGTAGGATCTCATATGGCCCAACATACCTCGGACTCAGCTTCCCTTTTCTACCAAATCTCATTACCCCTTTCATAGGCGATATTTTCAAGTAAACCTGGTGACCAACATCAAACTCTAAGGGCCATTTTCTGTTATCAGCATAGGATTTATGCCGACTGTAAGCAGTAGTTAACCTGTCCCTAATCATTCTGACCTTCTCTAAGGCCTCCTGAATAATCTCCGGACCCAAAATGGATGACTCTCCAACCTCGAACCACCCAACTGGAGATCTACACCTCCTACCATACAGTGCCTCAAACGGTGCCATCCCAATGCTGGAGTGATAGCTATTATTATACGAGAACTCTATCAAAGGCAGATGGTCATCCCATTTACCTCTGAAATCAATCACACACGCTCTCAACATATCCTCCAATGTCTGTATGGTGCGCTCGGCCTGCCCATCTGTCTGAGGGTGAAAGGCAGTGCTAAGCTTCACCTGCGTTCCCAAGCTCTTCTGGAAAGATCTCAATAAATGAGAAGTAAACTGAGCTCCTCTGTCTGAAATAATAGACAAGGGAATCCCATACCATCTCACAATCTCATCAATGTAGAGTCTCGCATAATCCTCGTCTCTGTAAGTAGACTTCACAGGGATAAAGTGGGCAGACTTAGTCAATCTGTCCACAATAACCCATATAGAGTCATGCTGCCTCCTAGTCCTCGGAAGCCCAACCACGAAGTCCATATTAATGGCCTCCCATTTCCAAGTCGGAACCTCAATAATCTGAGTCAGACCACCAGGTTTAAGACACTCTGCCTTAACTTGCTAACAATTAGGACACTTGGCCACATATTCTGCAATGTCCTTCTTCATGCCATCCCACCAATAAATCTGCTTAAGATCATGATACATCTTGGTGGAACCTGGATATATGAAATATCTGGAACCATGGGCCTCTGCAACAATCCTGGTCCACAAATCATCTACATCTGGCACACACAGCCTGTCCTGATACCTAAGTATGCCATCACCTCCTAAAACGAAAGACTCATTCATCTTCGTCAGCACCGACTCTTTCAGCTCCATCAACACATGATCCAGATGCTGACCCTGCTTGACTTAAACTGCCAAGGATGATTCAGAACTAGGATGAACTGAAACATCCCCACTAGTGGAGTCAACCAAATGTACACCCAGTCTGGCCAGTCTGTGTACATCTTTCACCAGCTCCTTCTTCTCATCCTCAACGTG
This sequence comes from Solanum sitiens, assembly GCA_016801875.1. Classification (NCBI taxonomy): domain Eukaryota; kingdom Viridiplantae; phylum Streptophyta; class Magnoliopsida; order Solanales; family Solanaceae; genus Solanum; species Solanum sitiens. The sequence continues at coordinate 1,253,329 of JABWTJ010000112.1, forward strand.
AGCTGTACTTCCCATGCTCATCCTGCTCAAAGCATCAGCTACAACATTAGCCTTACCTGGATGGTAGTGCACATTCATGTCATAATCCTTCAACAGCTCCAACCATCTCCGCTGACGTAGATTCAACTCCCTCTGTGTGAACACGTACTGGAGGCTCTTATGGTCTGTGAACACATCTACATGCACTCCATACAGATAATGCCTCCACAGCTTTAGTGCAAACACCACAGCTGCCAACTCCAGGTCATGTGTGGGATAATTCTTCTCATGAACCTTGAGCTGTCTGGATGCATAGGCTATCACCTTACCAACCTGCATAAGAACACAACCCAAACCAACCCTAGATGCATCACAATAAACATTGTAATTCTCACCACACTTAGGCAAAGTAATCACCGGGGCTGACGTGAGTCTGTCCTTGAGCTCCTGGAAACTCTTCTCACAAGTCTTCGTCCATTCAAACTTGGCTTTCTTCTTAGTCAAAGCTGTCAATGGGGCAGCAATGGAAGAAAAGCCCTCCACAAACCTGCGATAGTAACCAGCCAATCCCAAAAAGCTATGGATGTCAGTAGGAGTAAGAGGCTTTGTCCAGTTCTTTACAGCCTCAGTCTTCCTGGGATCCACCTCCACGCCCTGATCGGACACAACATGACCCAGGAAGGTCACTGATCTCAGCCAGAATTTACATTTGCTGAATTTGGCATATAACTGATGCTGTCTAAGTACCTGCAAGGTTAGTCTCAAATGTTGTTCATGCTCTTCCTTGGTCTTAGAGTAGATGAGAATGTCATCAATGAATACTATGACGAAAGAGTCAAGGTATTCACGGAAGACCCTGTTCATGAGATCCATAAATGCAGCAGGTGCATTCGTGAGACCAAATGACATGACTAAAAACTCATAGTGACCATAGCGGGTACGAAAGGCTGTCTTTGGGATATCTCCATCCCTAACCCTAAGTTGATGATACCCTGAACGAAGATCAATCTTAGAGAAGAAACTAGACCCTTAGAGTTGATCGAACAAATCATCTATTCTGGGGATTGGATACTTATTCCTTATAGTGAGCTGATAATTGATACACATTCTAAGGGTTCCATCTTTCTTCTTTACAAACAACACTGGAGCGCCCCAAGGGGATATGCTCGGCTGAATGAAACCCTTGTCAGTGAGATCTTTTAACTGCAGTTTTAACTCTTCGAGTTCCCCTCGAGCCATTCTGTAAGAAGGAATTGAGATTGGTTTAGTATTGGGTTCTAAATCGATACCAAAGTCAATCTCTCGAAGGGGAGGGACTCCAGGCAAATCATCAGGAAACACATCTAAGAACTCATTCACTATGGGTACTGAGTCTATGGAAGGAACGTCATGATCTACATCATTAACACTCACCAGATGACACAATAACCTCTTGGACATCATCTTATTGGCCTTAAGGTTAGAAATCAAGGGATTTGGACGACTCAAATTGTACCCCTCCCAGACTAACTCCTCTTCGTTAGGAAAGAGAAATCTCACCACTCTACTACGACAGTCTAAGCAAGCATAACAACTGTGAAGCCAATCCATGCCAAGAATAACATCAAAATCATGCATGGGTAACTCAACCAGGTTTGCACACATAGTTTTACCACTCACAACTATTGGGCAATCCTTGTATACTCTATCAGTTCTTACATTCTCTCCTAAAGGTGTACTAACCACTATAGGATCATGTAGAACTTCAGGTAATGTCTAAAAAGTAAGAGCAAGCAGAGGAGTTACAAAGGAAAGTGTAGACCCCGGATCAAGTAAAGCATAAACAGAAGTTGAGAACACTTGCAGCATACCTGTGACCACATCAGCTGACTTCTCCTGCTCCTCCCTTCCCTTCAGGGCATAGAACATGTTCCTCTTAGGAGGCTCGGCTGCCGCTGCACCCTGTGGATTAGGCCTAGGCTGAGCATTACCTCCAGCCTGACCTCTGTTATGTGGACAGTCTCTGACCATGTGTCCACTCTTACCACAACCGAAGCAGGCATTAGTGCCCTGTCTGCACTCTCCACTGTGAGCTCGGCCACACTTAGCACAATTCTTCTTAGGACGCTGCATCTCACCTCCATTGCCCTTCTTGGGCTCAGATCTGCCTCCTGTAGTTGTAGCACTCCTCTGAGGATTAAAATTTCCAGAACTCTGCTGCCCCTTTTTGAATCTTGGCTGCTCACGGACTCCAAAGCTGTTCCTGTGGCCTCCATGACTGGGTCCTGCCTGATCTTGAGGCCTAGGCCTCTAGCATCACGAACACCTCTCTTTCTACGGATGTCCTCTACCTGCTGGACATGCACCATCAACCTGGAAAGATCCATATTATCATGGAGCATCGCAGATCGACACTCCTCCTCTAGGTCTCCATTGATTCCTGTGAGGAACCTACTCATTTCATCCCTGCTGTTCGAAACCAGGGAAGTAGCATACCTGGAAAACTCAACAAGTCTCAGTACTCTCCTAAATCTTGCTATTAAATACTAAGGAAAGTAATATACCTGGATAGCTTAACAAACTTCAGGGAATACTTCCTGACTGTCATGGATCCTTGTTTAAGGTTGATGAACTCTTCAACCTTGGCTTCCCTCATCTCTCTGGGAAAGAACCTCTCCAGAAATGCTGTCTTGAACAGCTCCCAAGTGACTGGCACTCCACCTAAGTCACGACTATCTTGCCACATCTTGCACCAAGTCTGTGCAACATCCTTGAGCTGGTAGGAAGCCAGCTCAGCCTTCTCAATATCAGTGGCCCCCATAGCCACCAGGATCTTATGCACCTCATCCACAAACTCCGGGGGATCCTCTGCAGTCCTAGACCCTGTGAAAATAGGAGGATTCATCCTCGTGAAATCCCTCAGCCTGTCAGCCATGCTACGAACCGGTGGGTTCTCCCTCTGAACATTCTGCCGGTTGACCTGGGCAGCCATGGCCTGGGCCTGCATAGCAATGGCCTGTCCCATCTGGGCCAGAGATGCCCTCACCTCAGCATCAGTCAACCCAGCTGGATTAACTGGCACAGCCCCTCCTGCAGCTGGAGCCTGGGGTGGAACTCGGTTGCCCCTAGCAGCTACTCTTCCTCTCCTCTGATCAATAGCCCTCCTAGGGTCCATTCTCTAAAAACAACAAAGATTGATGTTAGATACGCTCATAACACAAAGAAATCAGACATTCAGAAAAGCACGATAAGATCAGAAGAAGGGAAATTTTCTACGCATCATGCAGTCTCTAATTCAGGATAGTGGTGCACTTCACTACCATGACTTAGAAACTACTCAATGTGGTTGATGTGAACTCATTATTCTCGGAATTTAACCTAGGGCTCTGATACCAACTTTGTCACGACTGGAATCTAGACCCCAGACGAGGCCGGCGTCGTTGACCTCTCAGAGGTCGCAGACAAGCCTTCTTACATCATACTTGCTTTACATAGGTTAATTTTAGCAGAAAATTTGAAACTTTTTGTTCTTCAAATATGCTTGCCAAACATTCTTAAAATTTCATAACCGTTCATCATCAACCATCTAACATTAAAGAGATAAACAACTGAAAGAAATAGTTCATAAGTCTTAATTGTATAATTGCCAAAATGGCCCAAACACAAAGTCTGAATAAAAAACAGGAAAGAAATGCTAGTGGAACATGTTCCCCTAGCTCAACTCTAAAACTACGCTAGAATATAAAATAGTAGTATCCTCGAAGCATGAGGACCTACCAAACTCCGGATGAATGCTGACGTCCGGATAGCTACAACGACGATCCTGCAACTCTATCGACCACCTGTACCTGCACCTAAAATAGTATAGATGTATAGGGTTAGTACACACTTGTACTAAGTACGGGTATATGCAAGCACACACCACGGACATGCTTGAGAAAGAATAACTCTTTCCTAACAACATGATTTTTGGAAGTCAAGTCAGTGGACTTGCCAATTTGAGATTAGGAAGGTCATGCCATGAGGGTAACATGCATCATATTAAATATCGTAGTGCACACAACATATATCATAGCACATAACACATAACACATAGCTTCATTCGTATCACTCGCTCATATACCATGATACCTTGGAATCATGGACTTAACATTAAGACTTTCCAAAATGAGGGTTCAACATATGGGACCTCAACTAGGGAGTCTTCATTAGCAAACACTGAGTCTGCTTCATTCATTCATACGTACTTCATTGCATTTCATTCATAGGGCAGTGTGAACACCAGCTATACCTAGGGTGTAGTTTAAGACTTTTATCGGGTTTGCTGTGCAATGATCAGGAATAACCTAATGTTATTACCTGGGTCTAGCTCACCTCTTGATTATCCTACCCTAACACCTTCGGTATCATTCAATTCTTTATGTGCTTCATTTGAGGCTGGCCTCACTCATTCATTGGGAACTTTAACTTTAACCGACATAGATCATGTGAGCATCATGAAATCCAGTGTCTCCCCCACACCGAAAAGAGGTGGAATCACCGGCCAAGGTGACCCAAAAACATGCTAGCGTACATGGGAATTTAACCCCGCCAGATCCCTATGTTGGCAGTATAGGTTCAAAGACTAGGAGATATATGGAGACCCATACCCGGCAGGCCGGACAGTCTCATCTCATGAGAGTTACGTGAACCTTCGCCCTTCCCGAAAGAAGGCATCACCGCTCATAGCTAGTCTCTCGGTACTCAGTATAAAGTTCCATTTCATTCATCTCATACGTCATGGAAGCTGGCTTCTAGTATAAGGACATTATAACTCATTAGATGATTTCTCATCTCATAATTAGTATTAAGTGTGTTAAGCTCAATACTTTCATTAGAGTGTTCATAGAGACTGGTCTCTTCATTATCTTACACTCTCATAGGTGAGTCCGCTTTAATAACATTTACTTAGACTCATTTGAGATTGCTCTCATCATTTACATTAGCCTCACATCATGTTGTCACCACATTCTTCATTATTAGCACCTTACTTTTCATAGTTACTCACCTCTTATTACGTGAATGTTCATTTCATCATATGCCAATGCACTTGGCCTTTTAGTGTATCTTACTCTCATACTTAACCCTTCTAGGGTTCGTCATTTTATTACATACATCTTAGGTTCACTTACTTTTGAACATATGTTGGACTTATGTGTCTATACATACAAGCCATGGGTTCATTCATAATTCGTTAAGTGATTCTTACTTTCCTAAAACTTGGTAGTACAAGACTTATGTATCTTGTATATATATGCCAAGATCTTAATTATTTTGATCTAAGTAGATGGCACTATTTTTGAATAATTTATTCACGTATGACTTATGCATCAATACGGAATTTTGGGCAAGGAAACCCAAATCTTGAATCACTTGAATATCATTTATATTCTTCATAAATTTTATTTTCTAATATTCATAACATTAGACTTTAAATTAAATCTCAACATTTATATTGAAGGATAAATTTTCTATTCTAGTTTCCCTCTTATTTAATAAAAGTGTTGAGGGTTCAAGCCCCCACAACCTCTTTAAATTTTTAATTTAAAAAGATTTTCTCTACAATGGGGAGGTTGTGGGTTCGAACCCCCACAACCCCCTTATCTTTTTTGTTAAATTCGCTGAAAGGGGGGACTGTGAGGTGGTGGGTTCGAACCCTCACAGCCCCCCCTTTTTTTTTCTTTCTGTTTTCTCCCTCTCTCTTGCGCGCACTGGGAGGTCGTGGGTTTGAATCCCATGCCTCCCCTTTAATTTTCTTTTCCTTTTCGCGAAACTCAGGGACCCAAGGGTCACGATTTCGATTCTCCGCCCCCTTCCTTATTTTATTTCATGAACTCCAGTGACCAAGCGGTCACGAGTTTGATTCCCCGCCCCCTCCCTTATTTTCTTTCATTTTTCGCGAACTCCAGTGACCAAGCGATCACGAGTTCGATTCCCCGCTCCCCCCATATTTTTTTTCCGCTTCTCTTCTTCCCTTTTTTTTTCTTTTTCTCGCGAAGTGCAGCACTAGAGAAGGAGGTCACAGGTTCGAAACCTGGTGGCCTCACTTCTTTAAAAAGTGAAAATTTTCCAGATTTCTGGATTTTTTTTTTATTGTCTTTCACCCATTTTTTTGTCACATCTTTCGTACGTTTACCTAGAAAAAAGGGTGTTATTCAACCATACATATTTCATTATAATAAACATCACATTATACGCATAAACTACACCAAAAACCACGAATTTTCGAGGCCAAAACAGTGGCTACAACCACTGCCCACAATGCACATACAACATCAACTATTAATCGTATTTTGAATGTAGTTTTCGTAACCTCTTCACATAAACACGTTCGCATTTAACATAAACATGTAAATCATGCCTAATTCTAATAGCACAACATACCCATCCTACGAATTCGTTTGGGAGCTAAGGACAAGGACATACGAAGGGGAACAACCTTAGTTTCAAGAGTTTAAGAACATTCGAAAGTAAGTACTCTTGGAGAAAGAATTCCATGAGAGAAACCCATACCTTTTTACGTTGTTCAAGCTTGAAGTTTCTGCCCGTAAACTCCTCCAAACCACGATCAATTCACTTCAAATTACCCCTACTCGATGAACCTCTCCTAGCCTTGATATTTCGATTACTTTATCTTTTACTAAAAAAAATTCTTGTGAGTTCTTCAAGTGTGAAGAACTCTTGATGTATTTCTGATTTTTGTTGTTATTTTGGAAGAACCAACGTGAAAGAGATTGAGAACGTGAGAGAGTTGAGAAACGTGAGGGAGAGAGTTGTCTTAGGATTAGGAGACTAAATTTAAGACTTAGTCAAAAGTTAGGATTTTAATTAACTAAAAATAAATAAAGAAAATCTGATTTTCCTTTTTATTAATCAAATTAATAATTATCAATTAATTAAATTAATTTATCAACCTTAAATCTTGACATCCTAAGTCTTGATCCTATTCATTTTTTTTTTAGGATTGTTACAAAACTTTTAAGTAATATGGAATAAACAATTTCATGTTGTCCCTATGCTAAATTAAAATCTAATAACTATTAAAAAATTGGATCAATAACTAAAAGTCCTATTTATTTATATAACTATAAAATTTATTAGAAATTTAGCTATTGCACATTAATTATTTAGTTATAACAAAAAAAAGTCTTAGTTATTATTAATTATTGCAAACGTTATTCACACTCTTTTTACATTCTTTAGTTATAATATTATGAATACTCATAGTTATTACATTTATTTATATCCATCTTTCATCTTTCCTTATATTAACCTTTGACCAATAGTTATTCATATATGTTATAACACAATGTTGAAGTATATGAGCTATATCTTTTTGGGGTGTAAGATAAACATGTGATTATATACATGATTACAGACATAGAATATATTCTTTAATTTTAACTTTTAGTTTTCTGGTAATAAAAAGAAACCACCTTTCTCCGTGAACTATGGACAGTCAGATAACTATGTTTGATATATGTACACAATCAATCGAAAGTAAAATATGACAGCCAACAACAAAAACAACATCTATTATGTTATTACCTCGAATCTAAGAATTAATAAACAAAAATAGTTCTAAAAAAGTACATCTAAATAGTTTAACGTTGAACACACTTGCAAAGCACATCAAGTTAGATGACAAGAAAAATGCACAACAAATATGGTCTATAAGGTATTTTAAGAAAGATACGACTAATTACATGATTGAACCTCCTCAACTTGAAATAAATATATGCATTATTACATTTAACTAATAAAATATTTCATTGACATTTTCATAAGTTCTCGTGAATAAGAGATATATGGTGATCTACATTGAACTTTGACAAAAGAATATGCAATGTTATTTTGTACAAAACTTATTATAGAAATATTTACTCAAATAAGAAATACTATTTACTATAACATATATTTTCAGAATTTCTAATCACGTGCAACACACGTGTTGAAAAACTAGTGTGTGTATATATATATATAATGATTGTGTTGTATCACATAATTCAATTATATGTAACTTGACAAAAAAATTGTCAAAATTTACATATGGCAGAATTAATAATTTTGAATGAGCCAAAGAAGACGAAGGGTACATATATATATGTAATTATTATTTATATATGTCAATTGAGTATTTAAACAATGATTTTTTTAACAAATAAATACTTTTATTTTGTAGGTGTAGACTATGAAATTGATAATGATCCACTACCCATCCTAAGGAAGACATATGTTGATCGAATTTCTTTATAACTATTGCAAAACACCACTCTCCTTCGACGACAAGTTCTCTATATGTATGGTTCTATAAAAATATGAAGGGTATTATTCCTAAAAAAGAAGGTGGAAGGGCATTAAATATTATGTAACTATAATATCGGCATTTAAATTATGTGTTGTAAGATATTGAAGAAAGAACTTTTAACAAGTTAAATACTTGATATATTATGAGAAATGTATAATTTAAGTCATTACAGTATTAGTTTTCACAACAATTCACTTGATAATAATATTTTTGAATGATATGTCTTGCATTGATCATATTATCAGTTGAAGATGTTGCACCGTTAATTAATTCGAGCTTGTATTTTATACATAATAAGCTTATTATGTTTAATGTTTTAGGAAGGATGTTTATGTTTTATATTTCCTTTTTATTGTATATATTTGTGATTTTTCTTTACTAGACTTTTTTGGTTTAATTTTTTATCAAATTTTTATTGTCGTGAGTCTATATTTTTATTGAGCTCAAATTTGACATTCATGACTTTATTAGAAGTTTGTTAACTACTATGCAAAGTTCAAAATTTGTAGTTGGTTTCTTAAAAAGAATTAATTTTAAACATTAAAATATGCCCCCTCATTTGTTATTTCTTGTCATGTTTTTTTAAAGATTAATTTGTCATTGCTATATTTTATTACTCATTACCTACACACTTTTATAGAATTCTACTAGTTCTAACGTATCTATAAAAAAATAACGTGGGACACACGTACAACGCACGTGTTCTGAAACTAGTGTGTATATATATATATATATATATATATATATATAGTTTGGCTTGGGGTTTTAGGTTATGTATTTCTTAAAATCAAAATCAATCCAATTGTTTGATTTTTTAAACTAAAAATCAAAACCCAAAATCTTAGCTGAGGTAGAAGAAACCATCTCCACAACTTGATGTTTTTCAGGCGACATGGATATTTCATTCTTCTTAGGAAAAGTCAAACGCGATAAAGAAGTGTTGGCGGCGGGAAGAGCAATGACAATTACTCTTTCCGGCATCCTTGAAGCTATGTTCATGGTAGATTAAGAGCTTTAATGTCAAAACTTTATTTCAACTGGGGGATAGAAATAATAAAGAAGTCTATGTTCAAGGTACTAAGTTAATATATATACTCCTACCGTTTCAATTTTTTTTGACCTAGTTTTTATTTTCTCCACTAAGAAGAATTACCACTTTCCTTTTTAGCAATCTTTTCATTTCAACTTTTCACGTGACATGTTTAATACCACAAGATTAAATTATATTTTTTGACATATCTTTAATATAATACCATTTGTTTAAATTCTGTACCAAGTCAAATTAGACCAAATAAATTGAAACACATCAAATATATTTTAACTTAAGAAGACCAACTGTTTTCCAAGTCTGTCAAATCATGTGAAAATAACAATTTTGTTTCACTAGTGAATGCAAAATAATTTGATATATATGATGATCTTAAATTAAATTTTAATAATTGCGCCTCTAAGCACATAATCTTAATCATATCATTTATAAAGTAAGTGCATACACTGGAAAAAAATATTGCAATGAAAATCTTGTTAAATATCAAACATGATATTCTGCTAAAGATTTTTAAAAAATAGCATATATTTAAGAGAATCAATTATGACGATTATCAAGTTAAATATGTAGCTACTTTGAGAAAATCATATGTATTGTCTAAGAATTTAGTTATTTTCAAGAAACTTAAAAAAATTCTTTTTGGTGAAATCTTTTGTGTAAGAAATTAAATGTTGTGATTTATCAAGATGCCTTTGTGAAAATTGAATCAAACAATTATGATGATCGATTAAAGAACACAAAGTCTAATTATACTCAATAACATATAGATTCTTAAAATTATCAAAATTATTAAAGACTATGCTACCTTCCTCCTACTATATTCAATAACGAAACAAAAAAAGAAATAAATTCCATAATATAAACAATTACATTTTCAATAGAACGTCAAATAATATTTTTTAAAACATATTCAATCAGTCATGTACAGACAACACTTAGTCTGACGGAGAGATTTTGACAGATAGATGTAGAAGACTTTGGAGTATTGTAATATTAAATTAGAAATTTAACAATGTATTAAAACTATGTCTCGAATCTCATAATCTTGACCATTCCATTTATTTCTAAGAACATATTAGATTGATTATATATTCCATCCTCGCACCACCAAATTAAGTATTCCTGTGGTCCATTTTACTTGTCATGTTTGTTACTTTTCCACACTCCTTAGGAAAACATTAACATAAATGGTAATTTGACAAAATTATCCTTATCTATTATTTTATTTCTATTTAATAAGTTTTTCCACCACATTTATCTAAATCTATATCATACTAGCTCTTGTACATCACATGTACACATCCCGTGCCTTGAATCTCAAAACCAATCTTGACTGTTCACATGTGGGAAGATGGTAGATACTAATTTTGGAGTGTCACATATGTATTCTGTGTTACACACATACATTTTGTGCATCACACGTGTAATCTAAATGATGAATGCTGAAAAATTGAATTAGAATGAAGACATATAAAAGAAGCTAAAAATATAGAAGTAAAGTTGACAATGAAGATGACACCCTCAAATTCCAAAAACGTCTTCATAATATTTAAGGACAACCAAACATTGCAGCCTACCAATCAGTTTAATTGCTTCCATTACCCATCCTCTCCTCTCGTCCTCCTCCACCTGTATAGTGTTTATCTAAACATTAAAGCAAAGTTAGTCATTAAGTGTACATCACACAATCTATTCAAATCTAGGCATGTTTTGGAAAATTAAAATGTTGATACATGCCCAACAAGTTCCATGGATTTAAGTCGGTTTCATGTTTGGAAAGAACTCTATATGGTAGAAAGTTGGTCGATGACTTGATATGAGAATGGGATGACTTAGATGGTAGATTTGGTACTGAAAGAGGTGGGTGAATTAAAGGTTGAGATCTTGTTTTTTATATTCAAGTTGAAAATATCTTGGATAAGTTGTGTGATACTATGTGGTGGGTTTAGGTCGATTGATGTTCCTACCAATACGTGTTGTTGTACTTATAATACTTTTTCTATGCCTCTTGAAATAAACTGGTTACAGGAATTAGTGATGTTTTATAGGTAGAGATGTTGAATACCTCTGACATATTTTATGCCTATTTCATTATGTTGGGAGTTGTTTCTTGTCCTTTTATAAATTGTACTCTTATATAAAATCTTGTCCCTTCTTAGACTAGTTAACAATAAAAATCATCTATACAACTCATTATAATCACAATTCCATCAAGATTAGATCACATGCAATAAACCCAATTCATAAGCCAAATTTAGGAATTTTGTGAAATCTAGAGTTCATGGAGTTTTTCATCAGAAAACATCAATTTAACATCGATAATATCATATCTAATGAAATGAAATCGTTTCATGCAAGAAGCCTTGAGTTAGAGTGAAAATTGGACTTTTTCATAAACTTTGAAATCTTTAAAATCACTTTAAAATTGGCTCTAAGGTGATATCTAACCTTAGATAAAGAAGTACCATACCTTATTAGAAGAAATACCATGAGTATTGAAGAAGAAATTCATTGAAATCCACAACCATATCTCCATCTTGACCTCAAGCTTCCATGGATGGAGTTCTAGAGAGAACTCTTTTAGGAGAAAAAAGTTTTGATTTTAGGAAAAGTGAATAATGAATTTTAATATACCAATTAAATGTTTTAATAACCTTTAAATACTTTAAAATACATAAAACAAACGTCCATGCACTTAAAATGACTTGGAGTGAATTTACCACTTCACCCCCAAGTTGGCCGAACCACCTGCAGAATCGCAGATTCATTCCACGCCCACCAGACCACGGACCGTGGCCTGGTCCACGCCTCGTCATTGGGGTCCGTGGTTCAAGTCTGAGTCTCAAAACCTGCAGGCCTGGTTCACGCCCAAGACCCATGAGCCGTTAGTGTCTTGACGGGCCGTCGTTTGGGGTAGTGAGTCATGCTGCCTGGCAGCTTCTTGGACAAGATAAGATATGGGGTCCTCTTCAAGGGCCCCTTGTGGGTCCTTGGGGAGTTGTACTCGGATGTTAAACCCCTAAAATCGATGCTACCCTAATACGAGCCATCTCTTTATGACTTAGATCTCAAAATAACACAGTAACTTAACCTATACAACACTAGAACATATTAGCACAAACATGACTAGTTTTCAAACGTCTTGGTCGTTCCTCGACGTTTGACCTCAAATACAACCAAACTGACCTATAAACTCATTTTAACATCAAATCAACATGTCATCAACTCCTAAGACACATGTGAAGCTCTAGCACATCCTATTTTATTTTTGTCGGGGTCTTACAATACTCCTCCACTTGGAAAACATCCCTCCTTGAACGACACTAAAACACTTAAAACACTTAGAAGGGCAACAACCAAAGTAAACATCCCACATTCATGCATTCAATATATTATACCATTCACATAGTTAGAAGGAACATCAACTTCACATAAAAAGTGTCATTCATCTTTATACAATTCAAGAAAATAGGAATACATTTACCAACTCATCATGCATAGGACCTCACATTTCTCATTTCATATTTGGAGGAACTTCCTTCTCCACATCACACCATGCTCATTAAACATCACTTAGCACATCATGTAATTTCTCATCAAAGCACAATCATGCAACAGTTTCAATAAGGCACATTTAATTCAAATTTCTCATAAAGGCTCAAAATGCAACTTTTCACTAACATAATAGGCATGTTCAATAAGTAAACTCATGCAACATTTTTTTTGACAACTCATTAAAGATTTATATCAACATAAGGAACATAACTTCCCTTTTTGAAAACTTATTTTTCTTCATTAACAAGAATTCAACTAAGACATGCATATCATAAGGAGAATATTTGGAAACTCATTTTTCACAAAAGACTCCATAAAAAGAACCAAGCTACTAAGATTTCTTCGTTTTAGGCTAGGAACATAAGGAAACTATAAGGATATCTCACTCCCAACAACCTTAATATTTATCATACTTCCTCACTTGGGAGAAACCCATCTAAGGTCAACATGAACCTACCATAAGAATCTTAATCAAGAAACCATCAACCTAAACAACACCATTCTCATCCAACTCTTCAACTAAACCTTTTCAAATAACAACATCAATCAAGCCTGACTCATTAACACTAAAGACTCTCAAAAGGCCTCACCATCTAGCCACAATATCCCCCACTTAACAGAAGCTCATACTAGCTCTTTCAAACATCACATCCTCCCATTCTAAGGTCGGACCAAGACAACATTAATACTTCATACTTATCACACCTATACATTTCTAACACAATATTTCACCCTCTCTTTCAACATAACTCAAAACTCAACCCAACTAAGCTGGGTTTTACCCACAATACACCTAATAATCAAGCAACTCATTCTCACCATAAGTTATCATCACAACCTACCATCTATCACAAACCATTTTCTCTCCCTCAACCTTGCAACACAACCCTCACAAGGGAATCATACTCAAAGGACCATCACATAAGGATCAAGGGGAATACATCATTGAGAAAAACTCTTAGGCACGATTAGCAGAATGAAGAAGTGAAACTTTCTTAGCAACCAATAGCCTCCTATTCATAATGTGGTGCGCTTCACATTATGAACAAGACTCTACTAGATGTGGTTTTGAGACAACCTAAGATCATCTTATAATCGTATGCTCTGATACCAATTTTGTCACGACCATAAAGCACAGCTAGTCGTAACCGGCGTAATCAATTTCTCGGAGGTCTCATACAAGCCACATGGATCATTCCTTGCATACGATACTTAAAAATAGATAAGAATTTAAAACTTTCTTCACACACGAAGAATACTTTCATTAATAAGCAAGCAGAAGACTTTAAAACATATAACTTTACAATATGTCTCATAAAACCATCTAATACTTTTGGAGTACAACATTTGGGACTAAGCCCATACAAGACTTTAATAAAGACTAAAAGACCATAAAAGAACAAGTAGGGTCTTGCCCTTAAATTTATGAGGACTTACCAAAACTTCATCTTCAACCCTTAGGAACCTATCCATAAACCATAGCATACCAAACTTCCAATCCTTACATTTTAGTCAAAAGGGAAAAAGAACGGGTTAGCACATTTAAGCACTAAGTATGAAAACCATGCAAAAATCATGCAAAAAGGTACATTTAGTATAGAAACATGATTTCATGACATTTTGATAATTACCTTTATCATAAGAGCTTAAGAGACATAATATAAATCAACAATTCCATATTGGACCTACTCGGACAACATCCACATAAAACACTTATTTCAACATTCATCAATCAACCTTTACATCATTTAGCCTCTCTCTATAATGATACTCTAAGACCCACCTAAGTAAGACATGAAAGGGCCACCCATACAACCTTTTCAAGCACACCTAAGTGATCCTCAAAGCCACCCTAGATAAGAACCTTTCTATTCAACATACTAACATTAGGAGGACATTCTTTACTTAAGTCATTTATAAGTCAATCATATAATTACGAGACTTCACATAATGTTCTTGGAAAAGGATGCCTAAGCCTACCAAATCACGAGATCACATTCAACATAATTTTCATGCATCAAGGAGAAGACACCTAAGTCTACCAAGTCCAAGCGTTCATAATCAAGAATCTTTTATGTTTCAAGAAGAGGCACCTAAGCCCACCAAATCAAAACAAAAGATCATCATATAAGACTATCTATAGTCTGTCACCATCACATATAACATTTAGAGAAGTCACACTCTTTATTACAATTCACTCACATTATACAAGATAACCTTCACATTATATTCACATTTACAATATCACACATATATCACATAATACCTTTACCTAATACATTTATGTATGCCATAACACCTTATACATGGTCACATTACCTTCACATAACCAACTTCACATTATACCTTCATATATACCATAACATGATAATTCCATAATTCACATAACAATTCCTACAAGGCCATGATCACAATAGATATATAGATATACAATAAGTAAACACCGCCACCATCAGTGGACCATACCACACAAAGACAATTCTATATCAATTCTACATTAGTAAGGGAATTAGGTCAACTTACCTTCTTCCAAAATCCACAATCACCATTCCTTAACTTGTCCAACAATTCAAAATATAATAGCATATAACAATACAAATCAACTATACAACTCATTATAATCACAATTACATCAACATTAGATCAAAAGCAATAAACCCAATTCATAAGCCAAATTTAGGGATTTTGTGAAATCAAAGGTTTATGGAGTTTTTCATTGTAAAACATCAATTTAACATCAATAATCTCATATTTAATGATTTGAAATTGTTTCATGCAAGAATCCTTGAGTTAGAGTAAAAATTGGACTTTTTCATAAACTTTTAAATCCTTCAAATCACTTTCAAATTGGCTCTAAAGTGATATATAACCTTAGATAATGAACTCTCATACCTTATTAGAAGAAATATCATGAGAACTAAAGAAGAAATCCATTTCAATCCACAACTCTAGCTCCATCTTGACCTCAAGCTTCCACGGAGTTCTACAGAGAGCTCTTTTAGGAGGGAAGGGTTTTGATTTTAGGAAAAGTGAATAATGAATTCTAATATACCAACTAAATATTTTATTAAACTTTAAATACTTTAAAATACTTAAAACAAATGTCCTTGCAATTAAAAATACTTGGGGTGAATTTACCACTTCACCCCCAAGTTGGCCGAACCACCTGCAGAATTGCAGGTTCATTCCACGCCCACCAGACCACGGTCCACACCCCGTCATTGGGGTCCGTGGTTCTGGTCAGAGGCTCAAAACCTGCAGGCATTTTCATGCCTGTTTTATTCCCAAGATCCATGAGCCGTGGTTTGGGGTCGTGAGTCATGCTGCCTAGCAGCTTCTTGGCAAAGAGATGGGGTCCTCCTTAAGGGCCTCTTGTGGGTCATTGGGGAGTTGACCCGGATGTTAAACCCCTAAACTCGATGCTCCACTAATACGAGTCATCTCCACATGACTTAGATCTCAAATAACACACTAACTTCCCCCATACAACACTAGAACACACTAGCACACACATGTCTAGTTTTCGAACGTCGTGTTCGTTCTTTGACGTTTGACCTCAAATACAACCAAACTGACCTATAAACTCATTTTAACATTAAATAAACAAGTTATCAACTCCTAAGACGTATGTGAAGCTCTAGTGCATCCTATTTGACTTTTTCTGGGTCTTACAATTGGTGTTAAAGAAAATATTTCTAACGAAGAGGTTCCGGTTGAAATTTTAGATTGTCAAGTCTAGAGGTTGAGAAATAAAGAAGTTCCTTCAGTGAAAGTTCTACGGAGGAATCAATTAGTTGAGGGTGCTATTTGGGAGGCCAAAGACGATATAATGTCCAAGTACGTAGTTCCCGTTCTAGCTTAAGTTATTAGCCCCTTATGTTTACTCTTTTACATTTATGTGTTTTAACTACTCTCATGTTTTCATATTCACGCATTTTAAAGTAAGTTGTTTTGAAGTTCATGTTTTATCTTAGGGTCAGTTACTCTTTGTTTTTGCGTATTTTGATATGATTTGCATTTATGTTGGGTTTCTAGAGTCGATTACTCATTCCCCTATTCTATATTCATACTAGCTTAAGTCCAATTGGAGGACGAATATTCCCAAGGTGGAAATATTGTAACACCTCGAAATTTGGAAAGTTGAATTGGAAGGGGAAACTTAATAAATGTTCACTTATGTAGACCGCACGTGGTTCTACAGTCCGTATAAGTCACCGGTGGAAAGGGTTATGTAAATTTGGAAAGGGCCAACTCCCAAAAGAATTCCTACGGACCCCCAAGGTGGTCACTAGACGTCTTTATGGCCTGTAGGAAGGGTTATAGAATTCATAAAATATTTTTGAAACCTACGGTTCAATGGTTGGGACCTATAACCCATGGAGGGACCAACAGACGGTAGGAAGTTATCGTTGGAATTATGTAAGACCCCCAAAATGAGTTAGGGTTTCTAGAGACTAACATGTTTTTATCAATTTTATAATGTCCTAAAATGGATTATAATATGGTATTGAGACAGTGTGTAATATTTGAGCTGATTTGAAAGTCGAACATCAAGGGACGACCAAGACGTTCGACGATTAATCGCCTATGTGCCTCATGTGTCTATTGATGCTTATATGTGAATGTCATGAGCTTATGAAGTCTTAAAATGAGTTATAATGATGTTTTTAGGCAATGTATGAAGTTCCGTGAAGTTTGGAGGTCAAACGTCCAAGAACGTCCAAGACGTTCGAAAGATAGCCGTGAGACATACATGTCTGTGTCTTGATGGGGCCTTGTATGTTTGGACGAGTTGTAAGTATTTGTTTCGGGTGAAACTTATGTGGGAGGTATACAACTTGTTAAGGTTTGTATTTATGTGGGAAACATCTGGGTACGACTTCTAAAGGACCCCGCAAAAGGGCCCACAAGAATGACCCAAGGTTGGTCGAGACACTGCCTTGGCAGTGTCAATCGACTGAACCAAACGACGGCCAGTTGGTTGACCAACGGCCCGTAGGTGAGGTCTCGTCGATGGAAACTTAGCCTGGGAAAGTCTCAGCCCAAAAAGAATCCAAGGTCCAATCGATGGAAGCCATAGATGGCCATTCGATTGACCAACGACCAGTTGATGGTGATCCGTCGATGGTGGCATGCAATCACTGCCGTGCGACTATTTTATTTAAGGGGTGAATGGTAACGTCCTC
This sequence comes from Solanum sitiens, assembly GCA_016801875.1. NCBI lineage: Eukaryota > Viridiplantae > Streptophyta > Magnoliopsida > Solanales > Solanaceae > Solanum > Solanum sitiens. Next base: position 1,271,423 of record JABWTJ010000112.1, read on the forward strand.
AACTGACCCTAATTGATTTATTTACCTATTTTTGGGTGTATTTAAGGGATCAAACACGTGAACAACCCATTCCCAATCCCTTCTCACGAAATTGAACCTCCCCTCCAAAAATATTCTCCCTAGAAACCACCATTGTTGGTGAAGCTCAAGAAATAGCTTGGAGCTTGAATTTCCATGGATGATTCACCAAGTTTTATAGGTTTTCAACTAGACAAAGGTATGGTAATACTTCATCTCCAAGTAACCTTTCACTTGGAGAGTTAATCTCAAGTTTTCAAAGAAGCTTTCATGATCAAATCTCTTCTTCTTCAATCTAGCCATGGTTCCTTCTAAAAACGTATTAAGTGGTTAAGTCAGGATGAATTGATGTTAATGTATTGGTTTGAACATGATTTTAATCCAATTGCATGATGAACCCATGTTCCTTCCTAAATCGATTTAGTCCTTGCATGGGCTTTGTGATCATGGCTTGTTAATGGTTGAATTGTGATTCTATTACGTTGAATTGCTTATATATACTTTTATTTACATGAATTAATGATGAATTGATGATGAAGGATCGATGTGGATCAATGTATGAAGATTTGAACATGCTTAGCTTAGATTTCCATGATTCACTGTAACATTGGTCCTTAATTGATTAAAAGTGGATTTCGAGTATATTGAGAGTTTTGTAGCTACTGACTAAGGTTGATATTATGATTGAATTACAAACATAAATCGTGCATTATCAAGGAGAAGAAGGATTGATATAAATTGATCTAGGTTCTTCTAGTCTATCAAGTGGTAACTTGTGATCTTGACGTTAGGTTGGTTGTCTTGTGACTCGATTATGGTTAATTGTTATTAGATACTTCCTATATGTATAATTTGATGATAATTAGGTATACTTGATCTAATATGAATAGATAACCATGGAATTAGTAAAGATTGATTTAGATTCTTCTAGCCTATAAAGTGACTATTGTAATGTATATGGCATGATCTAAATGTTAGGATACATAAAGCATGATTTTGTTTGAGTAATGATCTCTTTAGATACTTCCCTACATGTGTATTGATGATAAATTGTTATTGGTGATCAATGCAAGCGAATTGGTTAAAGATCTACGTTCTTCTACTTTCTAGTACATATGAGATGCCTTGTATTATGTTATAGTATGATGTTGTAGCGACTTGTACATGGTTTCTTTTATGATTTAAGTACATATAGCTACTGCCCTATATATGAATTGTTGATAAACAAGGTGTATTGATCAATGATGATCCAAGGGTGAGAAATTGGTAAGAATGCTTATCTTATCTACTTTCCTTATAGTATTGTAGTTGATGAAGCCTTGTATGGCATTGGTGGTATGATCCACTTATGGTGGCGGTGTTTACTTTATTGTCACTATATATGTGTTGACCATGTCCTTTAAGGAAAATTGATGAATGTATGAATGAGTGGTTATGATGATCACCTTATGTGTAACTTGTGCCTAGTCTTCTATTATAGTTGTGAATCTAGGTTATGTTATTATTGTTATGAGCATGTAAATGGTCATGCTAAGATCACGTGTAGGTGCTTCCCTATATGAATGTTTAAATAGCTAAAGTTAGGAATCTTGATTATAATGTGAAGATTGTCTTGCCTCCTATGCTATTGTGTGTTGTATGGTCTATGCTTGGAAGAGTAATGTGGTCTTAAGAGAGTGGCTGCCTCAATGTGTTGTTGATAGCCATTATATGATCATGTTGACCAATGTATACACACACTCACACATTATGCATGCTTACAAAGTAGTAAATGTTCATAGTGTCTAATGAAAGGTTGTTCTCATATTCACTAGTGTCTACTACTATGCATGTAAAGTATATGTATGTGAATTATGTTATGTATTCCTTACTAGGATGACTTGATAGGTGTACTAGTATGGGCAAGGGTATGGGACCTTGTCTATGCATTGCACATGTGTACCTTGATAGGATAGTTCCTAGGTTTGGTTTCTATGTGCATGAATATGAATGTATGGTCATGTGTGGTCTTAATGTGTTATATGGAAGGTTTGCTCACATATATGTACACACACATGAATGATTATCTATTCAATAGAGGAGCCTTGAAATATGTGCCCAAGTGTATCCTTAACTAGATAGTGCTAATACATATGCTATGTCCATGTAAAAGAATCTCTCACATGATTTAGGTTGATGAACTCTCATCTATGACCTGTGAGCTAAGCATATGACGGGATGACTCTCCTAAGCCTATGTTTTATAAAGAAATGATAATAAAGGCTTTTTCAATAAAGGGAACTTAACGTAGCACCGAGTGAACTTGTAGATGAGGGGGTGGCACCTTCCTAAAGAGGGAAGGAGAAAAGGGTCCACTAACGGTCCTCAAGGGGTGGATAGCCTCATGACCCAAAAAGGGTGTAGAGTGATGTTTCCATGATGACCCCCAAGTTCCATAAACTATGCTTGTCACATAGGATCTATAAAGTAATATCACCTAAAATGCTAGCATGATTCATGTCTTACCTTGGCAAGTAAGATGCCCTTTTTTTGGTGTGAGGGGATGACACCAAATTCCATGTTTAGCACCCATGGTCTTAGTGTCGGTTAAGACTATAGTTTCCCTAAAGTAAAATTGAAAATGGAAGTAAATGACTAGGATCCTCACTAGGATGACTTAAGGGAAGGTTACTTAGGATAGATGGAAGTACTGAACCCACCTAGACATTACACAAGTAGCTCCTTAGGAAGTCCTGGGAAGGTATACTAATGCATGTGTATGATTATGGTTATGTCTTTATGCATGGTATGATAGTATTTGTCTACTTGTCATGAAGATGTGCATGTTATGAATCTATATGATGTGATCTTATCCTTATATGCACTATGTTGGTCTAAATGACTAATGAAGGTCTTGTATTGACATGAATGAAGTTGTCTTCACTTACTTGTTGATGTATGAATTGAATGGTAAGAATTTTGGTCTTATGATAGGTTTACTAAGTATGTGTGAGGCTATGGGGATTCACATATACATTGCACTAGTAGGCTTAGAGTAGGATTATGAGTAAGGTCTTATAATGCATTGATGTAAAGTGAAGTTGGTATATGTGCAAGTTGAATGTAGCTTACTGTAATGGTCCTATGGTATTGGCTTACATATGTCTACGTTGTATTATACTTCTATGATGGTATGTGTTGCCTTGTGTAGATTGTATGTATGGTTTCCTTTTGGCCTTAAGGTGATGCATTGCACCAAGTATCACTAGAGGGTTACTTGGGAGGTTAATGAATAAAAGAAAGGAATGTTCACTGTAAAGTAGGAATAGCTCACTGTAATGTGACTTGAAAATGTCTTAAATTCTATGTGTGATCTTATAAAATGTTTGGCCTTTGAATATGCTTATATGAAGTATGTGAATGATATAAATTCTATTGGATAAAGGTTTTATGAAAATTTACTCAAAAAGGCATGAAGTATGATTTCAAGAAAATGTCCCTTTTAAATGCATGTTTTTGCATGGTTGCCATACTTAGTGCATTCTTGTACTAATCCCATTCTTCTCTACTTTTTACACAAAGTGTAGGTTATGGATGCTTAAAGGATGGCTATGTGATTGAGGATCTTGATATGTGATTCTCAAGATCAAGGAAAGGAATGCTTATGTCCAAGGGTTCCTATGTTATGTCTTTACTGTAAAGTGTATAAAGTTATACTTATATTTATGTTTAATGGTCGTGTCCCTAATGTACTCTAATGTTGTTGAGTCTAACATGGCAAAGAGACTTAAGGTCTTAGTATGTAATAGGATATTTTTTATATATATATATGTGAAGTAAAGTTTCTAGCATATGATGTGCTATGAAAATTTTTAAATTTTCAGCTAAATTTACTATGTCAATGCGATGAATGATAACTATGGGCTTGTATAATACCTCTGAGAGGTCAAGTACGCCATGTTACTTCTAGGGGGTGCTCCCCGGATGTGACAAATTAGTTGGTTTTGGAACTCCAGTATTTGTTCTATTGATGACTAGTTCGGTCTGTAGAAGATTGTAAGGATTGTAGTCAGTTCGTAGAGTCCCTTCGGTAGTTTTAATTTAGGGTTATTTCAGTATTTTTCTACCCTTTTAACACCTAAATTATGTCATTTCTAGAACATTCTAAGTCCTACAACTACTTTTACTATTAAGTCTACCGAATTCACTCTCATTCAGTCAAACCCTCAAGAGCTCCTAAGTCTTCTTTACCAAAATTATATCCAAACCTCTCACAGAAGATTCTATGGTTCTTCAAGCTTCAAACTTCCTCTTGCAATTCTAAGGCTTTAATTATCCAAGATATGTGGAAAATTCACCATGGATCATCTTTCATCCATTGAGTCCCAAATATTTCTAAAAAATCTCCTTTAAGATTTCACACAAATTCTAGGGCTTTTATATTATTCTTCATGGGCTTTATTGTTCATGATTCAATTGGTTATATTTGATCTTATTATGAATGATCTAATCTATACTACATGTTTTCAAGTAATTTCATATTGACCCATGTCATATGCCTATATTATGATTATGAACTATGTTTCGAGATTATGCATCCATCATAAAATTGAGGAATTTATGAACCAGAGATGCTTTAGATAAAATATTAATATGTTTTATGATAAATGTTGCTTAAAAATGAAATATTCTTATTATTGTTTTATATAAATAAAGGTCAAAACCGCACCTAAATGTCTCATTTTTTTTAGTTTCATATCTAAACTATTGCGAGTGTGAGTTTAATACCTAAATTGTCACTTATTAGTTTGAGAAACACACCTCCCTTTTCATTACACTCATCATGGCATGTGTAATAGACTCTCTTTTATTTAAAGAAATTGTCACATCACGCTCCACATGGACAAAATATTCCACCTTGATGAAAACAAAATAAATTATTAATATTAGTTAAAATTAAAGTTAAAGATTAAAGTACTATTATTCTCAAAAGACATTATATAATAAAATATAAAATATTTTTCTTACCCCACTCTGCCCCTTCATCTCACCGTACTCCCCCTATCCCAAATTTTTAGCTTCTTTTAAAGGAATTTTTTAATAGAAAAGTTATTATTTAATCCCCCCTCACACCACATACACACAAATCTCTTCGAATAATAATTAGATATTATTTTATTTTTTTTCAAAAAAATTCTACCCACCCCACATAACCCTTTACTTTCAAATTTTTGTCTAGTTTTGTATTAGCTAATATATTTTTCAAAAACGTATTGTTTTACTTGCCGCAAGACTCTTTAAAAATAGAACTTTATTTCTATTATATTCGTTATGCAAGTAGAAAAAAATATTTTCCTAAAACTATAATGTACACATATTACACCAAATGAGAAAAATGTAAAATTATAAAAATAAATTAGGAGCGGAGGGTTTATTTTATAAAATAAATAAATAATATCAAAACTGTTTTAGGAAGGAGTGGCGGAGGGAGTGAGGTCTAAATTTTTTAAGAATTATTTTATAATAGAATTTATAAAAATTAAAAGACGGGGTGGGGGTGGGGGTGGAGTGTGGGGAGATGGTGGAGTGAGGTGAGAAAACTATTTTAAAGTTTACTTTCATGAATTGTAATACTTTAATCTTTAATTTTTAACCAATATTAATAGATTATTTAATTTTTATCAAGTTGGAATATTTTATCCATGTGACAAGCTTTTTGCAAATAAAAGAGTGAGTGTGTTAGACACACCACTGGAGTGTGTTAGACACACCACTGAAGTGTGTTTCTCAAACTAATAAGTGATAGGTTAGGTATAAAACTCACACTCTCAATGATTTTGGTATGAAATCGAAAAAGAATAATTTAAGTGTGATTTTTATACAAAATCTATATTAAATATGGTCATAATTTAGATGCTTTAAGATAACCATTTGTAGGAACATATTATAAAATTATGATTTTGAAAGGAGTTATTCTATGATATAATATTTATGATTAAATTTGTATTGCTAGATTATTGTCTTTCCAAGTATTATGATTATGATATGATTATGCTTATTTTGTTGGGAGTTCACTTAGCACCTAAAGGACTTTGGTATGGAGGCTCTTCCATTAGTAGAGGCCGGATCTCTAGAGGAAATCCTCTTGTCCCATAACTATGTGGCCCCTTAGGACGTGGTCCCGATTGGAGATAGGTAGTGGATCCAACTAAGCTTAAGAACCAAGGTCCTTATATTGGCAAGTAGGACAATATCTTTTCGATGTAGAAAATACACTAGATTTTATGTTATAGCTCACATGATCTATGTTGAGTAATTGTAAGCATCCCGTGAAAGATTATGGTTTTATTTAGAGAACAAAGACAGTGATTTGAGCTTATGATATGATTTTTCAATGTTGTGTTCACCTTGTCTCTTGATTTGTGATTTTAGCTAATCAATGTTTGGAACATATGTTTTACTTTGTCACACATCATCATAGTTTCAATACATAATATGATTCATGTTTATGTTTATGCATGCTCCTCATAGTAAATTTAAAGTACTGAATCATATAGTTATTGTGCCTATTTTGTTTCATAATATATGGTGTGACGATCTTCTATCTGGCCGTGGCTAAAACAGATTGGTTCAATATTACTAGCGGATTGCTTAGTCCTTACATAGGGACCTTGTCACTACCTATATTTTATTGCTTTCATTTAATTTTAGTTTCACACTTCTTTTGTGAGCTAGGGATCTATCTCAGTCACATCTATGATATAGAGGCTTCTTGTCTCAGTTAGTATATTTCTGGTTATGAGTTTTTGTACTCTAATTTTGGTATTGTGTGTCATTGAAGTATGATGGCTTACATTCTGCATTATCTCTTTATTTCCTTATGTTGAATACTTTGATTCAAGATTATGCCAAGGGTATTTTCTAGGGTTTCTCAAAATCCTATTCTCCATATGACGTCTAGAGGGTAGTTAAGGTCGTGATAGCGAGATAGGGAAAGGGCAAAAGAAAGAGAGAGAGGAGAGGAAAGTAGAGAGTGACAGGGTTTGCTATAAAACAACATATTGTTTAGGCCCAAAACATGGCCCCAACCCAATATCACAAAACCAAAGCTGAATTGTTTTTGCTAAACTAAGAAAAGAAACAAAAACAACAGAAAAATTAACATTTCTCTGACAAAATCAGAGAAGGTCGAGATAATTCCATGATAGTTCATCTTCCTCAATAGCCATCATTGATAGGCCTCAACCTCGGTAGACTCTGAATCCATTGTAAAAGTTTCACGATCCAATACTAGCTCCTTAAACGGGACTTGGTACTAACAACTTCGAGAGACTCCAAGCTAACCATAAGACATAGCATGACACTGAGACAACATACATAACTAAAATAATCACATACAATAGAATATGTCTCAAATGATATTCTCAACATAATAGACAAATCTGAAGACAAAGACTCATACACAAAAGTAGTAATGCTTAAAATAGCCTCTATAAAATATGAGTCTCTTGGACAAGCCCTATCTCACTCAAAACATCCAAACTGGAAAGTAACGACCCAAAACAACATAAGGTAACATAAGTGGTGTGTCCCCGAATAATTAGGACTCACCAAAGGCTATGTAGGTTGATAGAATCTTGTACTAACCACAAGTCTGATAGGATGAGTCAACACTTATATTATAAAACAATATAGGAACACAAAGGGTATATGGTCTGTACTCGAAATGCATTACATATAGAAAATATGTATAAACATGACATAATAACATGACAATGCAATGACCAAGTAAACATAGCAAAAAAAAAAACTAGTGATCTGTTTTTGAAAATATAGTACCACTTCAATGCAATACAAAGTCATAATTATTCTTATTTGTGGGAGATACCGTCAACAACAAAAACCATGTGAGTTATAACATGGATATCAATGTACTGCTCCCACATTGAAAAGAGAGTGTCCTATTTGTAAAGGTAGGACCATAATCATGAGATTAGGTGGATCCACTACCTAAAGTCAATTAAGACACGAGGCACGTAGCTCTACGACAAGGAAATTCATTCTAAAGGTCTCATGTATCTACAAACAGGTGCGCATTCATCCCAATCCACCCGGTGCTAATTAAACTCCCAACGAAAACATACATAATCATAATCATAGAAAGAACCATAAATGAAAAATTGAGGTTTCTTTACGACTCAATGAGCGGAGAAGAATCCATTGATGAAGTTCCCACATAACTTGATAGAAACAATAAGTGAAATCTTCAATGTAGTCTTGAAATCCTTAGAACCCTATCTTTTTTAGGGAGAAGACTTGAGAAAGGATTTTGGAATTTGAGAGGATAAGAGTAAGTAGGGGAAGATAGACGTATTAAAAATTAGTTATATTCTTCAAAATAGGCCCAAGACGACGTAGTACATGAGTTAAAAGAATAATAAATCCAAACTACCCCTTACTCAAAATTATCGAACAACTTCCATGAGACTGTCTACGTCTTCGTACATTCTTCTACAAACCTTATTGTTCGCCAATAAATCTAAATTGCTGAAAGTTAAAGTCTCTAACGAAGATCAATGAGCTACAATCCACGACTCTTAAACCATAGCACGACCAGCCCTATCGTTCCGTACAACCCAAAAACTTGAATCATAAGTTTTGAAAGATCAAATCCATAAGACCTAACCATGACCCGTAATCCATCGATGAGTCCTACTATTGGCTCGTACATGAGGTATGAAACTTGACATTTTCTGTAACACCTCGCTATTTGAAAGAAATAGAAATATCTAGAATTAGAAAGAGTCATTTTAGGAAAGAATGAAAAATCTAAAAAATTGGTTAAATTATGTTAAGTTTGAATTTTGGGTCAACTTCAAAAAACCATAAATCTCATATCAAGATTATTTATGAGTTCTACAAGATACAGTATGAAATATATTTCAATTATCTATCCAATGCCGCCAAGTTTTCTCAATTCCGAGTTCGTATGAGTGAGATATGTCCATTTGAAGTTGGGTTGTCTAGATAAGGAAAGTAAAAACCAGATTTCAGAAGGGTATTTCATCTTCTCCATACCCAATTATTGATTTCATTTTTGGTAATAAATTTGGGGTCCAAAATGACTGGATTCAGTTTAAGCTTCAGTTAGGGTTTTGAGAGAAAAGAAAAAAAAAGGAGAAAAGAGAAGAAGAAGCAATGAATCACCAAGTCTTGAGGAATTGCTTGTGGATTTCGTCAAGGGGTGATCCCTACAAGGTATTTGATATCATATAATGTTGGGTTAGTTCACCCACGCGCCAATCGTGATTCAATTCAGCGTAATTATGTTTTTGAAGAAATGATTACGAGTTCATAAAATTTGTTTAAGTTCTTGTGGGTTCTTGTTGTTGAAGTTGTCGAGAAGTTTCTTGAGTTATATTCATGAAATTAGGTGTGGTTTTGAGTATTTATTACATATTTTTATTATATAGTGGAATCTAAGTGTTTGAGAAAGAACCAAGTGAATCTAGATGGTTTAGAGTTGAAAAATAAGCAAGAAAATTGGGGAATTTTCTGGGCCATCGCGCCAGTCAGTGCGCCCCAAGCCAGTGTCTTAAGTTTACCCTCTGGCGCTCAGAGCGCTAGGGACGTCAGACCTTCTACCCTTTCCGACTTCTGACTTCCTTCTGTTTGAGTTCCCAAGTAACGTACCAAATATTTCTAGTTGATTTCTACTAAGGTAGGTCTAAACATCATAAAATCATCCATAAACATGAGATCATGAGTCTTTTGCAAACATTTTAACTTTAATTTAAGACTTGAATTTAGAGTTGATTTAAGAATAAAAAGTGAATTTCATTTCTTCAAAAAACGTATATCGAGCTTATGTATTCCCAAAGAGTAAATGATTTCACATTTAAACAAGAGAGGAAACATTGATTTCTAAGAGAGCCTTTTAGATAATTTTTGAGTAATTACCTCAAATCACAGAAAGGGTTTTTGTTTTTAAAACATATGAGTTGAGAATATATTGGGAGTAGTATTGAGCATCTAAATGGGGATGATTCATAATAACTTAAGTCTCCATAAACCATGTAGACATCATGGGTAAGAAAATGTCATACTTTTTAGATGATTCCTTAGTGCTTTTAGCATAGGCTAGTGGATCCAGTTTGTTGAGGCGTTCTGTATCATGACAAGGTATACGACAATTCAGGTATCATCAGTCTAGCTCATAGTGATGGTTGTCGATTAGAGAAACTCGTATTATATTTTTTTTATCAGTAAACTGAGTTGTTATTGTATTTCATTAATACATTGAGTAGTTACCTACTGTTTTAAATGCTTTGTATAAACTCCACATTTAGTGTTGTTCTACTTTGCATTTGAGTTGAGTACCCATGAGTTGAGTAAAGCTAAGGTAGGTATTATTTTTAGATTCCTTTTGGCCTTCAAACTTATGTCATGTTTAGTTTTCCCCTCGCATGCTCATACATTTAATGAGGCAGATATAGGTAACGAGGATCAACATTCATCGCTTTGCTGATCCACTTGAGCACTCAGAGTCAGTTGGTTACCCTCTTGTCTTCCCGAGGATTCCCTTTTTATTTGCTTTGTTATTCAGTTGTTAGGATGATTGGGGGTCTTGTCCCGACATCCCTCTTAGTATTTATAGACTTCATAGATAGTTAGATATGAGTTCTTTAGTCTTATATTTCATATGATTTGCTAAAAGACTTGAGGTACACTTTGGCTAATTTGAATGTTTATCCTTATACGTTCTAAGTTTATTTGAGAAAGTTCTTTTTAAAGTGCATTTGAATCATTGTATTAATGTTTATGTCTTGCATTATAAGTTAATCGAGGCCAAAGGTTTGGTTGGGGACAGTAATGGTTCATGAATTCCAGTCCCGCCCAGGGTGTAGGCTCGAGATATGACAAACTTGGTATTAGAGCACATCATTCAAGAGTCCTAGGGAGTCAATGAACTGGTGTTCGTAGATTCCTAGTTATCAGTGTGAAGCGCGTCACATCTGTAATTAGGAGGTTGCAACACTTAGGAATTATCTCACTTCTTTCATATTCATTTCATGTAATAGAGTTCATCTATATAAAGTCTCTTTCTAAATCATGCTTGCACGTTTCTTTAAGGTTATGCCTCCACGAAGAGTTGTCTGAGGTCGTCTTGTTAGGAGGAACGTTGAGGAGCAAGGGAAACCTAATGCACCGGAAGTGCAACCCCAAGAAGTGGTCACCAATCCTGAATTTTGGGAAGCAATTTGAATGCTAAGTCAAGTTGTGACCAACCAAGTTGAGCAACAAAGAGGGGCTCAACATGAAGAGGTTGATACTTCGAAGATCCGCGAGTTCTTGAGGATGAATTATCCAAGATTCACTGGTTCAAGCACTACTAAGGATCTAGAAAAATTTGTTGAGGAACTACAAAAGGTCTTTTGTAGATTATGGACGTTGTTGATGCTGAGTGAGTGGAACGAGTTGCATATAAACTGAAGAGTGTTGCTAGGACTTGGTTTGACTAGTGGAAGAAGGGTAGAACTAAGGGTGCACCAATTTTGAGTTGGGCTGTGTTTAATGAGGCTTTCTTGGGGCATTTCTTACCCCACGAATTGAGAGAAGCCTAGGTATGGGAATTCCTTACCCTTAAGCAGGATTTGTTAAGTGTTCATGAGTAAAGTTTGAAGTTCACCTAACTTTCCTTATATGCTCTAGAGATTGTTTTTGATATGAAAAGCAGGGTGAGTTTATTTGTTGTAGGGTTGTCTCATCCGTCAAGCAAGGAGGGCAAGGCAACTATGCTAATAGGGAACATGGACATAGAAAGGTTGATGGTGTATGTGCAGCAGGTTGAGGAAGAGAAGTTGAAGGATATGGAAGAGTTTAGAAATAAGAAAGTTAAGACATAGAATGAGTCCAGGAAGCAAAGGAGTAATGTGAATCGTTCTTCCAACAAAAGTAAATGGGACGTGCTTCATCATCTGCTACTACACCTGCATCCAGAAACAAAGGTGAGTACAATAGTTAGAATTAATAACACTTTAGAGCTAGAATGCACAGTCTCAAGGTAGTGTGACACAAGAAGGTAAATAGATTAATGCATATGCTAAGTGTGGTAGAAACCACTCAGGTAAGTGTCGTGATGACTCCATTGGATGTTTAAAGTGTGTCTAAGAGGGCCACTTCATGAAAGAGTGCCCTAAGAAACGACAAGGTGATGGGAATTAGGACAATAGAACCCAATCTTCATCCATTGCTCCGGCAAACAGAACTGCATCTAGAGAAGTTACTTAGGGGCAGGCGGAGGAGAAAATCGTCTTTATTCTATCACGAGTCATCAAGAGCAATAGAATTCTCCAGATGTTGTCACTGGTATGATCAAAGTATTTATTCATAATGTGTATGCTTTGCTTGACCCAAGAGAGAGTTTATCTTTCGTGACTCCTTATGTTGCAATGAATTTTGATATTCTTCGAGAGAAACTTTGTGAGCCCTTTTGTGTTCCCAAATCTGTTGGGAGTCTATTCTAGATGAGCGAGTCTATCATGATTGTACCATTTCCTTCAATCAAAAGAGCACCATGGGTGATTTAGTTGAGTTAGATATGGTTGGTTTTGATATCATTCTTGGTATGGACTGGCTTCATGCCTGTTCTTCCTCGTTTTATTGTAGAACTCGAGCTGTCAAGTTCTAGTTTCCTAATAAGCCTAGAGTGGAGTAGGAGTTCAACAATGTCTAAGGGTCATTTTATTCCGTACCTTAAGGCAATAAAGTTAGTTTCCAAGGGTTGTGTGTATCACTTAGTCTAAGTTAATGATTCTAGTGTTGAGACCCTCCTATTGAGTTAGTACCAGTTGTGAGTGAGTTTTCAAAAGTCTTTCCTGATGATCTACTCGAAGTGCCTCATGAGAGAGAAATAGATTTTGGTATAAATATTCTTACTAAACTCATCTTATATGTATTCTGCCATATAGAATGGATCCAGTAGAGTTGAAAAAGCTAAAAGAATAATTGAAAGATCTCCTTGATAAGGGTTTTATTCAACCAAGATGTCTCACCATGGGGCGCTTTGATCTTATTTGAAAGGAAGAAACGTGGTTCACATATAATGTGTATAGATTACTGCCAGTTGAACAAGGTTACAATCAAGAATAAGTACCCTTTTCTGAGAATTGATGATCTTTTCGATCATCTTCGGGGTGCCGCCTGTTTCTCTAAGATAGACCTCAGATCATGCTACTATCACTTGAGGGTAAGGGAATGTGATATCCCAAAGACAATTTTCAGGGCCCGTTATGGTCATTACAAGTTCCTAGGTATGTCCTTTAGTTTGACCAATGCACTTACAACATTCAGGACCTTATGAATAGAGTATTCAAGCCTTATTCACATATGTTTTTTATCATATTCATTGATGGCATACTAATCTATTTGAGGAATGAGAAAGGTCATGTTAGCCATCTCAGAATAGTTCTCCAAACTCTAAGGTATAGGGAGTTGTATGCTAAGTTCTTGAAATGTGATTTTTGTCTTCAGTCTGTGGTATTCGTAGGCCACATTGTTTTTGGTAATGGAATTAGATTTGATACCTAGAAAACACCGGTAGTGTAGAATTGGCCTAAACCCACATCTTTAACTGATGTTAGGAGTTTCATGGGGCTGGATGCATATTATAGAAGGTTCGTTGAGGGGTTCTCATCTATTTCATCCCCTTTGACAAAATTGACTCATAAAATAGTGAAGTTTCAATGGTCTAAGGCTTGTGAGAAAACCTTTTAGGAATTGCAAAAAGTGGTTGACTATTGCCCTGTATTGACCTTATCAAAAGAAACTAAAGGTTTTGTTGTATATTGTGATGTGTCTAGATTTTGTTTGAGTTGTGTGTTAATCCAGACAACTGAAAGTTCACGAGAAGAATTACTAATCATGACTTGAGTTGGTTGTCGCAGTATTTGCTTTGAAAATATGGTGTCACTATCTTTATGGTTTTCATGTAGGTGTATTCACTGATCACAAGAATATTCAGTATGTGTTTAGTCAACTTCACATTTACTGTTGTTTTACTTTGCATTTGAGTTGGGTACCCATGAGTTAAGTAAAGCTAAGGTAAGTATTCTTTTTAGACTCTTTTCAAACTTATGTCATGTTTAGTTTTCCCCTCGCATGCTCATACATTTAATGTACTGATGTCATTTTGCCTGCATAATTTTATGATGCAGATATAGGTAACCAAGATCAATATTCATCACTTTTTTGATCCACTTGAGAACTCAGAGTCAGTTGGTTAGCCTCTTGTCTTCCCGAGGATTTCCTTTTTATTTGATTGTTTGTCAGTTGTTAGGATGACCGGGAGTCTTGTCCTGACATCCCTCTTAGTATTTAGAGACTTCATAGATAGTTAGATATGCGCTCTTTAGTCTTATATTTCATATGTTCCTAAATGACTTGAGGTGCACTTTGGCTAATTTGAATGTTTATCCTTATACTTTCTAAGTGTATTTGAGACGTTTCTTTTTAAAGTGCATTTAAATTATTGTATTAATGTTTAAGTCTTCTGCTATAAGTTAATCAAGGCCAAAGGTTTGGTTGGAGCCAGTAATGGTTCACGAATTCCAGTCCCGCCCAGGGTATAGGCTCGAGATATGCCAAACTTGGTGTCAGAGCACAAAATTCAAGAGTGCTAGGGAGTCTATGAACTCGTGTCTATAGAGTCATCCTTTATATATTATGCCATATAGAATGGCTCCAGTAAAGTTGAAAGAGCTAAAAGAACAATTGAAAGATCTACTTGATAAGGGTTTTATTCGACCAAGATGTCTCACCATGAGGCGCTCCAGTCTTATTTTAAAGGAAGAAACATGGTTCTCATAGAATGTGTATAGATTACGTCCATTTGAAGAAGGTTATCATCAAGAATAAGTACCCTCTTCTTAGAATTGATGATTGTTTCGATCATCTTCAGGGTGCCACCTGTTTCTCTAAGATAGACTTCAGATTAGGCTACCATCACTTGAGGGTAAGGGAATGTGATATCCCAAAGACAACTTTTAGGGCCCGTTATGGTCATTATAAGTTTCTAGTTAAGTCATTTGGTTTGACCAATGCACCTACAATAATCATGGACCTTATGAATAGAGTATTCAAGCCTTAATTAGATATGTTTTTTATTGTATTCATTGATGGCATACTAATCTATTCGAGGAAGAAGGTCATGTTAGCCATCTTAAAATAGTTCTCCAAACTCTAAGGTATAGGAAGTTGTATGCTAAGTTCTCAAAATATGATTTTTGTCTTTAGTTTGTGGTATTCTTAGCCAAATTATTTCTGGTAATGGAATTAGAGTTTATACCTAGAAAATAGTGATAGTGCAAATTGGCCTAAACCCACATCTCTAACTCATGTTAGGAGTTTCATGGGATGGATGCATACTATAGAAGGTTCATGTAGGTGTATTCACTAATCACAAAAATCTTCAGTATGTGTTTAGTCAGATAGAGCTTAATCTCAGACATCAAAGGTGGTTAGAATTACTCAAGTATTATGACATGAGTAATCTTTATCACCGAGGTAAGGCTAATGTTTTTGTTGATTCCTTGAGTAGATTATCTATGGGTTGTGTCGCCCATTTTGAAGAAGATAAGAAGGAGTTAAAAAAAAAAGTGCATAGACTTGCATGATTAAGAGTTCGACTAATGGATTCCACGAAAGGAGGGGTAGTGCTGATGAATGGGGTTCAATCATCATTAGTGTAGTTAAAGAGTAACAATACCAAGATTCTATTTTACTTGAATTTAAGGAAAATGTTCATAACCAAAAAGTGATGGATTTTGAATAATGGGGAGATGGTGTATTGAGGTATCAAGGTAGGTTGTGTGTACCAAGGGTGAATGAACTCCAAGAAAGGATCATGGAGAAAGCTCATAGATCAAGTTATTCTATCCATCCCATTTCCACAAAGATGTATCACAATTTTAGGGAAGTTTATTGGTGTAGTAGTATGAAGAAGGGCATTGCAGAGCTTGTTGATAAGTGTCCAAATTGCCAACAAATTAATGTAGAGTATCAAAGGTTCGGTGGTATGGCTTAGAATATAGAACTTCCCGAATGGAAGTGGGAGATGATCAATATTGACTTCATCACAGGTTTACCAAGGTCTCGCAGACAACATGATTCTACTTGGGTGACTGTTGATACGATGATCAAAATTAGCCCACTTTTTGCTGTTAAAAACTACCCATTTAGCAGAAGACTATGCCAAGTTGTACATTCAAAAGGTAGTTAGACTTCATGGGGTCTCGGTATCGATTATATCATATAGAGGTGCATAATTTATTTTACAGTTCTAGAAATATTTTTAAAAAGACTTGGGTTCAAAAGGTGAACTTAACTACTGGTTTTCATCCTCAGATAGATGGTCAAGTAGAGCACACTATTCATACTTTATAAGATATGTCGACGGCCTGTGTGATTGATTTCAAGGGAATTTGGGATGATCACCTATCTCTCATTAAGTTCTTTTACAACACTGTAGCATCCAGATGTATTCTTATGAAGCTCTTTATGGGAGAAGATGCAAATCTCTTATTCAATGGTTTGAAGTTGGTGAAGGTGGATTGATAGGACCACTCTTAGTTCATCAATCTATGGAGAAAGTGAAAGTTGTTCAAAACAGGTTCAAAATAACACAGAGTCGTCATAAATTGTACACTGATGATAGGAGAAGAGAGTTAGAGTTCGAAGTAGATGATTGGGTATACTTGAAAGTTTCACCCATGAAGGGTGTTATGAGATTCGGTAAGAAGGAAAAGCTTAGTCTCTGGTATATTTTCCCTTAGAGAATATACCAAAGGGTTGGTAATGTAGCTTATGAGTTGGAGTTACCCCAAGAGTTAGCAGCGGTCCATCAATTTCATGTTTCCATGTTGAAGAAGTGCAGGGGATATCCTTCACTTATCATATTTACTGAATATATTGGTATCAAGGATAGTTTGTCTTATGAGGAGATCATTTTTCAGATTCTAGACCGTCATTCGCAAGTTGAGGACCAGGAAGTAGAATCAGTCAAAGTTCTTTGGATAAACCTGTTTGTTGAGGAAGCTACTTGGAAAGCTAATTAAGATATGAAGAAGAGATATCCACATTCTTTTGATCCTGGAGAAATTCCAGATCAAGGTACTAGTTCTCTTCTTAATTAGTACCCTTTAAATTAATATGCTTAATGTGTTAGAATTATTGTTCGGTGTTTAAGATGAATGTTAGATGTTACACCCTTAGACTATTAAGAGTACTGTCATTCTAGGATGAATTTTCCCAAAGGGGGAGATATTGTAACACCTCGCTATTTGAAAGAGCTAGAATTAGAAAGAAGAAAGCTTAAAAAATCTGGCAAATTGGTTAAGTTATGTTAAGTTTGAGTTTTGGGTCAACTTCAAATGGTCATAACTCCTATATAAATATGATTTAGGTGTGCTACCAGATACCTTAGGAAAAATTTGAATTATCTTTCCAACGCCGTCGATTCTGCTCAATTCTAAGTTTGTATGAGTGAAATATGTCCATTTGAAGTTGGGATGTCTAATAAGGAAAGTCAAAACCGGATTTGGAAGGGTATTTTGGTTTTTTACATTACCAATTAATTGATTTCATTTTTGGTAATTAAGTTGGGGTCTAAACTGATTGGATTCAATTTACACTATTGAAATTGAGTTAGGGTTTTGAGAGAAGAGAAAAAAAGAGGAGAAAAGAGAAGAAAAAGTAAGGAATCGCCAAGTGTTGATGAATTGCATGTGTATTTCGTTAAGGGGTGATCCCTATGAGGTATGTGAGATCACATAGAGTTGGGTTAGTTCAACGCACAACAATCATGATTCAATTTAGCGTAATTGTGTTCTTGAAAGAAAAGATCACGAGTACTTGATGAAATTTGTGTAAGTTTGTATGGGTTCTTGTTGTTAAAGTTGTTGAGAAGTTTCTTGAGTTTGATTAATGAAATTAGGTGTGGTTTTGAGTATATTCTTACATATTTGGGTGATTTAGTCGAATATAAGTGTTTGGAAAAAGAACCATTTGAATCTATAGGGTTTAAATGTAACATTTCAAAAGTCTAAGACGTGTTCTAGAGCCTAACATAGGTTTCAAAAGGTTTAGACACTGTTTTAAGGTCTATTTTAATGTATATAAGTCATTTAGGAAGTTCAGAAATCAAAACGTCAAGGAACGTCCATGACATCCGGAAACTAGTTCAATGAGGTACTAGTGTGCCTTAGCCTATTTGACTAAGTTTTAGGAGTCAAAAATTGATGACTTTTTGTTGGAAGGGTGTCTAACACGTATTAGAGTTAGTTCATGGTCGAAACGTCCAGCCACGACTCCCCAAGGACCAACCAAGGGCCCTTGAGGAGGACCCTTGCATTTGGGTTGAAGACTGCCCAAGGCAGTTTGCACAAACGAGTGCAATCAACGGACCATGTCCCAATCGATGGGGCGTCGATTGCCTACGTCGATGGACACTTATAATATTTGGCCAAGTCCTCTTTTGACAAGTCTCTGAACTCAATGACGGACCAACAGGACGGTTGGTCTCTTGGCCGTCATTTGACAAATGGGGCATCGATCGGGGAGTCGTCTGTGAGTGGACTGTTTCACTTCACGTTTTAAGTTTGGTGAATTTAATTAATTAAGTGGTCATTTAATTAATTAGGGGTTAAGGATGGTCTAATTAAGTTATTTAACAACCTATATAAAGATCCTAAGCTAATTAAACTAACCTAAGCTCTCATAATTCCCAAACCCAAACTATCTTCCTTCTCTCTTCTTTCTCTCTCCCAAGTTGAAGAACACCATAGAAGGTCAAATTCAAGGGGGTTATGGGGATGCAATTACCAAGGTTTCTCCATCAATCTTAATCAAACATTAAGGTATGGGATTCCTTTCACCTTTGTGACTTCTTTCCCCAAAGGGCTCCATCAAATTGGTTTCAAAAGTATGAAATTTAAGTGGGTCTTTTCCAATCTCGAAATTGAACTTGTGATTTAAATTGTTTATGATTTCTTTTGGATATTATGAATAGATTAACATGTATTATAACATAATTATGTTATTTCTTTATGGATTGGTCTAGTTTGTAGAAGATGACCTATTCCCATTAACACTAGATTGTGATCTTGATATGAATTGTGTAATGTTGGTTCAGTTGACTTGGTTATTCTATCCTATGATGTTATTGTATCAATTATGAATATATTAAGATGAATTTTAGTCCTATCATGCTAGTTCTTAAGTAATTGATCTATATTATGACTTTGATCTAAGTCTCTTATCTTAAGCTATGAACTAGTGATGGATTGTGATGTGGTGATTCAATTGGCTTTGTTGTCATGTTGGTTATTGATGTGTGATGATATTACACCCTTATTGGGTTGAGTTAAGGGATCATGGTAAGAACTTGATGATGAATTATGAAGGAGACTTGGTAAGTCTTGTGATCCCTATTTTTTACTTCAATTGTAGTTACTTAAGATTGGGTGATGATGGTGCATTGAAGTATATCATGTACTAGGATTGATAAGATTGGTATGATGTTGAATTGAAATGTCTTGATTATGGTTTGTGAGGTATTGGCTAAGATTTAAATGATATAAGTATGGTGATAACTTACCAATGTGCCTTATCATGATGTGATTATGTAAATGAGCTAACCTCACTTATATGAATTGTAATGAAAGGAATATACTCATGCAATTATTATTGAGCTATGATGATGATGATTATACAAGGGATAGATCCTATGACCTGAATTAAGGTATGATGATTAATAAAGACATTAAATACATTTCAAAAGGGACTCTAGCTTAGCACCGAGTGAACTAGAGTAAGGAGTGTCCCTTCCCTCATAGGGAAGGTAGCATCACTAATGTACTCTTGAGATTGGATACTATATTGCATATATCATAAAGAGGGTCCCAACTATATCTCCTAGTTCTTGAACTATGTTTCCCCCATAGGAATACTAGCTAGTGGATCCACGTAGTTATTATGTTCATATTTTGGTACTACCTTGGTAAGTAGTCCGCCTTTCTTCGGTGTAGGGTTCCATGAAACCGGATTCCACATTAGCTCATGTGGTCTATGTCGGTTAAGATAAGATGTTCTCAAAAAGGTAAAATGAACTAAAGTAATGAACTCTAATCAAGATAACCTAAGGGGTTTAGCTTAGTCTAGGTAGGGGTATGGGACTCTACCTATCCTTGAACTAGTTAGACTTGAGGGAAGTCTTAGGAGGATGTTCTTACATATGAATATGCTTATAATTGTAAATGTTATGTATATGATGATCTTACACATTGATGATCTTAAATGATGATTGGTTTCACTTATGAATATGTGTTTGGTCTCTATTTCTAAAGTATGCTGATATGTACTCTTAAATGATATGCTATGTGAAGTTGGATATTAGTCATGGTTCTTTTTGGGTTTACTTGATTGAGTAAGGTTATGGGGCTTTGCTTAGTCATTGCACTTGTTGACTTAACGAGGGTTCATGGGTAATTGTCTTGCTTTGATTATGTTGTAATGAACTCTTATTCATGCTTTTGGATATTATACCTGATGATAGAGTTGCTTTGACTATGTGTTTAATGATATGATATGCATGTTGACTTTACTAGACTTAGTATTGTTGGTATTGTGATGTACATGCTTATGACTTCATAAATATGTCATAATAATTGGTATGGTCTTCTTGAATGTGCATAAGGCTTTTCAAAGTAAATTGTGTACTTTAATGAAATGTCCCTTTTTAGCATGATTTAATGATATGTGTGCATATAGTATCATACTTAGTACAAGTGGAGTACTAACCCCATTTCTCCCTTTTCCCCAACATTTTAGGTTCCGGTCGTTGAAGGGATGAGATGACTTTGAAGAAGACTTGGAATTCTCAATCATCCAAGTTGGGTAGGTGCTCACTTTCCGAGGGCAATGCCAATATCAAGCTTATGAAGTTGTTCTAGTTTTAATACTCTTAAGTTCTTTCCTTTTCATTTGAGTACTAAACATTGTATAGCATACATGTGGCTTTATTACATTGATGTATGGTCTAGGACCAAATTGTTATACTCTTGTTAGATGGTTATGAGATGAGACATCTATTTGAGACTATGTTATATCTTATATATCTATGTGCAATAAAAGTAGAAGACTATGTAATATTCCTATACGAAGGATCTATGTATACTCGATATAAATATTATGTGTATGTAGAGGTCTATGTAAACCTCAATGTCTAGTAATGAAATGTTTTAAATTTTCTACGTTTTTGACCTATGAATGTAATGTTGTAAGCTAAGAAGCTAGTCTTAGTCCTCAAAGAGGACGACGACGCTCGTTACGTCTAGGGGGTGCTCCCCGGATATGACAAAATTGGTATCAGAGCATGAGGTTAAATATCTTTGAGTCGATGTCTCTCTCAACCACGTCTATGTAGATTCTTACTCATAATTGTGAAGTGCGCCACACTTATGGATAGGAACCTATGTCATGCTTAGAAAACTCTCATTTCTTGGAAGTTCAATATCGTGACTCTAGAGTCTTGACTCTACGTGCTTTTAGTATCTAATCCTTTAGTTGTGATTATAGGCAATGAATACTCGAAGGAACGCAGTACGAAGACTTGATGAAGAGATTGCCAATGCGAGAGTTCCTACCCGTGGTGATCAAGTCCCAACTCTTGAAGAAAATGTTAATGACGACCAAGCTCCGGTCATTCCTCCTCCTTTATTGGATGGTGACATAAGGGCTGCTCTTCTCCACATGGCCCAAGCCATTACTACTTAAGCACAAGCCGCCACTACCCAAGCTCAAGCCATGACGGCCCATGCTAATCGGGAGGTTGTAACCCGAGCAAACCAACAAGTTGGTACCATGGCCTCCCATTTGAGGGATTACACTAGGATGAATCCACCAACTTTCTATGGGTCCAAGGTTGAAGAATACCCCCAAGAGTTCATTGATGAAATCTACAAGATCCTTTATGCTATGGGGTTGACTACTAGTGGGAAGGCCGAGGTAGCCACTTACCAACTCAAGGATGTGGCCCAAACTTGGTACGTCCAACGGAGAGACAATAGGCCTTTGAGAGGTGGACCGTGACTTGGGAGGTGTTCAAAAAGGCTTTTCTTCATAGATTCTTTCCTAGGGAGAAGCGGGAAGCTAGAAGTTGTTGCATGTGCATGGTGTTTAGGAGTTTGGTTGAAATTGAATTTCATTATCTTCTTGCATTGTGTGTTTTATGAAGACTTGATCAAGTTGTAAAATGTGTTTATATGATGTTACTTTGCATATTATCATGTCTATATCATGAATTTCCTAAGAGTTGCATTTTTGAAAAATTTGCTAAAATCACTGTAAAGGTACTGCCTGCTCAATGTTAAATTTTGGAAAATTTGACTAATTTATTCTTTGGTATGAAATTGTAATGTGGTTAGAACTGATGTGTATGAGTATAATAATGAATATAAAATGATTTTTCGCTATTTGGAATGAAACATGTGAGTTTTGTAGCATAATGAGTTATAGAATTTGTTCTAGTTTCTTATTATATTGTGAATCTCTTGACTATGTGTGAAATTGATGTCTTTTTCTTGATTGTGTGATATATGGTTTGGTTTTGAGATGCTACTTGAGTCTCTATTCTAGGAAGTGTACGGAGAGTGGCAAGTGTCATTCGAGGACGAATTTTGTCCAAGTGGAGGAGAATGTAAGATCCCAAAAATGTCTTAGGTGAACTAGAGACTACATGGTTGTCATGATGGTATAAGGTACTAAAATGGTCTATAATGTTGTATAGAATCAGTAGCTAAGAGTTTAGGTGCATTGGAAGACAAACGTCAAGTGACGACCAAGACGTTCGACGACTAAGTCACCTATGTATCTCATATGTGGTTCTATGTGTTTATGTGTGATTCATTAGGTTTTAAGGTCCTTCAATAATTTATTATGGTGTATATAGGAAGTGTGTCAAGTTTTGAGAAGTTTAGAGGTCAAACGTCTATGACGTTCGAAAGATGTGCCTTGAAATGACCTTGTGTGTCTAGGCATATTTCGTCGAGTTTTACGTGTTCGTTTTGGGTGAAATTCATGTGAGAGGTCCTAAACTCATATACGGTCATGTTTGGGTTGGAAACGTCCGGGAAAGTATCCCCAATGACCATCCAATGGTCCTTGAGAAAGGACCCAAAGTTGGTGCCAAGGCTGCCCAAGACAGCCCAAACCACGGAGGCAATCGACGCCCAGTGGGTCAGTCGACACCCGGTTGGCATGGTCTCATTGATTGGGACTTAGGTGTGGGGGATAGGAATCCAAAGACTAGCCTCAGTCCCCAACCACGGACCAACAGGACAATCCGTTAGTCAAGGAACGGGCCGTCGTTTGGCAACCGTTGGTGGACTGCCTCCCTGCGCAGGTTCACTGTAAGTTGAGGGGTGAACTTGTAAATTCACCCCACTTCCAAATTAAAAAATTGGCGGTTACCTAAGGGTCTTTTGGGTATTTTAAATGTGTATATAAGTCTTTAACACTTAGAAGATTTCATTCTTCAAAATCAAAACCCCAAAATCCCTTAGAAATTCCCTAAGACTCCATTGAAGCCAAAATTCAAGGAAGATCTTGGATTGGAGATTTGAGTGGTGATTCTTCATCAAATTGGAGGATTATCTTCATTGAGGTATGACTTTTTATCCTTGAAACTCGTTTCATCAAGGAGTCCAACTTTCAAAGATGTTTTCTAAAGTTTTCAAAGTTGAACTTGACCTATTTCATGATGTACCATGGGTTCTTGCATTAATGGTTTTTAAACGTTGATTATGGATTGAATTGTTATTGTATTGATGATTTTAACCTAAATAACCTATGAACCCATGTAATTGATGAACCCTAGTTTTTGACTAATTTATGGGTTACTTGATATTGGTCTAATGCTTATGAATTCTAGTGTAGATTTATATGGGCTATCTAATAATGTAAGAATTGTATCCAATTGATATCTAATTGGTCTTAGATTGTTAAATCTATATTTAATTGACTTAGATTTCATTGAGAATTATAGTTTATGCATTGGATTGATGTTCATGGCCATGGGTAAGGGCCTTGTGATGTTGAATTGGGTGCTTTGGCATTGGATTGAAGTGTTGATGATGGATTGGTGGTACGCTGACCTATTTCACTTTATTTAATGTTAATTAGGTTTCAATTATGTTGTGATTGGGTTGGTCCACTTATGGTGGCGGTGTTATGTGAATTGATGTGGCTTTGTCGTTGTTATGTTAAGTATTATGATGATTATGGCCTTGTCGGCACTACTTGAAGTATTATGTTGATTAATGTAGCTGATTATGTGAAGTATTATCATGTCTACCTATATGTAAAGTAATGTGAAATTATGTGTTCTTCTATTGATGATATCTAGGTGATCACGTTAGACTAATGACTATGTGTTGTGTGTAGTCTTAGAGTTGAATGCATCATTGTTCCTACTGGGATATATGAGTCTATAATGTTTATATCGATGATGATAGAGTAGTGTATAGGATGACTTTAACATGACAATAGTTGTTCCTATGTGCTTCTACAATGATATGTAATATGTGCTAAAGTGAAGTAATGTTGTGTCTTGTCTAGGTTGACTTAAGTGCCTTACTTGATGGATGTATAATATGGATATGTGATGTCATGACTTAGGGAGCTAAAGCGACTTAGTCTTAAATGAATTAATGATAGGTGAGACCTTGAATGATGATATGTGGATCCTTTATGTGAAACCTTGAACCTAGTGGTAAGGTTATGAAACTTGAAGTCAAAAGTCGTAATGGTATCCTTCATGTAATGAATGATGGAATTAAGGTTGATTGGCTGGAACGGCATCATATAAAACCTTAGGAAAGTCATGAGAAGCTTCTTGTCGCCATTGTGAGGTAGCCCTAGTGGACTTTTCTTTGGTAGGGTAAATGTAATTGGGTTATGAACTTGATATGGAACCCCTTTGTATGAACTTTAATGTGAGTTAATCTATGAGAACGAAGGCTAGTACCGAGTGAGTATGGTAAGGAAAGTAGTTCTAGTTAAAGTATGAGGCTAGAATACAAAGTAAGCCTTTCATATTCCTTAACCATTTGCCTACGTGGGGTGTGTCCAAGTTCTACCATTGGCAAGTAGAACAACCTCATCAGAGTAGGATAGAACTCCAGATTCTATGTTCTGATACCATGATCTATGTCGGTTATTGTCTATTCTCATCATATGGTATACCTATTAGCATTAGCGAAGTTTTATGAGGTTTAGGTGGTGGTATGGGACGCTATCTAGACATTGCACAATAAGCTTTGAAGGTGTTAGTTAGAGTCCCTAGGTCTTCTCCAAGACCATTACTTGAATGTCCTTTATGTGTTAAATGTCTCTTAATGAACTAATGAATTAATGACTTATGTTAGAAAGTATGTAAATACATGATTACCTAATCTAAAGTGACTTAAGGATTCCTTAGCTAAAGTGTGAAGAGGGCATATGGGATGATCTCTTTATGTCTTATCTATAGAAGTCTTGAGAATGACTCTAGTTAGGGAAGTTGGTTGTTAAGTTTGACATGACCTAAACTTAGGAAGTCTTAAGGATTATTTTGAGTAACCTTGAAGAGGGTGTATGGGCGTTCTTTTCTAGGAGTACTTAAGTAAGTCTTTTTGATGGCTTTGGTAAGGAAAATGTCATATCTATATGTTATGTGTTTGGTGTATTGTAAGTGTGTAGGTGTCTCATTATGAGTAATCTTGAGGATCATTTAGGCACATTTAGAGAGGGTGTATGGGTAGTCTCTCTTTGTGTGACTTAAGTGAATATTAGGATAGCTTTTAGTGGGATAACTACATGGTAGAAGGTGTCTCATATGGAAGTAAGTGAATTCACTTTAACAGTGAAGCACTTCACTGTACAGTGAATTGAGCTCACTGTAAGGTGGGTTCGAAAAATGTGATAATTGTTCTAAATGTTATCTTATGTGTTTCTAAGTTGATTAATGTTGTTCTTATGATTATATTATGATATTTAAATAAAAATATGCATATTTCCAATAAATGTCCGTTTTCATGATTTGTATGCATTATGCCATACTTAGTAGTACATGTGGTTGTACTAATCGATTCTTTTATCTATCTTTATAGTTGTTGGTAGGTGAGGAGCAATTGGGAAGCAAGACTTGGACCGTAGCATCATTCAAGAGAAGTCGAAGTATGTCCTCAATTGACTCGAGGGCATATATAGATGTCTTTTATTTTGAAGTATTGTAATAGACTAAGTATTTCTAATTCGTATGGGCTGTGTTCCAAGTATTCTCGTGTCTTAATTTTGATGAGATTGAGACTTAGTATTTCCTATGATTTGATATGAAAGAGCTTTTAAGGACTATGATATGTTTTGTGAAAAGTTTTAATTCCGCACTACTTTTCACTATGTATATGCAATGTATGATATAAAAGGGCTTGTAGACCTCCGAGAGGTCGAGTATGCCGGTTGCAATCCGAGATTGTGCCCTAACTTCTAGGGTGTGGTCTTGGGATGTGACAAAGCTTGGTATCAGAGCATAGGTTGTGAAAGTAGTCTTAGGAATCAAAAAGTCTCATCAAGTCACGTCTAGTAGAGTCTTGACCATCGGTGTGAGTCGCGACACATCTATGGGCGAGAGGATATAGGACGATAGAGTTTCCCTTCATTTCTACTCCTATGTCGTGCGGTAGAGTAAATGTTATGAGTATCCTTCTTAATATGTTTCCTTGTGTTTCTAGGAGATGAATACTAGAAGGATGGCCGCTAGAAGGTTGGATGAGGAGAGGGTGAATGAGGAGATTCCTCCTCAAGTTGAGCAAGTTCCTCAAGGTGGGCAAGGAGTCCAAGGTGCTCAAGGTGCTCAAGTGCCTCCCCAAGGTGACCGTGTTCCTAATGTGGAAGGAGGTAATGACGTTCCAGGGTTCATCTGGAGTTGACTAATAGAAAGATTAGAGAGGCTTTGATTGCTTTAGCCCGAACCGTGACTACCTAAGAGAATTTGAGTATGGTGCCTAGGGTTATGGAGAGAACTATGACCTCTAGGTTGAGAGACTTTGTGAGGATGAATCCTTCTATTTTTCTTGGCTCTAAGGTAGATGAAGATCCCCAAGAGTTCCTTGATGGTGTGTACAAAGTATTGAGTGCTATGGGGGTTACATATAGGGAGAAGGCGGAGTTGGCTTCATATCAGTTGAGGGATGTTTCTCAAATATGGTACACTCAATGGAAGGATAATAGGCCGGTGGAGTCGGATCCTATTGCGTGGGAAGAATTTAAGGAAGCTTTTCTAGGTAAGTACTTTCCCTAAGAAAGGAGAGAGGTTAAAGTAGAGGAGTTTATCAATCTCAAGCAAGGCAATATGAGTGTTGCGGAATACTCTTTGAAGTTCTAAACCTTGTCTAGATATGCACCATCCCTAGTGTCGAATTCAAGGGATGAAATAAGTCGTTTTGTGATGGGTGTCGCCGCTCTAGTGAGGGAGGAATGTCGTACGGCAATGTTTCATAATGATATGACCTTAGCTAGACTCATGGTGTATGTACAATCGATTTAAGAGTCTAAACTTAGGAGGATGTCAAGAAACTTGAAAAGGAGTGGTGCTAGTGATCAAGGGCAACCTAGGTTCCAAAAGAGGGTTCAAACTCAAGACGGACCTAGTGCTCCTAGGTGAAGTTTGAGAAAGTAGGCGGTTCTCAAAATGGCAAACCTACATGTGTCACTTGTGGCCAGAAACATTATGGTGATTGTCTATTGGGTACCGGTAGTTGCTATGGTTGTGGAAAAGATGGACACAAAGTGAGCGATTGTCCTAATAGAGATGGTAAGAAGGCTGCTCCTAGTGTTCCAAAGGAAGATGCTCCAAGAAGGAGGCGTTTCTATGCACTCCGGACTAGAGGAGAGAAGCCGAATGAGAATGATGATGATGTTGGTAAGTCTTATTTCTCTTGTTTTGATATGAGTTCCTTCTAAGTGGGGGAGTATGGTTAGTAGATGGGATAGAAAGTCCTCGAAGTTGTTGCATGTGCATGGTGTTTAGGATTTTGGTTGAAATTGAATTTCATTAACTTCTTGCATTGTGTGTTTTATGAAGCCTTGATCATGTTGTAAAATGTGTTTATATGATGTTACTTTGCATATTAGCATGTCTATATCATGAATTTCCTAAGAGTTGCATTTTTGAAAAATTTGCTAATATCACTGTAAAGGTATTGCCTGCTCACTCTTAAATTTTTGAAAATTCGACTAATTGATTATTTGGTCTAAAATTGTTGTAATGTGGTTAGAACTGATGTGGATGAGTATAATAATGAATATAAAATGAGTTTTCGCTATTTGGAAAGAAGCATGTGAGTTTTGTAGCATAATGAGTTATAGAATTTGTTCTAGTTTCTTGTTGTGTTGTGAATCTCTTGACTATGTGTGAAATTGATGTTTTCTCCTTGATTGTGTGATATATGGTTTGGTTTTGAGCTTTTACTTGAGTCTCTATTCTTGGAAGTGTTCGTAAAGTGGCAAGTATCATTCGAGGACGAATGTTGTCCAAGTGGGGGAGAATGTAAGATCCCGAAAATGACTTAGGTGAACTAGATCCTAACATGGTTGTAATTATGGTTGGGTCCTAAAATGTTCTATAATTTTGTATATTGGCGGTAGCTAAGAGCTTAGGTGCATTGGAAGTCAAACGTCAAGGGACGACCAAGACGTTCGACGACTAAGTCACCTATGTGCCTCATATGTGGTTATACGTGTTTATGTGTGATTCATGAGGTTGTAAGGTATTTAAATGAGTTATTATTGTGTATATAGGCAGTGTGTCAAGTTTTGAGAAGTTTGGAGATTAAACGTCCAAGAACGTCCATGACGTTCGAAACATGTTCCTTGAAATGACCTTGTGTGTCTAGGCATGTTTCGTCACGTTTTACATGTTTGTTTTGGGTGAAATTCATGTGAGAGGTCCTAAACTCATATACGGTCATTTTTGGGTTGGAAACGTCCGGTCAAGTATCCCAAGGACCATCCAAGGGTCCTTGAGGAAGGACCCAAAGTTGGTGCCAAGGCTGCCCAAGACAACCCAAACCACGGAGGCAATCGACGCCCAGTGGGTCAGTTGACACCCCGTTGGTAGGGTATCATCGATTGGGACTTAGGCATGGGGGATAGGAAGCCAAAGACTAGCCTCAGCCCCCAACCACGGACCAACAGGACGGTCCGTTGGTCAAGGAACGGGCCGTCATTTGGCAACCATTGGTGGACTGCCTCCCTGCGCAGGTTCACTGTAAGTTGAGGGGTGAACTTGTAAATTCACCCCACTTCCAAATTAAAAGTTTGGCGATTCCCTAAGGGTCTTTTGGGTATTTTAAATGTGTATATAAGTCTTTAACACTTAGAAGATTTCATTCTTCAAAATCAAAACCCCAAAATCCCTTAGAAATTCCCTAAGACTCCATTGAAGCCAAAATTCAAGGAAGAGCTTGGATTGGAGATTTTAGTGGTGATTCTTCATCAAATTTTAGGATTATCTTCATTGAGGTATGGTTTTTGATACTTGAAACTCGTTTCATCAAGGATCCCAACTTTCAAAGATGTTTTCTAAAGTTTTCAAAGTTGAACTTGACCTATTTCATGATCTACCATGGGTTCTTGCATTAATGGTTTTTAAACGTTGATTATGTATTGAATTTTTATTGTATTGATGATTTTAACCTAAATAACCTATGAACCCATGTAATTGATCAACCCTAGTTTTTCACTAATTTATGGGTTATTTGATATTGGTCTAATGCTTATAAATTCTAGTGTAGATTTCTATGGGCTATCTAATCATGTAAGAATTGTATTCAGTTAATATCTAATTGGTCTTATATTGTTAAATCTATATTCAATTGACTTAGATTTCATTGAGATTTATAGTTTATCCATTGAATTGATGTTCATGGCCATCGGTAAAGGCCTTAAGATGTTGAATTGGGTGATTTCGCATTGGATTGAAGTGTTGATGATGGAGTGGTGGTGCGCTTCCCTATTTCACTTTATTTAATGTTAATTAGATTTCAATTATGTTGTGATTGGTTTGCTCCAATTATGGTGGCGGTGTTATGTGAATTGATGTGGCCTTGTCGGCGTTATTTTAAGTATTATGATGATTATGGCCTTGTCGGCACTACTTGAAGTATTATGTTGATTAGTGTAGTTGATTATGTGAAATATGATCATGTCTACCTATACGTGAAGTAATGTGAAAGTATGTGTTCTTCTATTGATGATATCTAGGTGATCATGTTAGACTAATGACTATGTGTTGTGTGTAGTCTTAGAGTTGAATGCATGATTGTTCCTACTTGGCTATATGAGTCTATAATGTTTATATTGATGATGATAGAGTAGTGTATAGGATGACTTTAACATGACAATAGTTGTTCCTATGTGCTTCTACAATGATATGTAATATGTGCTAAAGTGAAGTAATGTTGTGTCTTATGTAGGTTGACTTAAGTGCCTTACTTGATGCATGTATAATATGGATATGTGATGTCATGACTTAGGAAGCTAAAGAGTCTTAATCTTAAATGAATTAATGAATGGTGAGGCCTTGAATGATCATAAGAGGGTCCTTTATGTGAAACCTTCAACCTAGTGGTAAGGTTATGAAACTTGAAGTCGAAAGCCGTAATGGTATCCTTCATGTAATGAATGATGGACTTAAGGTTGATTGGCTGGAACGGCATCATATACCTTAGTAAAGTCATGATGCGCTTCTTGTCTCTATTGTGAGGTAGCCCTAGTGGACCTTTCTTTGGTATAATAAATGTAATTGGGTTATGAACTTGATATGGAACCCCTTTGTATGAACTTTAATGTGAGTTAATCTATGAGAACGAAGGCTAGCACCGAGTGAGTATGGTAAGGGAAGTAGTTCTAGTTAAAGTATGAGGCTAGGATACAAAGTAAGACTTTCATATTCCTTAACCATGTGCCTATATGGGGTGTGTCCAAGTTCTACCATTGGCAAGTACAACAACCTCATCGGAGTAGGATAGAACTCCGGATTCCATGTTTTGCTACCATGGTCTATGTCGGTTATTACATATTCTAATTATATGGGATACTTATTAGCATTAGAGAAGTTCTATGAGGTTTAGGTGGTGGTATGGGACGCTATCTAGACATTCACAATAGGCTTTGAAGGTGTTAGTAAGAGTCCCTAGGTCTTCTCCAAGACCATTACTTGAATGTCCGTTATGTGATAAAAGTCTCTTAATGAACTAATGAATTAATGACTTATGTTAGAAAGTATGTAAATGTATGAGTACCTAATCTAAAGTGACTTAAGGATTCCTTAGCTAAAGTGTGAAGAGGGCATATGGGATGATCTCTTCATGTCTTATCTATGGAAGTCTTGAGAATGACTCTAGTTAGGGAAGTTGGTTGTTATGTTTGACATGACCTATACTTAGGAAGTCTTAAGGATTATTTTGAGTAACCTTGAAGACGGTGTATGGGCGTTCTCTTCTAGGAGTACTTAAGTAAGTCTTTTTGATGGCCTTGGTAAGAAAAATGTCATATATATATGTTATGTGTTTGGTGTATTGTAAGTGTGTAAGTGTCTCATTATGAGTAATCTTGAGGATCATTTAGGCACATTTAGAGAGGGTGTATGGGTGGTCTCTCTTTGTGTGACTTAATTGAATCTTAGGATAGCTTTTAGTGGGATAACTACATGCTAGAAGGTGTCTCATATGGAAGTAACTGAATTCACTGTAACAGTGAAGCAAGTGAATTGAGCTCACTGTAAGGTGGGTTCTAAAAATGTGATAGTTGTTATAAATGTTATCTTATGTGTCTCTAAGTTGATTAATGTTGTTCTTATGATTATATTATGATATTTAAATAAAAAGATGCATATTTCCAATAAATGTCAATTTTCATGATTTTTATGCATTATGCAATACTTAGTACATGTGGTTGTACTAATCCATTCTTTTATCTATCTCTATAGTTTGTTGGTAGGTGAGGAGCAATTGGGAAGCAATACTTGGATCGTAGCATCGTTCAAGAGAAGTTGAAGTATGTCCTCAATTGACTCGAGGGCATATATAGATGTCTTTTATTTTGAAGTATTGTAATAGACTAAGTATTTCTAATTCGTATGGGCCGTGTCCCAAGTATTCTCATGTCTTAAGTTTGATGAGATTGAGACTTAGTATTTCCTATGATTTTATATGAAAGAGTTTTTAAAGACTATGATATGTTTTGTGAAAAGTTTTAATTCCGCACTACTTTTAACTATATATATGCGATGAATGATATGAAAGGGCTTGTATAAGACCTCCGAGAGGTCGAGTACGCCTGTTGCAATCCGAGATTGTGCCCTAACTTCTAGGGTGTGGTCTTGGGATGTGAAAATTTTGGTTGTGGTAAAAAATGGGCACAAGGTTCGAGATTGTCCAAATGTGAAGGGGCAAGACAAGGAGAGTGGGCAAGCAAGTGGTTCTAATGATGCTCCGAAGAAGAATCTCTTTTATGCTCTCCGTTCTAGGGGTAAGCAAAAGACTTCCCTCGACTTGGTGAACGGTATGTTGAAAGTCTTTTCTATTGATGTATATGATTTACTTGATCCCGACGCTACCTTGTCATTTGTTACTCCTCTAGTAGCTAAAAAGTTTGACATTTTGCCCGATATCTTGAATGAACCTTTTATGGTGTCTACCCCGGTGGGTGAGTCGGTTGTTGCAAAAAGAGTGTATAGAAATTGTCCTGTAATGTTGCCCAATAGAGTTACTTATGTTGAACTAGTAGAACTGGATATTCTTGATTTTGATATCATATTGGGTATGGATTGGTTGCATGCTTGCTTTGCCTCTATTGATTGTAGAACAAGAGTTGTGAAGTTTAATTTTCCAATTGAACCCATTTTAGAGTGGAAGGGGGGGAATTCTATTCCTAGAGGTCGTATCATTTATTGTTTCAAAGCTTATAGGATGATCTCTAAAGGGTGTTTATACCATATAGTAAGTGTCTAAGATTTAGACTCCGAAATTCCTCCCATTGAGTCGGTCCCCGTAGTGAGGGAATTTACGGAGGTCCTTCCTAATGATCTTCCCGGTATTTCTCCCGAATGGGAAATTGATTTTGGTATCGACTTGTTACCGGATACAAATCTCATTTCAATTCCTCCTTATCGGATGGCTCCGGACGAATTGAAAGCGTTGAAGTCTCAACTCAAACATAATACCTTCACCTTATACATTCATGTATGCCATAACACCTTATACATAATCACATTACTTCACATAACCAACTTCACATTATACCTTCATATATACCATAACATGATATTGCCATATTTCACATAATAATGCCTACAAGGACATGATCACAATACATATATAGATATACAATAAGTAAACACCGCCACCATAAGTGGACCATACCACACAAGGACAATTCTATATCAATTCTACATTAGTGAGGGAATTAGGTCAACTTACCTTCTTCCAAAAGCTACGATCGACATTCCTTAACTTCTCCAACAATTCACAATATAATAGGATAATCATATATTACTATAAGTGGGAAGATCCAAAGTGCAAAGTTAGATTACCATTTCACCTCTATATTAAATACTAATTATATCATAATGATACTTAAAGTGGAAGTTTAATTTTAAAAAATAAATTAATTAAATATTAAACATTAAATACTAATTATATCATATTGTATACTTAAAGTGGAAGTTGTTAAGTCAAAAGTTGAAAAATGAAAACAGCAATAGAAAGTCTAAATTAGATATTTTTATTCTTTTAACAACTAAATTTAATTGTATTTTTTAAATTCTTTTTCTTTTCTTTTGTATTTATTTTCATTTCTTTCTTTCAATCTACTTAACACATACCATGTATATACAATATAAAAGTAGCAATAAACAAAGTGATGTGTCACCTCTCTATAGTCTCCAATTGCATTTGTCGAAAAAAATTCCTTTTTTCTTTGAATTTTTCAAATTAATTATATGGTTAAGAATTTATTATATACACGGGGACTATAAAAAAATATAATGATTCCTCTAACAGCAAAATGAATAGCAACAGCCAATTAGGTAGAGTGAAGAATTACTATTTACGAAGAAAATTAAGAATGACAGTAAATGAGATAAGTGAAGAGTCATAGCATGACATGATTCAATGAATTTCTATTCTTTTTGGGTGAAACTTTCAAATGACTATAAAACTTCTAATTCTTTTATTTATTTATAAATATGGACTCAAAAAGTATAAATACAAAAGCAATATTAGTGATGGACTGGAAAAGGTATGATTTGTTTTTTTGCGTGTTAATTGATTTCCATGAAAACCTTAGAAGAGATGATACATTCAACGACAAATATCTTTATTTGATTATATACTTGTAAAAATTGAAAAGAATTATGAGGAACAATGATTTTTTTTGTATTGAAGTATGTCTAATTTGAAAATTGTATTGAAGAGACTATTTTAGAAAGTACACCAACAACAAATAAAAAAATTATAGATATTTTTATTTATTATTATATTTTATTATTTTTGTTTTTTTGACTCGTTACCTAAGATTATTGTTCTTTTTATTTTATAGTTAAAATGGTGGATCGTTGTATTATTTAATTTAAGTCATAATTTAGTTTGACTCTATGAAGACGACTCTTGAATTTATATTGGTGATGATTTCAAGTTTTCTTATATGGAATTCATTTGTTTTTTAGATTGGTCCATAAGTCTCTCTCTCTCTCTCTCTCTCTCTCTCTCTCTCTCTCTCTCTCTCTTACATATATATATATATATATATATATATATATATATATATATATATATATATATATATATATATATATATATATATATATATATATATATATATATATATATATATATATATATATAATGATTGTGTTGTATCACATAATTCAATTATATGTATGTAACTTGACAAAAAAATAGTCAAAATTTATAGATGGCAAAATTAATAATTTTGAATGAGCCAAAGAAGACGAAGGGTACATATATATGTAATTATTATTTATATATGTCAATTAAGTATTTAAACAATGATTTTTTTTTAACAAATAAATACTTTTATTTTGTAGGTGTAGACTATGAAATTGATAATGATCCACTAGCCATCCTAAGGAAAACATATGTTGATCGAATTTCTTTAAAACTATTACAAAATACCACTCTCCTTCTACGACAAGTTCTCGATATGTATGCATCTGTAAAAAGATGGAGGGTATTATTCATAAAAAAAGAAGGTGAAAGGGCATTAAATATTATGTAACTATAATGTCGGCATTTAAATTATGTGTTGTAAGATATTGAAGAAAGAACTTTTAACAAGTTAAATACTTGATATATTATGAGAAATGTATAATTTAAGTCATTACAGTATTAGTTTTCACAACAATTCACTTGATAATAATATTTTTGAATGATATTTATTGCATTGATCATAATATCAGTTGAAGATGTTGCACCGTTAATTAATTTGAGCTTGTATTTTACACATAATAAGCTTATTATGTTTAAAGTTTTAGGAAGGATGTTTATGTTTTATATTTCCTTTTTATTGTATATCTTTGTGATTTTTCTTTACTAGACTTTTTTGGTTTAATATTTATTAAATTCTTATTGTCGTGAGTCTATATTTTTATTGAGATCAAATTTTATATTCATGACTTTATTAGAAGTTTGCTAACTACTATGCAAAGTTCAAAATTTGTAGTTGGTTTCTTAAAAAGAATTAATTTTAAACATTAAAATATGCCCCCTCATTTGTATTTCTTGTCATGTTTTTTTTAAAGATTAATTTGTCATTGCTATATTTTATTACTCATTACATACACATTTTTATAGAATTTTACTAGTTCTAACGTATCTATAAAAAAAATGTGGGACACACGTGCAACGCACGTGTCCTGAAACTAGTGTGTGTGTGTGTATATATATATATTGTTTGGTTTGGGGTTTTAGGTTATGTATTTCTTAACCCAAAATCTTAGAAGACGTAGAAAAGATCATCTCCACAACTTGATGTTTTTCAGGCAGCGTGGATGTTTCATTCTTCTTAGGAAAAGCCAAACGCGATAAAGAAGTGTTGGGGCGGGAAGAGCAATGACAATTACTCTTTCCAGCATCTTTGAAGGTATGTTCATGGTAGATTGAGAGCTTTAATTTCAAAACTTTATTTCAACTGGGCGACGGGAATAATAAAGAAGTCTATTTTCAAGGTACTAAGTAAATATATATACTCCTACCGTTTTAAATTTTTTTGACCTAGTTTTTATTTTATCCACTAAAAAGAATTACCACTTTCCTTTTTAGCAATCTTTTCATTTCAACTTTTCACGTGACATGTTTAATACCACAAGATTAAATGATATTTTTTGACATATCTTTAATATAATACCATTTATTTAAATTCTGTACCAAGTCAAATTAGACCAAATAAATTGAAACACATGAAATATATTTTAACTTAAGAAGACCAATTTTTTTCCAAGTCTCTGTCAAATCATGTGAAAATAACAATTCAGTTTCACTAGTGAATGCAAAATAATTTGATATATATGATGAACTTAAATTAAATTTTAGTAATTGCGCCTCTAAGCACATAATCTTAATCATATCATTTATAAAGTAAGTGCATACAATGGGAAAAAAATTGTAATGAAAATCTTGTTAAATATCAAACATGATATTCTTCTAAAGATTAAAAAAATAACATATATTTAAGAGAATAAATCATGTCGATTATCAAGTTAAATATGTAGCTTCTTTGAGAAAATCATATGTATTGTCTAAGAATTTAGTTATTTTCAAGAAACTTTAAAAAAAAGTATTTTTGATGAAATCTTTTGTGTAAGAAATTAAAAGTTGTGATTTATCAAGATGTCTTTGTGAAAATTGAATCAAACAATTATGATGATCAATTAAAGAACACAAAGTCTAATTATACTCAATGAAAAATAGATTCTTAAAATTATCAAAATAAAGACTATGTTACGTTCCTCCTACTATATTCAATAACATGACCAAAAAAGAAGTATATTGCAAAATATAAACAATAACATTTTCAATAGAACGTCAAATAATATTTTTTAAAACATATTTAATCAATCATGTCCAGAAAACACTTAGTCTAACTGAGAGATTTTGACAGATAGATGTAGAAGACTTTGGAGTATTGTAATATTAAATTAGAAATTTAACAATGTATTAAAACTATGTCTCGAATCTCATAATCTTGACCATTCCATTTATTTCTAAGAACATATTAGATTGATTATATATTCCATCCTCGCACCACCAAATTAAGTATTCCTGTGGTCCATTTTACTTGTCATGTTTGTTACTTTTCCACACTCCTTAGGAAAACATTAACATAAATGGTAATTTGACAAAATTATCCTTATCTATTATTTTATTTCAATTTAATAAGTTTTTTCCACGATATTAATCTAAATCCATGTCATACTAGCTCTTGTACATCACATGTACGCATCCCGTGCCTTGAATCTCAAACCCAATCTTGACCGTTCACATGTGGGAAGATGGTAGATACTAATTCTGATGTGTCACATATGTATTCCATGTTACACACATACATTTTATGCATCACACGTGTAATCCACATGATGAGTGCAAAAAAATAGAATTAGAATGAAGACACATAAAAGAAGCAAAAAATATAGAAATAAAGTTGACAATGAAGATGACACCCTAAAATTTCAAAAAAGTCTTCATAATATTTAAGAACAACCAAACATTGTAGCCTACCAATCAGTTTAATTGCTTCCATTACCCATCCCCTCCTCTCGTCCTCCTCCACATGTATAGTGTTTGTCTATACATTAAAGCAAAGTTAGTCATAAAGTGTACATCACACAATCTATTCAAATCCAGACATGTTTTGAAAAATTAAAATGTTGATACATGCCCAACATGTTCCATGGATTTAAGTCGATTTCATGTTTGGGAAGAACTCTATATGGTAGAAACGTTAGTCGATAACTTGATATGAGGATGGAATGACTTAGATGGTAGAGTTGGTAATGAAAGAGGTGGGTGAATTAAAGGTTGGGGTCTTGTTTTTATATTCAAGTTAAAAATTTCTTGGATAAGTTGTGTGATACTATGTGGTGGTTTTAGTTCGATTGATGATGCTTACCAATACGTGTTGTTGTACTTATAATACTCTTTCTATGCCTCTTGAAATAGACTGGTTGCAGGAATTAGTGATGTTTTATAGGTGGAGATGTTGAATACCTCTCATATATTTTATGCCTATTTCATTATTTTGGGAGTTGTGTCTTGTCCTTTTATAAATTGTACTCTTATAGAAAATCTTGTCCCTTCTTAGACTAGTTATAAAATATAAATCAACTATACAACTCATTATAATCACAATTCCATAAACATTAGATCATAAGCAATAAACCTAATTCATAAGCCAAATTTAGGGATTTTGTGAAATCAAGGGTTCATGGAGTTTTTCATTGGAAAACATCAATTTAACATCGATACTATCATATCTAATGATTTGAAATCGTTTCATGCAAGAACCCTTGAGTTAGAGTGAAAATTGGACTTTTTCATATACTTTGAAATCTTTAAAATCACTTTGAAATTGGCTCTAAGGTGATAGATAACCTTAGATAAAGAACTCACACACATTATTATAAGAAATATCATGAGTATTGAAGAAGAACTTCATTGAAATCCACAAACATAGCTCAATCTTGACCTCAAGCTTCCATGAATGGAGTTCTAGAGAGAACTCTTTCAGGAGGGAAGGGTTTTGATTTTAGGAAAAGTGAATAATGAATTCTAATATGCCAATTAAATGTTTTAATAACCTTTAAATACTTTAAAATACATAAAACAAACTTCCATGCACTTAAAACGACTTGGAGTGAATTTACCACTTTATCCCCAAGTTGGCCGAACCACCTGCAGAATCACAGGTTCATTCCACGCCCACCAGACCACGGACCGTGGCCTGGTCCACGCCTCGTCATTGGAGTCCTGGTTCAAGTCAGAGGCTCAAAACCTGCAGGCCTGGTTCACGCCCAAGACCCACGAGCCGTTGCTGGCTTGACGGGCCGTGGTTTGGGGTCGTGAGTCATGCTGCCTGGCAGCTTCTTGGCCAAGATATGGGGTCCTCTTCAAGGGCCCCTTGTGAGTCCTTGGGGAGTTGTAATCTGACGTTAAACCCCTAAACTCGATGCTCCCCTAATACGAGTCATCTCCTTATGACTTATATCTCAAATAACACACTAACTTCACCTATACAACACTAGAACATACTAGCACAAACATGACTAGTTTTCGAACGTCTTGGTCGTTCCTCGACGTTTGACCTCAAATACAACCAAACTGACCTATAAACTCATTTTAACATCAAATCAACAAGTTATCAACTCCTAAGACACATGTGAAGCTCTAGCGCATCCTATTTTATTTTTGTCGGGGTCATACAATACTCCTCCACTTGGAAAACATCCCTCCTTGAATGACACTAAAACACTTAAAACACTTAGAAGGGAAACAACCAAAGTCAAAATCCCACATTCATTCATTCAATATATTATACCATTCACATAGTTAGGAGGAACATCAACTTCACATAAAAAGTGTCATTCATCTTCATACAATTCAAGAAAATAGGAATACATTTACCAACTCATCATGCATAAGACCTCACATTTCTCATTTCATATTCGGAGGAACTTCATTCTCCACATCACACCATGCTCATTAAACATCACTTATCACATCATGTAATTTCTCATCAAAGCACAATCATGCAACAGTTTCAATAAGGTACATTTAAATCAAATTTCTCATAAAGGCTCAAAATGCAATTTTTCACTAACATAATAGGCATGTTCAACAAGTAAACTCATGCAACATTTTTTTTGACATATCATTAAAGATTTATATCAACATAAGGAACATAACTTCCCTTTTTGAAAACTTATTTCTCTTCATTAACAAGAATTCAACTAACACATGCATATCATAAGGAGAATATTAGGGAAATTAATTTTTCACAAAAGACTTCACAAAATGAAACAAGCTACTAAGATTTCTTAGTTTTAGGCTAGGAACATAAGGAAAATATAAGGATATCTCACTCCCAACAGCCTTACTATTTATCATACTCCCTCACTTGAGAGAAAGCCATCTAAGGTCAACATGAACATACCATAAGAATCTTAATCAAGAAACCATCAACCTAACCAACACCATTCTCACACAACTCTTCAATTCACTAAACCTTTTAAAATAAAAACATCAATCAAGCTTGACTCATGAACACCAGAGACTCTCAAAAGGCCTGACCATCTAGCCACAATATCCCCCACTTAACAGAAACTCATACTAGCTCTTTCAAACATCACCTCCTCTCATTCTAAGGTTGGATCAAGACAACATTAATACTTCATACTTATCACACCTATACATTTCTAACACCATATTTCACCCTCTCTTTCAACATAGCTCAAAACTCAACCCAACTAAGTTGGGTTTTACCCACAATACACCCAATTATCAAGCAACTCATTCTCACCATAAGTTATCATCACAACCTACCATATCCCACCTACCAATCACAAACAAAATTTTCTCTCCCTCAACCTTGAAACACAACCCTCACAAGGGAATCATACTCAAAGGACCATCACATAAGGAACAAGGCAAATACATCATTGACAAAAACTCTTAGGCACGATTAGAAGAATGAAGAAGTAAAACTTTCTTAGCACCCAATAGCCTCCTATTCATAATGTGGTGCACTACATATTATGAACAAGACTCTACTAGATGTGGTTTTGAGACAGCCTAAGATCATCTTGTAACTGTATGCTCTGATACCAAGTTTGTCACGAAAAGCACCCCTTGTCGTAACAGGTGTAATCAATTTCTCGGACGTCTCATACAAGCCACATAGATCATTCCTTGCATACGATACTTACAAATAGATAAGAATTTAAAATTTTCTTCACACACGAAGAATACTTTCATTAATAAGCACGCAGAAGACTTTAGAACATCTAATAACTTTTGTAGTACAACATTTGGGACTAAGCCCATACAAGACTTAAATAAAGACTAAAAGACCATAAAAGAACACGTAGGGTCTTGTCCTCAAATTTATGAGGACTCACCAAAAATTCATCTTCAACCCGTAGGAACCTATCCATCAACCATAGCATACACTTTCAATCCCTATATTTTAGTCAAAAGGGTAAAAGAACGGGTTATCACATTTAAGCACTAAGTATGAAAACCATGCAAAAATCATTAAAAAAGGGAAATTTAGTATAGAAACAAGATTTCATGACATTTTGATAATTACCTTCATCATAAGAGCTTAAGAGACATAATACAAGTCAACAATCCCATATTGGACCTACTCGGCCAACATCCACATAAAACACTTAGTTACACATTCATCAATCAACCTTTACATCATTTAGACTCTCTATATAAAGATACTCTAAGACCCACCTAAGTAAGACATGAAAGGGTCAAGCACACCTAAGTGATCCTCAAAGACACCCTATATAAGAACCTTTCTATTCAACATACTAACATTAGGAGGACATTCTTTACTCAAGTCATTTAGAAGTCAATCATACAATTAGGGGAGTTCACGTAATGATCTTGGAAAAGGATGCCTAAGCCTACCAAATCAAGAGATCACATTCAACATAATTTTCATGCATCAAGGAAAAGGCACCTAAGTCTACTAAGTCCAAGCGTTCATAATCAAGAATCTTTCATGTATCAAGAAGACGCACCTAAGCCCACCAAATCAAGACACAACATCATCATATAAGACTATCTATAGTCTGTCACCATCACACGTAACATTTAGAGAACTCATACTCTTCATTACAATTCACTCACATTATACAAGATAACCTTCACATTATATTCACATTATACAAGATCACACATATATCACATAATACCTTCACCTTATAGATTTATGTATGCCATAACACCTTATACATGGCCACATTACCTTCACATAACCAACTTCACATTATACCTTCATATATACCATAACATGATAATTCCATAATTCACATAATAATTCCTACAAGGACATGTTCACAATACATATATAGATATACAATAAGTGAGGGAATTAGGTCAACTTACCTTCTTCCAATATCCACAATCACCATTCCTTAAATTCTCCAACAATTCACAATATAATTGCATAATTAACAATAGAAATCAACTACACAACTTATTATAATCACAATTCCATGAACATTATATCAAAGGCAATAAACCTAATTCATAAGCCAAATTAGGGATTTTGCGATATCAAGGGTTCATGGATTTTTTAATTGTAAACATCAATTAAACATCAATAATATCATACCTAATGATTTGAAATCGTTTCATGCAAGAATCCTTGAGTTATAGTTAAAATTGGACTTTTTCAAAAAAATCCTTCAAATCACTTTCAAATTGGCTCTAAGGTGATATCTAACCTTAGATAAATAACTCTCATACATTATTAGAAGAAATCTCATGAGAGCTGAAGAAGAACTTCATTTAAATCCACAACTCTAGCTCCATCTTGACCTCAAGCTTCTACGGAGTTCTACAGAGAACTCTTTTAGGAGGGAAAGGTTTTGATTTTAGGAAAAGTGAATAATGAATTCTAATATACCAATTAAATATTTTATTAACCGTTAAATACTTTAAAATACTTTTTTTTTTAAAAGTCCTTGCATTTAAAAAGACTTGGGGTGAATTTACCACTTTACCCCCAAGTTGGCCGAACCACCTGCACAATTGCACGTTCATTCCACGCCCACCAGACGACGGTCTGTGGCCTGGTCCACACCCCATCATTGGGGTCCGTGGTTATCGTCAGAGTCTCAAAACTTGCAGGCCTTTTCAGGCCTGGTTCATTCCCAAGACCCATGAGCCGTGGTTTGGGGTCGTGAGTCATGTTGCCTAGCAGCTTCTTGGCCAAGAGATGGGGTCCTCCTCAAGGGCCTCTTGTGGGTCCTCGGGGATTTGTACCCAGATGTTAAATCCCTAAACTCGATGCTCCACTAATACGAGTCATCTCCACATGACTTAGATCTCAAATAACACACTAACTTCACCCATACAACACTAGAACACACTAGCACACACATGTCTAGTTTTTGAACGTCGTGTTCATTCCTTGATGTTTGACCTCAAATACAACCAAAATGACGTACAAACTCATTTTAACATTAAATCAAAAAGTTATCAACTCCTAAGACGCATGTGAAGCTCTAGTGCATCCTATTTCACTTTTTCGGGGTCTTACAGTTAGTGTTAAAGAAAATATTTCTAACGAAGAGGTTCCGATTAATATTTTAGAATGTCAAGTCTAGAGGTTGAGAAATAAAGACGTTCCTTCTGTGAAAGTTCTACGGAGGAATCAATTAGTTGAGGGTGCTATTTAGGAGGCCAAAGACGATATAATGTCCAAGTATCCTCATTTATTTCCCTCAGTTCCCGTTCTAGCTTAAGTTATTAGCCCCTTATGTTTACTCTTTTACATTCATGTGTTTTAACTACTCACATGTTTCCATATTCACGCATTTTAAAGTAAGTTGTTTTGAAGTTCATGTTTAATCTTAGGGTCAATTACTCCTTGTTTTTGTGTTTTTTATATGATTTGCATTTATGTTGGGTTTCTAGAGTCGATTACTCATTCCCCAATTCTATATCCATGCTAGCTTAAGTCCCATTGAAGGACGAATATTCCCAAGGGGGAAATATTGTAACACCTCAAAATTTGGAAAGTTGAATTGGAAGGAATTAATAAATGTTCACTTATGTAGACCGCACGTGGTTCTACAGTCCGTATAAGTCAATGGTGGAAAGGTTTATGTAAATTTGGAAAGTAACAACTCCCAAAAGAATTCCTACGGACCACCAAGGTTGCAAGTATATGTCTTTATTGACTTTAGGAAGGGTTCCAGACTTCATAAAATATTTTTGAAACCTACGGTTCAATGGTTGAGACCTACGGCCCATGGAGGGACCTACAGACGGTAGGAAGTTATCGTTGGAATTAGTTGGTTTTGGAACTCCAGTACTTGTTTTATTTATGATTAGTTCGATCTGTAGAAGGTTGTAAGGACTGTAGTCAGTTCGTAGAGTCCCTTCGGTAGTTTTAATTTAGGGTTATTTCAATCTTTTTCTACCTTTTTAACACCTAAATTATGTCATTTCTAGAACATTCTAAGTCCTATCACTACTTTTACTATTAAGTCTACCTAATTCACTCTCATTCAATCAAACTCTCAAGAGCTCCTAAGTCTTCTTTACCAAAATTTTATCCAAACCTCTCACAGAAGATTCTAGGGTTCTTCAAGCTTCAAACTTCCTCTTGCAATTCTAAGGCTTTAATTATCCAAGATATGTGGGAAATTCATCAATGGATCATCTTTCATCCAATGAGTCCCAA
This sequence comes from Solanum sitiens, assembly GCA_016801875.1. NCBI lineage: Eukaryota > Viridiplantae > Streptophyta > Magnoliopsida > Solanales > Solanaceae > Solanum > Solanum sitiens. The sequence continues at coordinate 1,316,018 of JABWTJ010000112.1, forward strand.
ATATTTCTAAAAAATCTCCTTTAAGATTTCGCACATATTCTAGGGCTTTTATATTATTCTTCATGGGTTTTATTGTTCATGATCCAATTGGTTATATTTGATCTTATTATGAATGGTCTGATCTATAGTACATGTTTTCAATTAATTTCATATTGACCCATGTCATATGCCTATATATTATGATTATGAACTATGTTTCGAGATTATGCATCCATCATAAAATTGAGGAATTTATGAACCAAGGATGCTTTAGATAAAATATTAATATGTTTTATGATAAATGTTGCTTTAAAATGAAATATTCTTAGTATTGTTATATAGAAATAAAGGTCAAAAACACACCTAAACTGTCTCATTTTTTTAGTATCATACCAAAACTATTGCGAGTGTGAATTTAATACCTAAATTGTCACTTATTAGATTGAGAAACACACCTCTCTTTCATTACACTCATCATGGTATGTGTAATAGACTCTCTTTTATTTAAAGAAATTGTCACATCACGCTCCACATGGACAAAACATTCCACCTTGATGAAAAATAAATAAATTATTAATATTAGTTAAAGATTAAAGTACTATTATTCTCAAAAGACATTATATAATAAAATATAAAATATTTTTCTTACCCCACTCTGCCCCTTCATCTCACCGTACTCCCCCCATCCCAATTTTTTAGCTTCTTTTAAAGGAATTTTTTTTATAGAAAAGTTACACACAAATCTCTTCGAATAATAATTAGATGTTATTTTATTTTTTTCCAAAAAAGTTCTACCCACCCCACATAACCCTCTACTTTCAATTTTTGTCTCGTTTTGTATTAGCTATATATTTTTTTCAAAAAAGTATTGTTTTACTTGCCGCAAGACTTTTTAAAAATAGAACTTTATTTTTATTATATTCGGTATGCAAGTAGAAAAAAATATTTTCCTAAAACTATAATGTACACATATAACACCAAATGAGAAAAATGTAAAATTATAAAATTAAATTAGGACCGGAGGGTTTATTTTTTAAAAATAAATAAATAAAATCAAAACTTTTTTAGGAAGGAGTGGCGGAGGGAGTGAGGTCTAAATATTTTCAGAATTATTTTATAATAGAATTTTTTAAAATTAAAAGACGGGGGAGGGGGGGGGGAGATGGTGAAGTGAGGTGAGAAAACTATTTCAAATTTTACTTTAATGAATTGTAATACTTTAATCTTTAATTTTTAACCAATATTAATAGTTTATTTAATTTTGGGATAATGCACAAGTACCCTCTCAACCTGTGCCCGAAATCTCAAAGACACACTTATACTATACTAAGGTCCTATTACCCCCCTGAACTTATTTTATTAATAATTTTCTACCCCTTTTTGGCCTACATGGCACTATCTTGTGGGCCTAACGTTGGTTGACTTTTTTTTTCAAGCTAGTGCCATGTAGGCCGAAAAGGGGTAGAAAATTACTTGTAAAATAAGTTCAGGGGGGTAATAGGACCTTAGTATAGTATAAGTGTGTCTGTGGGATTTCGAGCATAGGTTGAGGGTGTACTTGTGCATTTTCCCTTTAATTTTTATCAAGTTGGAATATTTTATCCATGTGACAAGCTTTTTGCAAATAAAAGAGTGAGTGTGTTAAACACACCACTGAGGTGTGTTTCTCAAACTAATAAGTGATAGGTTAGGTATAAAACTCACACTCTCAATGATTTAGGTATGAAATCGAAAAAGAATAATTTAAGTGTGATTTTGATACATATCTATATTAAATATGGTCATGATTTAGATACTTTAAGATAACCATTTCTATGAACATATTATAAATTTATGATTTTGAAAGGATTTATTCTATGATATGATGTTTATGATTAAATTTGTATTGCTAGATTATTGTCTTTCCAAGTATTATGATTATGATATGATTATGCGTATTTCGTTGGGAGTTCACTTAGCACCTAAAGGACTTTGGTATGGAGGCTCTTCCATTAGTAGAGTCGGATCTCTAGAGGAAATGCTCCTGTCCCATAATTATGTGGCCCCTTAGGACGTGGTCCCGATTGGAGATAGATAGTGGATCCAACTAAGCTTAAGAACCAAGGTCCTTATCTTGGCAAGTAGGACAATATCTTTTCGATGTAGAAAATACACTAGATTTTATGTTATAGCTCACATGATCTATGTTGATTAATTGTAAGCATCCCACGAAAGATTATGGTTTTCTTTAGAAAAGTTAATGATTTCCTCAAAGACAGTGATTTGAGCATATGTTATGATTTTTAAATGTTGCGTTCACCTTGTCTCTTGATTTGTGATTTTAGCTAATCAATGTTTGGAACATATGTTTTACTTTGTCACACATCATCATAGTTTCAATACATAACATGATTCATGTTTATGTTTATGCATGCTCCTCATAGTACATTCAAAGTACTGAATCATATAGTTATTGTGCCTATTTTGTTTCATACTATATGATGTGAAGATCCTTTATCCGGTCGTGGCTAAAATAAATTGGTTCAACATTACTAGCGGATTGGTTAGTCCTCACATAGGGACCTTGTCACTACCTATCTTTTATTGCTTTCATTTAATTTTAGACTTCTTTTGTGAGCTAGGGATCTGTCTCAGTCATATCTATGATATATAGGCTTCTTGTCTCATTTTGTATATTCTGGTTATGAGTTTTTGTACTCTAATTTTGGTATTGTGTGTCATTGAAGTATGGTGGCTTACATTCTGCATTATCTCTTTATTTTCTTATGTTGAATACTTTGATTCAAGCTTATGCCAAGGGTAGGGTTTCTCAAAATCCTATTCTCCATATGACGTCTAGAGGGTAGTTTAGGTCGTGATAGCGAGATAGGGAGAGGGCGAAAGAGAGAGAGAGAGGAGAGGAAAGTAGAGAGTGACAGGGTTTGATTTAAAACAACATATTGTTGTTTATTATAATATTTTTAAACTATAATTGTTCTCCATAATTAAGTTGTAATGTTTTCCATTTTTCATAATGTTCCCTTTCATTAAAACCAAACAAAACAAACATGAACTACACATGTTTAGGCCCAAAACATGACCCCAACCCAATATTACAAAACCAAAGCTGAATTGTTTTTGCTAAACTAAGAAAAGAAACAAAAACAACAGAAAATTTAACATTTCTGACAAAATCACAGAAGGTCGAGAAAATTCCATGATAGTTCATATTCCTCACTAGCCATCATTGATAGGCCTCAACCTCGGTAGACTCCGAATCCATTGCAAAAGTGTCACAATCCAATACTACCTCCTTAAACGTGACTTGATACTAAAAACTTTGAGAGACTCCAAGCTAACCATAAGACATAGCATGACACTGAGACAACATACATAACTAAAATAAGAACACACAATAGAATATGTCTCAAATGATATTCTCAACATAATAGACAAATATGAAGACAAAGACTCATACACAGAAGTACTAATGCTTAAAATAGCCTCTATAAAATATGAGTCTCTTGGACAAGCCCTATCTCACTCAAAACAATCAAACTAGAAAGTAAAGTCCAAAACCAACATAAGGTAAGATAAGTGGTGTGTCCCTGAATAATTAGGACTCACCAAAGTCTATGTAGGTTGATAGAATCTTGTACTAACCACAAGTTTGATAGGATGAGTCAACAGTTATCTTATAAAACAATATAGGAACACGAAGGGTATACGGTCTGTACTCGAAATGCATTACATATAGCAAATATGCATAAACATGACATAATAACATGACAATGCAATGACCAAGTAAACATAGCAAAAAAACTAGTGATATGTTTTTGAAAATATAGTACCACGTCAATGCAATACAAAGTCATAATTATTATTATTTGTGGGAGATACCGTCAACAACAAAAACCATTTGAGTTATAACATGGATATCAATGTACTTCTCCCGCATTGAAAAGAGAGTGTCCTATTTGTAAAGGTAGGACCGTAATCATGACATTAGGTGGATCCACTACTAAAGTCAATTAAGACACGAGTCACATAGCTCTAGGACAAGGAAATTCATGATAAAGGTCTCATGTATCTACTAACAGATGCGCGTTCATCCCAATCCACCCGGTGCTAATTAAACTCCCAACGAAAAACATACATAATCATAATCATAGCAAGAACCATAAACGAAAAAATTGAGGATTCTTTGGGACTCAATGAGCGGAGAAGAATCCATTGATGAAGTTCCCACATAACATGATAGAAACAATAAGTGAAATATTCAATTTAGTCTTGAAAGCCTTAGAACCCTATCTTTTTTAGGGAGAAGACTTGAGAAAGGATTTTGGAATTTGAGAGGATGAGAGTGAGTAGGGGAAGATAGGCGTCTTAGAAATTAGTTATATTCTTCAAAATAGTCCCAAGACGATGTAGTACATGAGTTAAAGGAATAATAAATCCAAACTACCCCTGATTCAAAACTATCGAACAACTTCCATTAGACTGTTTACGTCTTCGTACATACTTCTACAAACCTTATTGTTCGTCAATAAATCTAAATTGCTGAAAGTTAAAGTCTCTAACGAATATCAGCGGGCTACAATCCACGACTCTTAAGCCATAGCACGACCAGACCTATCCTTCCGTACAACCCAAAGAAATTAAATCATAAGTTTGTAAAGATCAAGTCCATAAGACCTAACCAAGACCCGTAATCCCATCGATGAGTCCTACTATTGGCTCGTACAAAGAGGTATGAAACTTGACATTTTTTGTAACACCTAGCTATTTGAAAGAACTAGAAAGATCTAGAATTAGAAAGAGTCATATTAGGAAAGAATGAAAAATCTAAAAAATTGGTTAAATTATGTTAAGTTTGAGTTTTGGGTCAACTTCAGAAAACCATAAATCCCAAATCAAGATTATTTATGAGTTCTACAAGATACAGTAGGAAATATATTTCAATTATCTATCTAATGCCGTCAAGTTTTCTCCATTCTGAGTTCGTATGAGTGAGATATGTCCATTTGAAGTTGGGTTGTCTAGATAAGAAAAGTCAAAACCAGATTTCGGAAGGGTATTTCGTCTTCTCCATACCCAATTAATTAATTTCAATTTTGGTAATAAATTTGGGGTCCAAAATGACTGGATTCAGTTTAAGCTTCAGTTAGGGTTTTGAGAGAAAAGAAAAAAAAAGAAGAAAAGAGAAAAAGAAGCAATGAATCACCAAGTCTTGAGGAATTGCTTGTGGATTTCATCAAGGGGTGATCCCTACAAGGTATGTGATATCAGATAATGTTGGGTTAGTTCAACCACGCGCCAATCGTGATTCAATTCAGCATAATTATGTTTTTGAAGAAAAGATTATGAGTTCATAAAATTTGTTTAAGTTCTTGTGGGTTCTTGTTGTTGAAGTTGTCGAGAAGTTTCTTAAGTTATATTCATGAAATTAGGTGTGGTTTTGAGTATATTCTTACATTTATTTGTTATATAGTCGAATCTAAGTGTTTGAGAAAGAACCAAGTGAATCTAGATGATTTAGAGTTGAAAAATAAGCAAGAAAATTGGGGAATTTTTGGGGCCGTCGCGCCAGCCAATGCGCCCCAAGCCAATGTCTTATGCTTAACCTATGGCGCTCAGAGCGCTAGGGACGTCAGACCTTCTACCCTTTCCGACTTTCGACTTCCTTCTGTTTGAGTTCACAAGCAACGTACCAAATATTTCTAGTTGATTTATAAATTCCAAGGTAGGTCTAAACGTCATAAAATCATCCATTAACATGAGATCATGAGTCTTGAATCCATAATTCAATCCAAGGAAAGTTAAGAGTCAAGTCAAGAGAAGTTCATACAGTTTTCCAAAAGTCTTTTGCAAACATTTTAACTTTAATTTAAGACTTGAATTTAGAGTTGATTTAAGAACAAAAAGTGAATTTCATTTATACAAAAAAAAGTATATCGAAACTATATATTCCCAAAGAGTACATGATTTCACATTTAAACAAGAGAGGAAACATTGATTTCCAAGACAGCCTTTTAGATAATTTTTGAGTAATTACCTGAAATCACATAAAGGGTTTTTGTTTTTAAAACATATGAGTTGAGTATATATTGGGAGTAGTATTGAGCATCTATATGGGGACGGTTCAGAATAACTCAAGTCTCCATAAACCATGTAGCCATCATGGGTAAGAAAAGGTCATACTTTTTAGATGATTCCTTAGTGCTTTTAAACATAGGCTAGTGGATCCACTTTTTTGAGGCATTCTGTATCATGGCAAGGTATAGGAAAATTTTGGCAGCGTGGGCGAGACATTGTATCATCAGTCTAGCTCATAGTGATGGTTGTCGATTAGAGAAACTTGTATTATATTGCTTTATATATAAACTGAGTTGTTATTGTATTTCATTAATACATTGAGTAGTTACCTACTGTTTTAAATGTTTTGTATAAACTGCACATTTATTGTTGTTCTACTTTGCATTTGAGTTGAGCACCTATGAGTTGAGTAAAGCTAAGGTAGGTATTCTTTTTAGATTCCTTTCGGCCTTCGGCCTTCAAACTTATGTCATGTTTTGCTTCCCCCTCGCATGCTCATACATTTAATGTACTGATGTCATTTGGTATGCATCATTTTATGATGCAGTTATAGGTAACCAGGATCAACATTCATCGCTTTACTGATCCACTTGAGCACTCAGAGTCAGTTGGTTACCCTCTTGTCTTCCCGAGGATTTTCTTTTTATTTGCTTTGTTATTCAGTTGTTAGGATGATCGGGGGTCTTGTCCCGACATCCCTCTAAGTATTTATAGGCTTCATAGATAATTAGATATGAGTTCTTTAGTCTTATATTTTATATGTTTTGCTAAAATACTTGAGGTGCACTTTGGCTAATTTGGATGTTTATCCTTATACGTTCTAAGTTTATTTGAGAAAGTATTTTTAAAGTGCATTTGAATCATTGTATTAATGTTTAAGTCTTACGCTATAAGTTAATCAAGGCTAAAGGTTTGGTTGGGGCCAATAATGGTTCACGAATTCCAGTACCGCCTAGGGTGTAGGCTCGAGATATGACAAACTTGGTATTAGAATACAAAATTCAGGAGTCCTAGGGAGTCTATGAACTCGTGTCTGTAGATTCCTAGTTATCATTGTGAAGCGCGCTACATCTGTAATTAGGAGGCTTCAACACTTAGGAATTATCTCACTTCTTTCACATTCATTTCATGTGATAGAGTTCATCTCTATAAAGTCTCTTTCTAAATCATACATGCATGTGTCTTTCATATTATGCCTCCACAAAGAGTTGTCTGGGGTCATCTTGTTAGGAGAAACATTGAGGAGCAAGGGAAACCTAATACAGCGAAAGTGCAACCCCAAGAAGAAGTCACCAATGCTGAATTTCAGGAAGAAATTTGGATGCTAAGTCAAGTTGTGACCAACCAAGTTGGGCAACATAGAGGGTCTCAACATAAAGAGTTTGATACTTCGAAGATCCGCGATTCTTGAGGATGAATTATCCAAGCTTCACTGGTTCAAGCACTACTAAGGATCTAGAAAATTTTTTTGAGGAACTGCAAAAGGTGTTTTGTAGATTATGCACATTGTTGATGCTGAGCGAGTGTAACTAGTTACATATCAACTGAAAAGTGTTGCTAGGACTTGGTTTGACCAGTGGAAGAAAGGTAGAGCTATGGGTGCACCAATTTTGAGTTGGGTTGTGTTTGATGAGGCTTTCTTGCGGCGTTTCTTACCCCACGGATTGAGAGAAGCCAAGGTATGGGAATTCCTTACCCTTAAGCAGGATTCTCTAAGTGTTCATGAGTATAGTTTGAAGTCCACCTAACTTTCCTTATATGCTCTAGAGATTGTTGTTGATATGAGGAGCAGGGTGGGTTTATTTGTTGTTGGGTTGTCTCATCTGTCAAGTAAGGAGGGCAAGGCAAGTATGCTAATAGGGAACATGGATATAGAAAGGTTGATGGTGTGCAGCAGGTTGAGGAAGAGAAGTTGAAGGATAGGAAGAGTTTCGAAATAAGAAAGTTAAGACATAGAATGAGTCCGGGCAGAAAAGCAGTAATGTGAATCGTTCTTCACAACATAATAAAAAGGGACCTGCTTCATCATATTTTACTGCACCTGCATCCAGAAACAAAGGTGAGTACAATAGTCAGAATTAACAACACTTTAGAGATAGACTGCACAGTCTCAAGGTAGTGTGACACAAGGAGGTAAATGGGTTGTTGCATATGCTAAGTGTAGTAGGAACCACTCAGGTAAGTGTCGTGATGACTCCATTGGTTGTTTAAAGTATGTTCAAGAGGTTCACTTCATGAAAGAGTGCCCTAAGAAATGGCAAGGTGATGGGAATCAGGACAATATAACCCAATCTTCATTAATTGCTCCAGCAAACAGAACTGCATCTACACGATCTACTTAGGGGCAAGCGGAGGAGAAAACTGTCTTTATTCTATCACTAGTCGTCAAGAGCAATAGAATTCTCTAGATTTTGTTATTGGTATGATCAAAGTATTTACTCTAAATGTGTATTTTTTGCTAGACCCAGGAGCGAGTTTATCTTTCCTGACTCCTTATGTTACAATGAATTTTGATATTCTTCTAGAGAAACTTTGTGAGCCCTTTTGTTTTCCCACACCTGTTGGGAGTCTATTCTAGATGAGCGAGTCTATCATGATTGTACCATTTCTTTCAATTACAAGAGCATCATGGGTGATTTAGTTGAGTTAGATATGGTTGGTTTTGATATCATTCTTGGTATGGACTGGCTTCATGCCTGTTATTCCTCTTTTTATTGTAGAACTCGAGTTGTCAAGTTCCAGTTTCCTAGTAAGCCTAGAGTGGAGTAGGAGTTCAACAATACCTAAGGGTCATTTTATTCCGTACTTTAAGGTAATAAAGTTAGTTTCCAAGGGTTGTGTGTATCACTTAGTCTAAGTTAATGGTTCTAGTGTTGAGACCCTCCTATTGAGTTAGTTCTAATTGTGAGTGAGTTTTCAAAAGTCTTTCCTGATGATCTACTCGGAGTGCCTCATGAGAGAGAAATAGATTTTGGTATCGATATTCTTCCTAAACTCGCCGTATATATATTCTGCCATATAGAATGGATCTAGTAGAGTTGAAAAAGCTAAAAGAATAATTGAAAGATCTCTTTGATAAGGGTTTTATTCGACCAAGGTGTCTCACCATAGGGCTCTTCGGTCTTATTTGAAACGAAGAAACATGGTTCCCGTATAATGTGTATAGATTACTACCAGTTGAACAAGGTTACAATCAAGAATAAGTACCCTTTTCTGAGAATTGATGATCTTTTCGATCATCTTTGGGGTGCCACCTGTTTCTCTAAGATAGACCTCAGATCAGGCTACCATCACTTGAGGGTAAGGGAATGTGATATCCCAAAAACAACTTTAACGGCCCGTTATGGTCATTGTGAGTTCCTAGTTATGTCCTTGGTTTGACCAATGCACCTACAACATTCATGGACCTTATGAATAGAGTATTCAAGCCTTATTTAGATGTGTTCTTTATCGTATTCATTGATGGCATACTAATCTATTTGAGGAATGAGGAAGGTCATGTTAGCCATCTTAGAATAGTTCTCCAAACTCTAAGGTATAGGGAGTTGTATGTTAAGTTCTCGAAATGTGATTTTTGTCTTTAGTCTGTAACATTCGTAGGACACATTATTTCTGGTAATGGAATTAGATTTGATACCTAGAAAACACCGGTAGTGCAGAATTGGCCTAAACCCATATCTTTAACTGATGTTAGGAGTTTCATTGGGCTGGATGCATATTAGAGAAGGTTCGTTGAGGGGTTCTCATCTATTTCATCCCCTTTGACAAAATTGACTCAGAATATAGTGAAGTTTCAATGGTCTAAGGCTTGTGAGAAAAGCTTTCAGGAATTGCAAAAAGTGGTGACTATTGCCCTGTATTGACCTTACCAAAACAAACTAAAGGTTTTGTTGTATATTGTGATGCGTCTAGATTTTGTTTGAGTTGTGTGTTAATCCAGACAACTGAAAGTTCATGAGAAGAATTACTAATCATGACTTGAGTTGGTTGTCACAGTATTTGCTTTGAAAATATGGTGTCATTATCTTTATGGTTTTCATGTAGGTGTATTCACACAAGAATATTCAGTATGTGTTTAGTCAACTGCACATTTACTGTTGTTTTACTTTGCATTTGAGTTGGGTACCCATGAGTTAAGTAAAGCTAAGGTAAGAATTCTTTTTAGACTCCTTTCAAACTTATGTCATGTTTAGTTTTCCCCTCGCATGCTCATACATTTAATGTACTGATATCATTTTGCCTGCATAATATTATGATGCAGATATAGGTAACCAATATCAACATTCATTGCTTTTTTGATCCACTTGAGAACTCAGAGTCAGTTGGTTAGCCTCTTGTCTTCCTGAGGATTTCCTTTTTATTTACTTTGTTTGTCAGTTGTTAGGATGACCGGGAGTCTTGTCCCGACATCCCTCTTAGTATTTAGAGGCTTCATAGATAGTTAGATATGATCTCTTTAGTCTTATATTTCATATGTTCCTAAATGACTTGAGGTGCACTTTGGCTAATTTGAATGTTTATCCTTATACTTTCTAAGTGTATTTGAGACGTTTTTTTTTAAAGTGAATTTAAATTATTATATTAATATTTAAATCTTTTGCTATAAGTTAATCGAGGCCAAAGGTTTGGTTGGAGCTAGTAATGGTTCATGAATTCCAGTCCCGCCCAGGGTATAAGTACCCTCTTCTTAGAATTGATAATTGTTTCGATTATCTTCAGGGTGCCACCTGTTTCTCTAAGATAGACTTCAGATTAGGCTACCATCACTTGAGGGTAAGGGAATGTGATATCCCAAAGATAACTTTTAGGGCCCGTTATAGTCATTATAAGTTTCTACTTAAGTCATTTGGTTTGACCAATGCACCTACAACAATCATGGACCTTATGAATAGAGTATTCAAGCCTTAATTAGATATGTTTTTTATTGTATTCATTGATTTCATACTAATCTATTCGAGGAATCAGGAAGTTCATGTTAGCCATCTTAGAATAGTTCTCCGAACTCTAAGGTATAGGGAGCTGTATGCTAAGTTCTCAAAACGTGATTTTTTTCTTTAGTTTGTGGTATTCTTAGCCACATTGTTTCTGGTAATGGAATTAGAGTTTATACCAAGAAAATAGGGATAGTGCAAATTGGCCTAAACCCACATCTCTAACTCATGTTAGGAGTTTCACGAGATGGATGCATATTATAGAAGGTTCATGTAGGTGTATTCACTAATCACAAGAATCTTCAGTATGTGTTTAGTTAGATAGAGCTTAATCTCCGACATCAAAGGTGGTTAGAATTACTCAAGGATTATGACATGAGTATTCTTTATCACCGAGGTAAGGCTAATGTTGTTGTTGATGCCTTGAGTAGATTATCTATGGGTTGTGTCGCCCATTTTGAAGAAGATAAGAAGGAGTTAATAAAAAAAGTGCATAGACTTGCATGATTAAGAGTTCGACTAATGGATTTCACGGAAGGAGTGGTAGTGGTGATGAATGGGTTTCAATCATCATTAGTGTAGTTAAAGTGTAACAATACCAAGATCCTATTTTACTTGAATTTAAGGAAAATGTTCATAAGCAAAAAGTGATGGCTTTTGAATAATTGGGAGATGGTGTATTGAGGTATCAAGGTAGGTTGTGTGTACCAAGGTTGGGTGAACTCCAAGAAAGGATCATGGAGAAAGCTCATAGCTCTATTTATTCTATCCATCCCATTTCCACAAAGATGTATCACAATTTGAGAAAAGTTTATTGGTGTAGTAGTATGAAGAAAGGCATTGCAGAGTTTGTTGATAAGTGTCCAAATTGCCAACAAGTTAATGTAGAGTATCAAAGGTTCGGTGGTATGGCTTCGAATATAGAACTTCCCGAATGGAAGTGGGAGATGATCAATATGATTTCATCACAGGTTTACCAAGGTCTCGCAGACAACATGATTCTACTTGGGTGATTGTTGATACGATGATCAAATCAGCCCACTTTTCTCTATTATAAACTACCCATTTAGCAGAAGACTATGCCAAGTTATACAATCAAAAGGTAGTCAGACTTCATGGGGTCTCGGTATCGACTATATCATATAGAGGTGCACAATTTATTGCACAGTTCTAGAAATCTTTTAAAAAAGACTTGGGTTCAAAGGTGAACTTAACAACTACTTTTCATCCTCAACAGATGGTCAAGTAGAGCACACTATTCATACTTTATAAGATATTTCGAGGGCCTGTGTGATTAATTTCAAGGGAAATTGGGATGATCACCTACCTCTCATTAATTCCTTTACAACACTGTAGCATCCAGATGGCTCCTTATGAAGCTCTTTATAGGAGAAGATACAGATCTCTTATTCAATGGTTTGAAGTTGGTGAAGGTGGATTGATAGGACCAGACTTAGTTCATCAATCTATGGAGAAAGTGAAAGTTGTTCAAAACAGGTTCAAAATAACGCAGAGTCGTCATAAATTCTATATTGATGTTAGGAGAAGAGAGTTAGAGTTCGAAGTAGATGATTGGGTATACTTGAAAGTTTCACCCATGAAGGGTGTTATGAGATTTGGTAAGAAGGGAAATCTTAGTCTCTGGTAGATTTGCCCTTACAGAATATACAAAAGGGTTGGTAATGTAGCTTATGAGTTGGAGTTACCCCAAGAGTTAGTAGCAGTCCATCAATTTCATGTTTCCAAGTTGAAGAAGTGCATAGGATATCCTTCACTTATCATATCTACTGAATATATTGGTATCAAGGATAGTTTGTCTTATGAGGATATCATTTTTCAGATTTAGACCGTCAAGTTCGCAAGTTGAGGACCAGGAAGTAGCATCAGTCAAAGTTCTTTTGAGAAACCTGTTTGTTAAGGAAGCTACTTGGGAAGCTAAGTAATATATGAAGAAGATATATCGACATCCTTTTGATCCTAGAGAAATTCCAGATCAAGGTACTAGTTCTCTTTTTAATTAGTACCCTTTAAATTAATATGCTTAATGTGTTAGATTTTCTTGTTGGGTGTTTAAGTTGAATGTTAGATGTCACACCCTTAGACTCCTAAGAGTACTGTCATTCTAGGACGAATGTTCCCAAGGGGGAGATATTGTAACACATCGCTATTTGAAAGAGCTAGAATTAGAAAGAGTCATTTTTAGAAAGCTTAAAACATCTGGCAAATCGGTTATGTTAAGTTTGAGTTTTGGGTCAACTTCAAATGGCCATAACTCCTAGATAAAGATGATTTAGGTGTTCTACCAGATACCTTAGGAAAAATATTTGAATTATCTTTCCAACGCCGCTGATTCTACTCAATTCTAAGTTTGTATGAGTGAAATATGTCCATTTGAAGTTGGGATGTCCAATAAGGAAAGTCAAAACAGGATTTTGGAATGGTATTTTGGTCTTTTACATACCCAATTAATTGATTTCGTTTTTGGTAATTAAGTTGGGGTCTAAACTGATTGGATTCAGTTTACACTATTGAAATTGAGTTAGGGTTTTGAGAGAAGAGAAAAAAGAGAAGAAAAGAGAAGAAAAAGTAAGGAATCGCCAAGTCTTGATGAATTGCTTGTGGATTTCGTTAAGGGGTGATCCCTATGAGGTATGTGAGATCACATAGAGTTAGATTAGTTCACCCACACAACAATCATGATTCAATTCAGCGTAATTAAGTTCTTCAAAGAAAAGATTATGAGTACTTGATGAAATTTGTGGAAGTTCGTATGGGTTCTTGTTGTTGAAGTTGTTGAGAAGTTTCTTGAGTTTGATTAATGAAATTAGGTGTGGTTTTGAGTATATTCTTACATATTTGGGTGATATAGTTGAATCTAAGTGTTTGGAAAAAGAGTCATTTGAATCTATAGGGTTTAAATGTAACATTTTGAAAGTCTAAGACGTGTTCTAGAGCCTAAAATAGGTATAAAAAGGTTTAGACATTGTTTTAAGGTCTATTTTAATGTATATAAGTCATTTAGGAAGTTTATTAATCAAAACGTCAAGGAACGTCCATGACGTCCGAAACTAGTTCAATGAGGTACTAGTGTGCCTTAGCCTATTTGACTAAGTTTTAGGAGTCGGATATTGATAATTTTTTGGTGGAAGGGTGTCTAACACGTATTAGAGTTATTTCATAGTCAAAACATCCAGGCACGACTCCCGAAGGACCAATCAAGGGCCCTTGAGGAGGACCCTTGCATTTGGGTTGAAGACTGCCCAAGGCAGTGCGCACAAACGAGTGCAATCAACGGACCGTGTCCCAATTGACGGGGCGTCGATTGCCTCCATCGATGGACACTTAGAAAATTTGGCCAAGGCCTGTTTTGACAATTCTCTGAACTCAACGATAGACTAACAGGACGGTTGGTCTCTTGGCCGTCGTTTGACAAACGGGGCGTCGATTGGGGAGTCGTTTGTGAGTAGAATGTTTCACTGCACATTTTAAGTTTGGTGAATTTAATTAATTAAGTGTTTATTTAATTTACTAGAGTTTAAGGGTGGTCTAATTAAGTTAGTTAGCAGCCTATATAAAGATCCTAAACTAATTAAACTAACCTAAGCTCTCATAATTCCCAAACCCAAACTCTCTTCCTTCTCTCTTCTTTCTCTCTCCCAAGTTGAAGAGCACCATAGAAAGTCAAATTCAAGGGGGTTCTAGGGCAATAATTACCAAGGTTTATCCATTAATTTTCATCAAACAATAAGGTATGGGATTCCTTTCACCTTTGGGACTTCTTTCCCCAAAGGGCTCCATCAAATTGGTTTCAAAAGTATGAAATTCAAGTGGGTCTTTTCCAATCTCGAAATTGATCTTGTGATTTACATTGTTTATGATTTATTTTGGATATTATGAATATATAACATATATATAACTTAATTATGTTATTTCTTGATTGATTGGTCTAGTTTGTAGAAGATGACCTATTCCCATTAACCCTAGGTTGTGATCTTGATATGAATTGTGTAATGTGGTTCAATAGACTTGGTTATTGGTTGAATTACTACCCTATGATGTTATTGTATCAATTATGAATAGATTAACATGAATTTTAGTCCTATCATGCTATTTCTTGATTAATTGATCTAGATTATGACTTTGACCTAAGTCTCTTATCTTAAGTTATGAACTAGTGATGGATTGTGATTTAGTGATTCAATTGGCTTTAATTTCATGTTGGTTATTGATGTATGATGATATTACACCCTTATTGGGTTGAGTTAAGGGTTCATGGTAAGACCTTGATGATGAATTATGAAGGAGACTTGGTAAGTCTTGTGATCCCTTTTCTTTACTTCAATTGTATTTACTTGAGATTGGGTGATGATGTTGCATTGAAGTATATCTTATACTAGGATTGATAAGGTTGGTATGATGTTGAATTGAAATGTCTTGATTATGGTTTGTGAGGTATTGGCTAAGATGTAAATGATATAAGGATGGTGATAACTTACCAATGTGCTTTATCATGATGTGATTATGTAAATGTGCTAACCTCACTTATATGAATTGTAATGAAAGGAATATACTCAAGAAATTCTTATTGAGCTATGATGATGATTATTATACCAGGGATAGACCCTATGACCTACATTAAGCTATGATGATTAATAAAGACATTAAAGACATTTCAAACGGGACTCTAGCTTAGCACCGAGTGAATTAGAGTGAGGAGTGTCACTTCCCATATAGGGAAGGTAAGATCCCTAATGTACTCTTGAGATTTGATACCATAATGCATGTAGCATAAAGAGGGTCCCAACTATATCTCCTAGTTCTTGAACTATGTTGCCCCCATATTAATACTAGCTAGTGGATCCACGTAGTTGCTATGTTCATGTTTTGGTACTACCTTGGCAAGTAGTCCGCCTTCCTTCGGTGTAGGGTTACATGACACCAGATTCCACATTAGATCATGTAGTCTATGTCGGTTAAGGCAAGATGTTCCCAAAAAGGTAAAATAAACTAAAGGAATAAACTCTAACTAAGATAACCTAAGGGGTTTAGCTTAGTCTAGGTAGGGTATGGGAATCTACCTAACCTTGCACTAGTTAGCCTTGAGGGAAGTCTTAGGAGGATGTTCTTACATATGAATATGCTTATAATTGTACATGCTATGTATATGATGATCTTACATATTGATGATATTACATGATGATTGGTTTCACTTATGAATTTGTGTTTAATCTCTATTTCTAAACTATGATGATATGTACTCTTAAATGATATGCTATTTGAAGTTGGATATTAGTCATGGTTCTTATTGGTTTTACTTGATTGAGTAAGTTTATGGGGCTTTGCTCAGTCATTCCACTTGTTGACTTAATGAGGGTTCATGGTGTCTTTCTTTGGTTATGTTGTTATGAACTCTTATTCATGCTTATGGCTTAATACTTGATGATAGAGTTGCCTTGACTATGTATTCAATGATATGATATGCATGTTGACTTGACTAGACTTAGCATTGTTGGTCTTGTGATGTACATGCTTATGACTTAATAGTATGTCTTAATGATTGGTATGGTCTTCTTGAATGTGCATAAGGCTTTTCAAAGTAAATTGTATACTTTAATGAAATGTACCTTTTTAGCATGATTTAATGATATGTGTGCATGTAGTCTCATACTTAGTACAAGTTTTGTACTAACCTCATTTTCTCCCTTTTCCCCAACATTTTAGCTTCCAGTCATTGAAGGGCTTTGAGACGACTTTGAAGAAGACTTGAAATTATCAATCATCCAAGTTGGGTAGTCCTCACTTTTCGAGGGATGCCAATATCAAGCTTATGAAGTTGTTCTAGTTTTAAAATTCTTATGTTCTTTCCTTTTAATTTGCGTACTAAACATTGTATAGCCTATATATGGATTTATTACATTGATGTATGGGCTAGGCCCAAATTGTTAAACTCTTGTTAGATGGTTATGAGATGAGATATCCATTTGAGACTATGTTATATCTTATATATCTATGTGCAATAAAAGTAGAAGACTATGTAATCTTCCTATGCGAAGGGTCTATGTATACTCGATATAAATATTATGTGTATGTAGAGGTCTATGTAAACCTCAATGTAGAAGTAATGAAAATTTTTAAATTTTCCGAATTTTTGACATATGAATGTAATAATGTAAGCTAAGAGGCTAGTTTTAGTTCTCAAAGAGGACGACGACACTGGTTACGTCTAGGGGGTTCTCCCCGGATGTGACAAACTTGGTATCAGAGCATGAGGTTAAATATCTTTGAGTCGATGTCTCTCTAAACCACGTCTATATAGATTCTTACTCATAATTGTGAAGTGCGTCGCACTTATGGATAGGAACCTATGTCATGCTTAGGAAACTCTCATTTTCTTGGAAGTCAAATGATGTTCCTCTAGAATTTTGACTCTACGTGATTTTAGCGTCTAATGCTTTTATTGTGATTATAGGAAATGAATAGTCGAAGGAACGCAGCACGAAGACTTGAAGAAGAGATTGCCAATGCGGGAGTTCCTCGCCGTGGTGATCAAGTCCCTCCTCTTGAAGAAGATGTAAATGATGAACAAGCTCCGGTCAATCCTCCTCCTTTGACGGATGGTGACATAAGGGCTGCTCTTCTCCACATGGACCAAGCCATTACCACTCAAGAACAAGCCGCATCTACCAAAGCTCAAGACATAACGGCCCAAGCTAATCAGGGGGTTGTAACCCGAGTAAAACCAACAAGTTGGTACCATCACTAAATTGTCAAAATATGCTCCTTCTTTGGTTTCCAATCCTAGGGATGAAATGAACTACTTTGTGACGGGAGTGCGGAATACTTGCAAGAGGAATGTCATTAGGCTATGCTATATGACAATATGAACATTTCCCGTCTTATGGTTCATGCTCAACAAGTGGAAGAGGCAAGGGCTAAGAGAAAGAGTAGAGATGCCAAGAGGGCAAGATCTTTTGATACTACTTCTTCAAAGGGTAGTCTTGATATCCAAGACAAGCCTAGGTTCAAAAAGAGGTTTTCTAATCAAGTTCCTACCAAGTTCCCTCAGACTCGTGATGATAGGGTGTCTAACCCTAAGCCTCAAAAGGGAAGAGGTACTAGCTCACCAAACAAGAAGTCAACTTGTGGAAAGTGTGGCAAGAAGCATTATGGTGATTGCCTTAAGGGAACGGATAATTGTTTTGGTTGTGGTAAAAGTGGGCACAAGGTTAGAGATTGTCCAAATGTGAAGGGTCAATACAGGGAGAGTGGGAAAGCAAGTGGTTCTAATGATGCTCCGAATAAGAATCGTTTTTATGCTCTTCGCTCTAGGGGTGAGCAAGAGACTTCCCCCGAAGTGGTGACCGGCATGTTTAAAGTCTTTCTATTGATGTATATGCTTTACTTGATCCCGGCGCTACCTTGTCATTTGTTACTCCTCTAGTAGCTAAAAAGTTTGACATTTTATCCGATATCTTAAATGAACCTTTTATAGTGTCTATCCCGGTCGGTGAGTCGGTTGTTGCAAAAATAGTGTATAGAAATTGTCCTATAATGTTGCCCAATAGAGTTACTTATGTTGAACTAGTAGAACTGGATATGCTTGATTTTAATAGCATATTGGGTATGGATTGGTTGCATGCTTGCTTTGCCTCTATAGATTGTAGAACAAGGGTGGTGAAGTTTAATTTTCCAAATGAACCCATTTTAGAGTGGAAGGGGGAAAATTCTATTCTTAGAGGTCGTATCATTTCTTGTTTGAAATCTTGTAGGATGATCTCTAAAGGGTGTTTATACCATATAGTAAGAGTCCAAGATTTAGACTCCGAAATTCCTCCCATTGAGTCAGTCCCCGTAGTGAGGGAATTTCCAGAGATCTTTCCTAATTATCTTCCCGGTATTCCTCCTGAACGGAAAATTGATTTTGGTATCAACTTGTTACCGGATACAAATCCCATTTCAATCCCTCATTATCGGATGGCTCCGGCCAAATTGAAAGAGTTGAAGGCTAAACTCAAAGATCTACTA
The DNA here is from genome assembly GCA_016801875.1 of Solanum sitiens. Taxonomy (NCBI): domain Eukaryota; kingdom Viridiplantae; phylum Streptophyta; class Magnoliopsida; order Solanales; family Solanaceae; genus Solanum; species Solanum sitiens. Next base: position 1,335,028 of record JABWTJ010000112.1, read on the forward strand.
GACAAAGGCTTTATTAGACCTAGTATTTCTCCATGGGGTGCTCCGGTTTTGTTTGTGAAGAAGAAGGATGGGTCTCTTAGAATTTGCATCGATTAACGCCAACTCAATAAAGTCACTATTAAGAACAAGTATCCTCTCCCTCGGATTGATGACTTGTTTGATCAACTCCAAGGGGCAAGCTACTTTTCTAAGATTGACTTGATATCGAGGTATCACCAACTTAGGGTGAGAGGTGAGGATATACCAAAAACGGCATTTCGGACTAGATATGGTCACTATGAGTTCTTATTAATGTCATTTGGTCTCACTAATGCCCCGGTGGCATTTATGTATCTCATGAATAGGGTGTTTCAATGTTACCTAGATTCATTTATCATTGTCTTCATTGACGACATCTTAATATATTCAAAAAATGAGGGTGATCACATGGACCATATGAGGGTGGTGCTACAAGTGCTTAAGGAGAACCAATTATTGCCAAGTATAGAAAATCTGAGTTTTGGTTGAGGTCGGTGGCGTTTATTGGTCATATAATCTCTAGTGAGGGAGTTGAGGTTGATCCAAGGAAAACCGAGGCAGTGAAAAATTGGCCTAGACCATTGACTCCAACCGACATTAGGAGTTTCTTGGGTCTAGCGGGCTATTATTGGAGGTTTGTGGATGGTTTTGCGTCCATTGCATCTCCCTTGACTACTTTGACCCAAAAGAGTAAGAAATTTGAGTGGTCGGAGGCATGTGAGAGAAGCTTCCAAATCTAGAAAGATAGGCTTACTTCCGCTCCGGTGTTGACTTTACCGGAGGGTACAAAGTGCTTCGTTGTGTATTGTGATGCATCCCGAGTGGGTTTAGGGTGTGCACTTATGCAACATGGGAAAGTAGTAGCCTATGCTTCTAGACAACTTAAGGTGCATGAGAGGAACTATCCAACTCATGATCTTGAGTTAGCCGTAGTGGTATTTGCCTTGAGAATATGGAGGCATTACTTGTATGGTGTTCATGTTGATGTGTATACTGACCACAAGAGTCTTCAATATGTGTTTACTCAAAAGGAGTTGAATCTCCGACAAAGAAGGTCGTTGGAATTGTTAAAAGATTATGACATGAGTGTTCTCTATCACCCCGGCAAGGCCAATGTGGTTGTGGATGCTCTAAGTCGTATGACCATGGGTAGTATGTCTCATGTAGAGGAAGCCAACAAAGACCTAGTGAAAGATGTTCATAGGTTGGCTAGATTGGGTGTAAGGTTGGAAGATTCTGCGAATGGTGGTTTTATGGTTCATCATAACTCCGAGTCATCATTGGTGGTTGAGGTGAAGTCCAAACAACACCTTCATCAACCATTGATGGAGTTAAAGGAATCATTTCTTGGCAAGCTTAATGAGTCATTCTCCTTGAGGGGGATGGTGTCTTGAGGTATCAAGGAAGGTTGTGTGTTTCCAATGTAGATGGTTTGAGGAACCGAATCCTTGAGAAAGCTCATGGGTCCCATTACTCCATTCATCCGGGTTCAACAAAGATGTACCATGACCTTAGGGAAGTGTTTTGGAGGGAAGGTGTGAGGAAGTACATAGCAAAAATTGTCGCAAAGTGTCCAAATTGCCAACAAGTGAAAGCCAAACACCATTAGCCGGGTGGTTTACTTCAAGAAATCTAAATTTCTACTTGGAAGTGAGAAGACATCAATATGAATTTTGTGGTAGGTTTGCCTCGGACACAGAACCAATATGACTCTATATGGGTGGTTGTGGATAGGTTGACCAAATCCGCTCATTTTATTCCCGTCAAGTATACCTATTCGGCGGAGGATTATGCAAGGATCTTCATAGATGAGATTGTGTGTCGCCATGGTATTTCGTTATCCATCATATCGGATAGGGATGCACAATTTACATCTAGGTTTTGGAGGTCATTCCAAAAAGGGTTGGGTAACAAGATGAAATTAAACACCGCTTTCCATCCCCAAATGGATGGTCAAGCGGAGCGTACTATTCAAACCCTTGAGGATATGCTTGGAGCTTATATCATTGATTTCAAGGGAAATTGGGATAAGCATTTGCCTTTGGTGGAGTTTGGTAACAATAATTGCTACCATTCATCTATATCTATGGCTCCTTATGAAGCCTTGTATGGTAGGTGATTTAGATCTCCAATTGGATGGTTTGAAGTGGGTGAGTTTTCACTCTTGGGTCCCGATTTGATTTATAAGACTTTGGAGAAAGTTCATATCATAAGGAACCGGTTGCAAACAGCCTATAGTCGGCAAAAGTCTTATGCCGATCATAGGAGAAGGTATTTAAAGTTTGAAGAAGGTGATAAGGTGTATTTGAAAATTTCGCCTATGAAAGGGGTGGTTAGATTTGGAAAGAAAGGGAAATTGAGCCCTCGTTATGTGGGTCCCTATCAAATCTTGCAAAGGGTTGGTAAGGTTGCCTATGAGTTGAAACTCCCTAGTGAATTGGCTTTGGTTCATCCGGTATTCCATGTTTTCATGCTTAAGAAGTTTATCGGTGATCCCGAGTCTATTCTTCTTATTGAGGGTCTTGGTGTGAAGAATAACTTCTCCTATGAGGAGGTTCTGGTTCAAATCCTTGATAGACAAGTAAAGAAGTTAAGGAACAAAGAGGTGGCTTCCGTAAAGGTGTTATGGAAGAACTACCTAGTTGAGGGTGCAACATGGGAGGCCGAGGCCGACATAAAGTCTCGTTACCCTCATCTATTTGATAACTAAGGTTAGTAATTCCTATTAATAATGAAAATAATAACGAAAATTGAAGTTGCTTTGATTATTGGTGAAGTTTTGCAAAAATGTGCATTTTTGGTGTCATTACAGTGAAGTTACAGTGAATTGTGCATACTGACTTGGAAAAATTGCAATTCTTCTTGTTTTGAGTCATGTTGTGCATTTTGATATGGTGAGTCTTTATAAAATGATATTGAGCATGTGGTAAGTTGAACTTTGGCATAATTGACTCATATATGTTATGTTGAGCTCATGTTGTTATGAGGAGGAATTCCTCATAGTGTGATTTTGAGCCTTATGTGTGGTAATTGAAGTTTTAAGTTGCTATGTGTAAAGGTCATGATTGATGTTGTAACTCATGTTGTTATGTATTGTTGATTGGTTGGGCTACTAGTCTTGAGTCTATTCCTTCCTTACAAAAGATTTTAGTGTAATTCGGGGACGAATGTTCCTAAGGAGGGGATAATGTAATATTTCGAAAGTCTAAGACGTGTTCTAGAGCCTAATATAGGTGTCAAAAGGTTTAGACACTGTTGGTCTATTTTAATGTATATAAGTCACTTAGTAAGATGAATTTTAGTCCTATTATGCTAGTTCTTGGTTTTAGTGCCATGAATTTTAGTCCTATTATTCTAGAGCCTAATATAGTTATTGGTTGAATTACTATCCTATGATGTTATTGTATCAATTATGAATAGATTAAGATGAATTTTAGTCCTATTATGCTAGTTCTTGAGTAATTGATCTAGATTATGACTTTGACCTAAGTCTCTTATCTTAAGCTATGAACTAGTGATGGATTGTGATTTAGTGATTCAATTGGCTTTGTTTTCATGTTGGTTATTGATGTATGATGATATTACACCCTTATTGGGTTGATTTAAGGGTTCATGGTAAGACCTTGATTATGAATTATGAAGGAGACTTAAAAAGTCTTATGATCCCTATTCTTTACTTCAATTGTGGTTACTTGAGATTGGGTGATGAAGTTGCATTGAAGTATATCTTGTACTAGGATTGATAAGGTTGGTATGATGTTGAATTGAAATGTATTGATTATGGTTTGTGAGGTATTGCCTAAGATGTAAATGATACAAGGATGGTGATAACTTACCAATGTGCCTTATCATGATGTGATTATGTAAATGTGCTAACCTCACTTATATGAATTGTAATGAAAGGAATATACTCATGCAATTCTTATTGAGCTATGATGATGATGATTATTCAAGGGATAGATCCTATGACCTACATTAAGCTATGATGATTAATAAAGACATTAAAGACATTTCAAAAGGAACTCTAGCTTAGCATCGAGTGAACTAGAGTAAGGAGTGTCCCTTCCCACATAGGGAAGGTAGGATCACTAATGTACTCTTGATATTGGATACCATAATGCATGTAGAATAAATAGGGTCCTAACTATATCTTCTAGTTCTTGAACTATGTTGCCCCATAGAAATACTAACTAGTGAATCCACGTAGTTGCTATGTTCATGTTTTAGTACTAACTTGGCAAGTAGTCCGCCTTCCTTCGGTGTAGGGTTCCATGACACCGGATTCCACATTAGATCATGTGGTCTATGTCGGTTAAGGCAAGATGTTCCCAAAAAGGTAAAATGAACTAAAGGAATAAACTCTAACTAAGATAACCTAAGGGGTTTAGCTTAGTCTAGGTAGGGTATGGGAATCTACCTAACCTTGCACTAGTTAGCCTTGAGGGAAGTCTTAGGAGGATGTTCTTACATATGAATATGCTTATAATTGTACATGCTATGTATATGATGATCTTACATATTGATGATATTACATGATGATTGGTTTCACTTATGAATTTGTGTTTAATCTCTATTTCTAAACGATGATGATATGTACTCTTAAATGATATGCTATTTGAAGTTAGATATTAGTCATGGTTCTTATTGGTTTGACTTGATTGAGTAAGTTTATGGGGCTTTACTCAGTCATTCCACTTGTTGACTTAATGAGGGTTCATGGTGTCTTTCTTTGGTTATGTTGTTATGAACTCTTATTCATGCTTATGGCTTGATACTTGATGATAGAGTTGCCTTGACTATGTATTCAATGATATGATATGCATGTTGACTTGACTAGACTTAGCATTGTTGGTCTTGTGATGTACATGCTTATGACTTAATAGTATGTCTTAATGATTGGTATGGTCTTCTTGAATGTGCATAAGGCTTTTCAAAGTAAATTGTATACTTTAATGAAATGTACCTTTTTAGCATGATTTCATGATATGTGTGCATGTAGTCTCATACTTAGTACAAGTTTTGTACTAACCTCATTTTCTCCTTTTTCCCCAATATTTTAGGTTTCGGTCGTTAAAAGGCTTTGAGATGACTTTGAAGAAGATTGGGAATTCTCAATCATCCAAGTTGGGTAGGTCCTCGCTTTCCGAGGGCAATGTCAATATCAAGCTTATGAAATTGTTCTAGTTTTAAGACTCTTATGTTCTTTCCTTTTAATTTGCGTACTAAACATTGTATAGCCTATATGTGGCTTTATTACATTGATGTATGGGCTAGGCCCAAATTGTAATACTCTTGTTAGATGGTTATCAGATGAGACATCCATTTGAGACTATGTTATATCTTATATATCTATGTGCAATAAAAGTAGTAGACTATGTAATCTTTCTATACGAAGGTCTATGTATACTCGATACAAATATTATGTGTATATAGAGGTCTATGTAAACCTTAATGTAGAAGTAATGAAAATTTTAAATTTTCCGTGTTTTTGACCTATGAATGTAATGATGTAATCTAAGAGTCTAGTCTTAGTCCTCAAAGAGGACGACGACATCGGTTACGTCTAGGGGGTGCTCCCCGGATGTGACATTAGAGTTAAAAAACAAGCAAGAAAATTCGGGGATTTTCTAGGGAGGGGTCTGGGGAGCCGCGCAAGCTAGAGAACCCCAACTTGGGTTTTGAAGTTTGGCCTCTGGAGTACAGCGCCATCTTGTACGCCCCAAGAAAGTGTTTGAAGTTTATCCTCTGGCAACCCGCGCCACTCAGAGCGCCGAAGGCGCTAGGCCTTCTAACCTTTCCCACTTCTTTTTGTTTGAGTTCCCTAGCTATGCACCTAAGTTTTCTAGTTGATTTCTACACTCTAAGGTACATCTAAACATCATAAAATCATCCATAAACATGATATGATGAGCCTTCATTCCATAATTCAATTCAAGGAAAGTTAAGAGTCAAGTCAAGAGAAGTTCATAGAGTTTTCCAAAAAGTATTTTGCAAATATTTTAACTTTGTTTTAAGACTTGAGTTTTGAGTTGAGTAAAGAGGAAAGAGTGATGTTAATTTCTTCAAAAAGAGTATATGGGGACTATGTATTCCTAAATATTACATGATTTTACATTTAAACAAGAAAGGAAACATTGATTTCCAAGATATTGAGCTAGTTTTTGAGTAATTACCTCAAATCGTAGAAAGAGTTTTTGATTTTAAAACATATGAGTTGGGTATATTTTGGTAGTAGTATTGGGCACCGATATGGGGATGAGTTCATAATAACTCAAGTCTCCATAAATCATGTAGTCATCGTAGATAAGAAAGGGTCATACTTTTTAGATAATTCTGTAGTGATTTTTAGCATAGACTAGTGGAACCACTTAGTTGAGGAGTTCTATATCACGACAAGTTATAGGACAATTTTGGCAGCTTGGGGGAGAGGTTGTATCATCACTTTATCTCATAGTGATGGCTGTCGATTACAGAAACTCCCACAGTATTATATTACTTTATATGTAAATCGACTTGTCATTGTATTTATTTAATACAATGAGTTGTCATCTACTATTTTAATTCTTTTGTATATAGTGCACCTTTCTTGTTGTTTTATTTTGCATTTGAGTTGAGTATCCATGAGTTGAGTAAAGCTAAGGTAAGTATTCTTTTTGAATTGTTTAAAGCTTATGTCATGTTTACTTTTCCCCTCGCATGCTCATACATTCAATGTATTGATGTCATTTGGTCTGCACATTTTATGATGCAGATACAGATAACCACGATCAGCATCCAACGCCTCGTTGATCCAGTTGAGCACTAAGAGTCAAATGGTGAGCCTCCTTGCTTCCGGAGGATTTTCTTCTTCTTTTTTTTTTTGTTAGTCAGTTGTTAGAATGATCAAGGGTCTTGCCCCGACATCCCTCTTAGTATTTAAAGGCTTCATAGACAATTAGATATGAGTTCTTTAGTCTGATATTTCTGATGTTGTGCTTAAAGACTTGAGTTTCCACTTTGGCTAATTTGAATGTTTATCCTTAAAGGTTCTAAGTTTATTTGAGACAGTTGTTTTTAAAGTGCATTTGAATCCTTGTATTAATGCTTAAGTCTTCCGCTATAATTTAAGTCAGGCCAAAGGTTTGCTTGGGGCTAGTAATGGTTCTCGAATGCTAGTCCTGCTCAGGGTGTAGGCTCGGGGCATGACATTTTCCAAATTTCTGAATTACACTCTATGGTCCATACATACTTCTACAAACTGTATTTTCCATTCGTGGATCCAAATTACTGAAAGTTCAAGTCTATGACAAAGAACCACGGGCCACCATCCATAACTCGTAGACCATAGCATGACCAGTACTATCCTTCCATACAACCCATGGCACTAAAATCATAAGTTTTTAAATATCAAGTCAGGAGACCCAACCATAGTCGTAATACTCTCAACAGAATCATACTATTGGCTAATACCAAGAGGTGTAAGACTTGACATTTTCCAACATTCTACACTTCACTTTACAAACCATTCCACGACCCAAACACAGATCCGTGAACTGTAAAATAAATCATAGAAAAATACCAAAATGTTGAAATTCTAAGTGTCCCATGAGCCATAATGATAACCACGACCCGTACATAAGGATCGTGAAACCCAAAACTAACACACACCACCAGTTTGTTGTGACTTTCCAGCTAAGATATGAACTTTTGAGGTGTTACACAAAGGATGATTTTAGGATAGATTTATTTCCTCACTAGCGTCATGTGGTCTTATTTGATGAAGACTTACTCAATTCGATTTGTATCATATCTTCTACAATAAGACGAAGGTAACTATCATTTTCTTCCCCTTTTTCTTTGATAAATGATGTAGGGTTCTAACAATCAAAAGACTAAATTGTTGCACTTGAAAAGATGATATTGTAAAATGGGAAAAGGGATAAATATATCTCTTAATTTTTAAACTTAAAGTGAATATACTCCTTGTTAAAAAATGTGATACATATATGCCTTTGTTGTGTAACTGTTAAAATCAGAGTCATGATGATACCTATTAAAGCCTACTGGTAGTTAGCTAACACTTATCATGAAACTGATGATCGCATGCCTATAAAGTGGAAGGATTACAAGAGGAACAATATAACATTGCAAGAAGAAACAACGGAAGTAAGGAATAGTATATAAAAACACAGCCTTCAAACGAGGACCAAAAATATAATATCCCACCCAAACCTAGTGGATGCAAGTGCAAAGCTACTAGAAAAATATAGTACATGCTAGACATATGCAACAAATACACAAGTTGTCTCAAAATACAAAATACTATCCAAAATTATATACAAATGGAGACGAGTAAACTCTTATCACCAATAAGCACACCATCAGTCTTCGAGATATCAACAACAACACGAGAACCATCGTAGGTTACTAGAGCTTGGATATACATCAGAAAAATGACGTAGAGTGCAGTATGAGTACCAAAAAAGTGGTACTAAGTAGGCATCATAGGCCGATCGAGCCTGCAATTGCATTAATCAGATAAGATGTGTGTATATCAAGGTAATAGACAACAATATGTCATAACTAGATTTACAACAAAGTAAATCTACTATAGCAATTAATGAAAGCACTAAATCTACCTAGACCTAACTAGAACCTCATATGTCAAGAAGGCCTATACAAAGCATAACATCAATAAAACATACAAACAATAATCCGGCCAAACTCCCATAAACCCAAAGAGTATACTCAAAGACTATACTACAAAGAAGAATTCTAAAATGAACACAAAGACCTTGAACCTAGCATCTCCCGAAATGTTACGTTGGAATAACTAGTCATTCTCAAAATTTTACATCATGAAGCCTTACCGGAACCTAACATGCTCTGGAATCTTACTTTGGAACAACTAATCCTTCCTAGAATCTTACATTAGAAAGACTTAATATAACCTAAAATATCCCAAAATCTTATGTTGAAATTGCTAGTCCTTTTCAGAATCGTACATTAGAAGACCTTATAAGAACCTTACAATCCTCAGAATCTTACATTGGAGAGGTCGGTTCCACCCCGAAATCTTACATCAGAATGACCACAGAAACACCTAGAAAATCTTGAAACTTACATCGGATTAGCTTTATAAAATCCTAGAATATCTTAAATCGAATTAGCTACAACACATGCTAGGTCCTTTTAAAATCTTACCTCGGGTCAACTATAATGCTAAAGGAAAAGGGGTCCTAAATGAGTCTAGGTAACCACTCGTTATAACCATCCAGTCATAGATACTAGTAGGTCTACTTAAAGGTCACAACTTAGCCTAAAGAGTCGCATCTAACCAGATCCAATACCGAAACAAGCTTCACGATATCTAAAAACCAACATCTAAAGTAACTATAGTCAAACCTAGGCTATGGCTTCTCAACAACAACACTAATACCATTTTAATTAGTTTCAACTCACGGGCACAAACATTATATTAAACAAGCCATAGAAATCTCAATGATAATCCAAAAGAGTCCAAAATGATACATATAAGGAACATAACATGGAATCATGGTAGAAACTCAACCTACACTTAGCTTCATGATTGTTGTTATATGATCTTGAATTGATTGAAAGAGAGATTCATCCATGTCTATGTGGATCTGAACTTCTCGTTCTAGGATTGTGGTAGTGTTATTTGTAGTTTTGATGATGTAACAAACTCACGAACCTTGTGAAGGTACCCGGTTCGCAGTATAAATCGTCCATTGACTGCCAGCTAGAGAAAGTACAAAAAGTTGGTGCACAGTTCCCAACTGCGTCAGAAACGTCAGACCTTTCCAACCAATGGCATGGGTTTAAGGAAAGTGACTTTTCTATACAATGTCATCTTTCCTTACATTGTTTCTTAGTTTTTGCAACTTGAAAAAGTACATTCAAGAACTCTTGCAAAGGCTGAGGAAAATCAAGAAGAAGAATCATTCAAGAACAATCGAAACTCAGGCGTACATTGTGTAGTTGTTTGAGAATATATTCTTTCGATCTTACATTGTAAACTGATCCTAAATCTATAAAGGAATCAGTGTGGTTTGATCTGAAATTCTAAATCATCATTAGGTTAGTGATTTAGTGGGCAATCTGTGAGATTGCTTAGAAAATTCTAAGTTGTCTAGGGTGATAGCTTAGTGGGTAGAGTAATATCTACTTAGGCTCATCAAGAAATAGTGCTATTGCTTGATAGTGAGATTAAAAACTTTTTCTCACATTTTTGTAACCGGTTTCCTTTTGCTTGTGAAGATTAGTGAAACTATTTTTGGAAATTCTGTGAGACAGGTCGTGGTTTTACTCCCTTGAGCAAGGAGGTTTCCACGTAAAACTTCTCTGTCTTTTTACTGCATTTACTGTCTGATATATTTACGATTGTGTGTCAAGGGACCTGGTCCATTGACTGATAGTGGACGCACAGATTCTAACAAGTGGTATAGCAGGTACTCTTTATCCGGTTAACACCAAGAGAGTGATTCCTGTATTAGAATCGCTGCTCCACTTAATCTGGAAGAGGGTCAGTCTTCAACTAGACCCCCTCGTTTCAATGGCCACTTTTATAGTTGGTGGAAAGTGAGAATGCATGACTTCCTTATGGCTGAAGACAGTGAACTATAGGACATTGTCTTAGATGGACTCTTCATTCCCATGATTGAAGAGAAAGATGGTGAAATCACTAGGCTTGTTCCAAAGCCTAGACGAATATATGATGAAGTTGATAGGAAGAAGATTGAAAAGGGATACAAAGCAAAGAAGCTTCTTGTTTGTGGTATAGGACCTGATGAGTTCAATCGTGTCTCAGCTTGTGAATCTGCAAAAGAGATCTGGGATTGCTTAAAAACAGCCCATGAAGGAACTGAACAAGTAAAAGAGTCAAAGATTGATATGCTCACCTCTCAGAATGAAAATTTCAAAATGAGAGAATGTGAAACTATTCATGAAATGTTCACCAAATTGTCATCAATCACAAATGAGTTGAGAAGTCTTGGAGAACCTATCAGCATGAGTAAGCAGGTCAGGAAAGTGCTTCGAATTCTTCCCAAGTCTTGGGATAGTAAGGTTGATGCTATTACTGAAGCAAAGGACCTGAAAGTGTTAACAATGGATGCTCTCATTGGAAATCTAAAGACCCATGAGATGAACCGAAGTCATGATCAGTCAAAGAAGGAAGTCAAGAAAGATAAGTCCTTAATGCTGAAATACAGATCTGAAGAGGACTCCAATGATGATGATGATATGGCTTACCTTATCAAGAGGTTTCAGAATATTGTGAGGAAAAACAAAGGTTTTAGAAAGAGAGCAAATGTTCCTCGAACTGCCACTCAAAATGATACCTGTCACAAGTGTGGAAAGGTTGGGCACTTCATAAGAGAGTGTCCATTACTCAAAGCTGAAAACAAAGAATATCAAAAACCAAGAGGTGATAAAGAAAAGCGCAGGGACCTGGTACTCGATAGGAATGATCGGAAAGCTACTGCTGACTATGTGGTCAAGAAATCCCTTGCTGCATGGGGTGATTCTTCGAGTGATTCAGAAAATCCTGATAAACCAAATGATGTGTCAATGGTGGTGGTTCATGAGGATGAAACCATATTCAATGAGATGTTTGCTTTCATGGCTCATTCAGAGGATGAAGATGATGAGGATAAGGTAACTCTTCTTGATTTGAAACATGATCTGAATACCTATTCTCTTAAAAAATTGAGAACATTAGTAAATGTTATGATTGATTCAGTGATTGAGTTAACTTCTGAAAGAGATACTATAAATGCTGAGTTTGAAAGTTTAAATGAAAATAGAGATATAATGGGTGAGAAAATGTTGAAAATTGAATATCAAATGGCTGTTCTAGAATCTGAAAAACTAGAACTTAAAAAACAATAGCATTTGATGAATGAGAAAGTGAAAAACAAAAGGGAAAGTCTAGTGGTTTACAAGTTGATCTTGAAGAAAAATTGAAAACCTCTGAGACTAATCTTGTTTTAGCTTTGGAAAAGAGCAACAGCTTAGAAAGAGATATTGTCAAACTTAAAGATGAACTTGAAAAATCTCTTAAGTGGACAAAATCTTCTAAGCTGCTTTCAAATGTGACAAATCAAAGTAATTTCAACAAAAAGGGTCTAGGAAGCTTGAATATTACTCCTCCTTTCAATCCTCACAGCAAATATGTATTTGTGTTTGACAATTTGCTGTGTCTTTATTGTGGTAAAAATAGGCATTCAAAAGAAGAGTGTACAGCCTGGAGAAAGTCACATGAGAGACTTTCAAAGTATACAGAAAAGCAAAGGGTTTCAAAAGAGAGACATGGTCCTACAAAACAATCCTCAATCAAAAGGATTTCAAAGGGAGAACTTGATTCTGCTCAAAAATCCTTCGTCAAAAAGAATCTGAAATTACCTCATTGGGCTAGAAACACTTTGATCACCCCTTTGTCTGCTTTCCGGGAACTCAAATTGAAATGGGTTCCCAAGTCTAATAAGTGACTTTTGCTGCAGGTGAGTGAGAGGAGCAGCAGTCAATGTTGGTACATGGACAGTGGATGCTCTAAACATATGACTGGTGATATCAAAAACTTCCTCTCACTCAAGGCACTTCAAGGTGGAGGTGTCTCTTTTGGTGATGGAAAGAAGGGGTATATTTTAGTTGTTGGTAAAGTGGGAAAATCGCTTGGGGAATCCATTGACAACGTGTATCATGTCAGTGGGTTGAAGTATAGTCTTTTGAGTGTGTCTCAAATTTGTGACAAGGGAAATGAAGTGAAGTTTACATCTGAGAAGTGTACTGTAGTTAATCTAACTACAAAGAAAGTGATTCTCACTGCTCATAGAAGCAAAAACATGTATGTGGCTAACTTAGAAACATCTCATGGAGATGATCTGACATGTTTTAGTGCCCAGAATGAAAATGCTGATCTGTGGCATCGAAGACTAGGGCATGTGAGCTCATCTTTATTGAATAAACTGATTTCTAAGGACCTGGTCCTAGGTCTGCCAAAGTTGAAATTTTATGAAAGCAAAATTTGTGAAGCCTGTGTCAAAGGAAAACAAATAAGATCATCCTTCAAGCCAAAGAAGCAAGTAACCTCATCGAGAGTATTAGAGCTGCTACACATGGATTTATGTGGACCCTTGAAGGTTCAAAGTAGAAGCGGAAAGAAATACATTCTGGTGATAGTTGATGACTACTCAAGGTTCACATGGACAAGGTTCTTAAGATCAAAAGCAGAAACACCAGAAGAATTGATAGTGTTTTTCCAAATGATTCAAACAAAATTGAATCAAGTGATTGTTGGAATTAGGTCTGATCATGGAACTGAGTTTCAAAACTCAAAAATTGATCATTTCTGTATGAAAAATGGCACTAGTCACAATTTCTCTGCTCCAAGAACTCCCCAGCAAAATGGAGTAGTGGAAAGGAAAAACAGAACCTTGGTAAATATTGCAAGAACCATGATTATTGAGTTAAATCTTCCTCAAAATTTTTGGGCTGAGGCAATCAACACAGCATGCTATGTTACTAACAGATGCTTGATAAGGTCTTTACTGAATAAGACTCCCTATGAACTACTCAACAACAGAAAACCTATGTTGAGCTACCTTAGGGCATTTGGATGCAAATGTTTTATTTTAAACAATGGGAAGGATGATCTCGGAAAGTTTGACCCTAGAAGTGATGAAGGAGTGTTTGTAGGATATTCTTCATCAAGTAAAGCATACAGAATTTTCAACAAGAGAACTCAATGTATTGAAGAAAGTATTCATGTTGTGTTTGATGAAGATGGAAATCTGAAAAGGGCAGCAACAAATGATGAAGATGAGTTAATTGAGCTGTTTAAATCTCAGAAAAGTGAAAGAAGTGAAGCTGAAATTAATGACCAGTTGGGGATTGACAATGCTGATCAAAGTTCATCTGAAAAGGCTGATGATGTTGATAAACCTGAAGAGGAACCTGGTACCATTCTGAACTCAAGTCAGAATATCACTCACTCTCCAGAAAATGAAGACTTCCTTGATGAAGAAGAGAACACTGATCAGCTGAACCAATTGACTTCAAGACCAGGATGGAAACACAGTTCATCACATCAACTTGATAATCTCATTTCACCTCTGAACTCTGGAATTCACACTAGATCAAAAATAAGAAATCTAGTTGCATTCTCAGCGTTTATATCATCAATTGAGCCTAAGAATGTGAAAGAGGTGTTAGGTGATGCAGATTGGGTTAATTCAATGCAAGAAGAACTCCATCAGTTTGAAAGAAGTAAGGTGTGGTACCTGGTTCCTCGACCTGTTAACAGAACTGTTATAGGAACCAGATGGGTTTTCAGAAACAAGCTTGATGAAAATGGTGTGATTACTAGGAACAAATCCAGATTAGTTGTTCAAGGATATAATCAGGAGGAAGGTATAGACTATGATGAAACCTTTGCTCATGTTGCAAGGATGGAGGCCATCAGAATTCTCATAGCCTTTGCTGCATTCATGGGATTCAAGCTGTATCAAATGGATGTCAAGAGTGCCTTTCTAAATGGAGACTTAAAGGAGAAGGTGTTTGTTAAACAACCTCCTGGGTTTGAATATGATGAGCTACCAGATCATGTGTTCAAGTTGAATAAGGCCCTGTATGGTTTAAAACAAGCTCCCAGAGCTTGGTATGAAAGACTGTCGAAGTTTCTGTTGAAAATGGGTTCAAAAGGGGGGAAATTGACAATACCTTGTTCTTATTAAAAAGAGAAGAGGAATTGCTTATTATACAGGTATATGTGGATGACATTATCTTTGGAGCTACATCGAAGCATTTGTGTGAAGAATTTTCATCATTAATGGGAAAGGAGTTTGAGATGAGCATGATGGGTGAACTGACTTTCTTTTTGGGGCTACAAATCAAGCAATCATCAGATGGAATCTCAATCAGTCAGGAGAAGTATATTAAGGAGATGTTGAAGAAATTCAATATGTTTGATTCTAAACCTATTGATACTCCTATGGGTACAAACTCCAAGCTTGTAGCAGATGAATCTGATTCTCTTGTGAATCAAACCATGTATAGGGGAATCATTGAATCCTTGTTGTATCTGACTGCTAGCAGACCTGACATTGTATACAGTGTTGGAATGTGTGCTAGATTCCAAGCATGCCCTCATGATTCACATTTGAAGGCTGCTAAACGAATTCTAAGATACTTGAAGAAAAGAAGGGACCTGGTCCTCTTCTACCCAGCAGGTGACACTTTTGATCTTGTTGGTTTTGCAGATGCTGAGGAAGAGCCCTTAAGGGATGGCTCATTTCCTTGGATCTTCACTTATCTTATGGGGAACGAAGAAACAGAATTCAGTAGCTCTTTCAACAGCTGAAGCTGAATATGTAGCAGCCGCTGCATGTTGTTCACAATTGTTATGGATCAAACAACACTTAGAGGACTTCGGAGTAAGCATCAAGGCAATACCTCTTATGTGTGACAATACTAGTGCAGTCAGTATGGGAAAGAATCATGTTCACCACAGGAGAACCAAGCACATTGATGTTAGACATCATTTTCCGAGAGATAATGTTAAAAAGGGAAACATTGTGCTTACATATTGCCCAACAGAGGAACAAATCGCAGACATCTTCACCAAGGCTCTTAGCAAAGACCAATTTGAGAGTAATAGGTTGAAGTTGGGCATGATGACTTCAAACTGATTTCAAGTCATTCAATCATGAAATTTCTTTGATGGCTAAACTTGTAGTGCAGGTATCCTCTTTGTCAATAATAATTTGTATAAGTTAGATCATTATTATACCTATTGCAGGTATACATTCATAAAGGATTAGCAAAGCAAAGACATGGCTAGAACAGTTGAGGAATGATGTAAAAATTGCATTATGGGACCTAGTCCTAGTCGAGGTTAGCATTCTGTACATTAATTTTAAACTGAGATAAAGTGATCGTTGATCAAGCCACGTGTCAGTCATCGGTTATTCTGACCGTTAGTCCCATCGCTTATTTTCCAAGCGATGCGTCAAATCAATAGGGACCTGGCACCGTTTCGTGTTCTTTTTAAACCCCCCTTCTCTCTATTAATCCTTCACTCTTCTTGCAAAATTCCTTCTCTCTATCGAAAAACCCTAAACTATTTTTCTCACTCACTACCTTCTTCATCTTTCACTACTGCTTTTCTTCTCTTCTTATTGATAAAATGTCGGACCCTTCTTCTGCCTCTAAGAAAATTCTTACAGTACTTAGTGAGATTGATCCAATTTCTTTATACTCTCCGTCATCCACAGGGTCAAAACCTAATCTTCCAACAAGTTTAAAAATAAGTTCTCCCTTAGATAACCCCGAAAATCCTTTTCACTCTATAGATCTGAACAGTCCAAGTCTTCCTACTAGACCTGGTCCTCATCATGAAATGCTTTCAGATGCTCTTTTTGAAGGAGACTTACCTAGGAACAAAACATCTGAGTCAAAGATTCTTGTTGCTAGTGAAGAATTGGTGATCGAGAGTCTTGCTATGATGAGAGAGGAAGTCAGGGTTGAGAAAAGTGAACCTCTTCAAAATGAAGAGATCAGAGAGACCCAACCTATCTTTGATAGAACTCCAGATTTTGGGAGATATCCATCCTCTGATTCCTCTGACTCAGCAGGTGATGATCGACCTATACAGTGGAAGGTTGAAAAGAGAGATGTAAGTGTGTCTAAGAAGGGAAAAGAGAAAGTGGTGGGAGAAGTGTCTAAAAGGAGACCTATTACTAGATCTGACTCCAAAAAGATGATGGCTGATGCCCTGAAAGCCAGTGCTAAGTCTACAGCAGAAAACAGGAGTGCTAGAACTTTCAAAGTGTCCAATTTTAAACTGCCTGAGTCTGGTGTGGCAGATGTGTCTACTGAAGAGACAGAAAAGGGATATAGGAAGAAGAGATCAGGAAAGACAAAACCAAGAGAAACGAAGAAAGCTGAGAAAACAAAATCCACAAAGGAGATTGCTAAAGGAAAAAGGAAAAGGTCACAGGGACCTGGTACACAGGTGCATGTAAATGAAGAGCAGGTCAACAAGCAAGAGATTGTTGACAATCTGAGGAAGCAGTCTGTACTGGCTGGCAGGGTATTTGATATGGGGATAATTAATCTTCTTGGGATGGACTCACTTCATGACATGGTTGAGATTCAGTCGTGGATGCATCTTTTCAACCACAAATCTCCCATTCTTCATGAAGAGGAAGTGCGAGAATTCTACTATAACATTCAATTTTAGGAAGATGGAAGTGTCAGTACCAGAGTAAACGACATTGCTATTCACCTTGACGAGACTTTGCTAGAAAAATTCTTAGGGTACCTCAAGAAGGTACCAGGTCTGTGGTAGGGAAGACGTGTTCTGTCGAATTTGTGACACTATGCTCTAAGCTTCCTACTACAAAATGCGCAGGGTTGTTCAAGAAACTGATGAAAAGTGAATATCAGTTAGTTTTTGAATTTGTCAACAAGATTATCCTCCCTCTAACAGAAAAGAGGACCTCAGCAGCTTCTGCTAATTTGTATGTGATGGAGTTGTTGTGCAAGTTCGAACCTCTGGATCTTTCGGGACTCATGCTTGAGCATATGTACAAGACAGTCATTGAGCGGAAAGGGATACATGGTATAGGATATGGATACTTTCTCACTAAAGTATTCAAATACTTTAACATTCCGCTTAGTGTTGGCAAAGTCGATATAGTGAAGCAAGCCTTTTCAGAGACTACCTTGGTTAAATGCGAGTGCATTGAGGGGAAAGGAAATCCCAAGAGCAAAATGGCTCAACTCGTTGAAGACCAGGACCAGCTCAAGCATGAAGTTGAAGAACTGACTATGAGGCTGAGTGGCAAGGATGCAGAAATTGCTATTCTTAAGGCTGAGCTACTCACTGTGCAGACTGAGGGACCTGGTACCGATGCAGTTCAAGCCCTGGAAAGGGAAAATGCAGAACTGAGGGCCAAAGTTATTTTTTTACAAGAGAAAGCAATAAAGGATAATGATGATGCTAATGCTAGACTCACTCTAATCATTCAGTCTCTCTCCCATCAGCCTCCCCCTTCATAGTCCGTCCCATAGTCTTCCCGTGTCTTCCTTGTGTGGCTTATCATTTTGTCATGTGGATTTCAGTTTGCTGTTAATGTATTGAATGTTAATTTTGGAGTGCTATTAATATTATTCCCCTGTTGTTCTGGCTAATATCTTTGGTCGAATGCTTTCTTTTATGTTTGATTGCCAAAAGGCTATGGTCTTCTCTGATATTATTATTGATACTGTTGGTTTACTGTATCTCCTTTTTATGATGCCAAAAGGGGGAATTTTAACTGTTTGTGACTGGACATGTTTGTGAGAGGGAATACAGCTATGATATGTTGTGTATTGTGTATTGTGTTTCTTTTTGGTGTTGATTCTCTGTTAGGTGGGTGGACAAGCAATTCAAGGGAGACAGGGGGAACTTCTCTATTAGGTGCCTGGAGTACTGTTTGTCATCATCAAAAATGGGGGAAATATTATTTGTAGTTTTGATGATGTAACAAACTCAGGGACCTTGTGAAGGTACCCTGTTCGCAGTATGAATCGTCCGTTGACTGCCAGCTGGAGAAAGTACAAAAAGTTGGTGCACAGTTCCCAACTACGTCAGAAACGTCAGACCTTTCCAACCAATGGCATGGGTTTAAGGAAAGTGACTTTTCTATACAATGTCATCTTTCCTTACATTGTTTCTTAGTTTTTGCAACTTGAAAAAGCACATTCAAGAACTCTTGCAAAGGCTGAGGAAAATCAAGAAGAAGAATCATTCAAGAACAACCAAAACTCAGGCGTACATTGTGTAGTTGTTTGAGAATATATTCTTTCGATCTTACATTGTAAACTGATCCTAAATCTATAAAGGAATCAGTGTGGTTTGATCTGAAATTCTAAATCATCATTAGGTTAGTGATTTAGTGGACAATCTGTGAGATTGTTTAGAAAATTATAAGTTGTCTAAGGTGATAGCTTACTGGGTAGAGTAATATCTACTTAGGCTCATCAAGCAATAGTGCTATTGCTTGATAGTGAGATTAAAAACTTTTTCTCACATTTTTGTAACCGGTTTCCTTTTGCTTGTGAAGATTAGTGAAACTGTTTTTGGAAATCCTGTGAGACAGGTCGTGGTTTTACTCCCTTGAGCAAGGAGGTTTCCACGTAAAACTCCTCTGTCTTTTTACTGCATTTACTGTCTGATATATTTACGATTGTGTGTCAAGGGACCTGGTCCATTGACTGATAGTGAACGCACAAATTTTAACAGGTAGCTTCATGATTGTTGTTATATGAACTTGAATTGATTAGTAAGATAGTTATCCTCATGCCAGCTCGTGTGGTTACTTACTTCTTCTTGAGCTTAATTATTTATTTTTGTTGATCACCATTCAAATACAATATATGGCTGGTAAAATTAGACTCGAGAGAGGATTTTGCCAATGTAATAGTAAAAGTAGAGATTGGTTTGTGAACCTTATAGGGAAAGGGGAACTATTCACTAACGTTGATAATTATATACTCATTAGTCTTTCTTAGTTGATACACACGATATACACATGCACTTCACTATTGATCGACGACCATAGGAATATAGGCATTAGGAATACTCAAGTAGTCTTAGGGTTATCAACACGATGCTCTATAATTGATATCTACATGCAATTAGTAACCCCATAAAAGATCAGAGTCAGTTCAAGTGATTACTCAACATCATTGCTAGCAAATTCTTATCCCTTGATTGATTTCACTCATTGATTACGTAATATATGTTCTTCGGTTGGTTAATTGTTCATTAGTTATTTTCTTTTTCTTTTTAAGTTAGTTAAATCATAAGTATAACTTTTCAATTATCTCTTGAATAAATAATCAACAATAGTTTAATTTAATAAATAATAAATTGACGAATCTTTGTACTACGATATTAGGATTCAAAATTTATATTATTTGACAATTACGTACACTTGCATATATATTTAGAAGCAATATTTGCCTTTCCAGTGAGAGAGAGGAAGTGTACATGGAGAGAGTAAAAATATCAAAAACTGTTCTTAAATTCCTTTTTGGATCAATAGATAATATGAACCAAAAGTAATAATACCAAAAAATGGTTGTATGAATTAGAGTAAAAAGTTTTGACTTCAACTTTAATGAATTAAAATACTTCTCTACTAAAGCATTATGTGGGGTCCATCCTTCTAAACAACATGAATATAGAAGTAGTATATAAATGAACATATCCCCCACCCAATTTTTTCCTAGTTAAAGAGTGCTTAAAACAACATGAATATATAAAGCTTCTTCATGACTTCACAAATTCTTTATATTAAAGCCCACATGCAAACTAATAAAATGTTCCACAGCATCTAATAAAACATCAGTATTTATTGCCATGAAGCTCCACTATCATCATTATCTCTTAGAATATAAGGATTCATTATTCCCAAAGCAATTAAAATATGGAGTACCACTAAAAAATCATCCAATCCCCAAAAGGATTGGTAGAATTCCAAATCAATAAAACATTTTTCTCCTTCTTCATGTCCACATCCTCCCCACAAACCCCAAATCCAACTTTTGGGATTCGAAATCCTCCACATACTCAGGGTTTCCCATGCCTTGTAAATATGAATCCATCACTACTCAAAGACAGTCAAATTTTTCTTTAACTCATATTAGAGTTCAACTATATTTGGCTTTGCGCTTGAAAGTCTTACGGGATAAAGTGTTTCTTGACAAGTGCGATTTCGTAGACAATAAAACTTAAATTTGAGACCTCTGATTAAGAATAAAAAAATACTTACCACTCCACTACTCAAGACAACTAGTATATATTTGCATCATGTTGTTGGACACATAAAGAATGATAAAGGTTTGTTTAAAAAATGTATCAGATCAAGGGATATGGATTCCAATTCCAATTACTTTCAACTTCATGTTAAGCTTTTTCCTTTGTTCACTTTTACATGTTCATTTTAAATTTTATATAAACCTTATAAATGAGCGATTAGTATAACTATTTTAACGCAATATTCATATTAATTAATGTATAGTCTTAGATTTTAAAAATGAATTGAATAATACCTAATTAGTATTGAAGGTAAAACATGAAAAAAAAATTCTTAATGTATTTAAAATTATATGTAAAAGTAAAAATCTCTTTTTTTGAAATATCAGACCAATGAACTAAGGAAGCACATCACATGGTTATTCTTCTCTACCCTTTACTTTACATAACATTTTCAAGCACTAACATTATTCAAAGACAACATCAATATAAAGAAAAGAAACTTATTTTGCAGCAAAATGATAGCTTTTACTTGCATTAGATCTGTGTTCTTTCCCCTTATTTAGATAAAGGTGGTGCCAAAACTCAGAAAACATTAACAAAATTGAAAATGAAATAACTTCATCTCAATGTTGAACTGTCATAAAAGGCTAACAATCCCTTTTTCAGTACATTGAAATATCAGTCTAATGAAATAAAGGTAACAACTTTTTGACTAATTAAGAGACTAAACATCACCTAAACTCTGTCTCATTTCTCAATAACCCATTCTTCTACTACCTGCTTTAAATAATTAATTAAAAAAATTAGGATGTTTTTACTGAGCCATTAGCTTATCAAGCTTCATTTGCTCCATCCATGCACTCAATTGATCGAATTGCTCAATCTGCGAATCTGAAGTAGAATCTTCAGTAGAACCTGAGAGGCCTAAAACACGAGATACAGCTTTGTCTTTCATGTCCTGTGGTGATTCTTTGACGAGTGTTTGAACCCACGACAGATCAGGTTCTTCTCCGTTGTTAGCAAGCTCAAACGAAGATGATCTCTTTAGCCTACCAAACTCATCGGCATTGGCAGCCCAACCTGCATTACCAGAAGGGGATCCCCACTTGGACCAAGTATCTGTTGGAGAACCAATAACAGCAGAAGCAGTGGAGCCAAGATCACGAGAGCTAAGACTCCTAAATTGCTGCAATTTCTCACGTTGACCAAGCATTGACATACGGGAACTCATAGGTGATATTGGCTCCATTCCTCGGGGTGACATTCTTCCCGGCGTTTGAACACCAAAAGAAGCCTGATATAGAGAATTATCTACATTTTTTGGTGAAAAATTTGTTTTAATGGGAGATAACATGCTCTGCTGCTGGAATTGATTGAGAACTGCAGACTTGTGGGTAGGGGAGAAAACTGCTTGAGCTAATGCCTGATCAGAATATCTAGGAGACGAGCTCTCAGCAGAAAATAAATCTTCAAGATTTGAAGGAGCTAGGGCCATAGGATGAGCTAAACGGTTCAAGGAATTAGTATTCACACTGGACTGTGATATGCAGGAAAATTCATTTAGAAACTGCTGTTGATGCACATCAAAGTCTGGCAACATAGTCAAGTCTCTTGCATTTAGTGATGACCTCAAGCGGCTCGACTGGAGATTGCTGCCAGGAAGATGCAATGCTGGAACATTTGGTTGAGGCCAACCCATGTTTGAAATTCCATTAGCAGAGGGAGATATTGGAGGAGTGTAAGGTGCTGGGGACATGACACGGACTGATGAAGGAGAACCTGGAATTAGGCCCATGGTTGCTGCAAAATCCATGGCATTCACAGCAGAGTTATTTGAGCGAGGTGAGGGAACAGCAGAACCAGTAGAGACATACAGGGGTCTGAGTTCCTCCTGTGTGTGGGCAAAGAAGCAAACTCTTCTATTGCAATTTGTACCATCTTTGCAAAGTCGGGTTCGATATTGAGCAGGATGCAGCCAAGACTCAAACACTCCATGAGCATATTCACACATGTCCCCTCGTTGACAAACTAGCTTACGGAACTCGGGGCAAGGCACACAGCTGTAGTGATATTTCCTTGGATCCCTTCTTCGAGCATTTTCACCAGGATGGACAAATGGACATTCAGTCCAATCATGAGAGTATGCACGAGAGCAAGGCCTGATCTTAAACGAGAACATTCTGAATTCATCTGTAGAGTAGATGCCGTTTTTTATGTCAGGCAAAGAGGGGTCAATGGGGTACTCTTTCCTCTCAGATGTACAAGACACCGGGGTATCGTTGGACTTTGCACTCCTAGGAGAAGAGGTTGAGTCTGAAGCAGGAGAAGGTGATCCATCAGGCGAAGGCAAAAGTGGTGGAGAATTTGAGTTAGAAGTGGCTGTTGACACCCTCAGGCTGCACTTCCCCATTGCATCACTTCTAAGAAGGGTCTCCAGGGATGATTTCGTTGACTGAAACTTTGGAAATACAACAATGACATCCTGAGGACGATTGCCATTGGCGTCTTCAGAGTTTGGGTCAGCACCAGCTTCTAAAAGCAATTTGACAGCTTCAACAGCATTCAGAGATCCACCAGATGCAGCACAGTGAAGAGCAGTGCTCTTATCTTGACCAGATGACTGATTGACATCAACTTCAGGTATTGACAGAATGAGTTTGAGGACATCAACACTGCCATATGTAGAAGCAATCATCAAAGGAGTTCTATGCTCCAATACCATTTTCCTTGAGCCCTTTTGGTGTCCATACCACGGTCCTACCTCATGAATACTGGATGATAGATCATGCTCCATCCATCTTTTACACGCCACAATGTCATTGTTGGCCGCTATTTCAAGCAAGCTAGCAAAAGTATCTTCCGTTTCAACAGTCAAATGATTCATGTTCATGGTGGTGATCATACTAATACAAATGCTAACGCAACAGTTTGATTAAATCTGGTTTTTAACAACTGCAATGGATAGTACATCCTTTCATCTTGGATCCACTGAAAGAATTAGAATGAAAACATAAGGTATCTCGAATAATCAAAAGAGAGACAAAAGCCAGTCTTTTCTAAATGCAATTCCATAAGTGTTGTATAAATTTGAGCATAGATGCTATTATCTATTGTCAAGGCAAAAACACAAATCACAGAGTTATAAACATAAAAAAGAATAGATTTCCCATCAATTATGAAGAAGACTTTTGCTACTAAAAGGGTTCACACTCTCAAGAAAAATAAATACTATTCTTCACCAAATAGACCTATTGCATAAGCCACATGCTATTTAAAAAAAAAAAAAAAAAAAGGAGAAATCTATTCATTCAAATGCTTAAAAGAAAACAACTCTTTTTTAGAACAAACAAGGAATTCTTCAGGAAGAAGCAAAGAAATAAAACCAAAAAGAAAAACAGAAACTTTATCCAATTAGACCAAAATTCATAACAAAACTCAATCTGCAAATAGAAGACATGAAAATGCTTACCAGCAGCTCCTTGTTTCTATGAGTGTTGAAAATGGTGAAAAAACTAGTTGATTTTTGTTGTACAGATCTAGAGAGAGAAAGGAGAAAATAGAGAGTGAGAGACCTTCTTCTTCTTCTTCATCATTTTCTCTTCGCCATTTCCTATGCTTTCTTTCTCTTTCTCTTTCTCTTTCTCTTCTCTGCTCTTCAACTCTTTATTACTCTCATTATTTATATTATTTTAAGTTTTTGTCTTCTTTTACTTATCACACCTAGTTTTAAAAACATAATTAAATTTTGTCATTTCAAATTAAATTATAGTCAAAATATGAATATGTTTTTCCTTTTTAATTCTGTTTCGCAAAATATATAACAAAAAATAATAAATATTCTGTTTGACCAATATATTTCTTATTCTTATTAATTCTTTATTTTTTGTCTATATGTGTCTTCTAATTCTAACATAATTAATATTAAGGAATACATTGGTCAAGCACACTACTTATTGTTTTTTTCTTAAATGTTTTAGAATAATTAATATTAAGGACAAAGTTGGAAAGATAAAAAAAATCTTAATTGTTTAAATTGACAATTACTTTAAATCAATTATTTTTAATATATATGACAATTGAATGAATCAATTTACAATCTTAAATCGATTATATAAAAAAAAATAGAACAAATAATTTTTTTTAAAAAAAAATTACAACCACAGTAATAATAGTAGTATGAAAGCCGATTAGTAACCCTCCCTCCTTTTTTTCTCCTTTAAAATTATGGGAAAATTATATGAATTAGTACATTTTAATAAATAATTACTGATTTTAGCGATACTTTTTATTTATTACTATTTATAGCAATACTACGTTAACTCTGCAATATGAATTAAAAGTGAATTATGTATGTAATATATATGAATTATAATTGTTTTTTGAAATATATAATGTTTGTTTAGTAAGAATTTGACACATTGTATTATAAGTGAATTAAAATGTATGATAAATGTATTATCTATCATTAAAACTTGTATTATATATGAATAATAAATTGTTTATTGTAATATGTATTAAACTTGTATTATAAATAAATTAAAAGTGATCAAGTAGAAAAAAATATTATTATAATAAATAGTAAATTTTTTTTTTATTATAATATATTTATGTAAGTTTCCCAAAAATTATTTGGTTGAATTTAAAGGCCTAGTAGCCAATAGAATTTTATGCTAAACACATTGGGCAATCAATGTTCTTTACTGAATAGTTAAAAGGGCTTGGGGTCAAATTTGTCTTGTTATGAGCTTTCTTTTTAACGTATAGTAAAATGTCATTAAATTAATAATATATATATATATATATATATATATATATATATGAAATTATAAAATATTATTATTTTATAGAAATGTTATTTAATTTATAAATTATAAAATTAATATTTATTAATTTAAAGATTGTTTTAAAATTTAATGACATCAAATTCATTATATCTTATTAATTTATTATATCATATTTATTAAATTTCCAATAAATATATTATATATAAATTACAATGAATATATTAAAATCATTGTATCTTACTAAATTATGTATCATATTTATTGTATTCACATCAACAAACAAGTTCCTTACACATTAAAGTGCAATGTATCAGTATAATTCATTGTAAATGTAAATTTCTATATACTCCCTCCGTCCGGTATTGTTTGTCATGATTTCTATTTTTAGAGTCAACCTATAAAAAGTTTGACTAACATTTTAAGATGTATTTTTCATCATATTAATATGCAAAAAATTGTAATTTATAGTACTTTTCATATAGTTTTAGAATATCTAATTTTTTTGTTTAAAATATCAAATTAATGTAATCTAATTTATCTTTGAAAATTAGTCAAATTGACTTTCGATACGCGCAACATGACAAACAATTCCAGACGGAGGGAGTAATGTTCATTGTTTCTTAATGATCAATTATTATTCAACTAGGTAATTTGTTCACGCTTTGCGCAGTCATAAATAATAATTGCATTAAATATGCAAATAACTCTTTACTAATATTCATACATTATAAATAATGGAAAAATAGATTCTTAAAAAAAATTATTAGCAATATTCCAACATGAATTTGATTACATGTCATTATCACATAACTCAAGAATCTCTAATGAATGAATTAATCAGGAAAAAAATAAATCATTGATTCTTTAATCAACATTAAAAGGAAAATAAATAAGAAAGTAAGTAAGTATGTACTTCGTAAAGAAAATTAACACGTTTAAGTTGCATAGATTATACAATTGTGATATGTGTCTCATAGAAATATTCAAAAAAAATCTTAACAAATTCAAAATAGAAATTACGCTTGAACATGAAAGCAATTATAACTTTAGAACATGCATAATCAATTTATTCAATTGATAAGTGAGAAACTTCATATCTATATAAAAAAAAAACATATAAGCTTATATATAATGCTTTTAAGTTATAGAATTTTATATAGAATATCAAAACGTGAATTTTTGAAAGTGAGTACAATAATTATTTTCTACACAATGAATATATCTACTATATGTGTGTATGTTCAATATAATCGAAGACAATAACTTTGCAAAACCATATACGATAGAGTTGAAAACATGTTTCCAAAAATAATAATTAATATCACAAGAATAAATTAATGATCGTAAAAAAAAACATATCAGAATATGCAACAATAGAATGAAATACAAAGAAAAAAAATGAGTATACTGAATGTACAATGTCCCCGTAAGAAAATTATTCCCCTCTAATACATGTGGTTTAAAGAATTAGATCCTCTCAGGATGGACGATTTTATTCACTAATGTATTGATACAAAAACAATGGTATCAGTCAGCCACTCAATAGGAGCAAAGTACACAAATATTTAATTGTGCAAAAGAAGAAAAAGAAGTTCAGAATTTTCGTTGTTTTAAAATGAGAGGAAATTCCTCTATTTATATATAACAAAGAGTAGTGTGAACAAATGCTTATTGTGCCTTATCGGAAAGGTCACACCTCTTTGAAAAAGTCACAACCCTTAGAAAAAGTCATGACAATTCATAAACATCACCACCTTTCATAAAAGTTGCAACTCTTCATAAAAGTAACAATTTTCATAAAACTCACTTTTTATCATAATATTCACTTTTTTTCATAAAAGTCACAACTTTTCATAAAAGTCGCAACTCTTTATTAAATTCGCAACTTTTCATAAAAGTGACACTTTTAAGAGGAAGGCTAGTTTTGAAGAGAATTCTAGTTTGTGGTGGCGCCACGTAATCGGGCCTAAGGTTCTCTTTTTGTAAGAACCATAAAATGATAGGTTAAACTAGAGCCTAACGTAAATGTTAAAAATCATAAAAACGACTCCCCATAGATTAGTAGACCATCTAGAGATGAAAAGAGTGTTATAACAGTCAAGGCCAAGGGACAAGTGTCAAGCCAAAGCCGAAGGCCAAGGCTGCCCCTAGCTTGGAGCACATTGCCCACCTTCACGAATGGAACCACGGATCGTGGTCCATAACATGGCTCGTAAATGTGTCTCGTGAATCTTCCTTGTCCATGGAAAAAATGACAACCAAAAACTTAGCTACTGTCTCAACTTCACGGAAGGAACCACGACTTGTGGTCTTGATCAAGACTCGTGGAGCCCTTTGTGAAGATAACCTAGGCATGGTGGCTTGTAGCCCCAAAATCCTAGATACTGCCTCACCTTCAGAGAAGGATCACGGGTCGTGGTCCTCACCATGACTTGTGAGGGGCTCGTGGTGCCTGGACGGGTTCACCAAGTGAGGATCATTTTAAGTCTTTTCCTATTTAAGTCCAATTAAAGTGATGTCGTTTTGGGTGTTTCTAGGGGTACTATATAAGTTGATTCTAAGTCAAAATTTCCTAAACTAATCCATAATACTCAAACACCAAAATAATTTCCAAAATCATCTCACTAGAAATTCTCCATTGAAGAAGAACAAGAACTTGAAGATTAGGGCTCAAGAACTCATCTTCTCTACTCCTATTTGTGAGGAAATCTCCAACCAAGGTATGGTAGTCTTGATTCATGGTTAGTTTTCTTCCATGAAGCCCTAAAACTCTCAATTTCAAATTAATAGATTCTTCCAAACCTAGAGTTTCAATCTATGTCATTGATCCTCTTCCAAAACGTTTTCAATTGTTTATTTATGGTTTATTATGGTTGGTTATGATGAATTGTGATTGGATTGATGGATTATTATTGAATTATAATGAAATTTTCTCATGGACCCATGATTCTCCATATTGCTAAACTATGAATTGATGATGTGGGTTGAATGATATTAAAAGTATGTCAATTGATTATGCTTATGTTGATTAGGTATTTAATCATGAAATTTCCCTATTATTATGTAGTAATTGTATATGGTTGGGTTGATTGTGATTCATGTCCCTTGAAGGGCAAGGTATGAGGGTTTGTACCTATTTATGAGAATCGTGTATGAGCTTATGATTAAAAGTGAAGATCCTATGATTATTGTGTAATTGTGGTATTGTTGTAAGATCATTCTACCGCTACCCTTACATATGATTATGTAGGATATGTCTATGACTGTGATAGAATTGTAGTGTTGAATAAAAGGTTATTCTCATGAACACACTATGATTATGAGGTGAAAGGTTTACTCACATATTGATGATTCTAAGATTGAAAGGACACTCTCACCTAGTGAATCTATGAGCTATTATGATATCATGTTGACTTGAGTGCCTAGTACATTATTTTATGAACATGAACTTAAGTAAATAATTAATATGAATTTTAAAGGGAATTATGCTTAGCACCAAGTGGTATGAAAATGAGATGGATATTTTTACGTTAGAAAGTCCGGCTTCCAAAGTAAGTTATCTAATGAGATGAAAACCTTTTACATTAGAAAGTCTGGGAATCTAGTAACAATCTCCTTATCCCATAACTATGTGTTCACATAGGTCTTTAGCTAGTGGATCTACCTAAAAGTTAATATGTTAGTTCTTCCTTAGGTAAATAGGACACCTCTTTTCGGTGTGGGGGTAAGACATCAAATTTCATGTAGCTCACATTGCATGGTCTATATCGGTTAAGGCTAAATTTTCCTATATGATAATAATATGAATTATGACAAGAATATGAACATGAATTATAACTATGACTTCTTAAAAGGTACTACTTATATGAGTGGGAACCTTAGGTAAGTAGGACACCTCTTTTCGGTGTGGGGGTAAGACACCAAATTTTATGTAGCTCACACTGCATGGTCTATATCGGTTAAGGCTAAATTTGCCTATATGATAATAATATGAATTATGACAAGAATATGAACATGAATTATAACTATGACTTCTTAAAAGGTACTACTTATATGAGTGGGGTATGATACTTCATTTATGCATTGCACATGTAGGCTTCAAGGTGGTTGTGGTGAGGTTATTTTATGCTACGAAGACTTATGAATTATGCATGTATCATATGTATTGTTGTCAAGAATGACTTTACTTGTTTCAAGTTAATGAACATGAATGTCCCCTTGTTTATGAGTATTGTCTATGGATAAGGATAAGTTTATGATATTCATGATGATTGTGGCCTAAAAGTGATACTTAGTTTTAAATAGGATTATGGGATCTTGTCTATGCATTGCACAAGTATGGCTTATGGTTGCTTATGAGTTAATTTGACTTGTGTATTTACACTATTGTGCATGATGACTCTTAAAAATGTTAAAGTGCATAATTTCAAATAAATTGTCCCTCTTTGCATGTTTTAAGAATTTTTATGCATGACTTCCATACTTGGTACATTATTTGTATTAATCCATATTTTCTACCTTTTATAACAAAATGTAGGTCCGAGTGGTTGAGGTTGCTTCTCTTTGGCCGAAGGTTTGGATTGATTTTCTCCTTGCCTTGGTGAGTCCTTATAGTTCGAGGACACGATTTATTCTTTCTAGTTTCCTTTTGTATGTTCTATTTTGAGACTTTATTGTAAAAAAGGCAATGACCCTATCGATTCGATTGTAAAAGCGACTATTGGCTAATGAGACAAGGTCTAGACTTCTATTTCGATTTATAAATGAAAAAACTTTGATTGTACAAAGTTTTAATTTCGCATCATTTCTATTACTTATGTTTGTGATTATGCTAAGGACTTGTATGAGATCCCTTCGGAATCCAGTACGTTGTGTTACATCTATGGGGTACCCCTGGGTTGTGACACTTATATATATATATATATATATATATATATATATATATATATATCTTTACTAAAAACATTTTATGTATGATGGTGAGACAATAAACTATTTAAGTAACATAAGCAATTTCTTGAAATCATATCCAAAAATGACTTCTTATTTGAAATGTGTCACAAAATTAATGATGACAGATCAAATACGTAAATCATTATATGAGTACAAAATAAATCATTCCAAATGTGTTAAAAAAGATTGCAGTCGTGACAACATATGATTTTTTTGATGTAATAAAAAAAATTAAGAGATAAGTTTTAACTAGATTTAAATTTTAATAAAAACACAATATAATAATATTTCACTAAATTATTTTAAATATATTTATACTTTTAAAAAAAAATATTAATTTACAATATTAACAAGACCATATATCCATATTGGGGTCTAAAAGTATATATTTTATTATCTTATCTAAATGTCTGATTTTTTTCATTCATCAAAATTGTGATCACAAAAAATATTATTTTAGAGAGATTATTAATTTATCAAATATTAATTTAGTGAAATGTTACTATATCGTGCTATCATTTTTTTTTTTGCTATACAACAATTTGTTTTTCTTCGTATTTAATGCGTCAATTTCATATTTGTTTCTCTGGTAAGAAGCCACATAAATTTTTTTAATTAGAAAAGAGTTTTTTTTTTTTTTTTCATTTTAGAGGATGTAAGAGGGTAACAAGTGCTATGGGAATAAGAATATCAATTTTATTTTTGTACCACTTAAAGAGAGTTAGATTTTATTGTATTTTTTTTTGGAATTTTTTACAAATAATTAATAATAAATTTAATTATGTTTCATATTTATAGTTTATATATTTACGAGTAATAGCTATAGTTTAAGTTGTGTTGTTTGTATAATTTGTGGAGTTATATAATTTGTGGGTGAGTTTATATAATTTACGGGCATGTTTGTGTAGTTAAGTTATTTTTATATAAACACGAAATAACGAATTTATATAAGTACAAATATCTGAACTTTTAACAAATATACAAATATATTATACAAAATTATATTATACAAATTTCGAATTGTGTAATCATGCGAATTACACAAACTCGAAAACCCAATCCACGTAATTATCACTGAATATTGATCACAGATTGTCATTAATTAAAACTATCATTATGATGATAAATTAACTAATATATATTTACGTAACCATGTAATTTGTTTTTCCAACGGAATATAACTAAAAGGCTAATTTTTAACTGTTGTTTTGAATTTATAAACGTTATTTTGAGATTGATTCCAATTTCTTTAAAAAGAAAAGAGAAGCAAAATTAGAGGAAGAGAAGAAAATCAAACACATAGATTTGTCATCGAAAATCTTGTATATATTCCGACAAAATTATTAAATTTTTAGTTCTGCATCTACAAGTTCAAAATCAATATCTTAAGAATTACACATAAATTCGTATAATATTTAGAAAATCAAATTATTATCTTTTTGTAAGGTATTAATATCTCAATTTCAACACAACTTTCGTATTTGCTTCCTGAGAATGAATTTAACTAATTTTTAAAATTAAATTAAATTAAATTTATTTAATATTTAAAAATAAAATTTAAATATTTTAAAAAGTATACAAAAATACACTATAAATTGCATTTTTCCCCCTCATATCAAGATGCTGAAAAATAGATCTACTGATAAAGATCCATACCGTTTAACTACTAAAAAGAAAATTATAACAAATATTTTAAAACAAAAAAAAAATATTTGATTGGAATCATCTTAATTCATACACTTGAAAACTATTAATTAATTATTATTCCATTCAATTTATTTCACTTATTATTCTTACTAAAAATAAATTATCTGAAATACTTTTTTTCTTGAGTTTATTTATTTCAATAAAAATAAATTACACTTTCATATTTGTGGACAACTAAAAAGAAAGCAATTTTAGCAATTTTTACCATAGAAATTATTATATGTTAAGCAATATCATTTTGCAAATTCTTATTTTTTTTTATCACTTCTCTCTCTCTCTCATCTTCCAAACATTTATAGTGCTTGTTGAGTTCACACCTCCACTATCCCATTAATTCTTTATCATAGTGTATAATTGAGAAATAGGCAACACACATTAATTTCTTCTGTTTGAAGTACTCACCATTTATAGAAAACAATAAATTTTGGCGTAAAGAGGTACGTCGTAAACTTCTCTTTTAATTAACTGGTGTAGCAACTTTATGTGGCCATATATTTTAAAGTTAGAAATTGAAAGTTAAAAAAAAGCAAAAATTAAAAACTAAAAAAATGAGTTTTTAAAGTTGTGATTTTAAAATTTAAATTTGCGTTTGAATATTTATTTTACTCGGAAAAAAAGTTTTGTGAGTGAAAGTCTAAAATATATTTGAAGGAACAAAATTTTAAAATCTAATCAAATTTCATAGTCAAATAAATATTTAAGGATTAAATTTTCAAAATATACGCTATAAATCTATGATCAAGCGTTAGCTTAGCTTTTCGCAAAAAGAAAATAAATTCTCTTAAGTCATTTTCTCTATGGTGTCCAAACTCAAAACTTCTAATTCAATCCAGTTTTAGAGCCATGATTTGATATTTGTGGATTTTAAATTAATAAACGGGACAATGGTCTCTAGCTAATATAATAATATAACAATCGCCAAATAAACGAATAAATATTAGTATATATATTTTTTTTAAAAGTGATGAACTACTTACACTATATAAATATAAGCACTATATTTACATTTTTTTTTATAATCTTCAATATAGTTTCAATTGAAATTAAAATTATTAAACTCATCATTAATATTTTTGGGTCTCAAGCAAATGTTTTACTAGTTTTACTCTAGAATCTCTCACACTCTGAGCCTACACCTTGAACATGCCTGATAGTCAGAATATTTCTGGTCACAAGCAAACACTTGACCTGACTTACTACTAAACCGAAGAATGAACAAATATGTGGAAGCTGTTTAAAGATGGACATGCAATTGCTGTAAAAAATAACTTCAATCACTTATAAATAATAAATCTTAAATAAGAGATGTTGATAAAACAACGAACAATAAGACTCAACTTACTCGTCTATAAATCCTCTAACATACTGAAAACAGGTTACCTGGACAACACCGTAGACTACATGAATATTCTGCTAACAACATCCAATAACTATTTATACTCTGGTAAACTAGAGCCCTTTGATAGCTAAGGGGTCTCACCAAAACTGGATGAAAGCGATTCTCTTGATACATATGTTCTCGATTCTAAATACTTCCTATGTCCCTAATTACTTGTCCACTTTTAAATTGACAGATCTATTAAAAAAACGATGATTGACATAGTGAGTTTACCATTTTGTTCCTATTAATTATGAAGTGAATGAATTAAAAATTTAAAATTTTAAAGAAGTTCTACCTTTTTCAAAGTAATTAATTTAAGTTATAATAGGTTAAAAAAAATATCCTTTCTTGATTTATCAAAATAGACAAGTAAAAAGGGACAAGTAATTAGGGAAAGAGGGAGTACCTGAATCTGCATTATTAAAAGATGCAGCTTTGAATGACGTCAATACATGAAATATACGGTATGTGAAAAAACATAAATGAAACAATTGGCTAAAACTAAACATACTTAGCTAAATGAATTACTCTGAAGATAGACTAAAATAAAATCAACTAAATAGTAATATATATCTATATTCTTTAACACAAAACTCTATGACTAAAAATATGAATAATAGAAATTACCTAAAATAATATAATTACTTTTCTTGGAGAGTTTCTCTAACAGAAAAATATCACATGAACCTGATACAACATCTTGCAATGTTGTTAGAGTCATCCAGTACTTTGTCGGGATAAAGGACAAACTTATCTATGGACTCAATCTCTAAGCCCTTACTAGGGTCTTTTTGAGGAGTCACCTAAGCCAATGACACAACCATATCCTATTCTGGTGCAGTTTTAAAATTTGAATTATCTAAACTCTTATCCAACTCTGTGCTCAATACTATTCCCAAAATTATGCATTATGATTAATAACTACAAATATATTTCACTTTAGAGAAAGTATCCCACTTTAGGGGAAAACCCCGATAATTTGATACTCCGAGTCTATGCTCAATACTTCTTTAAAGCTAAATTGATTTGGGCTTAACTATACTTTCTGAAAAATACAAGATAGTATTTTCTAAGAACTGAAGTATGCTTCTTTTTTATTAAGAACAAGATAATTTTCTCATCTAAAAGTACTTCTCAACACATGATAAATTTCTCATCTAAGGAAGCACCACTTAAAAAATTTGAATAAGAATAAGTTAAGATGGCTTTAATTAAGATAATAATTGTGGATGAACTAACTTTTAGATTCGTTGAAAAGGAAAGTTTCAAAATCTTCATAAATCAAGCCCAACCTCTATTTCAGATTCTTTCACGTAGAACAATAACTAAGGGATTCTTATGAACTTTATGGTGAACTAAGATACAATTTAAAGAAGTCCTTCAATGAAGTACAATAAAATATTTGTCATACCATCGACACATGGTCATTGATGCAAATACTTAATTATGTGTTTCACTGCACACTTTATTAATAGAAATTGGGTGTTACAAAAAGAGTACTAAAACTTTTGACCTATATGTAGTCATAAGGGTTAGAAAATGATAGAGGCTAGTGGTAATTTCTTGCTTGATTGTAATTTAGACAAAGTATTTTGTGTTACTGTTGGCAATGTTGCTTCTAATAGTGTTATGGTTACAAAATTATCTAAGCAGTTAGATATGTGGGAACTAATATAATGGATGGTAAGCATCTTCATGTGAGATGTATGACTCACTTACTTAGCTTAATTGTGCAATAAGATTTGAAGGAAATTGATATTCTTGTGAAATGGGTTAGGTAAATGATGACATATGTTAGACCATCTTCAACAAGAACAGGAAACTTTGTGACATGTTGTGAAGTACAAACGATAAAATGTTATAAATCATTATCACTCAATGTTCCTACTAGGTTGAATTTCACCTACTTGATGTTGGAGACTGTCACGACCCAGACCATCGTGATTGACACCCACACTAATA
Organism: Solanum sitiens; assembly: GCA_016801875.1. Lineage (NCBI taxonomy): Eukaryota > Viridiplantae > Streptophyta > Magnoliopsida > Solanales > Solanaceae > Solanum > Solanum sitiens. Next base: position 1,370,642 of record JABWTJ010000112.1, read on the forward strand.
CTTCGGTGGGAGAACCACTACTACCACCCAAACCAAGCAACTAAGCCAAAAAAACTAAAGCATTTAAGTTATAAAAGTAAGTTAAATAGCTAAAGACTGAAGTTCCCATAAGCTTCTAAAAGATCTAACAACTAACAATGTGAAAGTAAAACGCCTAGAACTCGAAAGTCGATGAACCAAAACATCTAACAACGAACCAAAGTCTAAACAAGAAGGGATACATCCCAAGCTAATGAACTAATAATTAACTAGAAAGTCTAAGTCCGAAATATGGACATAGACGGAAAGAGAACTTATGGCGGCCTGGAAGAGCTGGTTCACTCTCGATCGATGATCACTAATCTTCTAAGTAAGGTCTGTCAATAAACACCTGAAGATGCCCTATACTCAACAAAGAAAGAGAAAGTGCAGTATCTGTACACAACCACAATGTACTGATATGATCATGCGGGTATTCACTATGTGCAACATATATAAGTCATTACCATAATATAATCACATGCATATATCGAACATACACAATATTATCAATATTTACAAACAAGGTACAGTTTCACATTTCTCAAATATCACAGTTACATCAAGTCATTGGTCCTCTCATGGAACTCAAGCCCAAACAGTTAGCATACTAGAACGTGGTACCTGATCCAATGTTTATGCCGGAACGTGGCAACCAATCTTATAATTATGCGACAACAAGGAAACCGATCCAAGTTAGTGTGTCGGAACGCAACACCCAATCCCTTCAACAAACAACAATCACAATCACAAAGTACATTATCATGATCATACAATCAAGTCATGATTCATGACATTCATCATTCATATATCTCCTTTACAACAAGTGTGATCAATAATGCAACATTTGTATACATACATGTATCATAATGAATTAAGAACAAACATACGTTACACAATCATAGAATTATCCATCACCTATCTCAAAACAAGCTTGAAACCCTAAAAACTAGATCCTTCTCTTTCCGGATTCGTTCTCCTTGCTCTTAGTCTACAAACGATCAATATAATACGAGAATCAATAAACAATAACTAATAACCCGAATTACTAACAATTCTATCAACCCTATATCATACCCATGATCCCAATATCCAAATTAGGGCTTTTCCCACCATACTTCTCAGATTACAACTCTTCCTCGTCGATAATTACTCATTAGATTACGTTCTACAGATCAAAAAATAGATCCGGGAGTGAAAATATTACCTTATCCTCAAGAAGGATAGAAACTGTCAAGAAAATCCCTAGATTCGTTCCTAAGCTCTCAAGTTTGAAAATTGCAGAATAAAATGTTTTTGGGGTTTATTTACTACTTAAAGTTGTGTCTGCCCGGCTCCACCATGGCAACACCCACCCCGCTACACCGACCCCACACTAGCATAAGAAATCCCGCCTTAATAACTTGCACAGAAACAATGAGCTATTTTAATAGTTCCAAGTCCCCCATTTCACAACACACCTTTAACCAACGACACTCAGAAATTGCACGTTAACGCTAAGATCGATTTTGGGAGTTCTACTTGCCCGAATTCAATTCCGCAAAGTTGTACGGGTTCTTTACTGAGTTATATATGTACTCATGTGATAAAATTCATTATTAGATCACCTAATTTCTACCAGATTTCCCTAGACTTTAATGACTCCAGTTTCATCCAAATTTGGACTAGGTTGAGAAATTCCAAGTTACTACGAAAAAGTTTTGCGGTCCAAAAATTTTTCCCGTTGTCTTTTCTATAATGACGGGACGCGATCGTTATAATAGATACCAATTTACCCATCGCTCGTCCTTGAGTGACAAACTTAGGGAAAATAGGCATAAGGAAGGACTGGAGTAGTACCTGAATTGGCGAATAATTATGGATACTTGTCTCACATGTCTTTTGTCGGTGTCCTAACTAGCTTCCTCGATTGTACGATGCTTTCATTGAACTTTCAAGGACTTCATCTCCTTGTTCCTCAGCTTACGTACATCACGATCAAGAATCACAATTGTTTCTTCCTCATATTGGAGGTCCTTTTCTGGCACAATGGAGTTCCATTTAATGATGTAGTCTCTGTCACCATGATATCTCTTCAACACGGACACATTAAATACTGGGTTAACACCCTATAGATTAGGAGGTAAAGCCAATCTATAAGTCATCGGCCCTGCATATTCAAGAACCTTAAAGGGACCAATGTATCGCAGACTTAACTTTTCCTTCTTACAACACCTCATCACCTCTTTCATGGGTGATACCTTAAGAAGAACATTCTCACCTGTTTGAATGCCATGTCTCTCACCTTATGTTCCGCATACCTCTTCTGTATACTTTGGGCTACTAAAAGCTTAGCTTGAACACTACTCATCTTATCTTGAGCATACTTCACTAAATCAACCCCCAAAGGTTTGACATCTTCAACCTTGAACAATCCTATGAGTGATCTACATCCCCTTGCATATAATTCCTCAAACGGTGCCATATCAATGTTGGAGTGATAAATATTATTATAAGAGAACTCACACAAATATAAGAACTTATCCCAATGCCCTCCAACATCAATCACACATGCCCTGAACATATCTTCCAACACTTTGAATAGTCCTCTTGGACTGCCCGTCCTTCTGTGGATGGAAAATTGTACTAAAAATGTGTTGTGTGACCAATTCATCATGTAATTTCTCCAAAACTTGAAGGTAAACTGAGTACCACGATTTGAGATGATAGAATGGGACACCCATGCAACCTCACTATCTCTTTCACATAACCTTAGCCAATTGCTAAGCAGTATAATCTATTCTTACAGGAATAAAATGGGCTGACTTGGTCAATCTATCAACCACTACCCAAATACAATCAAACTTCTTCAAAGTCTTGGGAAGACCAACCAAAAAATCCATGGCTATTATTTCCCAATTCCATTATGGAATTAACATTCTTTGAAGCAAACCTACAGTCCTTTGATGTTCATACTTCACCTATTGACAATTTTGACAGTTAGCCACAAACTCCTCTATATCATTCTTCATGACCGACCACCAATAAATTCGCTTCAAGTCTCGGTACATTTTTGTCACACTCGAATGAATAGAATATCTGAACTATGAGATTCTGTCAACAATTTTTGAATCAAGTCACCTACTCTAGGTACACAGATTCTTCCTTTAAAGTTGAGCACACCCTCTGCATCAAGAGTGGTCTCTTGTTTTTACCAATCATGGTCTTGCTTCTAAGCTTCTCCAATTTCTCCTCCTCAAACTATTTGTCCTTTCTCTCTTCAATAAACGTGACCCTTAGATCAATGCTAGCTAACACTCCACCTTTATCTGAGATGCCCAATTGCATGAATTTAGACTCCAAGGTCTGAATTTCCCTAGCCAAAGGTCGCTTTGCTACACTTAAGAAAGCTAAACTATTCATACTTACCTCTTTTTGACTCAAAACGTCTTTCACTACATTAGCCTTACCCGGGTGGTATTGAATGGTCACATCATAATCCTTGATTAACTCATCCACCTTCGTTGTCTCAAATTCAGATCCTTTTAAATGACCTCATACTGCAAGCTATGATGATCAATAAACACCTCACACTTAACACCATAGAGGTAATGCCGCCAGATCTTAAGAGCAAACACTACCGCTACCAGCTCAAATTGTGTGTTGGATAATTCCTCTCATGCACCTTCAATTGAAGTGAGTTATAAACTATACATTCTTATCATGTATTAACACAACACCCAAATCAGAATGTGAAGTATCATAATAAACAATGAAATCCTTACCTTCGATTGGTAATGCTAGAATATGTGCGGTGGTTAAGAGAGTCTTGAGCTTTTGAAAGATCCCCTCACTTTTTTCAGTCCATTCAAATAGTATCTCTTTTTTGGTTAAATTTGTTAAGTGAGTGGCAGTAGAAGCAAAGTTCTTCACAAATCGATGATAGTAGCTAACGAGCCCCACAAAACTCCTAACTTCCATCACAGAGCTAGGGCGTACTCAATTCTTAACCGCCTCAATATTTTGAGGATCTACCATTACCCCATCTTTTGAAACTACATGTCAAAAAATTCACACTTGAAAATTTAGCATACAACCTTTTTTCCCAAGAATATACAGAACAATACGAAGATGGTCGACATGCTCTTCTTTAATTTTCGAATAGAACAAAATATCATCAATAAAGATTATGACGAATGAATCAAGAAATGATTTGAACACCCCATTCATTAAACTCATAAAAGCAGTAGGCGCGTTAGTAAAACCCAAACGACATAACCAAAAACTCAGAGTGCTTATAGTGGGTTCTAAACGTCGTCTTGGGAATATCCTCAGGCCAATTTTCAACTGATGGTAGCTAGACCTTAGATCAATCTTGGATAAAACTGACGCACCTTGCAATTGGTCAAAAAGATAATCTATTTGAAGCAAAGGGTATTTATTTTTAATAGTGACCCTATTCAATTGCTGGTAATCGATACACATTCTTATACTACCATTCTTTTTCTTAACAAACAAGACTGGAGCACCCCATGGAGAAGCGTTAGGACGAATAAATGCTTCATTAAGAAGCTTTGGGATTTGAGCCTTTAGCTCTCTTAATTCTGCTGGGGCCATGCGATACGGAGGGATGAAAATGGAACGAGTACTAGGTTCTAAATTAATGGAGAATTCTATATCTCTGTCAAGAGGCATACCAGAAAAATCCATAGGAAACACTTTTCTAATTCTAACACCACATGTTTAGACTCAATGGATGGGGACTCAACCTCAACATCCCAAATATGAGCCAAATAACCCAAACAACCCTACCTTACCGTTTCTTAGCCCGAATGAAGGATATGATCTTAGTCCATCTCCAACCCACCTCTATTTTACTCTCCATTCTCTATATTTGGAGAGTAAAATAGAGAATTGACACTCCAATCCACCTCCAAATCACCCTCTATTCTCCATTTCACTTTTTTATTATTTTATTATTATTTCTACTACTTTTTAATTAACATATTTCACTTTTTTATTATTTTATTATTATTTCTACTACTTTTTAATTAACATATTATTTTATATGTAATCCATTAATTAAATATCTAATATTCATTTTTTTTTAATATAATATAATATTTTCAAAAAATATTTTTTAATTTATACTACTTTAATTTCAAATTAATAGTATTTTTTTAAACTAATTTTCATCAATAATAAAAATTTATTTGATTATTAATTTTCATTATAAAGAATACACAAAATTAAAATGGCAAGATGAGAAGTTTAATTTAAATATACAATGTGATATGATAATTCAAATACAAGATAACAATACAATACAGAATATAATAATTTAAATACAAGATAACAATATAATATAATACATGGCATATGACATGCTTATTTTGGTTTGCCTGACACCAGTTCGATATTAATGTCTTAGAGTCTATCACATTTATTTTTCAATGTTGCTAGCGGTATTGCGCCTCCCACCCATTATGTTATACAAGGAAAAGAATACAATATGAGTTATTACTTAGCTGATGGTATATATCCTAAATGGTCTACAATTGTTCAAACTATTCGTGATCCTCATTCCCAAAAGAAGAAATATTTCGCGATGAAACAAGAATCGTGCAGAAAAGATGTTGAACGTGCATTCGGAGTTTTACAATCACATTTTGCAATTATTGCAGGACCGTCACGTTTTTGGATAAAGAAAGTGCATGATAATTGAGGATGAATGTGACCTCAATGCACCAATTCAAGATGTCGTAGAGGCTCCAACTCTAACTATAGAAATGGTGGTAGATGAAAATCTTGGGTTTGAACAAGTTTTATCTAGGCATAAAAAAATATATGGAAAAAAATGCTCATTCTGAACTCCGTATTGCATTTATAGAGCATTTATGGAAGCAATGTAATGATTTTAAAAATTGAGTGTTTATGTAATTATATGTCACTTTTATTTGAATTTGTCCACTAATTTATGTATTATATAGTATTTTCTTGCAATTTATGTTATTTAATAATTTAGAATAAAATACAATTTTATGTCACATTTAAAATCATACTAAAATAATTATTTGGGAAAAAGAAATAAAGGATTTATATTATGAAATAAGAAAATAGGAAATTGAATAGAAATAATAATATAATATTGAGAAGAGAGAAAAATATTCTTTTTTAGAGAGTAAAATAGAGAATTGGGTTGAAGTTGGTTGTTTGAATAAATAGAGATCTCTATATTTGGAGAGCAATATAGAGAATTGGGTTGGAGATGCCCTAAGGTTGCTTAGGCTTGTACACCCCTTCCCAATCTAACTTTTCCCTTCTCAAAATTTCTAAAGTTACAGACTTAGTATTACAACTCCACAGCATAATAGGTGGACAACCAAGTCATGCCTAAGATAATATAAAAGTCAGTCATATCAAAAATCACCAAATCAACCCAAGTCTGAAAATCTATAAATAGAATAGAACAAGCACAATAGACATGAGTGACTATGCCAAACTTTCCAACTTGGGTAGAAACATGGATGGGGGTATAAAGGTATATCACAAATCATAGAAAACTCTGAGGCAAATTGCACGGATACATAAGAATAAGTAGAACCCGGATCAAATAACACATTAGCCATCTGGTCAAAGACAAGAAAAGTACATGTGATCGTCATGTCAGACGCCTCTGCCTCATACTTGCTTGGAAAGGCGTAACACTAAGCCCTATCATCTTGACAAGCTACTTTCCTACTTGGATGCGCTGCACCTCTGCCTCCGTTACCATTTCCTCTACCCCCCACGACCTCGCTGATTACCTCCTCCCCCACCTTATGGACATACTTTATCGTTATTATCATTTCCCGCGGGTACCACTACTCTAGTCTATTGCTGCACGAAATACAATACTCGTGGGTGGGGAAAATCTCTCCTCATATGTCCAGGTTCTCCATAATTTTAGCAGGTACGATAGAAAGATGGTCTGCCGCCAGGCATAAGCGCGACTCCTTGGCTATCTTGAATTAAATTATGAGGTGGAGTTCCTGAGTAATTACCTGTAGAGGCGGGCATGGCAGACTGAATTTGCTTAGCTGCAAGTGTCGGCCTCCCTGCTCCCTTGGAGTAATAACTTTGAAAGTTACCCAAGTTTTTCACCCTTTTAGACAATGCCTTAGCCTGACCGTCTCGCCTCACCCCCTTCACTTTCTTAAAAAAATATGTTATCTCATTAAAACTCATTGATGCAGAGGTCATATGGATAGATAATACCTGCAACTCAGAATTTAGTCACTTAATAAATAAATAGATCCTCTCCTCCTAAGTAGTCACCACATGCGTAGCATATCTAGACAAGACATGAATTTTGGCCTCATAAGCAACCACAAACATACCATTTTGCTCCAAATCTGTGAACTTATCCTTCTTGCGATCTCCAAAAGTCCTAGACACATATTTCCTCTAAAAACATGCATGAAATTGGGTCCAAGTAAGTGAAGGTAAAACTGAAGATCTGCATTCCGTATAAGTTATCCACCACTACTTAGCCTCACCTTCAAGCTAAAAGGTAACAAACTCAACCCCATGTTGATGGACAATTCCCAACTTATGAAGCCTCTGATTGTAGTGTAAGATAAAGACATATGTATCCTCACTCTCAAAACCATGAAATACATGAGGCTTTAGCTTCAAAAACTTAGTCAACATTTATTGGTCATAACATAACCCAACAAAGGGCGGAAGAAAGCATCATTACCTCCAGTTCTACCCACCTTAGGAACATGGATAGCAATAGGAGGATTGCAGGGAGCTTGAGTTTTGAGCTTGAGTTTCTTGAACAGAAGGAAGCCTTCTAGGAGTAACCAACACTTTTATGAATGACATGATCTGCTGATCTAACATTGGGTCGATGGGAGAATGTCTGTTGTCTCAGCATGCACCTCTTTCTCTTGTCCAACCTCCTCAACATTTTCAACCTCAACATTCTCCTCTATCTCTTCATAATGCATGGGAGGGGCCTCATTTTAGGGAATATTTTCTACCGGTACCCCATCTCTAGTAGGCACTTTTTCTCGGCCTCTACCCCTTGCTCTTCCTTTATGCTTGCCTTGACCGCGACCTCTCACTGCAGATTCCTCAGCTGGACCATTGACGAGAATTACGAGTTAGACGTCGTTGAATCTTGTATTAACCATCTGCGGAAAGAAGAGTGAAATATTTTAGATACCCATTTGAATCGACAGATACCAATTGGAATCAAGTTTAGCACGCACGAGAAAAGATAAAATAGAGAGATTTCCTAAAGTCCTATACCCTATCAAAGAAAAGTACAGAAGTCTCCCTACCATTCCGCAAGACTCTACTAGACTCATTTTGGTACATCAAGATCAATGAACCTAGGCTCTAATACCAACTTTGTCACGACGCAGACCTTAGTGATTGACACCCACACTTACCCTCTGGTGGGAGAACCACTACTACCACTCAAGACAAGCAACTAAATAAAAAACTAAAACATTTAAGTTACGAAAGAAAGTTAAATAGCTAAAGGCTGAAGTTCCCATAAACTTCCAAAAGATCTAGCAACTAACAATGCGGAAGTAATACGCCTAGAACCCGAAAGCCGATGTACCAAAGTATCTAACAAGGAACCAAAGTCTAAACAATAAGGGATACATCCCAAGCTAATGAACTAATAATTAACTAGAAAGTCTAAGTACAAAATGTTGACATAAATGGAAAGAGAACTCATGGCAGTCTGGAAAAACTAATTTACCTTGAATTCAATAAGCGATCACTGATCTTCGAAGCGAGATCTGTCAATAGCCGTCTGAAGATGCCTTATACTTAACAAACAAAGTGCAAGTGCTATATCAGTACACATCCACTATATATTGTTGGATCACACGATTATCCCACTATGTGCAACATATATATGTCATTACCACAATATAATCACATGCATATATCGAACATACACAATATTAATAGCATTTAATAACAATGTACAATTTCACATTTCTCAAATATCACAGCTATATTAAGTCATTGGTCCTGTCATGGAACCCAAGCCCAAACAGTTAACATAACGAAACGTGGTATTCGATACAATATTTATGTGGGAACATGGAAAACAATACCATAATTATGCCAGAACATAGAAAATGATACAAGTTAGTGTGTCAGAATGCAACACCCGATCCCTTTAACAAGCCACAATCACAATCACAAAGTACATTCTCATAATTATACAATCAAGTCATGATTCTTGGCATTCATCATTCATTTATCTCATTTACAACAAGTGTAATCGATAATGCAACATTCACATACATTTATCATAATGAAACAAGAACAAACATATATCACACAATAATAGAATCACAATCATCACCAACTTCGAAACAAGCTTGAAACCCTTAAGAAACTTGATCTTTTCCTTTCTAGATTCGTTCCGCTTATTCTTGGTCTCTAAATGATCAATATAATATGGAAATCAATAAAAAAAATAACTAATAACCCAAATTAATAACAATTCTATCAACCCTAGATCATACTCATGATCCCAATATCGAAAAAGGGCTTTTCCAACCATAATTCTCTGATCACAACTCTTCCCAATCAATAATTATCCATTAGACTACGGTCTATGGATCGAAAAATAAATTTGGGGAGTGAAAATCTCATCTTTAGCCTCAAGAATGGTGGAAAATTGTGAAGAAAAGACTTGCGTTAGTTCCTTAGCTCTCAATTTCAAAAATTGCAGAATAAAACCTTTTTGGGGTTTATTTACGACTTTAAGTCGTGTCTGCCCTGCAATGGCGGTATCGGCCCACCTTGGTGGCATAAATCCCTCCTCGGCGGCTTACACGGAAACAATGAGCTATTTTAATAATTAGACTTCTATTTCATAACACATCTTTAACCAACGGCATTCAGAAATTACCCGTTCACGCTAAGGTCGATTCGAAGAGTTCTACTTGCCCAAATTCAATTCTGTAAAGTCATACGGGTTCCTTAATGACTTATCTAACTACTCATGTGATCAAATTCATAATTACATCATCTAATTGCTATCAGATTTTTCTAGACTTTAATGACTCCAATTTCGTCCAAATCTAGAGTAGGTTGAAAAATTTATAAGTTACTATGAAAAAGTTTCCCGACCCAAAAAGAAATTTCGTTGGTGTAACACTCCAAAAGTGTAAGACCTAATCTAGAGCCTAAGATGAATGTCTAAAGGTGAGGACACTGTTTTAAGATCATATATAATGTATATAAGTCATTTAGGAAGTTTAAGAATCAAAACGACACAAGACATTCGAAAGTTAGTCTAATTGAACTAGTGAAACATCCTTAGGTTTCGGAAAGGTTTAGGAGTGGCGTATGAGGTCTAAAACTTGTAAAATAAATTTAAATAGGTAAAAACATGTATATAGAGTAAAAAAGTCCAGGTCCGACTCCCCAAAGGTTGCCCTAGGGGTCCACGAAGGGACCCCAAACTTGGCTTGACAAGCTGCCAAGGCAGCAACAAAATTACACATAGGAGAAACAAGTCCGCGTCGCGGACTTGGGTGGCTTTTGGTCAAATCTCAAGTACGCGTCGCGGGAAGGTTGCGGACTCTACTGTCTCAAAAATTAATTTAGAAAATCATTCGGGAACGGCTCCGCGTCGTGGACTTGTTCCCCGACGAAAATCTGAAAATTGGATTTGAAGTTTGACTTCATTAAAGGGTCAACTTAAGTGAGGGGTCTTTTGAGTATTTCATGGGGGGTATATATATTGATTTCCAATCAGTTTTCCCTCACATTTACTCACTCAAATCAAATTCCCAAATCAAAACCCAAAAGCTCTCACCTCTATCTAGCTTTTCTCTATATTCATCCTCCATTGAAGGAAGAAGAAAGCTTGAAGAAGAAGACCAATTTCTCTAGTATTTCACTTGAATTTCGTGGATTAATCTTCATAAAGGTATGTGTTCTTCACTCTTGGTTTCCTTTCCCCAAGGGTTCCTCTCAAAGTTGATTTCAAAAACACTCAATTCCAAGAGTTTTTCTATTCTAATGGGTTTTCTTCTAAACTTTAAATTGGTGATGGATTATGATTAATTGCGATTGCCTATGACTAATCAAGTGTATATTGTTGAGTAATTGATGTTAATTGATGCAATTTCATGTATATCATGTCCCATTCATGATGAACCCTATTCCCCTAACCCTAGGTTATGAATTGAAGTTAATTTGAATAGGGATGATGCAATTGACCTACCTATTGTGTTAATTACTATTGTATGATGGTATTATACCCATTGTTGGGTTGAATTGGATGGTTGATGGTAAAACCATGGATGATGGCTTGTGAAGGAGATTGAGTAAGTCTTTATGATCCTAACATTTACTTCAATTATGATTACTTGTGTTTAGTGATGAAGTTACATTGAAGTATACCTTATGATGAGATTGATAGGGTTGGTATGATGTTGAATTGAAATGTCTTGACTATGGTTTGTGAGGTGTTGGCTAAGATATAAATGTTATAAGGATGGTGATGACTTACCAATGTGTCTTATCATGAATGATCATGTAAATGTGTTAACCACACATGTATGAATTGTAATGAAAGGAAAGTACTCATGCAATTCTTATTGAGTTATGATGATGATTATTATATAAGGGATAGACCATATGACCTAAACTAAGTTTTCATAATAATGGATGAATTAAAGACATTTCAAAAGGGATGTTAGCTTAGCACCGAGAGAACTTGACAATGGGAGGTGTTGACTTTCCATAGAGGAAGATTCACCCTATAGTTCCACTTGAGGTGTTGACTCCCCTAGGAGGGATACTCACCATATGGATTCTCATGAGATGAGGCTCCAATTTCCAAGTGGCATGTAGAGAGTTCATACCTATCTCTTAGTTCCTTAAACTATGTTGCCCCCATAGGAAGACTAGCTAGTGGATCCACCTAGAAAGCTACGTTTATATTTGGTTCTACTTTGGTCAGTAGACCACCTTCTATCGGTGTAAGGTTTTATAACACTGGATTCCACACTTAGCTCTTGTGGTCTATGTCTGTTAAGAAAAGTGTTCCCTAAACTAAAATGAAGTAATGAAGTACAAACCAACTAGGGTGACTTAAGAGGTTTGACTTAGCCTAGTTAGGGGAATGAGACTCTACATATGCCTTGCACTAGTTCGCCTTGAGGGAAGCCTCAGGAGGTTGTTCTTATGTATGTATATGCTTATAAATGTAAATGATGATAATGTGATGATTTTACATGTAAATGACACTATGTGATGTTGGTTACTCTTATGAACATGTATTTGGTCTCTCTTGCTAAAGTATGATATTATGTACTCTAAATGATATGTTATATGGAGTTAGACATTGGTTATGGTTCTTGCTAGACTTACTTGATTAAGTAAGGTTATGGGGCTTTGCTTAGTTATTGCACAAGTGGACTTAATGAGGGTCATGAGTAATGGTCTTGCTTGGTTATAATGTGATGAACTCTTATTCATGCTTGTGATGTTATGACTTGACGATGGCATTTGATTATGGGTTCAAGTATGTTGATATGCATGTGACTTGATTTTACTTAAGGTGGTTTGGTCTTGTATAGTACATGGTATTGACTTGATGAATATGCATTAATGACTTATATTAGTTCTTGAATGTGCGTAAGGCTTTCCAAATGTAAAATAGCATGCTTTAATGAAATATCCTCTTTAAAATGATTTCACTTGTTTTATGTGCATATACTCATACTTTAGTACAAGTGTGTACTAACCCATCTTTTATGGTTACTACAAATGTAGGATCCGGCCGTTGAGCTTATAAAAGACCTTTTGAAGACTACTTGGATATTTCCCAAGACTTTGGTAGGTCCTCACTTTCCGAGGACAATGCCATTATCAAGCGATTTATGTTATTCTAGTATAAGACTCTTTGTTCTTCCATTTTCATTTCAAGACGATTGTTGTATAGACTATATGAGGCTCTTTGTTGTATTGAAGTATGGGTTGAGCCCAATTGTTGAATTCGGTTTAGATGGTTTAATATGAGACATATTATAGACTTCTTATGGTATTATGTTCCTATATTATGTATGTGAAATAAAAGTAGAAGACTATGTAATCTTCTTATACGAAGGGTCTATGTATACTCGATAAATATATATATTGTGTGTAAGTAAGAGCTCTAAGTAAACCTCAATGTAAAAGTAATCTAAAAGTATTAATTTTTTTGCATTTTTAACCTATGAATGTAATGATGAACGCTAAGAGGCTAGTCTTAGTCCTCTTCGAGGACGACAACGCCGGTTACGTCTAGAGGGTGCTCTTCGGATGTGACAGTTGAATTTTATATAATGACGATACCCGATCGTTACAGAAACAACACAATACTTTGAAGAGGCCTTTGATAACTTTGATATTTCTTTTGCAAGTTTTTAAGCTTATCTGTCTACTCTCTTTTTTTATGACAAAATTATTGTAGATGCATTTGCATGTGATGATTTGACGAATGTGAAAAGTGTAGTAAAGTTTCTTGAAATTTTTTATGATCTTCCCATAAAGGTTTCAGGTTCATATTATGCTACACCTAATGTTCATTTTGAGGATACTTGTGAGCTTGATGTATACTTGAAATTGTGTTGAACAAGTGAAGGTCATAATTAGAGTACTATGGTTGGGCGTATGATATAAAAATTCAAGAGATATTGGGGTTGTCCTGAAAAGATGACCCAATGATTTATACTGCTTCTATGTTAGATCTTCATAATAAATTTGTATATATTAATTTTGGACTTGAAGAACTATTTGGAAAGGAAATAGGAAAATATAGATAATGAAGTGAATGTTTATATGAATGCTTTGTCAGAAGAGTCCTTATAAAAATATTCAAGAGAATCTCAATCATCTCCATCTATATCTACTTCATCTCATGATACATTTGATATATCTAGTTTTGGTTCTCAAAGTGTGAGAACAAAATTTTTGAGAACTAAGCTTCACTTGAAGTAACAAAAATAGGATTGTGGAAATAGAAAACCTAAGTCAAAGTTAGACATATATCTTAAAGAAGATCAAGAGTCTGGTCTTGATAATTTTGATATCATAAGTTGGTGGAAAGTTAATGCTCTAAGATTTTTTATTCTTTTAGAGTTAGCTCGTGATGTGTTGGCTATTCTAATCTCAAGTGTCACATTGGAATGTTCTTTAGTTTTGGTGGTCGTATTTTGATCGATTTAGAAGTCCTTTGAATCCTAAATGTGTGCAATCTCTTATTTGTGCTCTAGATTGTCTTAAAAAGAGATTGGTTCTATTTGTGTGGAAGAAAGTTTGGAGTATCTTTAGAAACTTGAAGTTAATATCTTTTAGTGTAAAACTAATTTACTTATTTATGTTGATTGATATTTGTCACGACCCAAGGTACACCCTAGACATGACACGACGTATAACACCCTCTGAGGGCCTATACAAGCCACTTAGTAAATATAATACAAGATAATAGAAATAAAGACTTCAAAAGATACATTTTATACATACAAAAGAGTCTGACAAACGGAAGTCTAATATAAGTCTCAAAGCCATCTAATACATCATAAGAAAAGTGATTGTAACGTAACTCATACATCACATACAAAGCCTGAAACTCAAATATACCAAAAAAAACATATCGTTCCTTGAAACATGATGACTCATCAAATCTTCAAGGTCAATGAAACCAACTAGGCACGAGTATGGGAGGTAAGAGCGTCAGACCCTACATAAGTGAAACAATGTAGGCACAAGTATGCATTAGTACATGGAATATACTAAGTATGAGGCAATATGCATAAGCATAGACATGATAACACAAGTGTCTTCAAAACGAGTAAGCAAGATCATACTGAAACATTTGAAAGCTTTAAAGAAGAAAGGCCATGAAAATCATGAAAACATGGTTACGTACATTAACATAAAGGACATAATAAAAGCTTTGTAGAAAACATAATTATTTTGTGGGATATTAGATTTAACCGAAAATAAGACTATGAGATCTATATCGTGGAATAATTTGGTATATCTCTCATACCGAAAGAAAGGGATTCTACTTACGAAGGTAGAATTCGCACATATCATTATTTGCTAAAGTGTATCCATTAGTTAGGTCATTTAAGACTATCCTATGGAGATCATAGTGTGGGACTAGAGGTTGCTACTAGAGACTACCCTATTTGAGCCTCCACCTCAAAACTCTCTCGGTTCTAAGTTTGGATCCCAACGGAATAGATAAAAGTCAAATATCATTTAACATAACAAATGTAATGATCAACACCAATCCACAACTTTCAAGATCAAGATACATAATAGCTCTTTAAAGATAATGCAACATAGATGAGAAAACATTTCACCAATGTAAATTAATCTGTGAGAAATACATTTTACAATCATGATCATCATAGTAAGTAAGAAATCCTTCCCTTTGAAGGCATCCCCAAATCATTTAATTATTTCCTAAAAACATGCATATCTTCAAAATTCCTAATTGATACATAGTTGAAAAAACATAATGTAGGCATGGGTAAATGCAATTTCAACTAAATATCATAAATTAACATCAAATAATCCATTGGAAATTTTAATCAATCATAATCGGAAGAAACCCACATTTATTGAATTGAAACCTTAATTTGATCAATTGGAAATTGAAATCCTTTGGTACCCATGGAGGAAAGTACTTCATGGGTGAATACACGCATACCTTGGTGTTAGAAGCCCCCAAAGAATAGAGAATTGGATACTTGGATGAACCCTAGCTCTTCTTCTTCCTTCTTGGCCTTGATATATTTGGGGAGTGAATTTGGTCTAGTATAAAGAATTTAGGAGGATAAGTTTAAAATAAGTAATCAGGGGCTTCAACCTTTATATACAGTTTAGGATAAAAGGTAAAATAATATGATTTTGATTAAAAACAATTAGAAAAAAGACCCAAAAGCCCTTTAAAAATAACTGCTGACTCGACCTACAAATCGTAGATCTTTTAAGGGTCCATATTGGTCAACCATAGACATAATAATGGGGAAAATATTTCACCTATATTTTGAAAGAACATTTCTACGGTTCGCAGGTCTTTCTACGGTCCATAGAAACCAACCATAGAAATCAACTTTGACCTTTAAAATTTCACAAAGTCTGGACTCACCTATGACTCGTACAAGGAATTACTGACCGTTCGGGTGAACCGTACAAAGGGTACTAAGACTTATTATGAAAAAGAATAAATTCTCCCTTTCTACGACTACCATCTACGACCGGTGGAAGCTTCTAAGTTCATAGATGAAACCCGTAAAATCAGACTTCAGACTCAAAAAGTTCTACGGGCCAAAGATGGGACCCGTAAAACCAGACTTGATTCCCGAAAAATTCCTTTTCTAAATTTTGAGGTGTTATCACATTTGCTTAAATTATATTTGAAATGACAAATACTGGAAGGGGTACTTGCATTGTTGATGTATGATAACAATTTGTTTTTTTGTTACTAGTGTTCTAATGCCTAATGGTGAGTTTCAACTTTTAATACTTTATTTAGTTTTGAACTTGTGATATGAGATATCTTTTTGTAGTTTTGTTTTTTATCTTGAAAGTTATATTCTAAATTCTACGTTCTATTTTTTTTATTTGATCTTTATTAGGTTCAACCGTTCAAGTTCAACCATGCCTCCTAAAAGTCATAATTTATTTGGTTTTGGTCGTTCAAGACAATGAAGAAGGGTGCAAAACAAAGTGTTTGTCATGTGTTGTGATATTTAGTTATCATCCAAAAGGATTGGAACAATGTTTGTTAGGGATCATTTTAAGAATTCAAAATGGCTTAAAATACCCCTTTGATAATGTGAAGTAATATGGAATTACCCTTCATCTATCTATTGGGCCTAAAATACATTTGACGTCAGCCTTTTGAGTTTTTTGGGAAACTTACATAAATATATTATAATAAAAAAATATTTACCATTTATAGCAATAATATTTCTTTTTCACTTAATCACTTTTAATTTATTTATAATACAAGTTTAATTCATATTACAAAGAATAATTTTTTATTCACATATAATACAACTTATAATACAAATTTTAATGATAGATAATTCATTTATCACACATTTTAATACACTTATAATACAATGTGTCAAATTTTTACCAAACAAACATAATATATTTTAAAAAACAATTATAATTCATATATAATTCAAATATATTGCATATATAATTTACTTTTAATACATATTGCAGATTTAACATGCATAGTATTGCCATAAATGGTAATAAATAAAAAGTATTGCTAAAATCAGTAATTATTTATTAAAATGTACCAATTCATGTAATTTTTCCGAATCTTTTTTCCCTTATATTTAATGGTCTAAATGGCAACTCTAATTAACAAATTCATTAATGACGTATCACTATTCTATTGATTACGCTAACAATTAGTTAAACTAATTTAAAAGAGCACAAAATACCCATCTGCTCCACCCAAAACCTCACCCGATGAAAAAGGACATTTTCTTCGGGATAGTCATCATAAAAAAAAAAAATAGTATTGATTAATAAATGATTTCTGGTCCATGAAAAAAAGTATCCGGATCACCTGGGTTATTTTATTTTTATTGTTGGTACTTTTCACTATACTATGCCATTTCTTTCAAAGTTGTTCCGTAAAATCAATTTTTCTAAAGCCTATAATTTATTAAAAATAATCTCTTTAATCCGTAAAGTTATGTTTACACCCAATCTCTAAGATTTACTTAGTGAAATCATATTATGTGTTCTTATTATTGAAATGATTAACCGGAATATGCCTACTTATTTCTTTACCCCTGTCAAACACGTTCTTGTGGGAAGTCAGAGATGCAGAGGGTATAATAACTGATATATAATTTTGCTAGAAGTCAAAATGCTCCTCAATGTCATCTTCCATGGTAATCCTCTAAGCAATGGCATCAAAGTGGGGCTTTTGGGTCGATATTTTATGGTCTTTTTAGTTAATTCTTAGGGTAGCTAATAACATAGTGACACGTCGTTAATGAATTTTTTAGTTGGGGTTATCATTTAGACGATGAGAGGGCAAAAAAGAGCGAAAAGTTTGATGTTGGGGGCATTGACGTTTATGACTTTGTGTTGTTTTAAGTTAGAACTTACAAGTTTGAAGTGTTGAATTCTTGTTTTAATTGTTGGCTGCTATTATTATTGTTAGGCCAAGCAGCAAGCGGAAACAATTATCAAGTGGCTTTGCAATGCTGAACAACTGCAATGTTGCACAACTGATTATTCTCATATTAATTTTTATTTACACCAAAAAATCATTTGAATCAAAATTTGATAAAACCAAATCGAATAACCGAACGTCCACCCCTTCTTGTGTATGGATTTTGATGCCTTCTGAAATCATAAACTAGTAAAAGTATTTTGAGTCACCCTGTTCTTCATGTGTGCAAAGAAGAATGCAGTATTTTGCATCACCTAACTTCAATGAATTGCACCATGGATTTTCCTTGCATAACACTTTCTTCAACCTTACTCCATTTCTCTAGCTAGCTGCGGTTGTAGTTCTCTTTCATGTTGTCTGTTAGTTGTAACTGCTTCATAAGTTCTTGAACACATTGCAACTACCCTCTATTATCTCCCACCCCTTTAAAGTCTGGATGTTCAGCTATACTTTAAAGCCCTGTAGGTACCTCTGATTATTCTATCTAGTTCCAAGCTCAAAGGGGAGCGATCGGATATTCCTTGATTCATAATTTCAATCTCCATTTGAGGCATCTTCAGCATCAATTCTGCTTTCACCACAGCTCTATCTATCTTGCTATAAGTATGCCCCTGGGACCAAGTATAAGATCTGCCCGTTGATTTCAGTTCTGTCATGCCATTATCAATCATGAATTTACAGAAGTCTACCTCCTGGATTGGTCATCCTTGAGGTCTATCTTCATATAATAATGCAAAATTAAAGTTCCCTATGCATATCATAGGTTCATGAGCCCCTCTAACCATGCATGCCAAATCTTCCCAAAGTTTTCTACTATGTTGGATATTATGCAGACCATAGATTACTGCTAAGTAGAACACCATGTTACTCCTTTTTATAACTACTAGACCATGGATATATTGATCATATTTGTTCATAGCGATGCATAAGGATCCCACATCAATCGGATTCTACTCTCATCAATGTGTTTCTTCTAACCTTGTGCTATCTTTTGAGTTACTTTTTTTTGCTAATTGCACCTTTGTTTTATGCTCCAGTGTTGCTATTATGCCTACACTATTTTCTTTCATAAACAACTTGAGCTCCTTCTATTTATGAAGTTTATTTATTCCCCTTGTATTCCAAGTAAACAACTTCATTGGACCATTTAAGGATTTTTTTTTTTCCTTCAGTGCTATCTCCTCTACTCCCCTGATCACCATATGAGCTAGTTGTGCCATGTTCCTGAACTACTAGAGATTCAAACTCATTTTGCATTGTCATTTTCTATGATTGTACTCCTGGAGCCCCTTTTGCTAGTGTTTTTGAGCTTGCTTGTGTCCATGTCTTAGCTTCTTCACTGCATGCTTCCTTATTAATCTCAACATTGTCCTTGTTTCCTGTATCCACCCTTCCATCTGCAATAGTTGCTTGCTTTTGTACCAGCTTAGGAGTTGTTCTGTTTCAAGGACCTTCCTTTATGTGACACCACTTGCATACATGTAGTGCAATATTCAGGAACTCATTCATACTATACTTCTCAAATATTCTTCCATTTGAATATTTTGGTAGTTCCCTTGCAACTTCCATTTCCACAAACACTCTACCATAAGATATCCTATCCACCTTAATTAGTAGTGCATTCATCTGCATACAATGAAACTCCTAGTCCACTACTTATTCTAATCAATGAATCTATACTCAAATAGTTCGGAGGTAAGTTCTGTAATACTTCTTTGTTGAAATCAAAATTAGCACTCCAATCCACACCTTAATAATTCAACATATGTGGCCCTGAGTACAACACTTCATACCTATCATCTAGACTAACAGATCTGATTAAGAAATAGCCATCATTATGATAGTATACCTTAGGCTTACTTATACCTTTCAATTACAACAATTGTTAGGGAATCTCCCACTAATTTGCGTACTGCTACTTTTTCATTGAGTTGAGGGGTCACCACTTTCATTGGTAGAGGTTGCCACTGTTCCATTGCTTGCTTTGTATGTTTGTCCTTTTTGTTTGTCTACATCTACCGTCTCCTGTCCTTTTGGTGTTACCTCCATCTTAGCTGCTTCCCTATTCTACCGTCCTCTCGCCATTTTTCGGTCAGTGGTTCACTTTAGCAGGTCAAGCTACCATGCACCACTAAACTATTATAGTTTATTTATTTGTACTAAAATAAATCATAAAAACGATTTATTGTTAGCTAATTTGAATTCACTCTTTTAATTATACTAGATAGTATCTTGGAAACAATCTTATAAAGAGTATAACAACATGTCACATAGGAGGGGGGAAGGATTAGGAACCTTAGGCACCATTGTTATAGTAGTACAATTATATTACATGTCCTCATCAACTTCCCATTTCTAAAAAATTATTGCACGTCTGCGTATACATCTTCCTTGCCACAAGAGCTCTCTTTGACTTTGCTCATTCTATTCATACACACTAGTGACAATAGCTGAGAAGTTATCATCCACCAGATAGTGGATAAACTCTTCCTGGATATGCAGAATATGAATATTAATATATACTCTCCATAATAGCCAAATTATACCATTTTTACCATGAGGGATACTTATAGCAATAAATTCAGTCTAACAAATTTCATCAAGATTGGTTTAACCTTCCCCTCTTTTACTCTAGTTTCTAAGCACCCAAATACATATATTTTATTCTTTTTTAGAAAGAGCATCAACTCTTTCTGTTTATAGGGCTGGTTTAGCCTTATTCTAACATTCCAGGAGCTAATGATCAAGGAGGTTGAAATGTAGAGGACATACCAAGGTCTTGCATTCTTGGAATTCCAGCACCATGTTCAGCCAACTGCTCAAACCTATTATTTCCACTCATCATTGTATGATGAGTGGCTGGCACTAGTTGTTCAACCCTCATAATACCCCCCTTTTGCCTTGTATTCTGTATCACTTGTGGAGGCACCACCCAGGGGTGGCTCGACAATGTTAGAAAAAAGAATGTGCCTTAGGCCCCCAAATTTAAGGAGCCTCATTTTTTATAATAATAGGTAATAAGTTATTATTTTTTTAACAAATATTGAATATTATTTGTAGAACAAGTAAACATTTTATGAAAAATGAAGGGATTATTAAAAGAAATTTGACATATTTGAAGTATTATATCTAATAAAAAATAATTTAAAATAAGAATGGTTATATTATCAGATGAAAAGTAAACAGTTAAGTTTTTTTTTTGTCTTTACCAATTTTCTTGAAAGTTCACCAAGTCCACCTAAATCAGAGAATCTTTTATCATTATCGTGTACATCGATAATGTAATTGGCAAGTTGATTCTGAAGGACGCCATACTAAATTGATCAAAGTCATCAAGATATAATTCAGCCATTCTCATTATTTTTCCGATGTCAAAACTAGAAAATGAATTAACTGGATTCAAGCAAGCTACTCCATGAAACAAATCACTTGTCTCCTCATTGAAACGATCATTAAGTTCTTGAAGTTTCCAATCAATAATCTTATAAAATACTTCCACACGAAAATGATGTAAAACAGTATGATCAACAATTTTACGTCGTGATGTTCCAGAGATAGCATAGGGCTCATCAAAATTGGGTATCAAGATGTCATGTTTGATACAATTATAGATATTTTATTGATAAGTGGTTCACATCCATCATATATTAGTTTTTGAAGCCTTTGTTTGGCTACTTCAACAAGTATCATGGCGTTTGCGATATCTTCTTTCTTTTTTTGTAGTGATATATTAAGCTCATAAGTGATTCGCAAAATACCTTTCATCAAATGTAACATGAAAGCAGCCTCATAAGTTTGAAAACTTCTAAGATATCTTGATGCTTTAGCTCTTTCATCTAAGGTATTTGCATCTTCAACAAGCGTCTCAAGTACATCAATAATAGAGTCGAACAAAAGTATAAAGTTTTGAAATGCTTTGTAGTGAGATCTCCAACGAGTATCACCGGCTCTAATAAGATCAAGTTCTTGATTCAAGCCTCTACCTATTTCTATTTCATCCATATCTAATGCCTTTTGAAGATTATCTTTTTGAGATTGTTGTAATTCATCCATTCGCTTAAAAGAAGCTTTCAACACATTCAAAATATTTGAAACCAATAACACACGTTCTCCCACTTGAACATATTTTTTTGAAACCGCGACAAGAGTTAGTTGAAGTTGATTAGGAAAACGATGAATAGAATGAGCCGATTTACTTTCTTTCTTAATCAACATTTTTAGACCATTGATATCACCTTACATATTGCTTGCTCCATCATAACATTGTCCGCGTACATAAGATAAACTTAATGAATGTTGAGCAAGCACAATAACAATTGTTTTCTTTAGAGATAAAGTACTAGTATCTTTAACATGAACAAGTACAATAAATGCTTCCACTACAAATTCTCTTATTATCAATATATCGTAAAACAATAGCCATTTTCTTCTTACGTGGCACATCAAAAGATTCATCAATTAATAGAGCAAAATAATCACCATTTAGATCCTCCATTATAGACTTCAATGTTTCTATCTTACATGCAGTCACAAGTTCTTTTTGAATATCTGAAGAAGTCAATTTATTATTTCTTGGAGCATTTTCTAACACGAAAGGTTTGATGTTTTCACACCTATCTCTGTACCATGAAAGAACTTCAACAAAATTACCTTTGTTCAATGATGATTCACTTTCATCATGACCGCGAAGTGGCAATCCTTGATTCAAGAGAAGTCTTATATCATCAATTGAAGCATTTAAGCGAGTCCAATATTCAAGCTTAATCTAATCAAATTGCCTATCAAATGCAGCACGAATGGACTGTCGTTGTTGCATTAGATCATCACATTTTCTCTTTGCTTGATTATGAACGCTATTCGGTCCACCAACATGTTCGTCAAGCTTACTTTTTTTATTCCAATTGTTAAATCCTGTTGTTGAAAATACTTCACCTCCACCTTGATGAATATTATTGCCTTTAAATAAATAACAAGGTAAACAATATGTTGCATCTGCACTCTCACTATACTCTAACCAATCATACGCTTGATAGAAATCAGAATTGAAATGACGCATTGCTTTAGCAATATATGATTGAGGGTATTCTGTAATATTTGATCGACAAGAACCAAGTTTAAGATATGCCTTCTTATTTCATCACGAAGATTTGGATCATGATTTAAAATAGATGTTCTTTTTCCTGGATCAATTTCTACAGTATTTAAATCAATGCTTTATTTTTTAGAAGAATGTGATAATATCTCTGATTGATCTATCATTGTTTCTTTATTTGGTTGACTTAGAGAAGTCGAACTTATTTCTGGTACTCTATTATAATAAGTCCTCATGTCCATTGAAACTTGAAATTAAAATGTTAATTTGGTTATTTTGTTATAAATAAAAGAACGATAAGAAAAAAAAGAGAGAATTATTGAGATTCTACTCTTAATAATATGATGATATAATTTGG
The DNA here is from genome assembly GCA_016801875.1 of Solanum sitiens. Classification (NCBI taxonomy): domain Eukaryota; kingdom Viridiplantae; phylum Streptophyta; class Magnoliopsida; order Solanales; family Solanaceae; genus Solanum; species Solanum sitiens. The sequence goes on from JABWTJ010000112.1 coordinate 1,394,330, forward strand.
GTAAATGTGTCTCATATTTATAGAGAAAGAAAACCTTATTTCATAAGGAAAAAGTATTAAAATTTAAGAAAATTTTGTTCCACAAGGAAAAGGTATTAAAATTTAAGGATATAATTCAATTTTAATTGAAAAAAATCCACAAGGAAAAATATTAAATTTAAGAAAATCTTATTGCACAAGGAAAATGTATTAAAATTTAAGGGAATAATTTAATTTAATTGAAAAAAATAATTAGTTGAAGAGGGATTCAAAGTTGGGTCTCTGAAGCAATTCATGACACAATTAACTACCCAGCCACTGAATGTCATGTTAAAATTATGTATGTGAAAAAAGAAATACCCCTACGGTGAATCAAACTGGGGAAAGAGCAGAATTGCGCAGGCTATTCCCAACTATGTTGTGCATTACTTGGTTATTTTAGGGGGTCCAAAATATATATACCAATATTAAGTCAAAACATTACGTGTATATTTAACGTAATTTATCGACAAAGGATACCCTGGAGCCTACGTGTCTCCTCCCCTGCCTCCAACCTATCAAGCTCTAACTCCTCCTTTGGTAGAGCATGCTATTGATGAGCAACCCGCTTTCTTCTTCTTTCTAGTGTTTTGGAAGGCGAAAGGTGACAAGGGTCTGCCTCGCCTCGCGGAGAGGCGCTCACCTTTTTGAATTGAGGCGCTAATGCCAAAAATTAAAAATATTTAATTGAATATATAAATATCCAAAATCTCAGTAGCAATAATATATATTAGAATATATTTCAATTCAAAAACTAATAGTAGATATTAAAAGTATAGAATTTTAAAGACCCAATAATTCAAAAGACAATTGAGAAGCAATACTAGAACTCGAAAAGTCTATTCTTCTTCAAACTTATCCAACTCTTGAAGATCAACATCATGATTATATTGCTCCTCATCTTCTTCCTCCTCGGATTCTTCATCAATTAGTGTTTGTGTCCAACGTGAAGTTTAACTTGTAGATGTAGTTTCTACTACTTTGCCCTTGTCAAGTGCTCTTTATCTTTAAGAAAGTCCCCTAAGATGATAGACGCTCTCGTCAGCTCTAATTGTCGTCGCAACACTACCCCAAGTAAAATTACCTTCCTCATAAACTAGTTCATCTTTTTGATCTTCGGGGCATCCAACTAACTATTCATTTGAATCATCAATGTTAACCAAGAGAATTGGATCAACGTTATTACGAGCATCATAACGACGTTTCAATGTTCTATTGTACTTAATGTACACTAGATCATTGAGCCGCAATAGTGCAAGCCTATTCCTCTTTTTGGAATTAATTTGCGCATAAGTTATAGATATTAACTAATAGATACTAACAATAAAATAATATGGAAATTAGGATATAAAGTCTTTTCTTACGTGTTCAAACACACTCTAATTTCTCTCTCACTTGGATGAGCTACAAGTTACGCTTAATACTTTCATGGAAACTTTTACAACTTTGGTGTTTGAATACCAAATAGTGACCACCATTCAACTATAATAAAATAAATTTAAAGGTTAATGAGTATAAATAAGTCAAATAATTTAAGTAAGAGCTAAATCAACTCACATACCTGGTGGTCTTGTGTCTTTGGCTCTTTTAGCCTGACCACAATCAAATAGTCGATCCGCCATTTTGTACTTAGGAAGCTCAGCGACTAGTAAATCTTGTATTGATCTTCTCAATAGATGCATGATACTCCTCCCACAAACTAGCTAGTAAAGTGTTCTCTTCTTGAGCTTTATAAAACAATTCTGGGTTCAAAATATGTTATGCAACATACAAAGGACGATGGAGTTGGTCTGACCACCTTGCATCAATAATTTCAAACACTTTTTCATATTGCTTCTTAACTCCACCAAAACCCCGTGCAATAGTTTCTTTGGCTATACCTATTGCTTCATAAATATAGCCCATCAATGGTTTTTTCTCCCCATCCACCAAATGAAGCACTGTTATCAAAGGGACACAAACTGTAAATGCGCGAACAACATCACTCTAAAACTGGACAGAAATAACAAGGTTGACAACTTCTCCCCAAAGTTCCCTTTTCAAATTTACTTGATGTCCATTCGGTTGTGAGGACTAAAATTCTCAAGTTTTTCTTTTGTATGTACATAACTCTAAAAGTTAAGAAGGTCGTTGCAAATCTTGTCTTTGTCGATTTCACCAAATTCTTTGCTTGGTGTACTTTCTCATCAAATTTAACAACAACCACCTTTGACTAATGTAAGAATGAATTTTGATGGCCTTGTTAGGAACTGTTAAGGTAATATTATAGTAATTAGTAGTTAATGAGTATTAAATATTGAATATAAAGAAAGTTAGAGGATAGGAGAGTGATATTACTGAAAGCATATGGATTAATCTTAAATATGTCACCAAATATCAAGTTGATGCAATGAGCAACACACGGAGTTCAATAAATGTGTGGGTACGCAACCATCATCATGATTCCCGCTTTAACATTCTCATTAGCATTATCGGTGACAATTTATACAACATTTCCCAATCCAATTTTTTCAATAGTGCTTTAAGTTGTGCATTTTGGTAGAATCGGCAGATTCAGTGCTAGCATCAACAGAACCAAGAAATACACTACCGATTAGAGAATTCACCAAAATATTGATGATTATTTTACTATCTCGTGCAGTCCATTTGTCCATCATAATAGAACATCCAAACTTTTTTCATTGCACTTTATGCTCATCAATAATTTTTTCCATTTTTTCACCCATTTTTTAGGTGAGTAACTCTGATGAGTCCATAAATTGGACTTATTTAGGGCTTTATTTTGATAGAAATAGTGTCCTAAATGCTTATTTAGTCTCAATACCGGATGAAAACTCTTAAGTTTAAGATATTTGAAGTTTTAGTGCAAGCATGGACACTTACGCGCAAAAAGGAATAAAAAGGCTGAAAAGAACGAACAAAATGAAGCTTGAGCATCTCCAAGTACACTTGGGCGAATCGCCGAAGCGACGTACTCTGCCTTTTGTTCCAGCATGTGAAGCCATAAAGGAAGAGGATAAATAAGGTGATGAATGGAGCAGTCAACGCTTCGCCGAACAGTTTCGTGAAGCAATGTTATACCGCCCAATGGTCCAGAACATGAAGATGTTGAAGGCAAGCACAAAACGGCGATGAAACAGAAGAAGGGCGAGTTGCTGAGTCATTTGGCGATCTTGACTAATCTCGTCGAATGTTCCTCCACAACACTTAATCTGAAAGCTATAAATACTAGCCTTTGTTATTATTTTTCGGGGAATTTGAACATTATCATAACTTACACTTTAGAATATTATTTTTCCTTGTATTTTCTCTCAAGTTTGGAGAGGTTTTTTGGGAGACTTGAAGAAAGAAGGATTTCATCTTCCCCAAGTTGGAAGTGGGTCTTCTCCATTCTTCTTCCTTTGCTTAAATCAAGGTTTAATTTCTTATACCCATTTGATTTTAGTATCATTTTAGGCCTATTTTATTATTACTTGATGTGCAGCTTAAAACCCCATTCTTGGGGTGTGATTTAGCAAATATGAGTTGATATTATTGTTGGGTCTTGATTGTTGATATGTTAGATGTATTTTAATGGTGATTTCACTTAGTGATTGTGATTTAAGTTAATGGGTTTGTATTTGCAAATACAAATCCACCCATGTGTTTATGGCTTGCACGAGAGGGAGGTCATGAAACCAAAATGGCTAGACTGATGACCTAAGGAGTAGGTCAACATGAGGTGCAGCCCGAGATGGTGAGCCCTAGTGCCATACCCTAACACTTAGCTCGAGAGAGTGAGTGGGGTAAGGCACAGACTGGTCTTCATGCGGCAAATGAGTGTCCGAGAGGAACACATTTGAAAAGGGGTAAGTTGCTCGAGAGAGAACTTATTTCCATCTAAAGCTTAGCCTAATAACTATTATCTTGCAAATTTCCTATCGAAAGCATGTTCCCAATGATTTATCTCAACTTGTATTGCGGTCACACCCCAATAACTTCTCTCCATACTTGATTTTCCTTTTCTTTTATCAGTTTTACTAGATTTGTGACAAAAAAAAAACAATCGATATTTGACACTTTCGTGTCACCCCTCTTTAATTTACAATGTTTTTATTCGTTATACTCTTATCTATGGGGTTACTAAAACAATTGTAGACACTCAAATCGTATGTAAGTGTCGTTGGTCACGATAAGTATCAAAATGGCGCCGCTACCCGGGAGTGGTGTTACGTAAGGATGTAGTTAAATTAAGATTTTTATTATTTTTAGTTGTAGTTGACTAACTTCAATCTTTAGCTTTGTTTTTCTCTTTAGCTGTTTAATTTACGCGGCCATGACTGAAAGAAGGAATGGAAAATTAGTTGAGACAAACTGAGAAGCCAAACATAACTTCAGCCTGGATGCACTGGCCAGTCAGCTTAACAATTTGGCCACGAAGGTAGCGGAAGTGGAAACAGTTACATCAGCAAGGGGAGGTACATAGCCCCCACGAGAGGACACAATTTACAAATAACAAAAGTAGACGTGTTGAAAACAACTCCAAAAGATCAATACACAATATAGAACAATCGAATGGATGAAGGAGATTGTTGAGGTGTTAAAACAGATGGTTGTCTCACACTCCAGATCTATCCATCTAATTGAGACCCTCTTAGAGCACGTATTGCCTCATTCCGACCTAACAAGAAAAGGGGAGATCCCCCGTGGATCAACAAAAAAATTTGGAAGGTAAAAGAGATTTGAATCGTGCCACGACGTAAAATACGGTGCTTTTTGGGAGGCAACCAAGGTCATAAATGTTAGGATCTTACTTTTATCAATAATGGTGTATGGTTGTGCAAATTGAAATAAGGAAAAATATTGAAAACTGGAGGTTGGTGAGCAGATGCTCCAGTCCGCATATCGCACAACAGGTTGGCGAGCCTGAATGAACACTCCGTTTGGCTCAACACAAGTGTATTGTAGAGCCTGTAAAACTTGGCAAAATCAAGAAGTAGATTGGCAAATCGCTGATACTATTAGCGATCTCGACTGATCAGACCGCCGACTTAAGCCTCACTAAACTAATGATTTCACAGATATGGCATAATAAAAGACCACTCGGCGTACCGCCGAATATGTTGGAGAATCTGAATGAGACTAATGTCGCCGAATGGATATAAATTAAAAAACATATAGGGCCAATGATTGCACTTCTTCTTCCCTTCTCACTTTCAAACTCCATAACTTCGCACCGGGGTAGTAATCTAAATTTTCTCACCTTAGATTAGTGTATTAGTTGTGGATTAGTTTCCGGAACTCGGATTTTCGTTGCCGCCTAGCATTACAATTTTTTCTCCTCAACAAAAAGGTTAGCTTCTAAAAGCCCCAAGTTTGTTTTCGAAGAGTTCACCCTTATCTGCAATACTTATATTCATCAATGCATGCTAGATCTGTCTGATAATAATAAATTGTTCAAATGCTTGTCCTGATTTATGAAATCGAGCCTATTTGATTTTTAAATGATCAATATCCCCTTTTCACAATGCTTAGCTTCAACCATACGTGTTGATATTGGCCTAATTAGTGTTTACTATGAGTGGGTGTTATGTGTCTTATTTTAGTTTCACTTATGCATATTTTAAATTGTGTCTTTGGGGTTCGCAAGGTCGATTGTGAGAAATCAGTTGAATCTCAGGCATGTTAGGTTATTCAGCGAGCTGGGTCGAACTCGCCAAATCACTCGGAGGTTTGCATATTAACCTTAGTTCGCTTTTAAATTCCATATCTTAAGCAATGAGGGTTCTGTAACATTTGGCGGAAATATTTGTGATCGCCGAAGTGATCGGTGACACGTTAATAGTAATTGTGATCGCCTTCTACATAGCCCATTTAACTCCATTTGTTCTGTGATTTTAGGCGTACAAGCACATGTTCGCCAAAAGTGATCAGCGATTCATCAATTAGATTATGTCATCGCCGATCTGATTGAATTCTAAACCAAACCTTTCGACGAGATCAACCTAGCTTGCCAAAGAGGTTTGGCGATTCGTCGATTATATCGGCGAGTCTATTTGCAATTATGTGTTTCAATATAATTACTAACTATTATATCTATCATTTTGCGGATATGGCAACAAAACCAACACGATGAAAGGATAAATGGATTGTGCTTAGTGAGAGTGCACCCTTATCAAGGGTGCAGGTCACCGAACATTAAAAAGGAAAGGGAAAGGTCAAAGTCGTAGAATTATCAGATGCAAGCTCTGATAGCGCAAGTCCCTATGATTTTGACCCATCAATTACAATATTGGGTCTGAAGAAGATGAACAGGCAGAGGCATAAAGAATTGAATTAAGATCTAAACTACTGCACAATCCATACCGGATAAGAAATCAACGACCTACCACCTCGACCCCTTCAAACATCGAGTTGGCAATGATACTAGAACCTCCCATGCAAGGCCCTCCTTGGAAGTCACAGACGATCAAAGTCCGAAGGGATGAGAATGTTAATTGAAGAAAAACGGCTATCTATAGATGGGGTCATTGATATATATCTAGTAGTAATGGATTGCATGAAGTATCATAAATTTCATATTTTCTCAAGACCTCGTAGTCCTTACATTCCAAGTTGGGTCAGAGAATTCTATGATGCATACAGCGGAATGGTACCTCAATGTAGAAGGCAAGTCCTATCATTTAAACTAGTGGACTATGTAGTTTTCAGAGAAAGAAAAGTAGCTTGCGACAGTGTGGACATCAACGCAGTCCTGGGATTGTCTGATAAAATTCGGGATAGTTGCCAGATCTTGATTAGGGAGGAGAATTGGATGAGATGAAGAAATGGTTAGCCCCATTAGTCTAGATGATGATACACCAAAATGGATGGAAGAAGGAATCGTGATCGAGAAGAAGGATCTGAACGTGGCTGCAAGATACTAGTTTGGTTTCATCAGCAACATAATTATGTCATCCCAAAATGATTTAATCTTTCTCCTAGCCAAGGCAGCCTGTCTTGGGTGCATATGAAGGAGACTAGAACAAATATGGGAAAGGTCATTGTTTCAGAGATGTATACGCGTGCAAAGCAAAGCTGGAAATCTCTCTTTTTTCCAATATTGGTCACCGAATAGTGGGAAGAGCTAAGGTGCCTAGATATGTAAGAAAGGATGTGTAAGTAGTTCTTACTACCTTTACCGATATTCGAAAAACCGAAGATGAATTTCTCAAGGACCAAGAAGAGAAGAAGCGGAACGAAGCTCCCTCCACTGGATCCGTACCTATAGAGACATTATTGCATACTCCATCCCTTGGGCCTTTAGGTACATCTAGCTCCATAGCCTCTTTCACTGACACCTCAGGTTTTTCTACCGCTACACAATCATCCAGACCTGATTTGTCGACTACATCCTGCAGTCCTATCACTCCGATCGCTTTGATTTGAATGGGACTTCGTGCCTAGTCTGTTAATTGTCAGGTTGCCAACCTAGAAACTGCTTTTCTGACTATGATTCAGACTGCTCTAGATGATGTTGTGGCACCCATGAATGCCACCATTAAGGCCCTAGTAGCAAGGATGACAGTTTGTGAACGGGACCAAGGGAATACTGAGGAGTTCATGGACCTAAAAGTGGAACTTGCTAAGCTGATGAACGAGGTAAATTGCTTGAAGTCCACAAATATATTCGGAGAATTTAGAACTGTGGATCTCCCAGACGTGCCCGAAATACCTCATCCTACCACTTTACATAGCGATAAAGCAGAACAAGCAGCCAATTCGGAATCAGAGGCAGAAACCGATGAAGAATTATATGAAGATACTGAGCAAGCTGCCGAAAGAGATTGGGACGAGATCGAGGCAATCATGATGGAGGCAATCATGATGGACACAACCTTGAAGGATTCTCGGGAATTATCACCCCTACTGGATCTAGTGGTGCTGGTCCTTCTGGAGGCACCTTGAACAACCAGGACTAGACAGGTTTTCCAGTATCTCATCTTTTATCTTATGTCGCTCGTTTCTTTATATATTTCTATTAATTTCATTAGAGGAAAAACACATTTATTTATGGTGGGGTGAGGCTCACCTTTGTTTACTCACGATGAATGCTTAATTTTATTTTGAATTCTGTTTTATATAGTTGGGCCATTTTGTTTAAAAATGTGTTTCGATATTGCTTGTGCGATTATTTGAGAGTATGGCTCCTCTTTTGGTTTAATTGCAAATGATTTTCATTTTCCAAAAAATTTTGCCACCTCTTGTGTTGAAAGTGGTTGTTCTCATATAAATTTAAGTCTCGATTTCGATCAATATCGATGACTTGAATAGTGCTCTCAATCGAACAAACATTAATGTACGGCGACAACGAGATCAAATGAAGTTTCATAAATAATATGTAAACTCTTGGCATCTCGTTGTGATTAGCCATGTATAAAATTGATTTATCTTGTGATGATCTTTGCACACTAGCGAAAGTCTGTAGTCTTGTTTGGTTTTAGTATCGATGCCTTGTCTGATGAGCTTACTGTAAACCATGCATGAATAAACATAGAATTTGCTCCATTAGTGTGATTAATTTAGTAAGGTGTGATCTTGAGATGATCTTAGGCAACTTTAATGAGTGTGAACCTATTTTACATATACCTCTTTTGTGACCTACCCGTGAGCGTGTGAAACTAGTGATAACCTAGACCTTTATTCAACCACCAACTATAATCCTCATGACTTTTGATTTAAAAGCTTAAGTTGGGTGTGGTGAAAAGGAAAAGGAGAAATCAATAAGTGAAAAAAAAATTCTCCTCTAACCCATGATGTTGTGAAAAAATGAAACCCTCCATATACGTAAAAATGAGAGAGAAAGAAAAAGAAAAGAAAAGAATGAAAAAGAAGTTGCAAAATAAAAGTACAAAAGAAATTTGGGTTTCCAAGCAATCCATTGGGTGAATAATAGGATGAACTAGAAGCACTAGAAGAAAAATTGATAGAAAAATGTGAAAGAAAAGGAAGTGTTGTGAGATCCACAAGTCATGAGGATTTTGAGTCATTAAGCCTAAGTGACCATAACTTTGTACTCATCCCCATTACAAGCCTTAGGAAGACCGTTTTGATCTTGAGTAAGCCGAACCAAAGTTGATTGGAAAATAAGAGCAAACCTATGGGTGAAAACATGCATTGTGTTCATCTTTTTTAGTGTGAGCGTTGCATCTAATTTCTTATCTTAAATTTATTAACCCATATGTGTAAATATGGAATCACTCTTTGTGTGAGGGCATTCAGATACTGTTGTTGGACTTGAACTTGCATTAGTAGCAAGTATTGTGAGCATAAGAATCTTTGGTAATGGTGTGTCACAGCTTGAATCTTTGAGTACACAATTGATCTTTGCATAAGTTGTATGTGGCTTGTTGTGTATGTTCATGATTGAGTCTTCTGTAGCACTATTTTAGACATCCTAATTGAAATTCTGAACTTGAGTTTTACTTGAGGAAAAGCAAAAGTTTAAGTTGAGGGTGTTGATGAGTCCACAAATTGGACTCATTTAGGGCTTTATTTTGATAGAAATAGTGTCCTCAAATGCTTATTTAGTCTCAATATCTGATGAAAACTCATAAGTTTCAAGTATTTGAAGTTTTAGTGCAAGCATGGACACTTACGTGTAAAAGAGAACAAGAAGGCTAAAAAGAACGAAGAAACTAAAGCCTGAGCATCGCCAAGTACACCTGGGGAGTCGCTGAAGGGACATACTCTGCCCTTTGTTCCAACATGCGAAGCCCTAAAGGAAGAGAATAAAAAAAGTGATGAATGAAACAGTCGGTGCTTCGCTGAACAATTTCAACAAAGCAATGTTATATCACCCAATGGTCCAGAACATGAAGATGATAAAGGCAAGCACAAAACGACAATGAAACAGAAGAAGGGCGAGTCGCCGATTCATTCAATGATCTCTTCTAATCTCATTGAATAATCCGCTGTAACACTTAATCTAAAAGATATAAATACTAGTCTTAGTTATTATTTTTAGGGGAATCCGAACTGTAACGACCCAAAGGTAACCCTTGGAAGTTACCGGCGAATGGGACCCCAAGAAGTCCCACACAAGCTTCTCGTATCAATCATTGCATAATATACTCTCGAAAATAAGCAAGAATTTAAGACTTTCTTCACACACGAAGAATACTTTCATTAATATGCAAGCGAAAGACTTCTTTAAAAACATATATCTTTACAATGTCTCATTAGACCATCTAATACTTGGAATGTACAACATTGGGACTAAGCCCATACAAGACGTAAAACAATAACTAAAGACATAAAAGGAACATGTGGATCTTGACCTCGAATCGATGAGGACTCACCAATACTTTATCTTCAACCCTTAGAAACCTATCCATCATCCACGGCATATCATGACTTCCAATTCCCTACACTTTAATCAAAAAGGGAAAAGAAGGGGGTAACACATTGAATGCACTAAATGTGAAAGCTATGCAAAAACCATGAAAAAGGGACATTTAGTATAGAAATATGTTTTCATGACATTTTGATAAAAACCTTCATAAAAGAATTTAAGAGACATAATACAAGTCAACAATCACATATCTAATATTTTCAAGTAACATCAATTACATAACCATATTCACATAGTCCCCCTACTAAAGGTTATCCTAATACCCACCTAAGTAAGATATGAAGCGGCCGCCCATACAACCCCTTCACACACAGCTAGATGATCCTCAAGACTACCTAAAGTAAGTTATTCCATTTCAACACATATCACATAGCTCCATATTCAGTAAGACAAGTCTTTACATCATATAAAATCCTCTACCTAAGGCAACTCTAAGACTCACCTAAGTAAAACATAAAGAGACCGTCCATACACCCTCTTCAAGTCTACCTAATCAATCCTCAAAGCTACCCTAAATAAGAACCTTTTTTTGTAAAACCTACTTTATTAAGAAAACCATATTTTCATTAAAACCATTTTGGGAGAAAACCATAATGAGGAAGTCACATAATGGTCTTGGAGAAGACCTATGGAACCCTTATCATAAAATCTTCAAAGCCTACTCGTGCCATATATAGATAACGTCTCATTCCACTACCTACACGTTGTAGAACTTCTCCAATACTAGAATGCATCCCACATGATGAGAATAGACATTAACCGACATCGACCATAATAGTTAGGCATGGAATCTGGAGTCTACCCTACTCCGATGGAGGGTGTTCTACTTGCCAAGGGTAGAACTAGGACACATCCCATGTAGGCGCATGGTTAAGGAATATCAAGGGTTTCTTTGTACTCTAGTCTCAACTTAAGTAGAGTCACTCTCCAAGCATATTCACTCGGTGCTAGCCATGTTCTCATAGAGTAAGTTCAATAACATAAGGGCATATGAAGAGGTACCATATTTTAGCCACTACCAAATTATAATACACGTTATCGAGGATGGGTCCACTAGGGCTGCCACTCTATGGTCAGTAAGGATAGCTCAATGACTTTCTTAGAGATGGTTTTATGCCGTTCCAGCCATCCTATACCTAAGTCCATCATTCACACAAGAAGGATACCATGGCTTTCAACTTCAAGGATATCATAACCTTCTTTCTTATTGAAGGTTCCAAGTCATTAACCTTCTTCACTTGTTCAAGGTCTTATATCAATCACTCATAAGGGTGGTTTAGCCTACCAAGTCAAGGGATCACATATTGACATAACTTTCATGCATCATGAAGAGGGACTTAGGTCTACCAAATCAAGACACAACATTCATCATATCACTTATTCAATATCAATCAAGTACCAAGTAAGGATACTAAGTCTACCACATAAGATACCCTATCAACACATATAGATACTCATCATAGTCTACTATAGTCACATATAATCACTTAAAGGACAACATACTTTAACCTCACACATACATACACCACACTATCACATAAGACACTTCTCAGCCTTTCATCACCATATACCATCACTTAAAGAAGAATCATAATATTAGCACTCATACAAAATCACACATATATCACATAATAACATCATCTTACATATTCATATAATCCATAACACCTTCTACATGATCACATTACTTCACATAAACATCTTCACATTATACCTTCATATAAGCCCTAGCATGATACTACTACAATTTACATAATAATGCCGACAAGGCCATGTTCATCACATAATCAACACATAAGCACCGCCACTATAAGTGGGCCATACTAATCAATAGCAATTCTATGTAAATTCTACACAATATGTAGAGATCAAATCAACTTACCACCTTTCCATCATCATCATCAACATCCTTAGCCTTTTCAATCAAATCATTCACAAAGGCTCTTACCAATAGCCATGAACACAATTCTAAACCAACAATGCAACGATACTAATGATTCAAAAATATACAACATGAATATCATCAAATTAAGGTACCCTATATACAATTCTATCATGATCTATACATAATTCAATAGCCCAATACAATCAACACATGAATTCAATAATATTAAGTCATTATCAAATCACCCACATTATAGACAAATTTAGAGATTAGCTAAGGTCAAGGCTTCATGGAGATTTTCCTTGGAAAATGTCAATTATACATCAATGACATCATATCTCATTTTTTGAAAACGTATCATGCAAGAACTCATGACTTAGAGTAGAAATTGGACTTTTTTATAATTTTGAAATCACTTTGAAATTGGATCTAAGGTGATAGCTAGTCTTAGATAAAAAAAAACACATACCTTATTAGAATAAAGCCAAAGTATTTGTAGAAGAACTTATGACATCCATAATCCTAGCTCCATCTTGACCTTGAGCTCTCATGGAGGTTTTTGACGAAAACTTGGGAAGGAAAGGGTTTTAATTTAGGTGTTAGGGTCTAAATGAGAGTTAAATCACTTTTAAAATACCCAAAAATACACCTAAAACAACCGTCCATAATATTAAAATACTTGGGGTGAATTTTCCAAAACACCCCAAGCAAGGTCGAGACTTAACAACTTTTGCAGGTGTCAAACCACGCCCATCAATGACGGACCATCGTTTGAACGTCGTCCCGTTGAAGAGGGATCGTGGTTTGATTCAGAGACTCACAAATGTGCAGGCTTGCAGTCTTCATCGATTCCCCAAGTCGATGAGCTATCGTTTGAACGACCGACCATCGTTTGGCACTGCCAAACTGCTGCCTGGCAACTTCTAGCCTTGAGTTAGGGTCCTCATCTAAGGCCCCTTGTGGATCCTAGGTGGAGTCGTACCCAAATATTAAATCTCTAAACATACACATCTAGGTCTTAGGAACCTCACCTATCAATTTCGACACCAAATGAGTCACAAAACATGCAAAGGCACACTAGAACACATGCAAGCACACAAGGGACTAGTTGTCGAACGTCTTAGTCGTTCCTTGACTTTTGACTTCAAACTCAATCGACTGACTTCAAAACTCATAAACACATTAATTAAGCTAGTTAACAGCCCCTAAAGCACTAGTGAAACTCTAATTAAGCCTAGTTTATTATTAAGGTTGTTACACGAACATTATCATAATTCACACTTTAGAATATTAGTTTTCCTTGTATTTTCTCTCAAGTTTGGAGAGGGTTTTTGGGAGACTAGAAGAAAGAAGGATGTTATCTTTCCCAAATTGGAAGTGGGTCTTTTCCATTCAACTTCCTTTTCTTATATCAAGGTTTAATTTCTTATACCCATTTGATTTAGTATCATTTTAGATGTATTTTGTTATTGCTTGATGTGTAGCTAAAAAAAACCATTCTTGGGATGTGATATAGAAAATATGAGTTGATATTATTGTTGAGTCTTCCTTTCTGATATATTAAATGTATTTTAGTGGTGATTTCACCTAGTGGTTGTGATTTAAGTTAATGGGTTTGTAGTTTCAAATACAAACTCACCCATGTTTTTTCGGCTTTTCCGAGAGGGAGGTCATGAAATTAAGACCACTAGACTAATGGACTAAGGAGTAGGTCGACATGAGGTTCAGCTTGAGTGAGTGAGTGAACCCTAGTACCATATACTAACACTCAACTCGAGAGAGTGAGTGACATAAGGCATATACTGGCCTTCATGCGTTAAATGGGTGTCCGAGAGGAACGCATTTGAAACGGAGTAAGTTGCTCGAGAGAGAACTTATTTTCATCTAAAGTTTAGCCTAGTCACTATTATCTTGCAAATTTCCTACTCAACTTGTATTGCGGTTACACCCCAAGAACTTCTCCCCATATTTGATTTTCCTTATCTTTTACCGTTTTTACTATACTTGTGACAAAAAACCCCAACCGATATTTGACACTTTGGTGTCACCCCCCTCCCCCTTTAATTTACAATATTTTTATTTGTTAATATCTTTAGCTATGAATAATTAGAATGAAATTCTAATTGACTACATCTTTTCGAAAATGCTCCCTTGGGATACCACCCCAACCCTTGGTTGGATTACTGAACTATGAATGATCATAAACACTCAAATCGTAGGTTAGTATCGTTGGTCACGATAAGCATCAAACTCTAACTTCATGAAATATAGAAGGCTTCATTCTGGGGCCATGTTGTCCTAGTGACTCAATGAATTTATCAAATGATTAGTAATTGACACAACTAAAAGGGAGCCCCACATCGTACATTCATATTGCAAAAGCACTTACCGTACACTCTCTTAGTTACATCAATTCTTGCTCCTTTTTCAAAGCCTCCTTTTTGTTGTGATTTTTGTGGAAAATAGAGATTCATGAGGCCTTTCGTCACGTTTCGCGTCATGGATGATGCACCTCCACTAGAAGACATCTTTTGAGTTTTGGTGAGAGACATCATTTCATTATATTCATCCATATTATCATCATAATCATCATCAATATTAACATATTCTTCTAGCTGTCTCACTTGAAATTTCGAATTCGTAGCAATTTTATTTGTCATATAAGCCCTTATTTTATCTCTAATCTCCGACGAACAAGATGTACATTGTTTTACATTTTTGTAATCACCCACTAAATGTTGCTTGTGTCCAGTAATACCACCATTAAAAGTACCCCCACAAAAACACATTTAACTTAATCTTTTCTTAATGCTTAAATACCGTAATTTCATCAAATGTCCCTCTTTTTGCTAGCATCCGACGTCATTGAATTCACTATTTATGAACAAATAAATATTATATTAATTAGTATAAAACTAAATTAAGTAGGGAAGAAATATTTATATAAGGATTAATTTTTTAAAAAAATATATATACAGAGCAGTGAGCAGTTAGTCGTCAGCAGTAAGCAACAAAAAAGAACAGTCAGCAGTGAACAACAAAAACAAAGCAACAAAACAGAGCAGTTCACTGTTCACTATCGCTGAAAAAAACAGAACATAGACTGAAGAAGAAGAAACGGAAGCATATAAAAACTGAAAAGAAGAAGAAAAAAAGTGGTCTCTAGTCATACCTAAAAGCAAATGCCAGGATAAGTGTAAAAGAAGTTGATGTAACTCGTGATTGATGAGAAGAGTAGAAGAAACAGATGTGACACGCGATATGGATGAAAGTTTGTCAAAAACCCTAATTTTGAATACTATTATTAAGTTAGCCTTTTTTAAAAAAGAATGTTGCCACCTCGTCTATCCATCGTGGTCGCCTTATTAATGTCGTACCTCGCCTCACTTTAATTAGGCGTTAAAGAGTTGCCTCACCCTGTTTCCTTTGGCAAAAGTCGAGCGCCTTCCACCACACTGCTCCGACTGACAAGATGTACATTATTTTACATTTTTATAACCACCCACTAAATATTGTTTAAGTCGAGTAATACCACTATTAAAAGTACCTCCACAAAAAACACATTTAAGTGAATCTTTTGTTGATCCTTAAGTATCATAATTCCATCCAATGCTCTTCTTTTTGCTAGCATCTAACGTCATTGAATACATTATTTTTGAACAAATAAGTACTATATTATTTAGTATAAAACTAAATTAAGTAGGGAAGAAATAATTCTAGAAGGATTATTTATTTTTAAAAAAATATATACAGAGTAGTGAGTCGTGGAAACTAAAACAGAGCAACAAAACAGAGCAATCAACAATTAGCAACAAAAACAAAACAATAAAATAGAGCAGTTCATTGTTCACTATCGCTAAAAAAAAGAGAGCATAGACAGACCAAAGAAGAAACTAAAGTAGAGAAAAACTAAAATACTGAAAAGAATAGAAGAAGAAGTCGAGAAAAACTGGAAAAAAAAGCGGTCTCGTAGTCATACCTGGAAGCAGATACAAGGAAGAGAGTAGAAGAAGCAGATACAACTCGTGACTGTAGAGATAAGTAGAAGAAACAGACGCAACTCGTGATGTGAATGAAAGTTTGTAGAAAACCCTATTTTTTACTAATATTATTAAGTCATGTCTTCTTTTTCTTTTTAAAAAAAAGGTGTTTCCACCTCGCCTCACACTCGCCATCGACTTATTGGCAACATACCTTGCTTATTTAAATTCACGTCGCCTCACCTCGCCTGTCGCCTTTGGCGAAAGGCGAGCGCATGTCACAACACTGCTCCGACGAATAGTATGTGCATTGTTTTATATTTTGTAACCACCCACTAAAATTTGTTTGGGTCGAGTAATACTACCATTAAAAGTATCCCCACAAAAATAAATTTGACTGAATCTTTTGTTGATTCTTAGTACCATAATCCTACCAACGTCCCTCTTTTTGCTATCATCCAACAATATTGAATTTACTATTTATGAATAAATAAATACTATATTAGTTAAAATAAAATTAAATTAAGTAGGGAAGAAATAATTATACAAGGATTAACTTTTTAAAAAATATAGACAAAGCAGTGAGCAGTCAGCGATGAGCAACAAAAACATAGCAGTGAGCAACAAAATCAGAGCAACAAAACAGAACCTTGAGTACCATAATTCAATCTATTGTCCCTCCTTTTACTAGAATCTGACGACATTGATTTCACTATTATGAACAAATAAATATTATATTAATTAGTATAAAACTAAATTAATTAGGGAATAAATAATTATGGAAGAATTAATTATTTTAAAAAAAATATAAATAGAACAGTGAGCAAAAAAAAAATAGCAACAAAACAAAGCAGTGAGCAGTCAGTAGTGAGCAACAAAATAGAGCAGTTCACTGTTTATTACCATTGGAAAAACCAGAGCATACAGTGACTGAAGAATAAATGGAAGTACAGAAAAACCAAAAAAGTGAAAAGAAAAAATAGAAGCGAAGAAGAGAACTGACTGAAGAAGAAGAAGAAGGAGACGAGAAAAACTATGAAGAAGTAGAAAAAAAAAGAGGTCTCAAAGTCATACTTGGCAACAGATGCGAGCAGAAGAGTAGAAGAAGTAGATGTGACTCGCGACCGAAGAGAAGAATAGAAGAAGTAGACGCGGCTCGCGATGTGAATGAAAGTTTGTAGAAAGCCCTAATTTTGACTAATATTATAAAGTTAGACATTTTTTTAAAAAAGACGCTGCACTTCGCCTCGCCAACGCCAACGCCATCGCCTTATTGGCGCCATACCTCATCTATTTAAATTTGTTTCGCCTCACTATAATTAAGCGTTACAGCCTCGTCTCGTCCTATCGCCTTTGGAAAAAGGTGAGCGCCTTTCACAATACTGCTTCAGCGGACAAGATGTACATTGTTGTACATTTTTATAACCACCCACTAAATGTTGCTTGTGTCGAGTAATACCATCATTTAAGTACACATAAAAAATATATTTGGCTGAATCTTTGTTGATCCTTGAGTACCATATTTCCATTCAATGTGCCTATTTTTGCTATCACTTGACGCCATTAAATTCACTATTTATTAATAAATTAATACTATATTAATTAATATAAAATTAAATTAAGTAGAGAAGAAATAATTATAGAAGGATTAATTTTTTTTGAAAAAATATATAGACAAAATAATGAGCAGTCAGCAATGAGCAACAAAAACAGAGCAGCTCACTGTTTACTACCACTGAAAAAATAGAGTATAGACTGACTAAAGAAGAAACTGAAATAGAGAAAAACTCAAAAAAAAAATGAAAAGAAGAGAAGAAGAAGAAGAGAACTAGTTGAAGAAGCAGAAGTCGAGAAAAATTAAAAAGATGAAGAAAAAAGAGGTCTCGTAGTCATACTTGGCAACAGACGCGAGGAAAAGAGTAGAAAAAGTAGAGTTGAAGAAGCAAACACGACTCGCGATATGAATGAAAGTTTCCAGAAAATCCTATTTTTACTAATATTATTAAGTCAAACCTTTTTTAAAAAAAAAAAAAGTGGTGTCACCTCGCGTCGCCTTTGTAGCGTTGTACCTCACCTATTTAAATTTTCCTCGCCTCACTGTAATTTGGTATTAAAGTCTCACCTCCCCTTGTCACCTTTAACGAAAGGTCAGCACTTTCCACATCACTGCTCCAATGGACAAGATGTACATTGATATACATATTTATAACCACCCACTGAATGTTGCTTGTATCAAGTAATACCACCAATAAAAGTACCCCCACAAAAAACATGTTAAATTGAGTCTTTTGTTGATCTTTGAATACAAAAATTTCATCCAATGTCCATCTTTTTGCTAGCATCCAACGCCATTGAATTCACTATTTATAAAGAAATAAATTTTGTATTAATTAGTATAAAACCAGATTAATTGGGAAAAAATAATTATAGAAGAATATTTTTAAAATAAATATAGACATAGTAGTGAGCAATAAAAATAGAGAAGCAAAATAGAGCAGTGAGCAGTCAGCAGTGAGAAACAAAAACAGAGTAGTTTATTGTTCACTATCACTGGAAAAACAGAGGAGTGACCAAAGAAGAAACTGAAGTAGAGAACAACTGAAAAACTAAAAAGCAGAAAAGAAGAGAAGAAGAAGAGAACTGGCTGAAGAAGAAGAAGGGGTCGATAAAAAGTGAAAAGAAGGAGAAAGAAAGATGTTTCATTGTTATACCTTTCAGCAGGTGCAAGGAGAAGATTAGAAGAAGTAGGCGCAACTTGCTATGTGAATGGAAGTTTGCAGAAACCCTAATTTTGACTAATATTATTAATTTAGGCCCCTTTGTTGCCATCTTCATCGCCTTATTGCCTTCATACCTCGCCTATTTAGATTCGCCTAACCTCGCCTAGCCTCATTGTAATTATGAGTTACAGCCTCGTCTCGCCTTGCCTTGTCGTCTTTGGCGAAAGGCGGTCGCCTTTTCAACCACTACTCCACCGGACAAGATGTACATTGTTTTATATATTTGTAACCACTCGCTAAATGTTTCTTGTGTCGAGTAATACCACCATTAAAAGTACCTCCATAAAAATACATTTAACGAATATTTTGTTGATCATTGAGTACCATAATTCCGTCCAATGTCCCTTTTTTTACAACCATAAGACGTCATTGAATTCACTATTTATTAACAAATAATACTATATTAATTAGTATAAAACTAAATTAAGTAAGGAAGAAATTGTTATAAAAAATTAACTTTTTAAAAATATAGACAAAGCAGTCAACAATCACCAGTGAGCAACAAAAAACAGAGCACCGTAACATAGCAATTCACAGCTCATTACCACCGGAAAAAAATAGAGCATAGACTGACTGAAGAAGAAACTAAAATAGAGAAAACTTGAAAAAATGTTCAAGAAGAAAATAAGAGAAGAATAAGAGAACTGAATGAAGTAGAAGATAAGGTCGAGAAAAACTGAAAAGAAGAAGAAAATAAGGTCTCATGGTCATACTTGGCACTTGACACCAAACACGAGAAGAAGAGTATAAGAAACACGACTCGCGACTAAGGAGAAGAGAAGAAGAAGTAGACGTGACTCGCTATGTGCAGAACACCCTAATTTTGACTAATATCATTAAGTCAAACCTTTTTTTAAAAAAGAAAGGCATTGCCACCTCGTCTCGCCATCGCCATCGTCTTATTGGTGTCATACCTCTTCTATTTAAATTCATCTCGCCTCACTGTATTTAGGCGTTACTCGCCTCGCATAGCCTTGTCACATTTAGCAAAACGTGAACGCCTTTCACAATACTGCTTCGACATACAAGATATATATTGGTTTACTTTTTTGTTACCACCCATTAAATGTTGTTTGTGTCAAGTAATACAACCATTAAAAGTACCTCCACAAAAAACACATTTCACTGAATCTTTTGTTGATCCTTGAGTACCATAATGTCTTCCAATGTTCCTCTTTTTATTAACATCCGATTCCATTGAATTCACTATTTATGAAAAAATAAATACTATATTAATTAGTATAAAACTAAATAAGTAGAGAAGAAATAATTTTAGAAGGATTAAATTCTTTTTTAAATATAGATAGAGCATTCAATAGTCAACACTGAGCGACAAAACAAGAGCAACAAAACATATCAATGAGCAGTCAACAGTGAGCAACTAAGACATAGCAGGTCATTGTTCACTACCACCAGAAAAAATAAAGCATAAACTGATTGAAGAAGAAATTGAAGTAGACAAAAATCAAAAAAGAAGAAAAAAAGAGAAGGAGAAGAAGAAGAGGAGAACTGACTGAAAAAGAACAACAATAATTAGAGAAAAATGTAAAAGAAGAAGAATAAAAAATGTCTCATATTCATACCTAGCAGAAGACGCAAGGAGAAGAGTATAAGAAACAGATGTGACTCGCGACTAAAAAGAAAAGTAGAAACAGCATATGTGACTCACGATGTAAATGAAGTTTGCAGAAATTCTTAATATTGACTAATATTATTAAGTCAGATCTTTTTTTTAAAAAAATGTTCCTCCACCTCGGCTCGCCATTGCCTTATTGGCGCCATATCTTGCCTATTTAAATTCGTCTCGCCTCACTGTAATTAGGTGTTATAGCCTCGCCTTGTCGCCTTTAATAACGCTGCTCCGTTGGACAAGATGTACATTGTTTTTCATTTTTCGTAACCACCCACTAAATGTTGCTTGTGTCGACTAATACAACCATTAAAAGTACACCCAAAAAAAACACATTTAACTGAATTTTTGTTGATCCTTGAGTACCATAAATCCATTCAATGTTCTTTTTCTTTTTTGCTAGCATCCGTTGCCATTGAATTCACTATTTATGAATAAATAAATGCTATATTAATCAGCATAAAACTAAATTATGTAAGGAAAAAATAATTATAGAAAGATTATTTAAAAAAAAAATTATAGACAGAGTAATGAGTAGTCAGTAGTGAGCAACAAAAACAGAGCACCAAAATAAAGCAGTTCATTAATCACTATCACCTAAAAAAATAGAATGTAGAGAGACTGAAGGAGAAACTAAGGTAGAGAAAAGCTGAAAAATTGTAATAAGAAAAGAAGAGAGGAAGAAGAAGTGAAGAAAAAACTAAAAGAAAAAAAAAGATTTCATAGTCATACCTGGCAGCAGACACGAGGAAAAGAGTAGAAGAAGACGCGACTCGGGGCTAAGGAGAAGAGTAGAAGAAGATGTGACTCGCGGCCAAGGACAAGGGTAGAAGAAGCAAATGTGACTCACGATGTCAATGAAAGTTTGCAGAAAATCCTAATTTTGACTAATATTATTAAGTCAGACCTTTTTTTAAAAAGAAAAAGGTGTTGCCACCTTATCTCATCATCGCCATCGTCTTATTGGTGTCAGATCTCATCTATTTAAATTCACCTCGCCTCATTGTATTTGGCTTTACAGTCTTGCCTCGACTAGTCTTGTCGCCTTTGGCGAAAGACGAGCGCCTTTCACAATACTGCTCTGATAGAAAAGATGTACATTGTTTTATATATTTGTAAGGCATAATACATATATTGGACCCTAAACTTGGCTTCAAATTTTAACTTTGACCTCAAACTTTCATAGTGCACAAATAGGCACTTTAACTATACTATCTTTCAACAAATAAACACGCGATTCCTACCTGGCAAAATGCGTGAAATACACGCATTCTGCGCGAGTGAGAGGTAATTTTTGAGGCCCAAAACGATAAAAAATTGCTAAAATGACAATTCTACCCTTAATTAGTACATAAATTGGACCCTTAACTTGGCTTCATATTATAACTTTGACCTTTAACTTTGTTTGTGCACAAATAGGCACTTTAACTATCCAAAACTTAAACAAAAAAATACTCGGATCCTACATGGCAAAATACATAAAATTTACTCAAATTAGGCGCGTCAGATATAAAAATCGATTGCCCAACAGTAAAAAAACACTGAAATGACAATTAAACTCTCTTTCTAATTTTTCAACAATTTTCCCCTCTTTTTTGCATTATTTGTTGTTCATTGCAAAATGCAAGTGACATTTAATTACTTTTTTGTTATTATGAAAAAAATTATAATGAAGTCTTTTTTGACAAGATGGGGTGAGTATACAATTATACAAATTGAATGCAATTTTTGAAGGCATTTTGATTAGATATCAGACTGCTACTCAAACTTGACAAAAATATGTGAAAAGTTCTATCAGACAATTTATCAAATACTTTAAGTGCACCATTTCACTTAATAATTTTTAGTACTGTAAGTTCATTTGCTGGCCTCCAAAATTCATAATTGCAATTCTCTTCACTATGACAATCACAATACACAAAGCACCCTGTTTTTTCAGTTAAATATTTGACAACATAAAGCACAAATATACTTCAAACTAAAGAAAATAAGGAGAAGTTCATTGAATCTCATGTCTTTCCATATTTATGGGTTGCTCTAAAATAATTTTGCAATAAAAACATTAGTTTCTTCTAGAGATTCTCATATTAGTTTGAACATTTGACCAACAATATGCAAATTCTTGTTTGTAAAATGTTGAATCTTGTTACCTTGACTAAATTGAGGAAGAAAAATAGATAACTCGAAAATTAAATTACAGCAAATATCTTGAACAATTTTTTCTTTGATTTGAATATAAGGAACATGAATTTCAGATTAGGAATTTTTAAGAGAGAGAAGAAAAGAGGTACTAATTTTTTTTTACCTAAAAAATGAATTTGTTTTCACTTCCACCTTATTCTATATTATAATTTATTTTTATAATTTTTAAAATCTAGGTGTATTTATTTTAGTTAGTTGGCAGCAACTGAGTGATTTACTTTTTCACGTCAGAGCATGTGTGTAACACGCGTTTTGATTGAAATATTCGCGTGTTTTTTTGTTTAAATTTCGGATAGTTAAAGTGTCTCTTTGTGCACTATCAAAGTTAAAGGTCAAAGTTATAATTTGACGCCAAGTTAAGGGTCCAATTTATGTATTATGCTTAAAAAATACGTGTAAATTTTTTTATTAGTTGGCAGCCACTGAGTGGTTTACTTTTCCACGTCAGAGCATGTGTGTAACACGGTTTTGATTGAAATATTCGCGTGTTTATTTATTGAAAGATAGGATAGTTAAAGTGCCTATTTGTGCATTATGAAAGTTTGAGGTCAAAGTTAAAATTTGAAGCCAAGTTTAGGGTCTAATATATGTATTATGCCTATTTGTAACCACCCACTATATGATACTTGTGTCGAGTAATACAACATTTAAAAGTACCCAAACAAAAAATACATTTCACTAAATCTATTGTTGATTTTTGAAGACCATAATTCCATCCAATATTTCTCTTTTTGCTAGATCTAATGCCATTGAATACACTATCAATGAAAAAATCAATGCTATATTAATTATTATAAAACTAAATTAAGTAGGAAAGAAATAATTATAGAAGGATTGATTTTTTTTAAGAAAATATAAATAAAATAATCAGTAGTCAGCAGTGAGCAACAAAAATAGAGCAACAAAACAAAGCAGTGAGCAGTCAGAGTGAGCAACAAAAACAGAGTAGTTCACTGTTCATTACCACTAGAAAAATAGAGCATATAGTGATTGAAGAAGAAAGTAGAGAAAAACTGGGGAAAAAACAGAAGAGTAGAAGAAGCAGACGCGGCTGACGATGTAAATGAAAGTTTGGAGACAACCCTAATTTTGACTAATATTCTTAAGTCAGATTTTTTTTAAAAAAAGGCTCTGTCACTTCGCCTCAGCATCGCCATTGCCTTATTAGCGCCATTGCCTTATTGGCGTCATACCTTACCTATTTAAATTTGCCTCACCTCATTGTAATTAGGCATTATAGTGTCGCCTCACCTCGCGTTGTTTTCTTTGGCGAAAGGCGAGCGTCTTTCACAACACTTCTTCGATGAACAAGATGTACATTGTTTTAAATTTTTATAACCGCCCATTAAATGTTGTTTTTGTCGAGTAATACCACCATTAAGAGTACACACATAAAAAACACATTTAACTAATTTTTTTGTTGATCCTTGAGTACCATAATTCCATTCAATGTCTCTCTTTTTTCTACAATTCGATGCCATTGAATTCACTATTTATGAACAAATAAATACTATATTAGTTAGTATAAAACTAAATGAAGAGGGAGAAATAAGTATAAAAGGAAAATTTTTTAAAAATATAGACAGAGGAGTGAGCAACAAAACAGAACAGTTCATTGTTTACTACCAGTGAATAAAATAGAGCATAGACTGACTGAAGAGAAACTCAAGTAGAGAAAATATGAAAAACTAAAAATAAGAAAAGAAGAGAAGAAAAAGAGAACTGACTAAAGAAGAAGAAGTCAAGAAAAACTGAAAAAATAAGAAAAAAAGAGGTCTCGTAGCCATACCTGATAGCAGACGCAAAAGAGAAGAGTAGAAAAAGCAGATACGACTCGCAAGCGAGGAAAAGAGTAAAAGAAGCAGACGCGACTTGCGAGGTGAATGAAAGTTTGCAGTAAGCCCTAATTTGTACTATTATTATTAAGTCAAACCTTCTTTTTTTAAAAAAAAAAAGGTGTTGCCACCTCACCTCGTCATTGCCATCGCCTTATTGGCGCCATACCTCGCCTATTTAAATTCGCCTCGCCTCATTGTAATTAGGTGTTACAACTCTGCCTCGTCTTGCCTTGTCATCTTTGACGAATGGCGAACGATTTCACAACACCGTTTCTCCCCCTTTTCCTTCTCTAAGGAGGTTGCTTAAATTCCTCTTGAAGTTGATTTTTTTTCTCCTTCAACCACCACTCCTCAATCGAATGCCAAAACTTTATGTAGTTTGCACAAAATTTGGCCTAAAAATCATACTCTATATTTTGTTGTTTAGTGCCAAAGGGGGTGTCCATACTCTATGATTCATTAATGCAAATATATATTTATATTTTGGTAGATATTTATATTTAAATTAAAGTATTATATATGTCACTAATGTATTATCAAGTTAACAAGATCTTCTAATTTGAAAATATATTATTTAAAAATGTTCAAAGTTCTTTTTTTTTAAAAAAAAAAACTCATAATAGATGTGAAAATATCTGAATATATATGAATCATTTAAATTTATCATTTATGAAATAAATTTTATATTTAGTAATATGGAATAAACAGTTACATTTTGTCCCTACATCAAATTAAAATTTAATAATTATAAAAAAATTGTAACATTTAAGAAAAGTCCTATTTATTTATGTAAGTATAAAAGTTATTAGAAATTCAGCTATTGCACATTAATTCTGTAGTTATAACATTATAAAATTCCTTAGTTATTACTAATGATTGCAAATGTTATTCACACTCTTTTACGTTCTTAGTTATAATAATATAGAAAATACATAAAATTCTCCTGAGCTTAACAGTAAAATTTACTTTAACATTTTAACTTTACAGGTAATTATTACCCCCTGCCCCCCTAATCTTTTTTTGAAGTGAATTTAATATCACCAAAATTATAATATCAGTCTCACAATGACAAGTGCACTCCACACACGCCATGTCATTGATATGTCATCGCCACATCATTGCTACATTAGTGCCACGTAGAACATTATTTAAATTTTATTTTTTCTGTTTCTTTTTATTTATTCACAATTTTAGAAAGCAAAAAAATTTCTAAAAATGAGATCTTGTTCCTCAACTCAATTGCAATTAAACAAAGTCACAATTGAAAGATCGCTCCAAAATGTCAAAATCATTCTCACAAAAATACATTCAACTTTTAAGACACATCTTTAAGACAATAAATAATGACTGAAAGTTTAATTTGCAATGAAGAAATTATAGATTTTTCATTAAAAAGAGCTTCAAGTTCATCACATTCAAACACTACCATAAACAATAATTTTTAAGCAAGAACAATTGTTGCCTTTTTTCCCCTATTCATCAAACTTTTACGGATCAAAAGAAAATAGAGGTGGGGTGAGGACATTCCAAAAAAAGAGGAAGAAGATGGAAAGTTCAACGAAGAAGAAGAAAAGGGCGATGCAAAGGTGGTTGAGGTGGCAGATCCGAAGAGAAAGAAAGAGGCCGAGTGAGGCTTCTAAGATGAGAAATAAGGTCGAAATGGGGGTTTTGAAGAAGGAAAAATTAAAGAAGTGGGGTGGTCGTTGAGGGATAGAGGGGTGGTGGAGTGTGAGGAAGATGAAGGAAAAAAGATTATTGGCTAAACGGAAAAAAATGGAGCCCACTTATTTTTTCTCTTTAATTTTTACTATTTCAGCGCAATAAACTTTTTGACTGTCACGTTAAATGTTTGGGTGTGTATTTAAATTCATTTGAAAAGAGATAATGGGGGGTAAATAAAACTCGTAAAGTTGAAGTACTAAACTAAGTTTCGTTGTCAAGTTCAGAGAAATTTATATATTTTCTCATAATAATATTATGAATTTTATAGTTATTACATTAATCATTTCTATCTTTCATCTTTCCTTAAACTTTTGACCAACAGTTTTTCATATTATTATACCACCCCTATATATGTGATAGCAAGGTGGTGTTATTTTTCTTTGACAAATCATGCTTGGTTGAATAAATCGAAAACTATTTATAAGTATATGAATTATATGTTTGTTGGTTGTAAGATGAACATGTGATTAGGGGGTACGTCGTTCGATTTGAATCAGTTATTGATTAAAATCAAAATCAAACCAATTTAGTCAATTTTTAAATTTTCTAAAACCAAACCAAACGGAAAAAATAACATTGGTTTGGTTATTATCGGGTTGGTTCGATTATTATGATTTTTTTCAGTTTGAAAGTAATAATTTTTTTGAGGACATACAGATCTTGATAGACACAACACCTAGTATGTGAACAATCCACAGAAAAGCTATTGTTGGTTCGATTAAGCAATTAACCAATACAGAGTTATTATTACACAAAAAGAGAAAGCGTGACTATATTATGAAAGGTATGTTAGGTAAAGACTAAGTAATGAATTTTGATGGACTTGGACTTAAGATTATAATAGTTGGGTTAAAATTTAAGTGTTGGGCTTTAGAAAATGGTTAATTTAAGACTTAAGTTAATTAAAATTCAACAAAATAATTATATTATATATATGAATAATATATAAATAATTATAAAATTATATATCTAATTTATTGGTTCGATTTGATTATTTTTGAAGTAATTTTTATTAAAACCAAAACCAAACTAAATAGTAACCAAACCTAACAAAAACCAACCAAATATCGGTTTTTTGAAACGGTTGGGTTCAAATTGCGGGTTGATTTTGGTTTTTTTTTTTAAACTTAACTATGAACAACCCTACATGTGATTATATATATGATCTCACAGATATAACATATTCTTTAGTTTTAACTTTTTAATTTTTCCGATAAAAAAATGAATTTTTTCTCGGTTAACATTGTTATTCTCTTCACATGTTTACTTCACATGTTCATATAACATCTAAAGTTAAACGTGGAATACACATGCAAAACACATTTGATTAGAAGACAAGAAAAATACACAATAAATATCGTCTATGAGGTGATATTAGTGAGATACGATAAATTACATGATTGAACTTTATCAAATTGAAACAAATATATACATTATTGCATTTAACTAATAAATTTTTCATACGTTCATATGTTCATGTGAATAATAGATATATATGACAATTCACATTAAACATTCAAAAAAAAAATCTGCAATATTATTTTGTGTTGAACTTATCATTCAAATCTTTCACTTAAATAAGCAATACTATTTATATAACATATATTTTTTGAATTTATAATCACGTGCAATGTTCGTGTTAAATAAATTAGTATATATATATATATATATATATAAACTATTTTTATAAAAAAAAATGTGAACTTTATATGAGAAAGTTGAAGGATATAAGAAATCCTTTTTCTAAGAAAAAAAATTAAAATCCAACCAGGAAAAGAAAAAGCAAAAAGTAACACATTATGAAGAAAAACAAAAATCACTTGCATTGGTAACAAAAATTTATCTAATCCTCTCCTCCTGTATAGAAAAAAAAGAAGATTTCCAAGATTGGAAGAGACATTTTTCAAAGTGTCTGAAACCTATTCAGACCACTACCTTTTACTTCCAGAAAAAATTTGCTTTGTTGATTTTCCGGCAGTTCCTTCTCTGCTTTCCAGGGAAAGATAAAGAGCTCAAAATCTACAAATGTGAGGCACTTAAAGTTTTGCCTCTTTACTTTACTGGTGAGTCATATCTCTTAAGCTCACCACTCGAAGATAATAACTTTCTGTATCACTCAGATATGTTGATTTTAAAGCTTTTTCACTTGGGGTTCTCATTTTCTTCAAATCTTGAAATACTCATTTAAGGATTTGAACTTTTGGAGTTATGTTAGAGTTAGACCCTGTTTTTGCTCTACATTTGGGATGTAAAGATCCATTTTTCTTTTTGGAGAAAATCTCTCTTGCATGTGCACTTAGATTTGTTCTCTTTTATCTTTCCTTAAAAATAATTTTTTCTCTTACCTAAATTGCTCTTTTTGTGCTTAGAAAAATTGATATATATATATATATATATATGTGTGTGTGTGTGTGTGGACTCATGGTTTCTTTGCAACGCGTATTTTGTCAAAGGCATGTTTGTTTTCAAGTCTATGCGTCTACATTGACTTTTAAATAGTTAATTTTTGGGATATTAAACTACTCCCTGATTAGGTTTTCAACTTTGGATGCTTGCAAAACATCTTTTAGTGTCACTTTAAACTATAGAAAAGTGGTTGAATATGCATAAGGACCTAAATAGGGTCCCATTTGTAGTTTTGAACCAAGATTTCAAACAAAAGATGTTTTCTTTAGCCATTTTTAAGTAATTTTCTCTGTGTACTGTTTATTTTATGGTCCATCTGTAGGTCATATATATATTTTTTTTAATTCAATCATAAGGTGTGGATCTTTTGTTTTCTCACATGGCAAATTTCTTATAGGGAAGCATTTGCTGTTTCAAGAAAGTGTCTGCAGGCAATATTCTTCCAACTAATCTGGTTTGGATGTCTTTTATGAGGTTCAATTCAATGCTTCCCTTCTCTTTCAATCATTTTCCCACCTTTTGTTTGATCTTGGTGCAACCTGTAATCAATTGGTAGTTTGAGAGTTTTACCTTATAGTTGATAGTAATATTTCAATTCCTTTACAAAAGAACAGTTTCTTGTTTATTGTAAATGAGTGGAGCGACTGAACATATTTTCTGTTGATATGCAGAAGCTGGAACCAGCTTTCTGTCTTTTCATCTGCTTCCGCAAGTAGTAACAGATATGGATAGAGGAGACAGAATAATAGCCTGTTATTCTAATTTGCTGCTTTCTGTCTCTATCGGGTTCTTGCTATTTTCAGTTGTCAGTTCACAAATTCCTTTGGGTTCCAAACTAACAGTAGAAGAGAACAATTATTGGTTCTCATCCAATAAGGACTACGCAATTGGATTCTTGAACTTCTCCGACCAGTATAGCTTTGGTGTCCGTTTCAATGCAATTTATATACCTAGCAGTGAGCAAACAGCCATTTGGACTGCAGGGTGGAATGTTAAAGTTAGTAGCAAAGCATATTTTGAGCTTTCCCTAACTGGGGAAATGATATTGTTTGATCCAGCAAAGGGAAAAATTGTTTGGCAAAGCAAAACTGGCAACACATCTGTTGAATCAGCTGTTCTTCTTGATGATGGTAACTTTGTCCTGTTAAATAGGAATAAGAGTGCTGTTTGGCAGAGTTTTGAAAGTCCATCTGACACAATGCTGTCGGGCCAGAGTTTATCTGTAGGCCAGTCTCTTCGAGCTTCTAGCAGGGGTTCTTTAACAAGTTATTACAGCCTTCATATGAATGTTTCTGGTGAGATGCAGCTTAGGTGGGAGACTAGTATTATTTACTGGACTGTTGGGGGTCCTCAATCTGCTGTCCGAGCAATTCTTGGCTCTGACGGAATCCTCCAACTACTTGATCAGCAATCGCAAGCTGTTTGGTCTGTCTATGGTGACGATCACAATGATTCTGATGTGAAGTTTCGGTTCCTCAGACTAGATTCTGATGGTAATCTTCGGATATACTCATGGGAAAATAATGCAACGTCATGGAGAACAGTTTGGCAAGCTATAATTAATCAGTGTGATGTCTTCGCAACATGTGCTACCAATGGTATTTGCACCTTGAATGCATCTGACTCTTATGTTTGTTGGTGTCCATTTAGATCTACACGAGACTCAAACTCTGAATGTCTAATTCCATACAAACCAAGCTGTGAATCTGGTTCATCCATGATCCTTCATGAGCATATGTACTTGTACGGGATATACCCACCAAACAACACAGTTGTGCAAACCAATTTGCAGCAGTGTAGAAGTATGTGTCAGAAAGATCCATCCTGCCATGCCGCATCCTTTATCAACAATGGCACTCCACAATGCCACATGATGAACTCCCGGTATGTTGGTGGTCAATCAGATCCTTCTTTGGGTTCCGTTACTTTTGTCAAAACTTGTTCAGACCCAATTGCTGTTTTACCTCCACCTATACCTGCTCCGATAAAGGTATCACAGAAAATCTGTGTTGCTTGTCTGTTAGAAGTTGCTGCTGCGTCAATCGTTGTGTTTTTCATGCTTCAATTCAGCATTGGAGTTTACTTTTTCAGGAGAAGGAAACATATGATGCAGAAATCTGCTTTACCCCATATAGTGCCTAATGCTACTGGCTGCATTGTGTTTTCTTACTCTGAAATCAAAGACCTGACTGATAATTTTAAGCAACAAATTGGGCAGAATGTGTTCAAAGGTGTGCTTCCAGATAATAGGCTTGTTGCAGTTAAAGATCTCAATGCCTCTATTGATGAAAGAAGGTTCCGGGCTGCAGTTGTAAAAATAGGAAGCATATACCACAAAAATCTTTTGAGGGTGGATGGTTATTGCTGTGAGTCCGGCCATAGGTTATTGGTTTATGAGCTTGCCAAATATGGTTCTGTTGACAAATGTTTAGAAGAACCTAGAATGTGCAAGAGATTGACGTGGAGAAAAAGAATGGATATATGTTTGTCAGTGGCAAGGGCCATATCTTACTTGCACACAGGATGTAGGGAGTTTATTAGTCATGGAAATCTTAAATGTGAAAATGTTGTCTTAGATGATGAATTAGAGGCCAAAGTTAGTGAATTTGGGCTGAGGACTATTCAAGCTGAGGCGTCCAGTAGCGGGGGGCTAGCAGAGACAGATGTAAGAGATTTTGGCAAGATGATGGTGGTATTAATCACTGGATGCCAAAATGCAGATGAAGCTTGTTATTTGTCCTATGAAAAATGGGTGAAAGCTGAAAAGGAAATGGCCATGGATCAGCGAATTGCGGTTGGCGCCGATTCAGAAGAGTTAGAACGAGCATTAAGAATTGCATTTTGGTGCTTACAAGGTGATGAACGTATGAGGCCATCAATGGGAGAGGTAATCAAGGTACTGGAGGGAACTCTGAGTGTGGATCCTCCACCACCTCCTTTTGCTCATAATCAACAGTGGCCACCTGACGACGAATCACCAACTGAATCATATTCAGCACTGTAGAAGTTCTAATTCGTATATTTCATTCCCATTAAGTCATCTCCTTCTGTACAGAACTTACCAGGCACCTACGTCTTGTCATGAGTTTTTTACATTATGGCATGCTTGATCTGAAATTCAAGACGAGCATCCCACTCCGCCTCCTTCTGAAGTGTAACCTTGTTATGTAACCCTCCAAGTGCAGTTTTGTGTTAGAAAATCCTGATTCAGAAATCCAGGTTTCTTTTTAAAGTTTTTGATTCTGTTCGTGTTAATTATCGCTGCGTATCACATGTGTTTACATTTGATATTTTCTTAAAATAGAAATGGAAGTTTGTGTCTCTTTTTCTTTACAGAGGTGGTGTCCAATGCTATGTGCACCTAGACCATTTCACCTCTCCACCAACCTAGGTATCACGTAACTCTATCTCCTAAGCTTAGACAAATGGAAAAAAATCACCTAGCATTTTGAATTTCGTTGATAGGTCACACTAGTGTTTTATATATGTTCTGTTTTGATTTTGGCTGGCTGCACCTTTGTAGCCTGGTAAATAGGGTCATTTTTGGTGAACATCCATGATCAGTATTTCAGCAATGAACACAATTTCGTTATTTTTATTAGTGAAAGTGTTGTCAATAGTAATTAGTAATAATTTAAGTATTGGTCCTTGTCAGTGATCCGTCTGGTCAATCATATAGTAATTTTTAATATGTGGTCAAATGGTATCCCTTGAATCATGCATGTAATTTATCAAATATTTATTGCTTGATTAGCCAGGATGTGAGATTTTTATATGTACTCTCTTTATTTTTTTTCTTTTTATATGTCATATTTTTAAATTTCACTTGCATTAAGAAACAAAGAAACAAGTAAGTTTATAATTCTATCCTTATTTAATATGTTCTTTGAAGTTAATTTTTTAATAAGTGATAAATATGCTTGATTTCAGCATTTGATATTTTAGATTATTTTTATTAATGAATACATTGATTGAGCAGATGGACATAAGCATCGATACATGACTGACACAATCAATTATATAAGGGATTTGTTAAAAAAAATTACGAAGATGTGTACAATAGCATAGAACCTTTGGATGTCTTTCGATTTTACTTGAATTAATGTATTAGGTATTGCCAAAGTTTTATCTTTTTATTATTATTTTTTAAAAAAAAAAAAAAAGTGGTCCTTGCTAGGCAAAGTAGCAAAATTTCATTTTAAAAAGGTACTTTTTCTTTCTATCACAATAAAAAGGATATTGACTTGATAAAATTTAGAGAGTAATTTTTTTAGTATAATATTTGTAAATGTGTATTTGTACTTCTTCATTCTTGTATGCTTCTTTCTCCCTCATCGGTCCAAATTCCTTCAAGTCGAAATTGTGCATAATCCCTTTATTTGGATCTTGATTTATTTTTTTCTTTCAAATTGTCACATATTTTGGTTAAGTCTTCTATGTTTACATCTCCTTTAAGCCTTTTGAAGTGTCATCATTTGTTGAAATTTCAACTTTCAAGATTATTTTTTGAGTTTTTTCTTCATTTTTATTTTTATTTGTTTGTTGAGATTCTTTTTCAAAATTAGATTTTATAGAGTACTATAATGTTGAGAGTAATTAATTAATGTATCAGTTAATTACAATGAATATTAATTATTTACTCCATCTGATTAAAAAAAAAAGACCTAATTTGACTTGAAAGGGAATTTAAGAAAAAGTAAGAAGACTTTTTAATCTTATAGTTTTAAATTAAAGTTATGTTAAATGTACCAAAATGCCCTTTAATCTTGTGGTTTTAAACATGTCACGTGGAAAGTTAAAGATGAAGTGTTGTCAAAAAAGGAAAAAGGTAATTCTTTTTTAAATAAACTAAAAAGGAAATAAGTTTATTCTTTTTTAAACTATGGAGTATTAATTTTCCTAGTTTGGTCAAATATCTATTTTCAAGACTAATTAATTATAAATGGTATAATAGAAAATTACAAAAAATATTGTAATTTATGGATTGACATTTGATCAAACTAAGAAAAGTAGCAAGTAATTGATGCTCATTGTAATTACCTCATATATTAATAAAATTATTCTAAACATTGCACAACTCTACAAAATCTGATTTTGAAAAAGAAATCTCAACAAACAAATTTAAAATAAAAGATGGAGAAACACTCAAAATAATCTTGAAGTTGAAGCTTCAACAAATTTTATCAAAGGAAATGACACTTCAAAAGATTTAAAGAATGTGAAAAATAGAAGATCCAACCAATATCTTAAAGACCAATTTGAGAAAAATCAAAATTCAAATAAAAGGTTCTCTACAATTTTCGACTTAAATAAATTTTTAAATTTCTGATGAAGGAGAAGAAGCATACAAAGAATAAAGAATTACAATACACATTTAACATTATACTAAAAAAATTACTTTATCATTTTCTTTTTCCTTGCGATAGATAAAGAAAAAGTACATTTTCAAATGAAAATTTGCTATTTTGCCTGGCAATGCCCACAATTTTATTTTATTTTTTAAAAAAAGAAAAAGCCTCTTGTTTGGCAATACCTGTTACATATTGATTCAAGTAAAATCTAAATACATCCAAAGTTGCTCTGTTATTGTACAATTTTCTATAAAAAATTTTAAGCAACTCCTTTGTATTATCGATTGTGTCGTCAAGTATTGATGCTTATGTTCATCTACTAATCGGTGTTTTCATTAAAGAAAATAATCTAAAATATCAAATACTTAAGGATGTGTTTGGTATGAAGGAAATGTTTTCCTGGAAAATAAGTATATTTTTTACTTATTTTCTCATGTTTGGTTGGTGAGTAGAAAATAATTTCTGGTAAAGATTCTTAGTGTTTGATTATGAATGAAAAATATTTTTGAGAAATAATTTTATTTTTACTAGAGTAGAAAATAATTGTTGAAATTGAAAATATTTTTTAAAAACAAACTTAATTTTTTTTTTTGGGTGGGTGGGGTCGAGGGTAAGAGTGAAAACATAAAATTTTGATGTTAAAAATATTTTTTAAAAATAAACTTAATTTTTATTTGGGGGGGGGGGGGGGGGTCGAGGTAGGAGTAAAAAAAATTAAATTTTGAAGTTGAAAATATTTTTTAAGAAACAAACTCAAACTTTTTATTGGGTGTGGGCGGGGGAGGGGGGGGGGGAGGGGGGGCTGGCTGAGGAGGGGGGCTGATTTAAGGATAGGGACAAAATATATTGATTTTTTAACAAAAAAAATATAATTTGAACTTGAAAGGGTGTTTTGAAAAATGTATTCCTTAAGTTTTGAAGGGAAATCATTTTTCTTAAATTTGAGGAAAATGAGTTGATTTTAAAAACATTTTACCCAACCAAACATGAAAAAATTGAAATACATTTTCCGAAAAAAGTTTTCCTCTATGCCAAACACACCTTAAATCTAGCATATATATCATTTATTGAAAAGTAGATTTCAATAAATAAATAAGTGTAGAATTATAAATTTACTTAGGGTCTATTTGGAAAGCCACTTTATAATTGAAATTGGTGAAATTACTAGGATAGTAATTACACTGTCCAATAATTAAATTGTCTAGTAATTACACTGACTTTGTTTGATTGTCACAGCGTAATTACACATGTTATGTTTGGATGTACAAATGCAATCATAAAATTATAAAAAAAATTAAAAATAAAAATTAATTATTTAAAATTTATACTAAACAATAAGAAACTTTATAAATGACAATAAATTAAATATTTAATCTTTTTTAAAAATATATTAATTAATAAACATATTTTCTGAAAAAATAATTGATTTAATATTTTTTCAAATTAATATATTTCAATTGAATTGTTCGTAACAACTAAAAGTATGAAGTTTCTACGAACATCGTGAAGTGCATGTTTGATAAAAAAGAATAATATATAAATAAAATGTCACAAATTATTAAATGTTTGACAAAAATATAATCTATCAAATCTAGTTAAAAAATGACGTGCAATGCAAATTCAATATTACTAAAACAAATAAAACTGAAAATATAACATAAGTTATAAATGCAAAACAAAACATCTAACATAATACTCCTATAACAAATTTCAACATAGCAATACATATGGTTTGTTTTTATTTTTTCTTAATAAAGAAAACGCAAGTCTATAACCTAACAATAAATTCTATTTTAATTTAAAAATTAGAATACTAATAAAATTATGCTAATGAGTAAATAAACATGACATAAAAAGATAGACAATACAAAAAAATTACGTAGAATCATGTAAGTAAGGTCGAGAACAAGAAGAAACTGAAATATAATTATATAAAATAAAAAATAAATTTTACAATTTTTTAGAATAATAAAAAAAAATTAAAATAAAAATAGAAATTAAAAAACAATCAAGTGGTAATTACACCATGTCATTACCAGCAATTCACAACATCTGCCTGTGAATTGTAGAGTGTAATTACCCCCTGCCAATTACACTAATTACCTGCTGATTAAGTAATTACCAACAATTCACACCAATTACACCAAATTCAATTACCAGAGTACCCTTCCAAACATACCCTTAGTTTTTTTAATGCAAATGAAACCTAAAAATGTGACATACAAAGAAACGGATGAAGTATATTATGTGAGTAAAACGTCAGAAATACACCTGCATTGTCTTTTTTTATTGAGTTTGATATCTAAATTATTGAGAGTGAGTTTTATTTTTTAACTATCGCTCATTGATTTGAAAACATTTCTCTTTTATTACACTCTCTTGATGGTATGTGTATACACTCTCTTTTATGTTAAAAATTGTCACATTACACTCCATATGAACAAAACATTTTACTTCAAAAAAATATCAAATAAATTATTAGTATTAATTAAAAATTAAAAATTAATGTATCACTCTAAAAGGAAATACTCCATCCGTCTCATTTTATGTGACACATTTCTTTCTTGGTTAGTCCTAAAAAGAATGTCACTTTTTCTTATATGATAAGTATTTAAAGGTGCAATTCCTCTTTTACCCTTGTTTATCCACTTAATTTTAAAAATAGTACTCTAATACATTTATCAGCAGAGAGAAAAGTGAGTCTATTTTTTTAAGAGCAATTTGATAAACATTTCAAAGTCTTCATTTATTTTTAAACTCCATGCCCGATCAAATACTACCACATAAAATGAGACGAAAAAAATATTATTTAAAAATAATTAATTTAAAACATTTTTTTTATTCTACTACACCATCTTCTCCATCATACCCCCACCCACCCTCCATTTTTAGTTATAATTTTCATAATTTCCTTTATAAAAGATTTTTATAAATATTCTAAATTATCTCCCTACCCCTCTTTTATTTTTTATTTTTTATTTTTTTAGATTTTTTATTTATTTATTATAAAAAATAATTCCTGCCCACCCACTAAGCCTTACATTCAATTGTGTCTTTCATTTTTTGTTCCGCTTTGTGTTCAAGGAGGAGTGTTAGACAATTGACATTTTTTCCAGCTTATTATTATTTTTAGTGTTTTTACTTATTTCAGTTTAGTGCTTTCTATTTTCTAGCTAGACTTAGTCAACTTTAGTTACTCAACTTTCTGAAGTTAGTGGCCCCATTTATGGCTATTAGTGACCCCTTTTATGGTAGTTAGTGGCACATGGTCTTAATTAGTTTTAATGTTTATGTTTTTTCTTTGTATAAATTCAGACTTTCTACAGATTAATATACAAAAGGAATTTCATAAATTCACTCCAATTTTATTTTTCAAATTAGTTTCTTGAGTCTTTTTGTTCTAACAGTGGTATTAGAGCCTCTAGTTGATCTTACAGGACAAAAAAAGTTTTAACCTACCACACAAATGGTATCCAACAACCTACCTTTAAATCCACTTCACTTTCACCGGTGAAAATTACCAAATCTGGTCTGTGAAGATGCAAGCTTTTTTGGAAGCCTATGAACTTTGGGAAACTGTGACGGAAGATAAACCAGTTGCTGCTCTACCAGCAAATCCTACCTTGGCTCAGATCAAATCCAACAACGAAGAGAAGGCAAAAAAATCTAAAGCCAAGTCGCTTATGCAGAATGCTGTGGAAGATTCTGTGTTTTACAGAATCATGGCTTGCAAAACTGCAAAAGAGGCTTGGGATAGGTTGAAAGAAGAATATCAAGACAGCGATATAACACGTCAAATGCAAGTGTTGAACCTAAAAAGAGAGTTTAAGACCTTGAATATGCAGGAGGATGAAACTATCAGTAAGTATGCTGATCGAATCTCCTTAATTGTTAATAACATTAGACTTATTGGTGAAGAATTTACAGACAAACGAATTGTGGAGAAAGTTCTTGTGACTCTTTCTGAGAGGTTTGAATCTAAGATTTCCTTTCTTGAAGAATCCAAGGACCTGGGCAAACTTTCATTAGGTGAACTAATGAGTGATCTTCATGTAAGAACCCTAAAAATGAATAAGATAAATACTTAAGGTGTCAAGAATGCTTGCGACTAGACCAAGGTTCACACAGATTGATACGCGTAGAACCAGACCTCAGAACCCTTACTACGACCAAGCCAACTAACTTGGGGAGTTAATTAAGCTTGGAAAGGTTGGAACCAACCATGTGAGGCTCTTGAAAACGAAGATTTAATCGAAAGAGTCTTTACCGGACTTAAAAGAAGAAATTTTAAGTTTTGAGGGTCCAGGGGAAAAATGGTCTTTTCCAGGCCAAGTGTAATATTGTAATTACCCTGAGGAATTAATTAATTAATTAATTAATTAAATTAAAAAGAGCAATTCGAGTTGGGGCAATCCGAAGTGACCCATTTTCGCAAATAGGGTGTCACTCGCGTTCGAGCCCCACTAGAGGCGATGAATTGATGATTTAATCATCAATTAAAATCTGATTCATTAAGGTCAAAAGGGTCATTTCACGTATTAGTTGAAATAAATCATATTTTATTAATTTAATTAAACCCTATTTTGACTAAGTCTTGAGTTAAGACTCCTAAACCTAAGCTAACACTCTCCTAATCACGTCTATCACCTCACACGTTCAACAAACTCTCTCTCTCACATTTTGCTCTCTGCCAAATATTGTTGAAGAACTGATAATATAACAAAAAAATTCTTCACACTTGAAGAACTCACTAAAAAGTCTAAGAAAGCAAGTTAATCAAAAACGTTAAGGCAAGGGAGATTTCCGTCGAATTGGTGGTGAAGCTTTAGGTGAATTGGGCGTGGTTTTGGAGACAAGTTTGGGCAGCAACCTCACGTTAGAACAACGTCAAAAAGGTATGGGTTTCTTCTCTCTTGGTCCTTTTCCCAAGAGGCCCCTTACGATTCAAAATATTCACTCCGAAACTAAGGTTGTTCCCCGTTGCATGTCCTTGTCACTAGCTCCCAAATGATTTCGTAGGTTGGGTATTTTGTGCTGGTAGATTTAGGCATGTATGATGTCTGTATTGAAAGTGAATATGTGTATGTTCTTGAAATCACGAAGATGAAAATCAAGGTGTGATCAAAAAGAAAAAAAAAAGGTGTGTGTGCGCGTTGGACAGTGATGTTAGCCACTATTTTTGGAGAAGTGTAAATGCATGTATTTCTTGTATTTTATGTGTTGAAGTTATGCACAAAGTGATGTTCATTGTGATGAAATATGGTTGATTGAATAAGAATCTTTTAGCCAAATAAACTTATGAAAGATGCGCCTAAAAATGTGTTAAAACGATTTATGAATGCACCCTTTGAATCATGTGAAAATGTTGATGAAAATGAGTTGAAGAATGACTAAAATTTCCAGCAACTATGCAATACTAATTTAAGCTAAAACTTAACAAGGAAATCTGGAAAATTAACGCATTTTAAAGAGGTGAGGCCACCAGGATTCGAACCTGTGACCTCACCCTTTAGCTACTGATTTCGCGAAAAGGGGAAAAGAAAATGGGGTTGGGGGAAATCAAACCTGGCCACTGGATTTCGCAAAAAAAAAAAAAAGAAAAAAGAAAAATGGGGCTGGGGGAAATCGAACCTAGCTACAGTGAGTTCGCGAGAAAATAAAAGAAAAAGGGGGTTGGGGGATTCGAACTCGCGACACTGGGGGAGAAAGAAGAGAAAAATAAATCAAACAATTAGATCGGAGGCGTGGGATTCGAACCCACGACCTCCAGGCAGCGAGTGAAGAAGAAAAATTAAAGAAAAGAGAATGGGAGGCGTGGGAATCGAACCCACGACCTCAAGGCTGGAAAGGGGGAAGGCGAAATTTAATTAAAGAAATAAAGTGAGGTTGTGGGGGTTCGATCCCACAACCTCACTGCCACTCGCCTAACTTAATGAATTGTTAATTAAAAAAAATAAAGTTAGGAGGCTGTGGGGGTTCGAACCCACCAGCTCACAGCCTCAGCAAAATTAAAGTTTAAATAAGGAGGCCGTGGGGGTTCGAACCCACAACCTCCCTATCCCAGCAAAAATTTAAGGAAAATACAAGAGGCTGTGGGGGGGTTTGATCCCACAACCTCTTGGTTTAGGCGAATTGGGACAAGGAGAATTTAAGGAAAAATAAAAAGGGGTTGTGGGGGTTCGAACCCACAACCCTTCGGCCAACCTAAGAGAAAACTAAGTAGAAAATTAATGATACGACGTTAATGTTGGGATTTAATTTAGAGTTCTAATGTTATGAATATTAGAAATAAAATCAATAAAAAAATATAAATGATATTCAAGTGATTCAAACTTGGGTTTCCTTGCCCAATCTTCCGTATTGATACATAAGTCATACGTGAACAAATTATCCAAGAATAATGCCACCTACTTAGATCGAAATCAAGATCTTGGCATATATACAAGATACATAAGTCTTGTACTACATAATCTTAGGAATGCATGAATCACTTAACGAATTATGAATGAAGCCTCATGGCTTGTATGTATAGACTCATAAGTCTAGCATACGTTTTAAAGAAGTGAACCTAAGGTATATGTAATGAAATGAAGAAACCTTAGAAGGGTTAAGTAAGAGTATGAAACACACCAATGGCCAAGTATGTTGGCATATTATGAAATGAACATTCACGTAAAATGAGGTGAGTAATTATGAAGAGTAAATGTGCTAATGACAATGAATGTGGTGACAACATGATATGAGGCTAATGCAAATGATAAGAGCAATCTTAAATGAGCCTAAGTAAATGTTACCAAAACGTACTCACCTATGAGAGTGTAAGATAATGAAGAGACCAGTCTCTATGAACACTCTAATGAAAGTATTGAGATTAATACACTTAATACTAATGATGAGATAAGAAATCATCTAATGAGCTATGATGTCCTCATACTACAAGTCAGCTTCCATGACGTATGAGTTGAATGAAATGGAACTTTATACTGAGCACCGATAGGCTAGCTATGAGCGGTGATGCCTTCTTTCGGAAAGGGCGGAGGTTCACGTAACTCTCATGAGATGAGATTGTTCGGCTTGCCGGGTATGGGTCTCCTTATATCTCCTAGTCTTCGAACCTATACTGCCAATATAGGGATCTGGCGGGGTTAAACTCCCATGTACGCTAGCATGTTTTTGGGTCACCTTGGCCGGTGATTCCACCTCTTTTTGGTGTGGGGGAGACACTAGATTTTATGATGCTCACATGATCTATGTCGGTTAAAGTTAAAGTTCCCAATGAATGAATGAGGCTAGCCTCAAATGAAGCACATAATGAAATGAATGATACCAAAGGTGTTAGGATAGGATAATCAAGAGGTGAGCTAGACTCAGGTAATGACATTAGGTTATTCTTGATTATTGCACAGCAAACCCGATGAAAGTCTTAAACTATACCCTAGGTATAGCTGGTGTTCACACTGGCATATGAACGAAATGAAATGAAGTACGTATGAATGAATGAACCAGACTTTGAATTTGCTAATGAAGACTCCCTAGTTGAGGTCCCATTTGTTGAGCCCTCATTTTGGAAATTCTTTATGTCAAGTCCATGATTCCAAGGTCTCATGGCATATGAATGAATGATATGAAAGAAGCTATGTGTTATATGTTATGATATGTGCTATATGAAGATGTTATGTGCTGTGTGCAATATGATGTTTATGATGATGCATGTTACTCTCATGGCATGACTTTCCTAATCCAAATTTGAAAAGCCCACTGACTTTCCTAATCCAAATTTGGAAGGTTCACTAACTTTCCTAATCTCAATTTGGCAAGTCCACTGACTTGACTTCCCATAATCATGTTGTTAGGAAAGAGCTATCTTTTCTCATGCATGTCCTTGGTGTGTGCTTGCATATACCCATACTTAGTACAAGTGTGTACTAACCC
This sequence comes from Solanum sitiens, assembly GCA_016801875.1. Taxonomy (NCBI): domain Eukaryota; kingdom Viridiplantae; phylum Streptophyta; class Magnoliopsida; order Solanales; family Solanaceae; genus Solanum; species Solanum sitiens. The sequence goes on from JABWTJ010000112.1 coordinate 1,436,446, forward strand.
TATACAACTATACTATTTTTTAGGTGCAGGCACATGTGGACGATAGAGTTACATGATCATTGTTGCAGTTATCCGGACGTCCAGCATTCATCCGGAGTTGGTAGGTCCTCATGCTTTCGAGGATGCTACTGTTTTACATTCTAGCTTAGTTTTAGAGTTGAGCTAGTGGAGCATGTTCCACTAGCATTTCTTTCCTGTTTTTATTCAGACTTTGTATTGGTGCCATTTTGGCAATTATACACTTAATACGTATTGAACTATTTCTTTCAGTTTCTTATCTCTTAATGTTAGATGGTTGATGGTGAACAATTATGAAATGATATGAATGTTTAACAATTATTAAGAAATAAAAAGTTTCAAATTTTCCGCTAAAATTAACCTAGATGAAGTAAGAATGACGTAAGTAGGCTTGTCTGCGACCTCTAAGAGATCAACGACGCCGGTCTCGTCTGGGGTCTAGATCCCGGTCGTGACACTTCAAACACAAGAGAAAAGGAGAATTATGAGACGGGAAAAGTTCAGTGAATGAGGTTTCTCTGTACAAAAGCAAAAAGGAAAGCAACAATTCAACCAAAAGAATAAGGGCAAGCATGATGGTGGAAACAATAGTGGAGATGTGAAGCAGAAGTTCCCTCCGTGCAAACATTGTAAAAGAAATACACATCTAGAGAAGTAATGTTGGTGGAGAGTCGATGCTATATGCGGCAAATGTAAGCAGACGGGACACATATCCAAGGTCTGCAAATCAAGAGCAAAGTCTTCTGGTGCTTTGCAAGCACAAGTAGCAGAAGCTGCAGATGCACATGAGGAGCAACTCTTTGCAGTTTCATACTTTTCAATCAATGAATCCTCTGATTCATGGCTTCTTGATAGTGGTTGCACACATCACTTGTGCAATGATGTTGAACTGTTCAAGTTCCTCGATGATACTACAGATCTAAAGTAAAAGTGGGAAACGGTGAGGCAGTAGAAGTCAAAGGCAGAGGTACAATGTCTATCTCAACAATATCATGTATCAAAACTATTTCTGATGTTTTGTACACACCTGATATGAGTCAAAATTTGTTGAGTGTTGGACAAATGCTTGAAAATAATTATTCTCTGTATTTTAAGAATCGTGAATGTGTTGTTTCTGACCCTTCTGGAGTAGAGTTCTTTTATGTCAAGATGAGCAACAAAATATTTTCAGTTGATTGGGAGAAAATAACTGAGCAGGCTTACCCTATTACTTCACAAACATGTACAAACCTATGGCACAAAAGGTTTGGTCACTTCAATCTGAGAAACATCGCGGAGATGAAAAAGAAGGAGCTAGTGGAAAATATACCTGAATTTCTTTCTAATGCTCAAGTTTGTGAAACTTGCCAACAGGGAAAGCAAAGAAAATTACCATTTCAAGCAAATCAAGTATGGAGAGCTAATCAGAAATTTCAGCTCATTCATACAGATGTTTGCGGCCCAATGAAAATAGATTCACTGAGTGGTAACAAATACTTTCTCCTCTTTATTGATGACTACACCAGAATATGTTGGGTTTATTTCATAAGACTTAAGAGTGAAGTCTTTGATGTTTTAAAACAATTTAAAGCTTTAGTAGAAAATTAATGTAATCTTACTATTAAGGCTTTAAGGTCTGACAATGGAGGAGAATATATTTCTTCTCAATTTGTGGAGTTTCCTAATAGCACAAGTATTGAACGCCAATTGACATTATCATACACTCCACAACAAAATGGCGTGTCTACAACAAAATGGTGTGTCTGAAAGGAAGAACAAGACAGTAATAGAGATGGCCAGATGTGTTTTGCTCGAAAGAAAGATCCCAAATCAGTTTTGGGTTGAGGCATTCAATACCTCTGTATATTTGCTGAACAGACTGTCTACTAAGGCCTTGCAGGACATGATTCCATATGAAGCTTGGTGTGGGAACAAACCATCAGTACACCATCTCAGAATCTTTGGGTGTATATGTTATTATCGAGTTCCAGAAACAAAGAGGAGTAAGCTGGACAACAAGGCTCATAAAGGCATATTTATGGGCTATAGTTCATCCAAAGGTTACAGGATTTTCTGTTTGAAATCCGACAAACTAATTCTCAGCCGAGAAGTGAAGTTTGATGAAGCAGCTGATTGGGATTGGAAAAATCAGAAGACCTCTTATTCTGATTTATTTTCAATAGAGCAGACTCAACTTTCAGAAGATGAACTAGTGGATGATGTACCAGTGAGGGGAACTCGATCCTTAAAAGATGTCTATCAGCGGTGTAACTTGGTTACCTCTAAACCAACAAGCTATGCTGAAGCATAAGACTCTTAGGCATGGAGGAGAGCTATGCAATATGAACTAGACATGATCGAGAAGAACGGAACCTGACAGCTTGTTGACAGACCTAGAAATCGCAAGGTGATTGGTGTAAAATGGATTTTCAAGATAAAACTCAATCCTGATGTAACAATTTGTAAACATAAGGCTAGATTGGTGGTGAAGGGATACGCACAACAATATGGTGTGGATTACCAGGAAACATTTGCTCCTGTAGCAAGGTATGACACAATCAAGCTTATTCTTGCATTTGCATCTCATAGTTCCTGGCATATTCATCAACTTGATGTCAAATCGGCTTTCTTGAATGGTTTGCTTGCTGAAGAGATCTATGTAGAGAAACCTGATAGTTTCTCAACTCCCGGAAAAGAGGATCAAGTTTATCTCTTAAAGAAGGCCTTGTATGGCCTAAAACAAGCACCAAGGGCATGGTTTGCGAGGATGGACAATCATCTCATCCAACTTAGCTTTAGTAGAAGTCAAAGTGAAGCTACTTTGTATGTGAAAGTCACTGCTGCTGCAGGTGAGTCCTTAATTGTCTCAATTTATGTGGATTACATGCTTGTGACAGGAAGCAAAATTGAACTAATCCAAAGGTTCAAGGATGAAATGGAAAACATCTTTGAAATGACTGATCTTGGAGTCATGAAGTTCTTTCTTGGAATGGAAGTATTGCAGTCCAGTGATGGAATTTTCATATGTCAGCAGAAATACATTTCGGATATTCTAAACTGGTTCAAAATGCAAGACTGCAAACCTGTGAGTACTCCAATATCTACTGGTGTGAAGCTTGGCAAGGATGAGGATTCCGAAAAAGTGGACGATAGTATGTATAGAAGCTTAATTGGTAGTCTTCTATATCTAACCGCAAGCTGGCCTGACATTCTATTTGTTGTTAGTTTGCTCTCTAGGTTCATGCATTCGCCTAGAGACACACACCTCACAGCGGCTAAAAGAGTGTTGAGGTATATTAAAGGAACCAACAAGTTTGGAATTTTTTTCTCAACATCTGCCAAAGTAACTATGAACCAGATCGGGTACCCTGATAGTGATTGGGGTGGTGGAGTTGATGATTCCGGAAGCACCTCTGGATATCTTTTCTGTTTGGGGACAAGTTATTTTAGTTGGAGCTCTAGAAAACAAGAAACTACAGCTCAATCAACAACGGAAGCTGAGTACATAGCTGCTGCATCTGTTGTGAATCAAGTTATTTGGCTAAGGAAGATGATGAAGGACTTAGGCCATGAACAAACAGAAGCTACCAAGATCATGTGTGACAACAGTTCAGCAGTTTCAATCTCAAAAAATTCAGTGTTTCATGGTCGAACTAAGCATATCAAGATCAAGTTTCATTTTATTAGAGAAGTCCAACAATCTAATGAAGTGTTGCTTGTTCATTGTTCCTCTAAGAACCAGCTAGCTGACATTTTCACCAAGTCATTGCCAAAGGAAAGGTTTGAAGATCTGAGGCAAAGAATTGGTGTTTGCCACAAAAATTCCAAGGAGGAGTGTTAGACAATTGACATTTTTTCCAGCTTATTATTATTTTTACTGTTTTTACTTATTTCAGTTTAGTGCTTCCTATTTTCTAGCTAGACTTAGTCAACTTTAGTTACTCAACTTTCTGAAGTTAGTGGCCCCTTTTATAGTAGTTAGTGGCCCCTTTTATGGTAGTTAGTGGCACATGTTCTTAATTAATTTTAATGTTTATATTTTTTCTTTGTATAAATTCAGACTTTCTGCAGATTAATATACACAAGGAATTTCATAAGTTTACTCGAATTTTATTTTTCAAATCAGTTTCTTGAGTCTTTTTGTTCTAACAGGAAACTTGTATAAAAATTAGAAAATATAAGGTGAAAATCTATTGCCTTGCTAGCCACAACTTTCTCTTTTTGGCAGTGTTTCTTTAGCAACCAACTATTGGTTATTTTCATTCTTGTTATTATTTGACCATCTTGGTTAATTTATAATGATAGCATTAAAGGTGTAAAAATATTGATTTTTCTTTATGTAGGAGACCATATGTGCTAATAATGATTGCTAATTCTACTTCTTCTTTGATTGTTACATGTACATTCGGGAGCGCATTCAGAGTTAGTATATGACTCCATCTCTGTCCAAATCAGAGAAGCAACCAATAGCTGCATAAGCTCGTGTCTAGCATCCTATTTTCGCGTCAATAGCGTCTCATGCTTCCTCCTTATTTCAGAATTTCATGAGCTTTATATACATGTTGCTATTTTTGACTAACATTTCCATTTAATGTTTTCGTATTTGTATTTATGCTTGCTTTATTTCGTTTGATTTGGAACAATCAAGAACGATGATAAGATGTAGTAGCCTATAGCGTTACTTTCTAGTGAAGTTTTATTTGTTATTTAACATTTTAGTTGCAAAGGAGTGTTTAAAGTATGTTTTTTTTTTAAGGTACATTTTTTACTGTTAAAAATACAGCACTTCAAGTGCTGAATCTTGGGTTCAAAAGAGGAAGAATTTGAGTATAATAATTACAAGTTTTATGGGCTGAAGACACAATCTATTTTCTGTTAGTTTGAAGTGTAAAAATTGCACATTTTGAGTGTTAAAAATCTGCAGCTCTACAATAGCTTTAGCGCAGATTTTTAGTGCAGAAATGTGTATTTTTAGAACAAAAAAATACTTTGTTACGAGAGTTTTATGATGCAGATTTTGGGGTTCAAAGTAATGCAGGTTTAAGCTTGCAAATTGCAGATTTTTGAGAGGTAAAACGGCAACTTTTAAAGGCCTAGCAACACAGATTTTTAACATAAAATTAGCAGATTTTTTAGTATTAACATGTTGCTTTCAACATGCTCTACTAAGAAGATTTTTAAGGATAAAAAGTGCAGTTTTTTTAGCTTTAAAAGTTGCAGATTTTTAGTGTGAACATGTTGCTTTTGACATGCTCTACTAAGCATATTTTTAAGGATAAAAGTGCAGGTTTTTATCTTTAGAAGTTGCAGGTTTTAGCATAAAAAATGCAGTTTCGGCATGCTCTATCAAGCAGATTTTTCAGAACTTAAAAAATGCAGATTTTTGTGACTAAATATGCCACTTTCTCGATGGCTTAAGAGCTGTATATTGAGTCTTAAAAAATGCAGCTTTGTGAGCTCAAAAGGTGCAGATTTTGGACTCAAAATATACATACTCTAGGTGCAGCCCTGGTGGGGCAACTGATGAGGATTGGTATTTGCTGCCCAAATTTTTGCCACCCTGCCTGTTCTTAGGGCACTCTCTCATGAAGTGACCCTCTTAACCACACTTGAAGCAACCTGTCAGGACATCATGACATTTACCTGGGTGGGTTCTACCACACTTAGCACATGCAGGAGCCCAGCTACCTCCATGTTCCACGCTTCCTTGAGACTGTGTTGACCTAGCTCTGTAGTTCTGCAATTCTAGGCATTGTAATCACATCTGTTTCCGGGTGCAGGAGCACTAGAAGATGATAGTGCAAGCCCCTTTTGTTTCTGGGACTATGGACGATTCAAACTACCTTTCTGCTGCCCAGACTCAGTCCCAGTATTGGCTTTCTTGTTCCTGTACACTTCTCTGTCCCTCAACTTCTCTTCTTCAACTTGCTGCACATAGACCATCAATCGGTATATGTCTATGTCACCGATCAGCATTGCAACTCTACCCTCTTTGCTTGATGCACGACCCAAGCCAGCGACGAACATGCTCATCCTACTCTTCATATCCTTAACCATTTCCGGAGCATAGCGAGACATTTGGGTGAATTTCAGCCCATACTTATGAACACTCAAGGAGTCCTGTTTCAGAGTAAGGAACTCCCGCACCTTTGCTCTTTCAGTTCTCGGGGAAAGAATCGCCCCAAGAAAGCTTCTTCAAAGCAAGCCCAACTCGGATGTGGTGCATCCTTATCTATGCCCTCCTTCCACTGGTCATACCAATTTTAGCCAGAGTCGCCACTTAATTGTTTTAATAAAAATCAAGAAAAACTTATAATAATTTTCAAAAGATTTAAAACAGATAAAAAGCAATCGAAAAGGGTTCGAAGTTCAAATATACACTCCGAGAAGGTGTTAGGCCCTCGGAATGCCCACTAACTCGCGGTTGACCAGCGATTTGACAAAAACTGACTTTGACTAATTTTGAGAGAAAAGATTAATTAAGCATATGAATATTAGCTATTTTAATAAAAGAATTACTTGAATGGAAATAAGCTTTAATCAATTTTTAAGAAAATATTCTTTTCGTCGCCAAACGACTAAGTAAATTTATAAAGACTTCATTATATCAATTAACACAAAATAAGAAGTGACTAACTTTTGGGGAATTAATTAAACTAAAACCAAATCACAATAAAATGGTTAGGGAGTTGATATAAACAAATAAATAATAGCAAGAGCAAGAGATGCCTAAATTTGGGCTAAATCTGTTGGACCCTTGGCCCACACCTGTCCTATATTTATAAGTGGGCCTGCTGAAAATTCAAATGGATTCCCAGCCCACTTCTTTCTTCTACAACCTGCTTCTCAATTTTGGGTTTTGGGCCCATTTTTACTCCCAAACACATGTGTATACAATAGATGTATATTATTGTATATAGACTATATTGTGACGCATTTATGTGTATACCAGACTGCATACCAAGTATATACATCCCTCTTTAACTCCCACAACTTGTGTTTAAATTTTAGCCTTGAATTCTCAACATCTCAACTTGTATATCATGTATAAAGTATATGTACCAGTGTATACCGCTGTATATGACCTGTATTCAGCCCGTTTTGGACTTTCTGAAACCTGTATTTTGTTTGAATTTTATGATTCCGCCTTCATCGAACTGCCTTTCCGCATTGGACCTATATATCGATATTTCACGAAGTATACCAGTGTATACAACATGTATACAACTAGCATACCACCTTTCCCTTGGGTCTTTGAGACTTAGAAAAATGCAGGTCCCAGCCTTGTATTGCCTTCACTTTGCTTATTATTAATTCCGGCAAACTACTGGTCCGAAAAACAAAATGAAGCCTTTATGGCTCGACTCGGAATGCGGGGAAATAAAGAAGTCCGTGAAGACTCCAGACGGTTTCACATAAAAATATAAAAAAAAGAAAAAAAAAAGATGAGGATTAGTACTCAAATATAACATCTTAAACCAAATGAAAGCAAATTTCACCAATTTAGAAAAAAAATATAGTAACCAAGGGAAACCAATTAAACATATTCCAAGCAAAGTAAACCCATCAAATTGAAGTTGAATAAATTAGCAAACCGTGGACAAAATATTTTACAAATAAAGGGTCACTTGATTAGCAAACATATGTTGGATTAAATATAATGTCTCTATATGACAATTTGACAGTAAAGGCAAACAAGAGTAAAAGAAAAAATAGAAATAGAAACTAGCGGTGTATACTACCTTATGAATTTGAATAGACAAAAGCAAAACGATGAGTATGTTGTCACAATATTGCAGGTAGCAAACAAGGTAATCAACATGTAAGCATGACAGAAAAAACTCGAAATAAAATGAAGTCATGAACTTAGACAAAGCTAAATTCCATATGAGGCTCTTAGAGAAAAAGGAAGAGGACAAGATACACAAGCTGCTATACACTAAAACCTGCCAATTCTCGCAATCTACCAGAACTAGTTTATGGTAGGCATGTGACTCATGGAAATCTCATATGGTAAAGAAAAAACACACTCAACCAAAACCAAATAATCGATATGCTAAATAAGCTAACGAACCCGCTCATGGTATCCTTCGAACCGACCACAACCTAGAGGGGAGACAGAAACTCACTTAAGGCATGACAAGCTAACCCAAATCAAAGTTTCATATCATCTAGTGACAAACAGAAAAAGAAACAGTACTTGGAAAATCTTGGGAAAAAGAAGAGACTGCCATGACGATTCCTAAGAAAAAACAAAAGATGCTAAGACATTTTGAAGAATAAAACCAAGTGAACAGCATCTTGACGATTAACAGGCGAATAACATGAACTTTAAAGCAAGCATGACAACCATGAGTTTAGGGAGAACACAGTCAGCAATACAAACTCAAACGAATATTAAACTATCTTGAATACAAAAATAAGCAACAACAATAAATTATCGAGCGAGCTCTACCACTAGTTGCAACCAACAATGAGTTAAAGAAAACATTCGAGATTTTAGCACTTCTAAATCTCTAAGCAGCCCAAGATCAAACAGTCATCACATCACAATAAAAGAGAGCTAAATCAAAATGAGTTTCACCTTTTCGAGGGCAGCCGAACTGAGACAAAAGACGATCTTAGAGATGAGTCTTCCACAACACGAGTTCAAATCTCGGGGAGCTGACCACGAAATGCAAACCAGACTCGAAGAGGTTCTCTCACGACATAGGATTAAAGAAAACGTATAAAATTTCTTCAATATAAGTATGACTGTTCCAAAGAAATCCCACACTTTTCTTGACTCTAAATTTTCCAGATTTTTCCTCTGTTTTTTCTAACCTCTATCTCACTATTCTCCCCCTTTAACAAATAAGAAGAGGGGGCTATTTATAGGAGAAGAACTAGGTTAAAATTTGAGGGGTGAAACGGGAGGGACATTGGGGTGAATTCAAAATTGAAATTTGAATTCCCCTATAACAGACAAGGTTACTGCTGGAATGGTACGATTCTTGTCCCATTCTTCAACGGAAAAAGTGTTACAGCCGTCCGATTGTGATTAACGCGCGAGAGTAAGAGAGGACGAGGGTCACGCGATTTTGGTGTCATTTGGTTCACTGCTTTGCTGGAATTCTGGGCTTTTCAGCGCGTGAGCTGAGTTTCACGTCTGGGTCTGCTGCATTTTCACGAAGAAGAAGAAGGAAAACAAGGTGGGGTCAGGCAGAGTTGGGTCGGGTACCGTTTCTGTTGTTGTTGTACTGTTTGTGGGCTGGGAATTGAGTAGTGGGCTTATAATTTTTGATAATTTGGACTGCTGTACATATTGTTGGTTGGGCCTGGGAATGGGTCTATTGGAATTGGGTTGTTGCTGAGTGAACTGGAGATAAGTGGGCTGTCGAAAATAGAATTGGATTTTGGCCTAAAATTGAGTTAAGTTGGAAGTCAAAGATGGATTAAATTTAAGAAATAACCAAATTGAGTTAAGATAACAAATTTGGCTAAACCTTAAATAAGACGAATTAATATTAATTAATTAACGAGCTTCCTAATTTTAACAAAATATAAAATAATTAATTTAGTTGTAAACTAGTGATTCAAAAATATAACCATAATTTAAACTAAACTAATTTAAAAGACTACTTACTAAAATTAAAATATTTTTGAGATGGTTTTTGAATAATCATAAAATATACTAATTATACACATAATCATATAAAATATATATATTATCTAAAAATTATAAGAAATGGCAAAACTATTCAAAATAACGCAAACTTTATAGTTTTTCTTAAATTTATAAAACTAATTATTTTAAATTGTTTGAGAATTGAAGAAGCTCATGAATTAATTCCTACCGGGGAGGGTCAAAATTGGGTGTCAACAAGTGTCCCCCATTTTACTTGGATTGATGCAAGAAATTCGAGAAAAATGAAATTGACCAAGCCAATTTTGACCGACCACATATTCATATTTTAGGAAAAGGGATTTGGTACGGACTTAGGAATTATGACCGAACCCCGGAAATGGGTCTCCTACATATCTCAGGCTATATGAGAATTCAGGCCACTTGTAGTTCGATACGCTTGATTTGATGCACGATTTTGAAAGAATTCTAAAGCCATCCTGATACCGAATTATGAAGGGACCGAAATGCTCGAGAATAAGATTTGAGAGCGAATATTGGAATACAACCGAGTTTTCAACATTGAGCCCGCCTACATATCTTCAAACCTTGGGAATCAGGCTGTTTGTAGTTCGACTCGATCGATTGGAAAGAAAATCTATTATGCTAGACAACCTTCGATCCTGGACAAGTGATGAATAAGTCGAGTATGAAAAAGAGGCTTGCAGCCTCTTAGCCATGAATGTGGCGCGCTTCACACCCATAATTAAGAACTTACACAGACATAATTTCCAAAGCTCTGGTGCATCACCGCTTGGATTGGAAAGTGCTTTCGGTGGATACCAGAATTTTCGAATGCATAACTGAAACTGAGGAACCTAAAAAAAACCACATGCCTTCTGATAGGGGTATGGCTTGATTGTGGTGGAAGTCGCTCCTCTGCTCGCGTCCTAAGAGCTTGTCACTCTCTTCGGACTATGTCCCAGTTTTCTGCTAAAAAAAATTTCCACGTTGTGCTGCATCCTTGTTGATGTCGTCCGCACCTGTGGTTTGATTTGAGAATTCATCCTCTTGGATGCTCTCGACAAAGACTGAAACAACTTGTTAGTAGAAAATGTACTGGAAAAGTGGTAGTATCTCTTACGATGCTTTTCAGTCACTCTTGATGTGAAAGATGTCACATAAATATGTTCAGTATATATCGCTTTCGAACACGGTATGTCCATTACAACTCTTGATTTGCTGAGAATTCAAAGATTTTATTGCTTGTTTTCTGCATGGCAAACTCTGGTGATCTTTGCAATGAGCTAGCTAGCTCAATAATTAGCCAACTGTAACGAGGTGGATGTATCGACGATTGTCCAGCTGTAACGAGGTGGATGGCTCGATAAATTATCCAACAGTAACGAGGTGGATGTTCGATAATGTTCCAACTGTAACGAGGTGGATGGCTCGATAATGTTCCAACTGTAATAAGGTGGATGGCTCGATAATAGTCCAACTGTAACGAGGTGGATGGCTCGATTATAGTCCAACTGTAACGAGGTGGATGGCTCAATAATGTTCCAACTGTAACGAGGTGGATGGCTTGATAATGTTACAACTGTAACGAGGTGGATGGCTGGATAATATTCCAACTATAACGAGGTGGATGCTTGATAATATTCCAACTGTAACGAGGTGGACGCTCGATAATATATCCAACTGTAACGAGGTGGATGCTCAATAATATTACATCTGTAACGAGGTGGACAGATCGATAATATTCCATATGTAACGAGGTGGATGCTTGATAATAGTCCAACTGTAACGAGGTGGATGCTCAATAATATTTTAACTGTAACGAGGTGGATTACTCTATAATAATCCAACTGTAACGAGGTGGATGCTCGATGATATTCCATTTGTAATGAGGTGGATGACTCGATAATATTCCAATTGTAACGAAGTGGATGCTCGATAATATTCCAACTATAACGAGGTGGATGGCTCGATAATATTCCATTTGTAACGAGGTGGATGCTCGATAATATTCCATATGTAACGAGGTGGATATCTCGATAATATTCCAATACGACTCAAAAATATGAACCTGAAATGGAAAAATATATATACGAACCACTTATGGGGTGGATCGCCCAACAAAACTATATGCTAAAGTCTTTGATTGGCCAATCAAAACACATAATGCACTTATGGGGTGGATACCCAAAAAATAGGAATTTTGACTTTGACATTGTCAAGAAACACGTATGCCTAAATTGCTATGAGACAAACGTACTAAAAAACTAAATTGACGTATATGCACGTCGCGACTATGATTCTCTCTTTAAAAGACAGAATTATCGAGGTGAATAACTTAATTCATTCACATGAAGATTAAAGACACTTTTGTCTTCCTTGACAAACTCAACAAAATTTAAGTTTGTTGTTGACGTTTCTAATCGTTATCAAAAACTTGTAATGATTCGATAACTTTGAGTGTCATGGAGATATTGCGGTCACCAACATCTTTCTGATGTGGTAGACTCGTTGATTTTCTTCTTGCAACACTTCTAAGACAATGTCACTTTTGATCATCTTCAGATTTGATGTCGATATTACATACGATTCTGGCTTTACCAATACTATCACCTGCAAAGCTCGACACCGAACGTTAGTATTGACGATGAAGTAAAGATAAAGAACTAGATTAAGTTATTTGGTTTATCGAAATTAGGCTATGATGAGCCTAATTATAACTCCGATCATGACTTGTGATTAGCGATCATCCAACATTTTGTTTCTTAAAACTTTGAAAGAATCTATTAGTGTTTGTCTTCAATATTCCTGCAACATAAAAAGAAATTGTTTATAAATCACTTGAGGCAATGTAGTGAAATGAAGATAAATTGAGATGGAAAGTTTTCTAGTTATGTTGATGAGGCCACGAGAGGCGTAAATGATGTCTTTTTCAATGCTTCACAGCTTTGACATTGTCGTTTTTGTGACTTCATTGTTCCTGCATTCAAAAAAAAATTCTTAGTTTGAAAGACGGATTTGTGTTGGTCACGCTTCTTCATGCAGTTGGCTTGCACGCTCATCCGTCCTTTGTAAGATAGTGTTGATGGAATGTTTGAGGACCCTTGTCAAAAATTTTGTCCAGGTCTGAAATATATTTAAATATCGTAACTTTCTTTGTTAATCCTGAGGTTGGCCATTCAGGAATTTTAAAGAACCTCCTCAAAATTCTATCCCAGTTTGCCTCAATAAGTAACAAATGACATTTGTGGAATTTTTGAGATCATCTAAAAAATTCTGTCCCAGTTGCAAACTTTATTATTGTAATTTTTTAGATCCACCCAAAGCTAACTCCATAGAATTTTGGTCTTCTGCTTTGACTTGTTGAAGAAGTCCATCTTCAAATGAATTTTTGAGATCCTCTCAAAAATTCTGTCCCAGTTTCCATTATAAAGAGAAATGGAAATTTTACTGGGCATATGACCGAGCCATGTTGGCACATACGTATCCCGTTGGAGCAGGAATCAGGTCAAACGTAGTTCCCTCTTGGGGTATAAACAATAAGAAATTTACAAAGAAGTTGATCGAGGCCGACATAGGCCGCCTACTTATCTCATTCTTGAGAATTCAGGTCGAACGTAGTTCAAAGTACAAAGAGAATATTGAAAGTATATAAAGGGGTGACCAAAGCCGACATAGGCCGCCTACGTAGCTCATTCTTGAGAATTCGAGTCAGACGTAGTTCATTACAAGGAAGGTGCGACAAAATGGACAAAAGAGATTAAATGTGCATTTTCAAAAGAAATATAACAATAACTTTATATGCAGAATTCTGGCCGACGTTGGGCATACTTCTTTTCAACCATTTGATGACGAATATCTTCAAATGACTCTGTTCAAATATGTTTGGAAAGGCTTAATCACTATTGATAAAATTGTTGTTGATCATGTTTTGAATCTTGTGCTTGAGGGTTGAACAATTCTCTGTGTCCTGTCCAACAGCTCCAAAATGATAAGTACATCTATGGTCATCCCTGTAAAATTTCTCCAAAGGATTGGCTGGTCTTCCTTCTATAGGATAGAGCATACCCATCGCTTTCAACCTTTCATAAAGTTGAGTTTGAGATTCCCTTAATGGTGTAAATACTTTAGGACCCTTCCTAAAGTTTGGACGGGGAAACTTTTCCTGATTGACATTATGGTTTTTATACTTCCTTTGGGAAGCTGACAGCATATGGGTAGCCGTGACCATACCTACCTCCTCTGCTTTTCCTTTTGGTGTATCCATATCATCACTTCCGGTAGCTTTTCCATTAGCTCGCAATGCGGTAAAATTTGTGACCTTTCCAGTCTTGTAATCATCTTCTAAAGCTTCTCCCACTTTGACGATCTCGACAAATATTTTTCCCATCATACACAACATTCTTTCATAATACTCAGTCTCTTGAATTCGAATGAACATTTCAGTGATCTCACGTTCGGACATGGGAGGTTGAACTCTTGCAGCCTCTTTTCTCCAACGAAGAGCGTACTCTCGATAATTTTCTGTAGACGTCTGTTTGATCTTCTCCAAATAGTAGCGATCTGGGGCAGCTTCTATGTTATGTACAAATCTTTCCGTGAAATCCTTTGCGAGTGCATTCCAACTTGTCCATTATTTCAAGTCTTGTGATGTAAGCCACTCCAGAGCTTCTCCACTTAGACTTCGATTGAAAAGACGCATCAACAACACTTTATTTTTACCAATTCCCATGAGTTGATCACAATAAACTTTCAGATGTGATAGAGGATTTCCAGTTCCATCAAAGGTGGTGAACTTTGGCACTTTGAACCCTTCCGGAAGGTCCAAATACGGATGAATGCATAAATTTTCATAATTAAGCCCCACCTCTTCTGAAGCGTAATCAAGTTCTTTTATAACTTTCGCAATCTCTTCCTTCGTGATTTGCTTAGTATTTTCCTCTTTGAACCTCTACTCTTTCTCCTTCTCTTCGTAGTGGTCAAGTTTGGAATAGGCAGTGTAGTGAAGATGTGGTTTGGTTTGGACTGGGATATCAAAAGTGACTTTCGGAGGTAAGGGTTGAGAGTTTTATGGATTTTAAGTGTATTTTGCAGGGGCATGGTACATAGAAGGGGCTGTTTGAGGATTGTTGACATTTAAGCTTTGATACAGAGGGAAAATTAGAAAGTTATTTGTGTTTTGGTTTTGAAAGATGGGGATAACTTGAGAATTGGTATTCAGGTTCTGGAAAGGGTGTGGTATTTGGTATGGAGTTCTGGCGTGATGAAGATTTGAAGTGGTTAGATCGATGGTGGAAGGATTTTGAGTAGGATTGGAGGTTGGGTTATCTAAGACATGCTCCGAGTTTGAAGTCAGAGAAGGAAAATGGAGTGGAAGCCTTCCATTGCATGGAGTGGTGCCATCGACACTCGGAGTTGACAAATTTTGATTTTTCTGGAGCTCATCCTTCCACTCAATAATCTGTTGCATCAATTGTACAATTAACTCATTTTGTTCAACGACAAGCGGTTGAACTATATCAACTTCAGTCATACCGGTATTCTCATTATTCTGGGTCATTTTTCTTCTCTATTTAAACAGATTTCGATTAGAAAAGTAATCTTTCAGAACTTCGAATGCTCAACAATCAACACAAATCAGTTTCAAGTACTTGACAAAGAAAATAACTCAAACGACAAAATATGTTAGTTTGTGTTTAGGCAATAGGTAATACAAGATATCACACAAAACCTGTAAGCACAGAAGAGTCGCTTCATTTGAAGAACGACTAGCCCACAAATATAAAGAAATGATTAGATAGACAGGAATTTGTCTATCTGATTTTTATCGTACTTCTGCTTTTTGACTGAGATGTAACTCTAATCTCTTTGTAAGAGTTGGAAAAGATAAAATTTCTCAAAATAGGGACCAAACCTTGAAAGGTTGCCCATGTATCTCACGGGGATAACTCAGGTCCAACGTAGTTCGACCCGCTTGAATCTTTTCTTTTTACTTGAAATGGTGAATCTTTTTTCTGATATGAGAGAGTAATTTTTTGAAAGATAAAATTCGAATTTCATTGGGAAACTAAAGACTCGAAGAGTATTTGGACGTACTTTCGGTAGAGACTTGATATTTATGCTTAAGGAGTTCTAGAAAATATTTTTCGAGAATCAATAGGCTAGAACATATCCAAATGAAGCAACATAATCAGACAAACAGTTATAACACAAACAATTATTGCGCGTTCTAAACAAATATGTGACCCTTTTGTGCCAAGGGTAGCCTAGCGATTTGAGGGACATTTGAAACATTTCATTGCCCCAAACTCAAATTTATACAAATTTTATGAATAAAAATGAATGGGATACATATCGAGGAAAACGGGATACAAAACAATCTGTCCCACGCAGGGGTACAATCCTATACTATGCTTCCATTAAAGTACCTTTACTGTTAAACTTCTTGTCGTCTCCGGGTGCCACCGTCTTCGCATAGTAGCTTGTGAAACTCTTTCTTCAACTAGTATAAACGATGATCTAATTCTTACCCTACTAGACAATGATTTTTCAAACAACGTATACATCCTTCAAATTTAAACACATAAGTATGAACGTCCGTTTAGGCCGTAAGTCATTTTGGACTCAAGGTGGTCTTTCTAATGAGCCCAACACGCCTTGGGTGTTGGGTCATCTTAGTTTAAATGCTCATAAATTCGGAATTTTGGCTCGGCTCTACGCTAGCTGACTAGGAGTTGCTTGAAATGACCGGGAACCCAAACGGACAATTTGGGTTTGAAATTGCGATAACCATTGGACGTATAACGAACCAATAAATTACCCCTAATTCCGAAAGAAGGTGAGTATAAAAAATTCCGTCTGCGGTTCCGCAAACCATCTTTAATATACTATACAATATATATCGGAAATATGTCATGATGCAATGTCAGTTTATAATTTAAACAAATTAATCACATATAAGAAATTTAATAATAACAAATTAGTCCAAATAGTCAAATCATTTTGGTTAGAACTTAATTAATCCTCAGTAGAGTCGCGCCATTTATGTTTTACGAAAATATATTATAAAAAAAAATGACTACGTTTTGAAAAATCAATTAAACTTATGATTTAAGAGAAATCGACTTACCGAATTAACAGAGTCGTCACTTATTTTTTTTAGTAAAAATCAAGAAAAACTTATAATTATTTTAAAAAGATTTAAAAAAGATAAAAAATCAATTGAAAAGGGTTTGAAGTTCAAATATACACTCCGAGAAGGTGTTAGGCCTCGGAATGCCCGCTAACTCGCGGTTGACCAGCGATTTGATAAAAACTGACTTTGACTAATTTTGAGAGAAAAGATTAATTAAGCATATGAATATTAGCTATTTTAATAAAAGAATTACTTGAAAGGAAATAAACTTTAATCAATTTTTAAGAAAATATTCTTTTCGTCGCCAAACGACTAAGTAAATTTAGAAAGACTTCATTATATCAATTAACACAAAATAAGAAGTGACTAACTTTTGGGGAACTAATTAAATTAAAACCAAATCACAATAAAATGGTTAGGGAGTTGATATAAACAAATAAATAATAGCAAGAGCAAGAGATGCCCAAATTTGGGCCAAATCTGTTGGACCCTTGGCCCACACCTGTCCTATATTTATAAGTGGGCCTGCTGAAAAATCAAATGGATTCCCAGCCCACTTCTTCCTTCTTCAACCTGCTTCTCAATTTTGGGTTTTGGGCCCATTTTTACTCCCAAACACATGTGTATACAATAGATGTATATTATTGTATATAGACTATATTGTGACGCATTTATGTGTATACCAGACTGCATACCAAGTATATACATCCCTCTTTAACTCCCGCAACTTGTGTTTAAATTTTAGCCTTGAATTCTCAACATCTCAACTTGTATATCATGTATAAAGTATATGTACCAGTGTATACTGCTGTATATGACCTGTATCCAGCCCGTTTTGGACTTTCTGAAACCTGTATTTTGTTTGAATTTTATGATTCTGCCTTCATCGAACTGCCTTTCCGCATTGGACCTGTATATCGATATTTCACGAAGTATACCAGTGTATACAACATGTATACAACTAGCATACCACCTCTCCCCCTTGGGTCTTTGAGACTTAGAAAAATGCAGGTCCCAGCCTTGTATTGCCTTCACTTTGCTTATTATTAATTCCGGGAAACTACTGGTCCGAAAAACAAAATGAAGCCTTTATGGCTCGACTCGGAATGCGGGGAAATAAAGAAGTCCGTGAAGACTCCAGACGGATTCACATAAAAATATAAAAAAAAGAAAAAAAAAGATGAGGATTAGTACTCAAATATAACATCTTAAACCAAATGAAAGCAAATTTCACCAATTTAGAAAAAAAATATAGTAACCAAGGGAAACCAATTAAACATATTCCAAGCAAAGTAAACCCATCAAATTGAAGTTGAATAAATTAGCAAACCGTGGACAAAATATTTTACAAATAAAGGGTCACTTGATTAGCAAACATATGTTGGATTAAATATAATGTCTCTATATGACAATTTGACAGTAAAGGCAAACAAGAGTAAAAGAAAAAATAGAAATAGAAACTAGCGGTGTATACTACCTTATGAATTTGAATAGACAAAAGCAAAACGATGAGTATGTTGTCACAATATTGCAGGTAGCAAACAAGGTAATCAACATGTAAGCATGACAGAAAAAACTCGAAATAAAATGAAGTCATGAACTTAGACAAAGCTAAATTCCATATGAGGCTCTTAGAGAAAAAGGAAGAGGACAAGATACACAAGCTGCTATACACTAAAACCTGCCAATTCTCGCAATCTACCAGAACTAGTTTATGGTAGGCATGTGACTCATGGAAATCTCATATGGTAAAGAAAAAACACACTCAACCAAAACCAAATAATCGATATGCTAAATAAGCTAACGAACCCGCTCATGGTATCCTTCGAACCGACCACAACCTAGAGGGGAGACAGAAACTCACTTAAGGCATGACAAGCTAACCCAAATCAAAGTTTCATATCATCTAGTGACAAACAGAAAAAGAAACAGTACTTGGAAAATCTTGGGAAAAAGAAGAGACTGCCATGACGATTCCTAAGAAAAAACAAAAGATGCTAAGACATTTTGAAGAATAAAACCAAGTGAACAGCATCTTGACGATTAACAGGCGAATAACATGAACTTTAAAGCAAGCATGACAACCATGAGTTTAGGGAGAACACAGTCAGCAATACAAACTCAAACGAATATTAAACTATCTTGAATACAAAAATAAGCAACAACAATAAATTATCGAGCGAGCTCTACCACTAGTTGCAACCAACAATGAGTTAAAGAAAACATTCGAGATTTTAGCACTTCTAAATCTCTAAGCAGCCCAAGATCAAACAGTCATCACATCACAATAAAAGAGAGCTAAATCAAAATGAGTTTCACCTTTTCGAGGGCAGCCGAACTGAGACAAAAGACGATCTTAGAGATGAGTCTTCCACAACACGAGTTCAAATCTCGGGGAGCTGACCACGAAATGCAAACCAGACTCGAAGAGGTTCTCTCACGACATAGGATTAAAGAAAACGTATAAAATTTCTTCAATATAAGTATGACTGTTCCAAAGAAATCCCACACTTTTCTTGACTCTAAATTTTCCAGATTTTTCCTCTGTTTTTTCTAACCTCTATCTCACTATTCTCCCCCTTTAACAAATAAGAAGAGGGGGCTATTTATAGGAGAAGAACTAGGTTAAAATTTGAGGGGTGAAACGGGAGGGACATTGGGGTGAATTCAAAATTGAAATTTGAATTCCCCTATAACAGACAAGGTTACTGCTGGAATGGTACGATTCTTGTCCCATTCTTCAACGGAAAAAGTGTTACAGCCGTCCGATTGTGATTAACGCGCGAGAGTAAGAGAGGACGAGGGTCACGCGATTTTGGTGTCGTTTGGTTCACTGCTTTGCTGGAATTCTGGGCTTTTCAGCGCGTGAGCTGAGTTTCACGTCTGGGTCTGCTGCATTTTCACGAAGAAGAAGAAGGAAAACAAGGTGGGGTCAGGCAGAGTTGGGTCGGGTACCGTTTCTGTTGTTGTTGTACTGTTTGTGGGCTGGGAATTGAGTAGTGGGCTTATAATTTTTGATAATTTGGACTGCTGTACATATTGTTGGTTGGGCCTGGTATTGGGTCTATTGGAATTGGGTTGTTGCTGAGTGAACTGGAGATAAGTTGGCTGCCGAAAATAGAATTGGATTTTGGCCCAAAATTGAGTTAAGTTGGAAGTCAAAGATGGATTAAATTTAAGAAATAGCCAAATTGAGTTAAGATAACAAATTCGGCTAAACCTTAAATAAGATGAATTAAATATTAATTAATTAACGAGCTTTCTAATTTTAACAAAAAATAAAATAATTAATTTAGTTGTAAACTAGTGATTCAAAAATATAACCATAATTTAAACTAAACTAATTTAAAAGACTAACTAAAATTAAAATATTTTTTAGATGGTTTTTGAATAATCATAAAATATACTAATTATATACTCCCTCCGTTTCACAAAGAATGACCTAGTTTGACTTGGCACGAAGTCTAAGAGTATAAAGAAGACTTTTGAATCTTGTGGTCCTAAATTAAAGTTAGGTTAAATGTACAAAATTGCCCTTTGATCTTGTCGCCTTAAACATGCCACGTGGAAAGTTGTTACCAAAAAAAGAAAGAGGTCATTCTTTTTGAAACGGAGGGAGTACATAATTATGTAAAATATATATATTATCTAAAAATTATAAGAAATGGCAAAACTATTCAAAATAACGCAAACTTATAAATTTATAAAACTAATTATTTTAAATTGTTTGAGAATTTAAGAAACTCATGAATTAATTCCTACCGGGGAGGGTCAAAATTGAGTGTCAACAACAACCAGTTCGACTCTCTCAACACCAAAGAACATGCATCACATCGAATACCTTCTTCAACTCTTCCACTAAGTTTTCGGGATCCTCAGTAGTGCTCGAACCGGTGAAACTGGGAGGACTCATACTCAGGAACTCACAAATCCTCGAGGTGTCAGCCTCTTCTCATCGAGCTCCTCTTTGTTGACCAACCTGGTTAGTCACAACTTGTCTTAGCATTCGGATAGCCTCACGAAACTCAACATTGGTGACCTCTCTTGAGGTTGCACATTTGGTGCATTAGGTACCTCTGGCTCTTCTACATTTCTTCTGGATGGACGACCTAGCTCTTTGTGGAGGCATGATAATATGAAACACGCGCAAGCACGAATTAAAGGAAAACTTTTTAGAGATAAACTCCAACGCACGAAAAAGGAATATGAAAGAAATGAGGAATTCCTAAATAGTGTAGCCTCACAATCATAGATTTGGTGCGCTTCACACCAATGACTAAGACTCTACAGACATGGCTTCATAGACTCCCCAAGATTCTTAAACCATGGGCTCTAATACCAAGTTTGTCATGCCCCGAGCCTACACCCTCCGACACCCAATGACCATTGTTGGCCTTGAGCGAACCCTTGGCCTTGCTTACTCAACTCAGAGGATGTCACATCCATAGAGCACCCCCTAGACGTAACCGACGTCGTTGTCCTCGAAGAAGACTAGGACTAGCCTCTTAGCTTACATCATGCATTCATAGGTTAAAATTGCAGAAAATTTAAAACTTTGTTATATCTATCTTGAGGTTTACATAGATCTCTCGCTTACACATAATATATTACATAGACCCTTCGTATAAGAAGATTACTCAGTCCTCTACTTTTATTGCACACATATATATAAGATATAACATAGTCTTAAAACGGATGCATCATCTCATAACCATCTAAACAAGAGTATAATAATTGGGCATAGCCCCATACATCAATACAATAAGAGTCACATTTAGGCTATACAATCTTTAGTACTCAAATGAAAGGAAATGAACATAGTGTCTTTAAGACTAATCAATATCCAAAGCTAGAAAGTGGCATTTTCCTCGAAGTGGTGAGGACCTATCCAACTTGGAGGATGAGAATCCAAGTCTTCCTTCAAAGTCTTCACAAGTCCTTCAACGATCGGAACCTAAAATGTTGGGGTAAAGGGAGAAAATGGGGTTAGTACATCACTTGTACTAAATTTGAGACTATATGCACACACAACATAGAAATCATGCTAAAAAGGGACATTTCATTAAAGCATGCTAATTTACTTTGAAAAGCATTATGCACATTCAAGAACCAATACAAGTCAATGGTACATATTCATTAAATCAAGACCATGTTCATCACAACCAACAATACTAAGTCTAGTCAAGTCAACATATATATCAACATAATGGAATCCATAATCAAGACAACTCTATCATCAAGTTATAACATCAACAAGCATGAATAAGAGTTCATAACATCATAAACAAAGTAAGATCATTATTCATGAACCCTCATTAAGCCCACTAGTGATATGACTAAGCAAAGTCCCATAACCTTACTCAATCAAGTAAACTCAATAAGAACCATAAACAATGTCCAACTTCACATACCATATCATAAGGAGTAAACATTATCATACTTTAACAATAGAGACCAACCACATATTCATAATGAAACCATCATCACATAATGTAATTTAGATGTAAGATCATCATATACATATCATTTACAATTATAAGCATATACATACATAAGAACATCCTCCTAAGACTTCCTTCAAGGTTAACTAGTGCAATGTTAGGTAGAGTCCCGTACCCCTACGTAGACTAAGCTAAACCCCTTAGGTCATCCTAGTTAGACTTCATTCATTACTTCATTTTACCTTTTTGGGAACATCTTGCCTTAACTGACATAGACCACATGAGTTAATGTGGAATCCAGTGTCATGGAACCCTACACCAAAAGAAGGCAAACTACTTGCCAAGGTAGTACCAAACATAAACGTAGCATCTATGTGGATCCACTAGCTCGTATTCCTATGGGGAAATATAGTTCAAGAACTAGGAGATTTATTTGGGACCCTCTTTATGCTACATGCATTATAGTCTCCAATCTCATGAGTATATTAGTGATCCTACCTTCCCTATGTTGGAAAGGACACTCCTCACTCTAGTTCACTCGGTGCTAAGCTAAAGTCCTTTTTTGAAATGTATTTAAGCCTTCATTAATGATCATAACTTAGTTTAGGTCATAGGGTCTATACCTTATATAATCATCATCATAGCTCAATAAGAATTGTATGAGTATTTTCCTTTTGGAACCATAGGAGGAATTCAATCACTACTAATTGGTATCTTTATTTATGCATCAATGACGATAGATGCTGCTGGTCCTTAGAAGGACCAAGGGAATCCTGGTCTTCTCTCCTAACAAATTTCCCATTTGCATTACAATTCATACATGTGAGATTAGCACATTAACATGTCACATTATAATAAGGCACATTGGTAAGTTATCACCATCCTTATAACATTTACATCTTAGCCAACAACTCGGAAACCATAGTCAAGACATTCCAATTCAAAATCATACCAACCCTATAAATCTTAACATGAGGTATACTTCAATACAACATTATCACTTAATCACAAGTAATCATAGTTGAACTAAAGGATTGAGATCACAAGACTTACCCCAATCTCCTTCACAAGTCATCATCAAGGTCTTACCATCAACCATCCTCAATTCAACCCAAAAATGGTTGTAATGCCATCACAAAATAGTAACCAACATGATAATAAAGTCAATTTAATCACTACACAACGATTTATCACTAGTTCATAGCCTAGGATTAGAGACTCAGGTCAAATTCATGATCTACTTTACAATCTAGGTAAATTACTCAAGAACTAGTATAATTAGATTACAATGTATTACAATATACTCATAACTTGGCATATTAACAACATAGAATAGCAATACACACACTAACCAAGCCAATTGTAACAATACTAGATAATTTAATTCAAGATCACAACCTAGGGTTAAGGGGAAAAGATCATCTTTCACAAACTAGGTCAATTCATCAAGAAGTAGTGTAGTTGAATCATAATACATTTTAATCTACTCATAATAGCCAAAAGGAATCATAAACAAAGCAAATCAGAAGATCAATTTCGTATTTGAAGTAAACCCACTTGAATTTCATACTTTTGAAATCAAGTTAGAGGAACCCTTTGGCGAAAGAGATCCCAAAGGTGAAAGGAATCTCATACCTTACTAGTTGATGAAGTTTTATGGAGAAAACTTGATCCTTTTTCATCCCTATAACCCTTCTTTGCTTGGTCTTCTGTGGAGTTTCTTTGCGAGAGAGAAAGAAGAGAGAAGGAAGAGCAATTGAGTTTTGGGAAATTATAAAAGTTAGGTCTAGTTTAATTAGGCTAAATCTTTATATAGAGGTACTTAATTAACTTAATTGAACCTCACTTAACTCTTAATTAAATAATAACCTCCTAACTAATTAAATGAATTAAGTGAAATAAAATAGTCCAACACAGACATGACCTACGAGACCCCGACTGACGGGCCGTAGGTTAGTTGACGGGCAGTGTGGCCTCCGTGCTGCACGTCCATGGTTTTGGTCAGAGACTGGACAACACAACCCCTTCATAAATTTGTCTAAGTGACCATCAACGGTGGCAATCGACTCCCCATTGATTGGACCATGATTCGTCGCCTGCAACAAGTATGTAAACACTGCCTTTTGGCAACTATTTGCCAAATTGCAAGGGTACTCGTTAAGGGCCCTTGGTTGGTCCTTGTGGAGTCTTACACGGGCGTTTTGACTATAAACTAACTCTAATAAGTGTTAAATACCTTACCACCAAATTTCATCATTTTCCAACTCATAAAACTTAGTCAATTAGGCTAAGACACACTAGCACCTCTTGAACTGGTTTCCGGACGTCATGGACGTTCCTTGATGTTTTGATTCTAAAACTTCCTAAATGACTTATATACATTATAATTGACTTAAAACAATATTACAGCTCTTAGACTATCATGTTAGTCTCTAGATTACGCTTTAGACTTTCAGAGTATTTTAAAGGAAGACTTAACTCAATAGTAAAACAAGTAATCTTTATCATAAATAACTTAGATTAATGTTGTAACAACCCGAAAATGACTATGCTAAGTAATGCCTAACGTACCTAGAATGCCTAGATTAGACCGGGTTCATACGGATTGATGCGCATGGAATCAGACCTCTGAACCTATGCGCCAGCCAAGCCAACCAACTTGGTGAGTTAGTTGAGCTAGGCAAGGTTGGGTCCAGCCATGTAGGGCACCCGAATATTAAGATTCACCCCGATGAGTCTTAACCGGACTTGAAAGGGGTAATCTTAATTTTGGAGGGTCAAGGGGTAAAATGGTCTTTTCCAGGCTAAGGGTAGTATCGTAATTACCCTAGAGATTTAATTAATTAATTAATTAATGTGAGTAATGGACAATTCGGGTAGGGTTAACCCGAATTTGACCCTTTTCGCGAGTTAAGCTTCACCCGGGTTCGATCTTGGGTGGAAGCAATGTTAAATCTAATTAATTTATATTAATTATCTGATTTAAGTAAGGGCATGATTAGTCATTTCACCTAAGCCTTTAAAAAATCAGTTTTTTAATAATAAATGGCAAGGAGTCCTAGTTTGGCTAAGTCTTCAACTAAAACTCCTAATCCTACACTTACTCCAATCTCTCTCCACTCTCATTCTCACGTCTCTCCACACTCTTTCTCACGCTCATCATCAGCAAAAAAGAACAAAAATTAAAGTTCATCACCCTTGAAGAACTTGTACACTAAAGAAAAACTAAACTAAAAACGAAAAGCGAAATCATTTTTCAAACGGTTTGCGCGTGAGTTTTTGTTGGAGAAGCATTTGTTTTTCGTGGAAGTTGGCAGCACTTGAGATCAGGTTTGAAAGGTGTTAAACGACGAAAAAGTATGGGTTTTATTCCTCTTGGTCTCTTTCCCAAGTGACCCCTAAGTTTCAGTCTATTCTAATCTGAAAACTAGGAATGTTTTCCCGTTGCATGTCCTTGTCACTAGCTCCCATTGATTATTGTTGGTTGGGTATGTTTGATGGTAGAAATTAGGGATGTAACGTGTTTTCATGATGATTATGTTTATGTATGTATGTTCGGATTTATGTGACTGATAATTATGTCTTTCCGAAATTATGAGATAAGTATGTGTGTGCATTGTGTAGGCCGTAACCCTTGGTCACAAATTGAAGTGTGAAAAGGCATGTTGAATCCTTGTATTTTATGTGCAAATACTTGTAAAAATTGTGATGTTCATATGAGGTGTGATGTTGTTGAATTGAGTGAAAACTCTTGGCTAAATGTAACCACGAAAATGCACCTAATAATGTACGAAATGTTCTTTGAGTTGTCCTAAAATCTAACGTATAAATGATGAGAAAAGGTGGATTGAAAGGATGACCAAATTTCCAGAAATCTGGAAATTTGGTCTCGGCATAGGCAGTGTTGAGGAATTTGGATTTTTAAAATTTTTTTAAGACGTGAGGTCATTAGGGATTGAACCCAAGACCTCACCATATGCAAGTTACTGAAAAATTCAAGAATAAAATTGAGGTAAGGGGGATTCGAAATGGGGTGAGGCTCAAGTGGAGAAATGAAAGAGGGAAAAATAACTAAAATGAGGTGTGTGGGGATCGAACCCACAACCTCTCGGATAGGTGAGGGAGTTAGGAGAAAAATTAAAGAATAATAATATGAGGTTGTGGGGGATCGATCCCACATCCTCTTGGTCTCAAAGGAAAAAGAGAGGAAAGAAAAGAAAGAAAAAGAAGTGGAGGCGTTGAGGCTCTACCTTGGGTCCCCAAGCTAAAAATTTTAAATCAAAATTTAATATAAGACTAAGTGTTGCTCAAGGGATTTGAAATCGGGTTCCCTTGCCCAATTCCGTATTGATACATAAGTCTTACGTGAATAAATATTTAATGAATGCTGCCCATAGGGATCGACCTCGAGACCTTGGCATACTTACAAGATGCATAAGTCTTGTACCACATAATCTTGGGTAAGTATGAGTCACTTAGACGAATTATGAATGAAGCCTCATGTCTTGTACGTATGGGTTCATAAGTCCAGCGTACGTTTAAAAATAAGTCAACCTAAGATGTATATGATGAAATGATGTGATCCCAAGTGGGTTAAGTAATAGTGTGAAATACACTAAAAGGCCAAGTGCATTGGCATATGATGAAATGAACATTCACGTAATGGGGTGAGTAATTATGAAGAGCTAATTTGCTAAAGTTAATGAATGTGGTGACAACATGATAAGAGGCTAATATGAAAGACGAGATCAATCTCAAATGAGCCTAATAAGTGTTACCAAATATCGTACTCACCTATGAGAGTGTAAAACTAATAAAGAGACCAGTCTCTAAGAAACACTCTAATGAAAGTATTGAGATTAATACACACTTAATACTAATGATGAGATGAGAAATCATCTAATGAGCAATGGTGCCCTCATGCTAGAAGCCAGCTTCTATGATGTGTGAGATGAATGTAATGGAACTTTATACGGAGCACCGATAGGCTAGCTATGAGTCGCGATTCCTTCTTTCGGGAAGGCAGAGGTTTGTGTAAATCTCATGAGATAAGACTGTCCGTTTAGGCGGGTATGGGTCTCCTTATATCTCCTAGTCTTTTAACCAATTCAGCCAACATAGGGTTCTAGCAGGGTTCAATTCCCTATATACGCTAGCATGTTTTGGTTTCACTTTGGCCGGTGATTCCACCTCTTTTCGGTGTCGGGTACACACTGGATTTCATGGAGCTCACATGATCTATGGCGGTTAAAGTTAAAGTTCCCAAAGAAATAATGAGGCCAACCTCAAGTAATGCACACAATAAAATGAATGATACCAAAGGTGTTTGGATAGGATAATCAAGAGGTGAACTAGACTCAAGTAATGACATTAGGTCATTCTTAGTCATTGCACAGTGAACCCGAAGAGAGTCCAAAACAACATCCTAGGTATATAAATGAATGGAAAATTAAGTACGTATGAATGAATGAAGCAAACTCTGTGTTTGCTAAAGAAGGCTCCCTTGTTGAGGTCCCATATGTTGAGCCCTCATTTGGGAAGTCCTAATGTTAAGTCCGTGATTCCAAGGTCTCACGGCATACGAACAAATGATATATGATATATGTATGTGCTAAATGAAGTATGTTATGTGTTGTTTGCAATATGAAAAGAATGATGATGCATGTTACTCTCATAGCATGACTTTCATAATCTGATTTGGCAAGTCCAACTGACTTGGCTTTCCATAACTCATATCGTTAGGAGAGAGCTCTTCTTAATCATGAATGTCCTTGGTGTGTACTTGCATACACCCATACTTAGTACAAGTGTGTACTAATCTCATACAACCCTTTAATTTTAGGTGCAGTTGCCGGTGGACGCTAGAGCTTACGAGACTACGTTGAAGCTATCCGGACGTGGAGCATTCATCCGAACTTGGTAGGACCTCATGCTTTCGAGGATTCTTATCTCTTATATTCTAGCTTAGATGTAGGCATGAGCTAGTGGAGGATGTTCCACTAGCGTTTTTTTCTTACTTATTTTCAGACGTCGTATTGGTGCCATTTTGGCAACTTTATATTTATGTAGTTATGAACTATTTCTTTCATTTGAATATCTTATTATTAGATGGTTGTGGTGAACTGATATGATATAATGCAATTCTTACTATGAAGTCTATGTATACTTCGAAGCAAATAAAAGTTTTAAATTTTCTGTTAAAATTAACCTATATGATATAATGATGACGTATGTAGGCTTGTCTGCGACCTCTGAGAGGTCAACGACGATGGTTTCGGCTAGGGTCTAGACCCCAGTCGTGACAAACGTGGTATCATAGCATTAGGTTTAATTCCAAGGATAATAAGTTCACATCAACCACATCGAGTAGTTTCTAAGTTATGGTAGTTAAGTGCACCACTATCATGAATTAGAGACTGCATGATACGTAGGAAAATATCCCTTCTTCTGATCTTATCGTGCTTCCCTTAATATTTGATTTCTTGGTGTTATGAGCGTATCTAACATCAATCCTTATTTTTTCAGAAAATGAACACAAGGGGGAACGCTGGTCGGGGAAGAGTAGGAGCAGCTGCTGGGGGCATCCAAGTTCCACCCCAGGCTCCAGCTGTAGGAGTGGCCATGCCAGTTAACCCAACTGGGTTGACTGATGCGGAGGTGTGGAACGCTTTGGGACAGATGTCTCAAGCCATCACTGTGCAGGCCCAAGCTATGACGGCCCAGGCCAACAGACAGGAGGTTCAGCGGGAGAAACCACCAGCCAACAACATAGCGAACAGGTTGCGAGATTTTACGAGGATAAATCCTCCAATATTTAAAGGATCTAAGACTGCAGAGGATCCTCAGGAGTTCGTAGAGGAGGTCTAGAAGATTCTGGTGGTAATGGGGGCCACGGAGATTGAGAAAGCTGAGCTGGCCTCATACCAGCTGAAGGATGTTGCACTGGCTTGGTGCAAGATCTGGCAGGATAGCAGGGCGTTGGGCGGAGGTCCAATCACATGGGAGATGTTTAAGACAACCTTTCTGGAGAGGTTCTTCCCCAGAGAGATGAGAGAAGCTAAGGTTGAGGAGTTCATCAACCTTAAGCAGGGCTCGATGACTATCAGGGAGTATTCCCTGAAATTCATAAAATTGTCCAGGTATGCCACTTCCCTTGTGTCAAACAGCAGGGACGAGATGAGCAGGTTTCTTACAGGAATCTCAGAGGACTTGGAGGAGGAGTGTCGGGCTGCAATGCTCCATGACATCATGGACTTGTCCAGGCTGATGATGCATGTCCAGCAGGTTGAGGACAGCCATAAGAAGAAGAGAGTCCGTAAGGTCAGGAGGCCTAACCCATCTGACCAGACAGATTCCAGCAGTGGTGGTGGCAGGAGCACTTTCGGAGTTCGTGATCAGCCCAGATTTAATAAATGGCATCAGAGTTCAGGAAACTCTAATTCTCAGAGGATTGCAGCACCTAGAGGAGGCAGACCCGAGCCCAAGAAGGGCAATGGAGGTGATGTGCAACGTCCCAGAAAGAAATGTGGCAAGTGTGGCTGTATTCACAGTGGTGAGTGCAGACTAGGCACAAATACCTGTTTCGATTGCGGAAAGAGCAGACACATGGTCAGGGACTGTCCACAGAATAGGGGTCAGGCTGGAGGTAATGCTCAGCCTAGGCCTAATCCCCAGAATGCTACTGCAGCCGAGCCTCCTAAGAGGAATAGATTCTACACCTTGAAGGGCAGGGAGGAGCAGGAGAAGTCTGCTGATGTGGTCACAGGTATGCTGCAAGTCTTCTCAACCTTTGTTTATGCTTTACTTAATCCAGGGTCTACGCTTTCTTTTGTGACTCCCTTGCTTGCTCTTACTTTTGAAACACTACCTGAGGTCTTGCATGATCCTATCGTAGTTAGTACTCCCTTAGGAGAAAAATGTAAGAGCTGATAGGGTTCATAAAGACTGTCCAATAGTAGTATGTGGTAAGACTATGTGTGCAGACCTTGTTGAGTTACCCATGAATGACTTCGATATTATACTTGGTATGGACTGGATCCATAAATGTTATGCCTTCATGGATTTCCGTAGTAGGGTTGTGAGATTCCGTTTCCCTAATGAAGTAGAGCTGGTCTGGGAGGGGTACAATTCGAGTTGTTCAAGTCCCTTGATTTTGAACCTAAAATCTAATAAAATGATGTCCAAGGGATTGTTATGTCATCTTGTGAGTGTTAATGATCTGGATCATGAAATTCCTCCCATAGACTCTGTGCCTGTAGTGAATGAGTTCCAAGATGTTTTCCCCGATGATTTGGCTGGAGTCCCTCCCCCTCGAGAGATTGATTTTGGTATCGACCTAGATCCCGATACCAAACCGATTTCAATTCCTCCCTACAGAATGTCTCCAGCTGAACTCAAAGAGTTGAAGATGCAGTTAAAAGATCTCACTGATAAGGGCTTCATCAAGCCGAGCATATCCCCTTGGGGCGCTCCAGTGCTGTTTGTGAAAAACAAGGATGGAACCCTTAGGATGTGTATCGATTATCGGCAGCTCAAAAAAGTCACTATAAAGAACAAGTATCCACTTCCCAGAATAGATGACTTATTCGATCAGCTCCAAGGGTCTAGTTTCTTCTCGAAGATTGATCTTCGTTCCGGGTATCATCAGCTTAGGGTTAGGGATGAAGATATCCCAAAGACAGCCTTTCGTACCCGTTATGGTCATTATGAGTTCCTAGTCATGTCATTTGGTCTCACTAATGCACCAGTTGCATTTATGGACCTCATGAACCAAGTCTTCTGTGAATACCTTGATTCTTTCGTCATAGTATTCATTGATGACATCCTCATCTACTCTAACACCAAGGAAGAGCATGAACAACATTTGAGACTAACCTTGCAGGTACTTAGACAACATCAGATGTATGCCAAATTCAGCAAGTGTGAATTCTGGCTTAGATCAGTGACCTTTCTGGGTCATGTCGTGTCCGATCAGGGTGTGGAGGTGGACCCCAAGAAGACTGAGGCTGTTAAGAACTGGCCAAGACCTCTTACTCCCACCGATATCCGTAGCTTTCTAGGATTGGGTGGTTACTACCGCAAGTTCGTGGAGGGTTTTTCTTCCATTGCTGCCCCACTGAAAGCTTTGACTAAGAAGAAAGACAAGTTCGATTAGGCGGAGACTTGTGAGAAGAGTTTCCAGGAGCTCAAGGACAGACTCACTTCAGCCCCAGTGCTTACGTTGCCTAAATGTGGTGAGAATTACACTGTTTATTATGACACATCTGGGGTTGGTTTAGGTTGTGTTCTTATGCAGGGTGGTAAGGTGATAGCCTACGCGTCCAGACAGCTCAAGGTTCATGAGAAGAATTATCCCACTCATGACCTGGAGTTGGCAGCTGTGGTGTTTGCATTGAAGCTGTGGAGGGACTACTTGTATGGGGTGCATGTGGATGTGTTCACAGACCACAAGAGTCTCTAGTACGTGTTCACACAGAGGGAGTTGAATCTACGTCAGCGGAGATGGTTGGAGCTGTTGAAGGACTATGACATGAGTGTCCACTACCATCTAGGAAAGGCAAATGTTTTAGCTGATGCTTTGAGCAGGTTGAGCATGGGGAGTACAGCCTATGTTGATGATGGGAAGAAGGAGTTAGTGAAGGATGTACACAGACTGGCCAAACTGGGTGTGCGGTTGATGGCTTCTACTAGAGGGGGTGTTTCAGTTCATCCCAGTTCTGAATCATCCTTGGTAGTTGAAGTCAAGAAGGGTCAGCATCTTGATCCTGTGTTGATGGAGTTGAAGGACTCAGTGCTGATAAAGATGAATGAGTCCTTTACTTTGGGAGATGACAGCATACTTAGGTACCAGGACAGGCTGTGTGTACCAGATGTGGATGATTTGCGGACCAAGATTGTTGCAGAGGCCCATGGTTCCAGGTATTCGATACATCCAGGTTCCACCAAGATGTATCATGACCTCAAGCAGATCTATTGGTAGGATGGCATGAAGAAGGACATTGTTGCATATGTGGCCAGGTGTCCTAATTGTCAGCAGGTTAAGGCGAAGCACCTTAAGCCTGGCGGTCTGACTCAGATTATTGAGGTTCCAAATTGGAAGTGGGAGGCCATTAATATGGACTTCGTGGTTTGTCTTCCGAGGACTAGGAGACAGCATGACTCCATATGGGTTATTTTGGACAGGATGACTAAGTCTGCCCACTTTATCCTTGTGAAGTCTACTTACAGGGCCGACGATTATGCGAGACTCTACATTGATGAGATTGTGAGGTGGCATGGGATTCCTTTGTCTATTATTTTGAATAGAGGAGCTCAGTTCACTTTGCATTTCTAGAGATCCTTCCAGAAGAGCTTAGGCACGCAGGTAAAGCTCAGTACTGCTTTCCATCCTCAGACAGATGGGCAGGCAAAGCGCACCATTCAGACATTGGATGAAATGTTGAGGGCGTGTGTGAT
Organism: Solanum sitiens; assembly: GCA_016801875.1. NCBI lineage: Eukaryota > Viridiplantae > Streptophyta > Magnoliopsida > Solanales > Solanaceae > Solanum > Solanum sitiens. The sequence goes on from JABWTJ010000112.1 coordinate 1,469,099, forward strand.
CGACTTCAGAGGTAGTTGGGATGACCATCTGCCATTGATAGAATTCTCGTATAATAACAACTATCACTCCAGTATTGGAATGGCACCGTTTGAGGCACTGTATGGTAGGAGGTGTAGGTCTCCAGTTGGGTGGTTCGAGGTTGGAGAGTCATCCATTTTGGGTCCAGAGATCATTCATGAGGCCTTAGAGAAGGTCAGGGTGATTAGGGACAGGTTGGCTATTGCTTACAGTCGGCAGAAGTCTTATGCAGATAACAGGAAGCGGCCCTTAGAGCTTGATATTGGTGACCAGGTCTACTTGAAGATATCCCCCGTGAAGGGGGTGATGAGGTTTGGCAGGAAGGGGAAGTTGAGTCCGAGGTACGTTGGGCCATACGAGATTCTACAGCATGTGGGAGAAGTGGCCTATGAGTTGGCGTTGCCTGCGGAGCTAGCTTCTGTTCATCCAGTCTTTCATGTATCTATATTAAAGAAGTGCCTTGGTGATCCTGCATCGATTCTGCATCGATTCTGCCTGTTGAAGGTTTGGGGGTTGATGAAGACTTGTCCTATGAGGAGGTTCCTGTTCAGATTTTAAACCGGCAGGTGAAGCGGCTGAGAAACAAGGAGGTTGCCACAGTAAAGGTATTATGGAGGAACCATCTTGTTGAGGGTGTTACGTGGGAGGCCGAGGCCGATATGAGATCCCGCTATCCTCATCTTTTCAGCTCTTGAGGTTATACTTCCTACTCTTAAGTCTAAGTTTCCTTATCTCCTCTATTCCTTGTTGCTATTGCTTGACTGTGTAAAGTACTTATGTTATGATATGACTGGCTTTTTACTATATAATTAGAAGTGTCATTCGGGGATGAATGTTCCTAAGGGGGGATAATGTAACAACCCGAAAATGACTATGCTAAGTACTGCCTAACGTACCTAGAATGCCTAGATTAGACCGGGTTCACACAGTTTGATGTGCATGGAATCAGACCTCTGAACCTATGCACCAGCCAAGCCAACCAACTTGGTGAGTTAGTTGCAAGGTTGGGTCAAGCCATGTAGGGCACCCGAATATTAAGATTCACCCCGATGAGTCTTAACCAAACATGAAAGGGGTAATCTTAAGTTTGGAGGGTCTAGGGGTAAAATGGTCTTTTCCAGGCTAAGGGTAGTATCGTAATTACCCTAGAGATTTAATTAATTAATTAATGTGAGTAATGGATAATTCGGGTAGGGTTGACCCGAATTTGACCTTTTTCGCGAGTTAAGCTTCACTCGGGTTCGATCCTGGGTGGAAGCAATGTTAAATCTAATTAATTTATATTAATTATCTTATTTAAGTAAGGGCATGATTAGTCATTTCACCTAAGCCTTTAAAAAATCAGATTTTCAATAATAAATGGCAAGGAGTCCTAGTTTGACTAAGTCTTCAACTAAAACTCCTACTCCTACACTTACTCTAATCTCTCTCCACTCTCATTCTCACGTCTCTCCACACTCTTTCTCACCTCATCATCAGCAAAAAAGAACAAAAATTAAAGTTCATCACTCTTGAAGAACTTGTACACTAAAACTCAAAAGAAAAACTAAACTAAAAACGAAAAGCGAAATCATTTTTCAAACGGTTTGCGCGTGAGTTTTTGTTGGAGAAGCATTTGTTTTTCGTGGAAGTTGGCAGCACTTGAGATCAGGTTTGAAAGGTGTTAAACGACGAAAAAGTATGGGTTTTCTTCCTCTTGGTCTCTTTCCCAAGTGACCCCTAAATTTCAGTCTATTCTAATCTGAAAACTAGGAATGTTTTCCCGTTGCATGTCCTTGTCACTAGCTCCCATTGATTATTGTTGGTTGGGTATGTTTGCTGGTAGAAATTAGGGATGTAACGTGTTTTCATGATGATTATGTTTATGTATGTATGTTCGGATTTATGTGACTGATAATTATGTCTTTCCGAAATTATGAGATAAGTATGTGTGTGCATTGTGTAGGCCGTAACCCTTGGTCACAAATTGAAGTGTGAAAAGGCATGTTGAATCCTTGTATTTTATGTGCAAATGCTTGTAAAAATTGTGATGTTCATATGAGGTGTGAAGTTGTTGAATTGAGTGAATACTCATGGCTAAATGTAACCACGAAAATGCACCTAATAATGTACGAAATGTTCTTTGAGTTGTCCTAAAATCTAACGTATAAATGATGAGAAAAGGTGGATTGAAAGGATGACCAAATTTCCAGAAATCTGGAAATTTGGTCTCGGCATAGGCAGTGTTGAGGAATTTGGATTTTTAAATTTTTTTTAAGATGTGAGGTCATTAGGGATTGAACCCAAGACCTCACCATATGCAAGTTACTGAAAAATTCAAGAATAAAAATGAGGTAAGGGGGATTCGAAATGGGGTGAGGCTCAAGAGGAGAAATGAAAGAGGGAAAATAACTAAAATGAGGTGTGTGGGGATCGAACCCACAACCTCTCGGATAGGTGAGGGAGTTAAGAGAAAAATTAAAGAATAATAATATTGTGGGGTATCGATCCCACATCCTCTTGGTCTCAAACGAAAAAGAGAGGAAAGAAAAGAAAGAAAAAGAAGTGGAGGCGTTAGGGCTCGACCTCGGGTCCCCAAGCTGAAATTTTTAAATCAAAATTTAATATAAGACTAAGTGTTGCTCAAGGGATTTGAAATCGGGTTCCCTTGCCCAATTCCGTATTGATACATAAGTCTTACGTGAATAAATATTTAATGAATGCTGCCCATAGGGATCGACCTCGAGACCTTGGCATACTTACAAGATGCATAAGTCTTGTACCACATAATCTTGGGTAAGTATGAGTCACTTAGACGAATTATGAATGAAGCCTCATGTCTTGTACGTATGGGTTCATAAGTCTGGCGTACATTTAAAAATAAGTGAACCTAAGATGTATATGATGAAATGATGTGATCCCAAGTGGGTTAAGTAATAGTGTGAAATACACTAAAAGGCCAAGTGCATTGGCATATGATGAAATGAACATTCACGTAATGGGGTGAGTAATTATGAAGAGCTGATTTGCTAAAGTTAATGAATGTGGTGACAACATGATAAGAGGCTAATATGAAAGACGAGATCAATCTCAAATGAGCCTAATAAGTGTTACCAAATATTGTACTCACCTATGAGAGTGTAAAACTAATAAAGAGACCAGTCGCTAAGAAACACTCTAATGAAAGTATTGAGATTAATACACACTTAATACTAATGATGAGATGAGAAATCGTCTAATGAGCAATGATGCCCTCATGCTAGAAGCTAGCTTCTATGATGTGTGAGATGAATGTAATGGAACTTTATACGGAGCACCGATAGGCTAGCTATGAGTCGCGATTCCTTCTTTCGGGAAGGCAGAGGTTCGTGTAAATCTCATGAGATGAGACTGTCCGTTTAGGCGTGTATGGGTCTCCTTATATCTCTTAGTCTTTGAATATATGCAGCCAACATAGGGTTCTAGCAGGGTTCAATTCCCTATATACGCTAGCATGTTTTGGTTTCACTTTGGGCGATGATTCCACCTCTTTTCGGTGTAGGGTAGACACTGGATTTCTTGGAGCTCACATGATCTATGTCGGTTAAAGTTAAAGTTCCCAAAGAAAGAATGAGGCCAACCTCAAGTAATGCACATAATGAAATGAATGATACCAAAGGTGTTTGGATAGGATAATCAAGAGGTGAACTAGACTCAAGTAATGACATTAGGTCATTCTTAGTCATTGCACAGTGAACCCGAATAGAGTCCTAAACAACATCCTAGGTATATAAATGAATGAAAAATTAAGTACGTATGAATGAATGAAGCAAACTCTGTGCTTGCTAAAAAAGGCTCCCTAGTTGAGGTCCCATATGTTGAGCCCTCATTTGGGAAGTCCTAATGTTAAGTCCGTGATTCCAAGGTCTCACGGCATACGAACAAATGATATATGATATATGTATGTGCTAAATGAAGTATGTTATGTGTTGTTTGCAATATGAAAAGAATGATGATGCATGTTACTCTCATAGCATGACTTTCATAATCTGATTTGGCAAGTCCAGCTGACTTGGCTTTCCATAACTCATATCGTTAGGAGAGAGCTCTTCTTAATCATGAATGTCCTTGGTGTGTACTTGCATACACCCATACTTAGTACAAGTGTGTACTAATCTCATACAACCCTTTAATTTTAGGTGCAGTTGCCGGTGGACGCTAGAGCTTACGAGACTACGTTGAAGCTATCCGGATGTGGAGAATTCATCCGTACTTGGTAGGTCCTCATGCTTTCGAGGATGCTTACCTCTTATATTCTAGCTTAGACGTAGGCATGAGCTAGTGGAGGATGTTCCACTAGCGTTTCTTTCTTACTTATTTTTAGACGTCGTATTGGTGCCATTTTGGCAACTTTATATTTATGTAGTTATGAACTATTTCTTTCATTTGAATATCTTATTATTAGATGGTTGTGGTGAACTGATATGATATAATTCAATTCTTACTATGAAGTCTATGTATACTTCGAAGCAAACAAAAGTTTTAAATTTTCCGCTAAAATTAACCTATACGATATAATGATGACGTATGTAGGCTTGTCTGCGACCTATGAGAGGTCAACGACGCTGGTCTCGGCTAGGGTCTAGACCCCAGTCGTGACAAATGTCTTGGACAAAATGGCACTTAAGTCTCAAAATAGAATATTTTAATGCAAGATAATGAGTGACTCAAATCTGACTGACTATCTGTCTATGAAGCCTCTATATTACTAAGATGAATGTTGGGACATACCCCACAACATTCTAATAATGAAAAAGACTTAAAGCAAATAAAAGGATCCTCTAGAATGCAAGGAGGCTCACCACTGACTCTGGATGCTCAATCTGGATCAACGATGTGCTGGATGTTGATCCTGGTTACGTGCAGGCCATCTGGCATTAGTACATTGAATATACGAGAATGCGAGTTGGAATGCTAACAATAACTTAAGGTTTGAGAGGATTTTAAGAAGAATTTACCTTGGCTCTGCTCAACTCATGAAATACTAACTCAATATAAAGCAGTTAAAAACATACAATATATATATATATATATATATAACTTAATAAACAATGTAAACAACTTAGTTTGTTAAATATAACGCAATAACAAACTCAAATTTACTTATAATGAAACTAATATAGTTTTTGTGGAAGATTCTATAACCGACAACCACCACTATAAGCCTAAGTGGTGATACCGCGTCTTACCCACGCTGCCAAAACTGCTTTATACTTTGCCGTCGCATAGAACTCTTTAGTGGATCCACTATCTTAACTTACATGATCATCTAAAAAGTATGATATGTTACCCATGATGGCTACATGGTTTACATGGAGACTTGAGTTAATATGAATTCTCATCCCCACATCGCTACTCAATACTCCTCCCAAAATATACTTTAGCTCATGCTTTAAAATAACTTTCTTTCTTTGGGTTGAGATAATTTGCTCAAAACTTTAGTTTTAGAAAGCTCTCTTGGAATCAATGTTCCCTTTTTTTGCTCAAAACTCTTTTTTGGAAATCTTAGTTTCCTCTTAACTTAAATGTAAAAACATTTATAAACTTTCTAGGGAACATTAGTTCCCTGGGAATGCCTAGTTCCCTTATATTGCTTGCTTCAACTCTTTATCATTTCCTTGACTTGAAACTTGAGCCTTAAAACGAGTTAAAACGTCTAAATAAGACTCTTGGAGACATTAAGAAACTTCACTTTGGCTTAATTCTTAACCTTTTAAACTTAACTCTTAACTTTTAAGACATCAATCTTATCTTTCCTTGAATTGGATTATGGATTCAAGGTTATGATTTGAGTTCTTTGATTATTTCTAGGTGTTTAGTAATCATTTGGAGTAATTAGAATCATTGGGAGGGGTTAACATACCTTAGAAGGACTTAAAATGGATAAACTACGAAAACTGGGCGAAAAACGCCGATTCAGGCGCGTTCGGGGCGTGCCGCACCAACCTCAACTGACTGAGGCCATTTCCTGGTGTACTAGTGGCGCGCCGCTCCAGGCCTAAGTCAAAGGCCAGTTTCCGGCGCACTGCAGGCGCGACACGCCTGTTCTCCCCAGGTGCGTCTGACGGACCTTTCAACTCGCTTTTCAATCTCTAAACCCTCCAAACCTCCATAGTTATTTCACCAAACACTTGGGACTATTAATACCCTAAATATCTACTAAAATCAACTCAAAAACAACCCGGTGAAACAAGAATCAACCCACAATAGGCAGACATTAATTCAATCAACAAGATTAGATATTTTTCTTCAAGAACTTCAACCTTTAACATGAAATCAAATCATAGATTTGCCAAATTGAAACAAATTGGCATGTGGGTGAACTAACCCAACACAAAATCTCTCACATACCTTATTAGGGATCACCCCCGACGAATTCCACTTGAAGATCTTTACGTTCTTGACCAATTCTTGATTATTTTGTCCCTTTTTCCTTCTTCTCTTTTCTCTTCTCCAAGCCCTAAGCGTAAATAACCTTCCTATTCTGAATTCCAACTTATTTTAACCCCCAATAACTCCTTAAATCGAATTAGGAAATAGATGGGTGAAAAGACAAGTTTGCCCTTACTAAAATCCAGAATTGGACTTTCCCTATTTCAACAATCCAACTTTCGAAGGGTTTATCTCCCTCATACGATATCGAATCATGAAAACTTGGCGCCATTGAAAGAACTTTCCAAGGGATTTCCAACCATATAAAGAACTGACTCCAACTCTTTCTGAGCTCGAAGATATGACCATTTGAAAATGACCAAAATTGACTTTTTCAACTTAGTCAATTTTCCAGATTTTCCCTTTTTGCCAAAAGTGATTATTTTTAGTTTTTTAGATTATTCTTGGCTATTATAAGTTACGAGATGTTACATCACAAAACGGACAACCTAACTTCACAGGCCATTTACCTTACTCTAAACTAACACTCTGAACTTAAACCTTTCCTTAGGTTCTTAACAATCAAAAGCAGCAACAAACTTTACGACCCAAACCATCCATAAGTCCTTACAAATGTTCAACACCCTATGCAATAGATAACTTAAAAATTCATACCGTAACAAAACATATCACCACGAATGTAGACTTACAATGAAAATATAAATTGTGAATCCAACAATGTAACTTAGTTCACTTATCTATCAAAATTAGCTCATACCTTAAAGATTTCTATGAATTCATGTATCTTAGTTTATCATTGATCGCCTCTCCATATACCTTAATATATCATTCTCTAAAAATCCAATTGTGCTTATTACCAAACTCAAACCACAAAATAAGTTATCATCACACTTGAATTGAACATCTGTACACTCATTTCTGAAGTCTTATCCAATAGTTTTTAACCAAGATAATGAACATGTGACATTATTACCATAACCAAAGCAAAACGGATGAATCCACGTGTCTGTAAACCCAATTCTCAACCCCTATGAAGATACTTATTTAGCCCCTCCAATGAGAGAAAATATTCTTACTCTCACCTCTTTCTGAAGGCTACACTACATCCCATTAATTATTTTCTTTCATCATACCTCTAACTCCTTTAAATTTCTATTTGAGCGGTGTCCCAACATCTCCTAAAACTTTTCATACAACAACATTACTCACCAAATAGTAGGAAACCACAATCTTAGATACTTACAAGTCGTTATTACCATACAAAATTCATTTAACCTAAAATCTTTATTATATAGTTGCATCCCAATCACAATCCATCATGAACTCTTATTACCATCATGCCCAATAAGCCCTTGACATCACCACAAAGTCAACCTTCTCATCAACATGACACCTCAAACCCAGTTATACCAATAATTCCAAAGAATAACCCAATTTTATACACACTTTCTGACTAAAAGCTTCAATTACCTTCACCCATGTATACTCAATAGGACTTTATTTACCTATAACCTTTTCATTCCAGTATCAATCCACTCCTTTGGTGTTACGATAAAATCATCATTTCTTATTTAGAATCCTCAAGATACACTTCACAGCCTAAATACACTAATAGTATACCAAATATCCACCACTAAAATCTTCCTAAAAAACAATGCTTAACCCCAACGTCCATAGTAACAAACTAGTTGATTTCTCAATTATGAACACAACACTAAATCTCATTAGATAAAACATGTCATACAACTGATAAATTCTTAAGCAGTTAGTATTCACACATGACATTCAAAGAATTCGTTTCCACATAACATCAGTACCACAGTGAAATTATATTAGATTCATCACTAGAACATATCATACCTATCAACAAGATCGTACCAAATAGCCAACAAATTTCTACCCATTGAATAACTGCAAAACGTTGTCAAATTCATTCTTTCTTTATCCCAAGTGACACAATTTATAGCTCTAACCATGTATGCTTCGGTACTGTTGTAGTAGTTGTATCATAATCTTCTTTGATATACACTCAATCTAGAAATCATAGTAGAGATTCTGGCCTCAATTGGCGCAACATAATTTCTTCATTTGCTAAGAATCCCATATATGTTATAGCAACTTTACTAACTGTACTTTCCAAAGTAATAATGTTCATTATCTAGTCGTCCCTTACGAGAATTTTTGAATGTTGCCACCTTAACAAAGTCATCTTACTTAACCCCTTCTACCTCCATCATAAAATAACCCACTTCCTGAAAATATTTTCCTGAAGCAACCCCTGCAAAGCTAAGTCACATATCAGGATAAAGCACAAAATTTGTCCTTAAAGGCTGCAACGTATATCTTTCGTTTCTCTATATTTAGGAACACGTCTATCCTCTTATCCCTCAAAGTACAAGGTATATACTTTTCTATAAATAAGATAGAAAATATTACCCAAGTCATAGATAGTGTCTTTACTAGTCGACACTCAACATGAGACTGACATCACATTTTGGTGGCTCCCCAAAACTGGTATGTTATAAACTCAACACCAAACATTTCCACTAAATTCATCTTATGAAGCAACTCATGACAATCAATGATAAAATCATAAACATCTTCATATTCGATACCAATGAAGAATAGGGGTTTCAACTTTACAAACTTATGAAGAAGATTATATTGGTAACTAGTCATTACATGCCCACATTGAATTGGGGAAACATGTTTCTCTCTAAGGGTCCATCCTCTCTTGCTAGTTTTGGTGTTGCCACTTCTATTGTTGTAGTTCTAACCATATATGAAATAGAGTCAAGGAGGTCAGATACCAATTTGTATCTCGTATATACCAATTGAATTCAAGTAATTGCATAGAAGAAAGAAATAATGGAGTTGTCCTACTGTCATGTAGCCTCTCAAAGAAAAGTAAAGGCATACTCATACCGTTTGGCAAAACTCTACTAGAACTATCCTTGTGTGATGAGATCATGAGCCTAAACTTTTATACCAAATTTGTCATGACTTAAAACCAATCATGAATGACACCTACACTTAACCTTTTAGGTGGTTGAACAAACGAATCCAATCCCCATCTTATATTACATGTTTAACTTATGAAATACAACCATGATTTGAAAAAAATGAAATTGATTAATGTAAGAAATAAAAATCCTCTAGAGTCTATCACATATCATTTTCCAAAATATCAAACTCAACACATAAAGGGCAGCTAATCCTAAAATATCAAGTCTAAGAGTATCAAAGATACCAGAATAAATAAATAAAATAGTTTATGTATGAAAACTAAGGACACCATGCCAAGCTCAAGAGAATTCAACACGGGCTAGAATGAATATCTCACCCTGGAACCTGATGTATTGGAGACTGGATAGAGCTGAAGGCAAATCAAAGCTACTGGTACACTTGATGCACTCCATAAAAGGAAAATGGACAAAAATACAAGTAGGGTCAATACAAGGAACATGTACTAAGTAAATATTATCGAACGACTCAAAATAGAAACGAATTTGCATAATGTAATGACATGAAATCAACTATAGAACTTAACAGGTGGCAAAAAACAAACAACATGAACAAATGACAGCATCACTAAAGCAGGTACATAATTAATCCACAATATCAGGAACACACATGAAGACTCATGCCTCCACACTATGTTCTTTTGGAAATTGGGTTCTTTGAGAATGAGTTCATTCAAATATTTTAATATATTTTCCTTTAGTGTTACTGTGCCTGAACATGACACTCGATCCAATAATATTGTGTCGTCTCATGGCACTTGATCCAAATATATAGTGTCGGCTCGTGGCAATCGATCTAAATATATCGTGTCAGCTCGTGTCGGCTCGTGGCACTCGATCTAAATATATTATGTCGACTCATGGTACCCGATCCAAATATATTGTGTAGGATCGTAGCACCCGATCCAAAAACATGGTAAATTCATCATTATTTATCATCTATATCCACTTCATTAACATTATTTCATCAAGCCTTGTTATTCAAGGTATCACTTTGACAGATCATTTTTGCGATTATGACTTTTACAATTTTGGGATTATAGACCAAACATAACACCACGTCAATTATCCAACCCACAAAAATTAAGTACATAGAAAATTGAATTACTCAATGACTAACAATCACTATGAAGAGTCTCTCTCTCACAAAACATATCGCCACCGAAGAATAAAAGTCAATTAGCTAATTCACCAATGTTTTTCCTATCATAAATGCCTTATATAATTTTCAAACTATCAAGTAGGTACAATTTATAAGTAAACGAGTCTATAGACACCTGTATTACTATATGTCTAGCCTAGACCCTCTATAATCAATTTCCTAAATCTTGATACCAACTAAAATATCAACTCTCGTATTTCATAAATTTTCAACCTATGATTAAGTCTTAATTTCTCCAAATAACATAACTCTAATGAAGTTCATATAATATAATACACCTAATATTTAGTTACCTATCTCGTTATATCATAATTTAATTTATAATATGATAATAAAATAATACTAATTAAAAGGGTAGCCAACTGGTTACGAACCAGCGATGACAATCCTGTTAAAGCTCTTAATGTTTCAAACTTCCAATACTACTACTATAACAACAACAACAACGACAACAACCACAACAACAACAACAACAATGACAACAACAATGACAACGACAATGACGAAGACGATGACAACGACAATGACAACAACAACAATGACGATGATAACAACAACAAAAACATCATCATCGTCAACAACAACAATAGTAATGACAATGATAACAGCAACAACAACAACCATAACGATAATGACGACGACAATGACGATGACGATGACAACGACAACGACAACAACAATAATAACGACGACAACAACAACAAAAATATCATCATCATCATCAACAACAACAACAGTAACGACAACAATAATAATAACAACAACAACAACAATAACAACAACTACAACAACAACAACAACAATGACAACGATAATAACGACGACGATGACAACGACAACGACAACAACAACAATGACGATGACAACAACAACAAAAACATCATCATCATCAACAACAACAACAGTAATGACAATAACAAAACAACAAAAACAACAACAACGACAACAACAGTAACGACAACAACAGTAACGACAACAACAAAACAATAACAACAACAACAGCAACAACAACAGTAATGACAATAACAAAACAACAACAACGACAACAACAGTAACGACAACAATAAAACAACAACAACAACAACATTTTAATTTAACTTTTAGTTTCCTATTTCACTAAAATATTAATAATATTATGTCAGATGCTTATCAACTCAATAATAGAACATAGGAATTAATTTCTTACGGGAGAGCATTCATTGCTCACGCATTTTTCCTATCGTTTTTTTATCTAGAGTCACACAGACTGTGTGGTTCCCTCAAACAATATAGGTTTAATTAATATTTATATATGGGTAAAATGGTAAAGGTATTAATAAATTATGAATTTGGTCTGTTAACCACCAATTAAATTCTTTATAAAAATTAGTTCATTAATTATTTAACTATGATTAACTAATAGTCCAAAATAACCATTTAAAATTTATGAGAAGAGTCAAAATAGTTCTAATACTCAAAATGAACTAACTGGTTGTCATAATGTCATCACCAAACCAGAAGAACAATTAAAATAAAGACTATTTAGATTTGAAGAAAGTTTTGATTTTGTGTCATGCTTGACTAACTGTAATCTTCAATATGGGGATCCCCTGGGTCTATGTTCACTTGGGGTGATATGATGACTTCCTGACTATTGTCTAAAAAGCTTTGGAGGATGAACAATTAGGCAATCCTTTGCATATTCTTCATCAAAATATTAAGAAATTCTACAACAATCCTAGCTCTTGGTCTAAAACAACTTTCAAAGATTTCAATAATAAACATAAACAGCTTGAAACTTCATATAAACTCTACATGAAGATATTGTTACAATTAAAATTTTCCTATAAATTATTTGGGGTGCCTCATTTATGTCGGAAAGAAAAAAGTTGAATTCTTCACTGGCATGGTTGCTAAAGCCGTGAAAATATTAGAGGATGGCATCTCAAATTCCTTAGATTAGGAGGTAAGGTCATTCTTATTAGGCGTGTCCTCTAGGCACTCAATGATCATACTTTAGTTGTCACTCACCCTCCTAAGGGTTCTATAGATTTGATTGAAACTTACATTGCCAGATTCTTTTGGTCTAGAAATGAGAATGGTGGGAAGCATCATTGGGTATCTTGGTACAACCTTTGTTTCCCCTATGAGTAGGGGGATCTAAATTCAGAAATTTATCGGATACTTGCAAAGTTTTCATTGCAAAGCAGTGGTGGAAATTGAGAACTTCTAACTTTATATGTGCTCAGTTTATGAAATCAAAATACTATAATAATGAACACTCCATCAAAGCTACTTGGAAACTTGGTCAATCACATAACTTAAAAGCAATATGAGAAATTAAGGATTCCATAGAGGAATTCATCAAACTGAAAATGAAAGGAGGGTATTGAAACTTTCAGTATGATAACTAGTCAATCCATGGACCTTTATATCATGCAATTGAGGAATAGTTTATTCATAAAATATTATGATTAGTGAAATCTATAAAGATGGACAATGGGATTGGAGTTGTCTGAAGAACAACCTCCGATCTCAATCAAGAGCTCTATCAATACTCTTTCTGTGATGACCCAAAGTATAGCCTAGGCATAACATGATGTATAGGACCCTAAGAGGTCCTACACAATCCACTTAGCATACATCATACAAGATAATATAAATAAATATTTTAAATGAAACAGTCTTATCTCATAAAAGAGTTTGACAAAGTGGATGTAAGACCCCCAAAATGAGTTAGAGTGTCTAGATCCTAACATGTTCGTCATAAGGGTCTAAAGTCATAAAATATTTTATAATATGGTATAGAGACAGTGTGTAAAGTGTGAGATGATTTGGAAGTCAAACGTCAAAGGAAGACCAGACGTTCGACGACTAGTCACCTATGTGCCTCATGTGTCTATACGTACTTATAATTGTATGTAATGAGTTTATGAAGTCTTAAAATGAGTTATAACGATTTTTAATGGTAGTATATGGATTTCAGTGAAGTTTGGAGGTCAAACGTCCAAGAACGTCCAAGGACGTCCAAGACGTTCGAAAGTTAGCCCTTGAGACGCTCATTTGTGTCTTGAAGGGGCCTTGCATGTTTGGACGTGTTACGTGTAATTGTTTTGGGTGAAACTGATGTGAAAGGTCCTCAACTTGTTAAGGTTTGTCTTTACGTTGGAAACGTCCGGGTATGACGTAACAACCCTAAAAATGAATAGGATAAAGACGTAGGGTATCAAGAATGCTTGCGATTAAACCAAGGTTCACACGGATTGATACGCGTAAAACCAAACCTCATAACCCTTACTAAGACCAAGTCAACTAACTTGGGGAGTTAGTTGAGCTTGAAAAGGTTGGAACCAACCATGTGACGCTCTCGAAAACAAAGATTTAATCGAAAGAGTCTTTACCGGACTTAAAAGAAGAAATTTTAAGTTTTGAGGGTCCAGGGGTAAAATGGTCTTTTCCAGGCCAAGGGTAATATTGTAATTACCCTGAGGAATTAATAAATTAATTAATTAATTTAATTAAAATATCAATTCGGGTTAAGGCGACCCGAAGCAACCCATTTTCGCAAATAGGGTGCCACTCGGTTCGAGCCCTACTAGAAGCAATGAATTGATGATTTAATCATCAATTAAAATCTGATTCACTAACGGTAAAATGGTCCTTTCATGTATTAGTTGGAAAAAAAACAGATTTTGTATTAATTTAATTAAATCCTATTTTGACTAAGTCTTGAATTTAGTCTTCTAATCCTAATAACTCTCTCCCTCACATTTCTCAACTCTCTTTCACGTCTCTCAACTCTCATTCTCTCACGCTCTGACTAACAAGAAAACTCAAGAACAGTTTAACAACCATTGTTCTTCACACTTGAAAACCACACGAAAAGTTTTAAGAAAAGCAAGGTAGTCAAAAACGTCAAGGCAAAGGGAGGTTGTTCGTCAAGTGGTGTGTACGTTGAGGAGAATTGGGCGTCGTTTGGAAGAACTTCTAGGCAGCAGCTTCACACTTGAACAACTTCAAAAGGTATGGGTTTCTTCTCTCTTGGTCCCTTTCCCAAGAGGCCCCTTACGATTCAAAGTATCCATTCTGAAACTAAGGTTATTCCCCTTTTGCATGTCCTTATCACTAGCTCCCAAACGAATTTGTAGTATGGGTATGTTGTGCTGGTAGATTTAGGCATGTATGATGTGTGTATATTAAATATGAATATGTTTCTGTGCGGGAAATCATGATGATGATCATCAAAGTGTGATCGGAAAAGTTGGTGTGTATGTGTGCACGTGGGCAGCGTCTTGGTCACTGTTTTGGGGTCGTATAAGTCATGTATTTCTTGTGTATTTTATGTGTGCAATGTGTATACAATGTGATGTTCATTATAATGAAATATGTTTGGTTGAATAACAATCTTTTAGCCAAATAAACTTATGAAAGATGTGACTAAAAATGAGTTGAAGAATGACAAAAAATTTCCAGATTTGTGTACTCTCCAATAAGGTTAAAATCTGGGTTTTAAAAGGGAAAATTAAATAAGTGAGGTCAATGGGAATTGAACCCAAGACCTCACCTGTTGAGAAGGCTGAAAAAGAAAAAAAAACGTGAAGTAGCTAAGGGGAATCGAACCCCTTAGCTACTGATTTCGTGAAAAAGAGAAAAGGGAAACGGGGCTAAGGGGATTCGAACCTAGCTACTGGAATTCGCCACAAAGAAAAAGAAAATGGGCTGGGGGGAATCGAACTCGCGAACTATGGGGAGAAGGAGGAGAAAAATAAAATTAAACAAATAAATGGGAGGCGTGGGATTCGAACCCACGACCTCCAGGTACGCGCGAAAGAGGAGAAAATAAGGAAAAAGAAAACGTGAGGCGTGGGAATCGAACCCACGACCTCAAGGCTGGAAAAAGGAGAAGGAAAATTATTAAGAAAATAAAGTGAGGTTGTGGGGGTTCGATCCCATAACCTCACTGTCAAGGCGCCTAGTTAAGGAAGAATTAATTAAAATAAGATAGGAGGTTGTGGGGGTTCGAACCCACAACCTCCCAATGCTCTAGCGAAATTAAAACAAAAATAAGGGGGTTGTGGGGGTTCGAACCCACAACCTCCCTACTCCAGAGAATTTAATACTAAAAATCAAAGAGGCTGTGGGGGTTTGAACCCACAACTTCTTGGTTTAGGCGAGAATGGGCAATAAGGGACTAACGAAAATTAAAAAGGGGTTGTGGGGGTTCGAACCCACAACCCTTCGGCCAACTTAAGATTAAAATTAAATAGAAAATTAATCCTTCGATATTAATGTTGAGATTTAATTTAGAGTTCTAATGTTATGAATATTAGAAATAAAATCAATGAAAAATATAAATGATATCCAAGTGATTCAAGATTTGGGTTCCCTTGCCCAAACTTCCGTATTGATACATAAGTCATACGTGAGTAAAGTATCCAAGAATAATGCCATCTACTTAGATCAAAATCAAGATCTTGGCATATATACAAGATACATAAGTCTTGTACTACATAATCTTAGGAAAGTAAGAATCACTTAACGAACTATGGATGAAGCCCCATGGCTTGTATGTATAGACACATAAGTCTAACATACGTTCAAAAGTAAGTGAACCTAAGATGTATGTAACGAAATGATGAACCCTAGGAGGGTTAAGTATGAGTGTAAGATAGACTAAGTGGCCAAGTGCAATGGCATATGATGAGATGAACTATGAAATGATGAAATGAACATTCACGTAATAAGAGGTGAGTAACTATGAAAAACAAAGGTGCTAATGATGAAGAATGTGGTGACAACATGATATGAGGCTAATGTAAATGATGAGAGCAATCTCAAATGAGCTTAAGTAAATGTTACCAATACGTACTCACCAATGAAAGTGTAAGATGATGAAGAGACCAGTCTCTATGAACACTCTAATAAAAGTATTGAGATTAACACACTTAATACTAATGATGAGATGAGAAATCATCTAATGATGATGTCCTCATACTAGAAGCCAGCTTCCATGACGTATGAGTTGAATGAAATGGAACTTTATACTGAGCACCGATAGGCTAGCTATGAGCGTTGATGCCTTATTTCGGGAAGGGCGAAGGTTCACGTAACTCTCATGAGATGAGACTGTCCGGCTTGCCGGGTATGGGTCTCCATACATCTCCTAGTCTTCGAACCTATACTGCCAATATAGGGATCTGGCGGGGTTAAGTTCCCATGTACGCTAGCATGTTATTGGGTCACTTTGGCCGATGATTCCACCTCTTTTCGGTGTGGGGGAGACACTGGATTTCATGATGCTCACATGATCTATGTCGATTAAAGTTAAAGTTCCCAATGAATGAATGAGGCCAGCCTCAAATAATGCACATAATGAAATGAATGATACCGAAGGTGTTAGGATGGGATAATCAAAAGGTGAGTTATATTCAAGTAATGACATTAGGTCATTCTTGGTCATTGCAAAACGAACCCGATGAAAGTCTTAAACTACATCCTAGGTATAGCTGGTGTTTACACTGACCTATGAACGAAATAAAATGAAGCACATATGAATGAATGAAGCATGACTCTGTGTTTGCTAATAAAGATTCCCTAGTTGAGGTCTCATATGTTGAGCCCTCATTTTGGAAAGTCTTAATGTTAAGTCCATGATTCCAAGGTCTCATGGCATATGAATGAATGATATGAAAGAAGCTATGTGTTATATGTTATGTGCCATGATATGTGCTATATGAAGATGTTATGTGTTGTGTGCAATACGATATTTATGATGATGCATGTTATTCTCATGGCATGACCTTCTTAATCCAATTTGGAAAGTTCACTAACTTTCCTAATCTCAATTTGGCAAGTTCACTGACTTGACCCCCAAAAATGATGTTGTTAGGAAAGAGTTATTCTTTCTCATGCATGTCCGTGGTGTGTGCTTGCATATACCCATACTTAGTACAAGTGTGTACTAACCCTATACATCTATACTATTTTAGGTGCAGGCACAGGTGGGCGATAGAGCTACAGGATCATTGTTGCAGCTATCCGGACGTCAGCATTCATCCGGAGTTTGGTAGGTCCTCATGCTTTCGAGGATGCTACTGTTTTACATTCAAGTTTAGTTTTAGAGTTGAGCTAGTGGAGCATGTTCCACTAGCGTTTCTTTCCTGTTTTATTCAGACTTTGTATTGGTGCCATTTTGGCAATTATACACTTAATAGTTATTGAACTATTTCTTTCAGTTGCTTATCTCTTAATGTTAGAATGGTTGATGGTGAACTATTATGAAATGTTAAGAATGTTTAACAAATATGTTAAGGAACAAAAAGTTTCAAATTTTCCGCTAAAATTAACCTAAGTGAAGTATGAATAACGTAAGTAGGCTTGTCTGCGACCTCTGAGAGGTCAACGACGCCGGGGGTCTAGATTCCAGTCGTGACAAAGTTGGTATCAGAGCACTAGGTTAAATTCCGAGTATAATGAGTTCACATCAACCACATTGAGTAGTTTTTAAGTCATGGTAGTGAAGTGCACCACTATCCTGGATTGGAGACTACATGATGCATAGGAAAACTTCCCTTTTTCTGATCTTATCGTGTTTTTCCTAAAGTTTAATTTCTTGGTGTTATGAGTGTGTCTAACATCAATCTTTGTTGTTTTCATAGAATGAATACTAGGAGGGCTGTTGGTCAGAGGAGAGGAGGTGCAGCTGCTGGGGGCAATCAGGATCCACCTCAGGCTCCAGCTGATGGAGTGGCTATGCCAGTTAACCCAGCTGGGTTGACTGATGCTGAGGTGAGGTCATCTCTGGCCCAGATGGCACAGGCCATCACTATGCAGGCCCAGGCCATGACTGACCAGGTCAACCGGCAGAATGTTCAGAGGGAGAACCCACCGGTTCGTAGCATGGCTGACAGGCTAAGGGATTTCACGAGGATGAATCCTCCTATTTTCACAGGGTCTAGGACTGCAGAGGATCCTCAGGAGTTTTTAGACGAGGTTCATAAGATTCTGGTGGCTATGGGGGCCACAGATACTGAGAAGGCTGAGTTGGCTTCCTATCAGCTCAAGGATGTTGCACAGACTTGGTGCAAGATGTGGCAGGATAGCCGAGTTTTGGGTGGAGTGCCTATCACTTGGGAGCTATTTAAGACAGCATTTCTGGAGAGATTCTTCCCTAGAGAGATGAGGGAAGCCAAGGTTGAGGAGTTCATCAACCTTAAGCAAGGCTCTATGACAGTTAGGGAGTATTCCCTGAAGTTTGTTAAGCTATCAAGGTATGTTACTTTCCTTAATATCTAATAGCAAGGATGAGGTGAGTACTGAAGTTTGTTAAATTATCCAGTTGTGCTACTTCCCTTGTGTCTAACAGCAGGGATGAGATGAGCAGGTTCCTCACAGGAATCAATGGAGATCTAGAGGAGGAGTGTCGGTTTGCGATGCTTCTTGATAATATGGACCTCTCCAGGTTGATGGTGCATGTCCAGCAGGTAGAGGACAGCCGTAAAAAGAGGGGTGTTCGTGATGCTAGGAGGCCTAAGCCTCAAGATCAGGCAGGTCCCATCCATGGAGGCCACAGAAACAATTTTGGCGTCCTTGAGCAGCCCAGGTTCAAGAAGGGGCAACAGAGTTCTGGGAACTCAAATTTTCAGAGGAGTACAGCACCTAGAGGAGGCAAACCTGAGCCCAAGAAGGGCAATAGAGGTGAGATGCAGCGTCCTAAAAAGAATTGTGCTAAGTGTGGCCGAGCTCACAGTGGAGAGTGCAGACAGGGCACTAATGCCTGCTTCGGTTACGGTAAGAGAGGACACATGGTCAGAGACTGTCCACAGAACAGAGGTCAGGCTAAGGGTAATGCTCAGCCTAGGCCTAATCCACAGGGTGCAGCAGCAGCCGAGCCTCTTAAGAGGAACAGGTTCTATGCCCTGAAGGGCAGGGAGGAGCAGGAGAAGTCCGCTGATGTAGTCACAGGTATGCTGCAAGTATTCTCAACTTCTGTTTATGCTTTACTTGATCCAGGGTCTACGCTTTCCTTTGTAACTCCTTTGCTTGCTCTCACTTTTGAGATATTGCCTGAAGTTCTGCATGATCCTATAGTGGTTAGTACACCTTTGGGAGAAAATGTAAGAACTGATAGAGTATACAAGGGTTGCCCAATAGTGATAAGTGGTAAGACTATGTATGCAGACTTGGTTGAGTTACCCATGCATGATTTTGATGTTATTCTTGGCATGGACTGGCTTCACAGTTGTTATGCTTGCTTGGACTGTCGTAGTAAAGTGGTGAGATTTTGTTTCCCTAATGAAGAGGAGCTAGTCTGGGAGGGGTACAACTCGAGTCGTCCTAACCCCTTGATTTCAAACCTTAAGGCCAATAAAATGATGTCCAAGGGGTTATTGTGTCATGTTGTGAGTGTTAATGATTTAGACCATGACATTCCTTCCATAGACTCAGTACCTGTAATGAATGAGTTCCTAGATGTATTTCCTGATGATTTGCCAGGAGTCCCTCCCCCTCGAGAGATTGATTTTGGTATCGACTTAGAACCCGATACTAAATCAATTTCAATTCCTCCTTAAAGAATGGCTCCAACTGAACTCAAAGAGTTGAAGCTGCAGTTAAAATATCTCACTGACCAGGGTTTCATTCAGCCGAGCATATCCCCTTAGGGCGCTCCAGTGTTGTTTGTGAAAAAGAAAGATGGAACCCTTAGAAAATGTATCGATTATCGGCAGCTCAACAAAGTCACTATAAAGAATAAGTATCCACTTCCCAAAATAGATGATTTGTTCGATCAGCTCCAAGGGTCTAGTTTGTTTTCAAAAATTGATCTTTGTTCAGGGTACCATCAGCTTAGGGTTAGGGATGGAGATTTCGTACTCGCTATGGTCACTATAAGTTTCTAGTCATGTCATTTGGTCTCACGAATGCACCTGCTGCATTTATGGATCTTATGAACAGGGTCTTCCGTGAATACCTTGGCTCTTCGTCATAGTGTTCATTGATGACATTCTCATCTACTCTAAGACCAAGGAAGAGCATGAACAACATTTGAGACTAACCTTGCAGGTACTTAGACAGCATCAGTTGTATGCCAAATTCAGCAAATGTGAATTCTGGCTGAGATCAGTGACCTTCCTGGGTCATGTGGTGTCCGATCAGGGCGTGGAGGTGGATCCCAGGAAGACTGAGGCTATGAAGAACTGGCCAAAGCCTCTTACTCCCACTGACATCCGTAGCTTTTTGGGATTGGCTGGTTACTACCGCAGGTTTGTGGAGGGCTTTTCTTCCATTGCTGCCCCATTGACAGCTTTGACTAAGAAGAAAGCCAAGTTTGAATGGACGGAGACTTGTGAGAAGAGTTTCCAGGAGCTCAAGGACATACTTACTTCAGCCCCGGTGCTTACTTTGCCTAAGTGTGGTGAGAATTACACTGTTTACTGTGATGCATCTAGGGTTGGTTTGGGTTGTGTTCTTATGCAGGTTGGTAAGGTGATAGCCTATGCGTCCAGACAGCTCCAGGTTCATGAAAAGAATTATCCTACTCATGACCTGGAGTTGGCAGCTGTGGTGTTTGCACTGAAGCTATGGAGGCACTACTTGTATGGAGTGCATGTGGATATATTCACAGACCACAAAAGTCTCCAGTATGTGTTCACACAGAGGGAGTTGAATCTACGTCAGCGGAGATGGTTGGAGCTGTTGAAGGATTATGACATGAATGTGCACTACCATCCAGGTAAGGCTAATGTTGTAGCTGATGCTTTGAGCAGGATGAGCATGGGAAGTACAGCCTATGTTGAGAATGAGAAGAAGGAGTTGGTGAAAGATGTACACAGACTGGCCAGACTGGGTGTGCGATTAGTTGACTCTACTAGTGGGGATGTTTCAGTTCATCCTAGTTCTGAATCATCCTTGGTAGTTGAAGCCAAGTAGGGTCAGCATCTAGATCCTGTGTTGATGGAGCTGAAAGACTCAGTGCTGATGAAGATGAATGAGTCTTTCGCTTTGGGAGGTGATGGCATACTTAGGTATCAGGACAGGCTGTGTGTACCAGATGTGGATGATTTGCGGACCAGGATTGTTGCAGAGGCCCATGGTTCCAGATATTCCATACATCCAGGTTCCACCAAGATGTATCATGATCTTAAGCAGAATTATTGGTGGGATGGCATGAAGAAGGACATTGCAGAATATGTGGCCAAGTCTCCTAATTGTCAGCAAGTCAAGGCAGAGCATCTTAAGCCTGGCGGTCTGACTCAGATTATTGAGGTTCCGAATTGGAAGTGGGAGGCCATTAATATGGACTTCGTGGTTGGTCTTCTGAGGACTAGGAGGCAGCATGACTCCATATGGGTTATTGTGGACAGATTGACTAAGTCTGCCCACTTTATCCCTGTGAAGTCTACCTACATAGCCGAGGATTATGCGAGACTCTACATTGATGAGATTGTGAGATTGCATGGGATTCCCTTGTCTATTATTTCAGATAGAGGAGCTCAGTTTACTTCATATTTCTGGAGATCTTTCCAGAAGAGCTTGGGCACGCAGGTGAAGCTTAGCACTGCCTTTCATCCTCATACAGATGGGCAGGCAGAGTGCCCCATTCAGACATTGGAGGACATGTTGAGAGCATGTGTGATCGACTTTAGAGGTAACTGGGATGACCATCTGCCTTTGATAGAGTTCTCGTATAATAATAGCTATCACTCCAGCATTGGGATGGCACCGTTTGAGGTACTGTATGGTAGGAGGTGTAGATCTCCAGTTGGGTGGTTTGAGGTTGGAGAGTCATCCATTTTGGGTCCAGAGATCATTCATGAGGCCTTAGAGAAGGTCAGAGTGATTAGGGACAGGTTGGCTACTTCTTATAGTCGGCAGAAGTCATATGTAGATAACAGAAAGCGGCCCTTAGAGTTTGATGTTGGTGACCAGGTTTACTTGAAGATATCACCTATGAAGGGGGTGATGAGATTTGGCAGGAAGGGGAAGTTGAGTCCGAGGTATGTTGGGCCATACGAGATCCTACAGCGTGTGGGTGAGGTGGCCTATGAGTTAGCATTGCCTGCA
Organism: Solanum sitiens; assembly: GCA_016801875.1. Classification (NCBI taxonomy): domain Eukaryota; kingdom Viridiplantae; phylum Streptophyta; class Magnoliopsida; order Solanales; family Solanaceae; genus Solanum; species Solanum sitiens. The sequence continues at coordinate 1,491,756 of JABWTJ010000112.1, forward strand.
GAGCTAACTTCTCTCCATCCAGTCTTTCATGTCTCTATGTTGAAGAAGTGCCTAGGTGATCCAGCATCGATTCTACCCATTGAAGGTTTGGGGGTTGGTGAAGACTTGTCTTATGAGGAGGTACCTGTTGAGATCTTAGACAGACAGGTCAAGCGGCTGAGGAACAAGGAGATTGCCACAGTGAAGGTATTGTGGAGAAATCATCTTGTTGAGGGTGCTATGTGGGAGGCTGAGGCCGACATGAGATCCTGCTACCCTCATCTTTTCAGCTCTTGAGGTTAGACTTCCTACTCTTAAGTCTATGTTCCTTATCTCTCCGTATTTTGTTGCTATTGATTGACTGTGCATAGTGATTTTATTATGATCTGACTGGAATTACGATGTGAAGTGGTAGTGTCATTCGGGGACGAATGTTCCTAGGGGGGATAATGTAATGTAACGTTACGGAAAATCATATGTCTAATGAAGAGCCCAGTATGCCCTTAGGATAGCCTATTAGGGGTACATAGGCACCCCAATGCCCAATATTGAGAAATATTGGGCATAGTATAGAAAAATTGGCTAAGGGATATTAGCCAATTTTCTATATACGAATAAGAAATATACTTTTTGGGTTGTCATACCCCAATCCAAGATTGACGTTCAATAAATGTACCTGCAATGAAGACCCTAAGCTAAATTGAATGACATCTCAACAAAACATATGAAGTACTAGGCATCCAAGTGTCAAGCCTAGCACCATAGCACATGACCATTTAAAATGATCATGTAAATTAAGCAGTGCCCAAGGACATGGTGAGGGTCCTTGGGACAATAAGTAAACATTCCCAAATGAACCATAAATAATAGTAAGTTAGGAAAGTACAACCAACCCATGTGCAAGACATGTGAAGAAGTGGCCAAAGGAGGGGACCACCCTAATCGAATTCGGTTAGGGTAGTTAGGAGGGAAAACGTGCACAAGGGACCCTTTCATGTGGGTCCTAACTTCCTAACTAACTCTAGACTCTAACCTACTGCCCTAAATAGCTAACTAACCTAGGACCAAACGAAATGGACCCATTAGTGCACCCGACAACCTAGGACCAAAACCGGGTTGACACTAACCTAGTACTAGTTAAAGAGACAACCTAGTACCTAACCTAGGATGGTCCAAAGAGTTAGTTAATGTCCTAAAAACCTAGGGATACTTTAGTAATTACCCTAGGCTACTTAATTAATTAATGTATCAACTTAATTAATTAATTTAAAGGGGCAAAACCGAAATCACAAAGCAATTTTCAGATTTCGGTTAAAACAAGAAAAAGACAACCTAGTACCTAACCTAGGATGGTTCAAAGGATTGGTTATGGTCCTAACGACTTAAGGGTACTTTAGTAATTACCTTAGGTCACCTAATTAATTAAATTAGCAATTTAATTAATTAGTTTAAATGATCAAAATGAAATTTTTACACTAACCTAGTACAACTCAAGAAACATCCTAGTACTTAACCTAGGATGGTCCAAAAGGGTTATTTTTGGTTCCAATGACTTAGGGGTACTTACCCTAGGTACCTTAATTAATTAAATTAATGATTTAATTAATTAATATAAAGTCAAAATGTAGACCAAAACCATAGTCAACACCAATTTCCAGATTTGACTAGGTGTTATGTTCTCCTATGTTTAGTCAACTTAGGAGGAGCGTTTTGATAATTGGTTAATTATTTTATTAAATTAACTTATTAAACCTAAGTTTTAATTCAATATCAGTTATTAAACATAAAAATCACGTTCAAACTCATAGAAGAGGCGACTCAAAAACAGCAAGCAACGAACGAAAGAAAAACAGAAAATTTATCGATTTCTCTAGGGCGATTTCAAGGTTTTCTTCAAGGTTTCGTACAAGGTGCTCTTCGTAGATTAAATTCTACATAAGGTATGGGTTTCTCTCCTGGAATTCTTTTTCCAAGAGTATTTTCCTTCGAATGATTCGCAAGATCTTGAAAACTAGGGTTGTTCCCGTTCTCGTCGAACTCCTTTCCCTAGTATCCTTGTTACGATTTTAATGTTGAATAGGTTAGAAATCATGTTGTTGGTATGTGGTGCTGGCTGATCTTAATGTGTATGGTTTTTAATTAATAACGATTGAATGAACCTATTAATTGGACTTGTTTGATGCTAAGTGTTATTACGTGAATTAAAAGAATGATACTATGTTAACGATATGTTCGAAAATGTTATGTATGAAGATGTTACGGTCTGTTGTGCACTCTTGCTGTTAATATGACGTTATGAAGATGATATATTCATCAAATGATAATATGATGTTGTCCAAGATGTTTAAAAACGTTATGCCTAAAGTTATGTTATAAGGTTGGCTAAAAAGATCTCCATGAAATCATAATTTGAGTGATTGTTGGCTTATGCCAATAAAATGGCTAACAATACATTGTCCAAAAGGGATGCATGCAAATGGCTATAATGTTATGATTAATAATTGAATTGGATAATGAATAAAGGTATAATAATGTAAGCATGAATGAATATAACTTTGGCTTATGCCAACAAAGAAGTTATGAAGCCTATAGCCAATTGCTTATGCCAATACTAATCTTATGCCAATAAATTGGCTGACACTACATTGTCAAACAAGTTGTAGGGAATTGGCTATAATATTATATTAAATAGCTAAAAGATTGGCTAATGTATAATGTATAAAAACTTAAGCATGTTGAACATGAAAATTGGCTTATGACAACAAATATGGTTATGAAATCTATGCCCAATTGTTTATGCCAATAAAATGGCTAACGATACATTGTCTAAAAGTGATGCATGTAAATTGCTATAATATTATGTTAAATAATTAAAAGATTGGATAATGGTTCATACATATTAAATTAAATATGAACACATTGGCACATGCCAACAAAAATGGTTATGTAGTTTAATATTGAAAGGTTGAGGCCAATACTAATCATATGTCAATCTTATGTAGTTAGAATATCAAATGATAATATAAGCACTTCTAAGCTAATTCAATGAACCCATAATCAAGGGCATGCCACTCATTGGGACAACTCCCAACATGCTCTAAAAGAATAACATATGAACTCATGAAACTCATTGAATGAAGTGCTCATCGTCCATAAACGATGATATGAATCTACTACACTAAAGTAAAGAAGTAACGTGAGTTATAACATAATTAAAGGGGTCTAAATTAAGTAAGTGACCAGAATGGGGTGTTAAAGGAAGTGAGACAAGTCTTACTTACACCAAAGCTAATTTGATAAAAGAATACTCACGAATGAAGGTGTTAGAATGTGTGAGACTAGTCTCATTAACACCTAAGGATGATATGTAAGGATGATATGTAAGGACAATTCACATTCATCAATGTAAAGTAAGGATGATATGTAAGGACAATTCACATTCATCAATGTAAAGTAATGATGATATGTAAGGACAATTCACATTCATCAATGTAAAGTAAGAATGATATGTAAGGATAATTCACATTTCATCAATGTAAAGTAAGGATGACAAGTCATCAAAAGAGTAAATAAGTCTCAATCATACTCTATATGTAAGTGTAAGGACAATTCACACTTAATACTAATAATGAGATGAGAAATCATCTAATGAGCTATGATGTCCTCATGCTAGAAGCCAGCTTCCATGATGTATGAGTTGAATGTAATGGAACTTTATACTGAGCACCTATAGGCTAGCTATGAGCGGTGATGCCTTCCTTCGGGAAGGGCAGAGGTTCACGTAACTCTCATGAGATGAGACTGTCCGGCATGCCGGGTATGGGTCTCCTTATATCTCCTAGTCTTTGAACCTATACTGCCAATATAGGGATCTAGCAGGGTTCAATTCCCTATATATGCTAGCATGTTTTGGTTTCATCTTGGCCAGTGACTCCACCTCTTTTCGGTGTGGGGAAGACACCGGATTTCATGATGCTCACATGATCTATGTCGGTTAAGGTTGGGGTTCCTCAAAGTATGAAAGATTATGAAATAAACGATACCGAAGGTGTTTGTGCAAGACAATCAGGAGGTGAAATCAGATTCAAGTAATGACATTAGGTCATTCTTGGTCATTGCACTTCATGATCCCGATGAGAGTCTTAAACTTCATCCTAGGTATAGCTGGTGTTTACATCAGCCTACGAATGAATGAAATGAATAATGTGAAGTACGAATGAACGAATGAAGCAGACTTTGTGTTTGCTAAAGAAGGCCCTCAGGTTGAGGTCCCATATGTTGGATCCTCACTTGAGATGTCTTAATGCTATATAAATGATTCCAAGGCCTCGTGTATATGAAATTTATAATATATAAAACATGAAAGTAATGAAATCAATGGAATAACCAATAGAGAATGGCTTATGAAATGTAATAAATACTTGATGTAATGAATAACTTGTTGTAAGGATAGTCAAATCGTGTCCAATAAAATTTACAATAAGTAAAGGGAATAACTAATAATGAATCCTCATGTTATGAAAATGATAAAGCCAAATAAATTGGCTTATAATGATTTTATATAATTGGCAAAAGATATTATCCAAATAAGATTGACTTATAATGACTTCTTACATTAGGCCAATAATACAATAATAGGAATAGTCACTAAAGATTGGTTTGTAAAGAATTCATGCCCAAAGTAAGCAAGATCATAAGCTTTAATGATATTCCCCAAGATCTATGCACATTATGCAATCAACTAAAGAATGAGTATAGTCAATAAGTATTTACTTATAAATAGATTCATGCCCCAAATAGTAGTTAAGTCATTTCCTTAATCACTTGAATTACTTACTTGATTCATTGTGGGTATGGGACTACAATGAATCATTGCACTTTTAAGTAAAACATAGGACCAAAGGAGTTATTGAACTACACAACAAGAAGAAGAAAAAGACTGAAAAATAATCTAAGTGTACAAAGAGGAGCTCTCGGGTTTGGAGGATCAAAAATTTAAATCTTCGCCCGAGTGGTTCTAAAATTATGTTGATGATACTAATGTCTTGTAATCATATAGAAAATGAGTTGTGTGCTTTGAATTCATTAAAATACATCATATTCATACCACAATTCACAACTAACGAATTAGGGAAGTCTAATGACTAGACTTTCCAGAAATGGCATGTTGCTTAGGAAGAGCTTTCATTGATCATGCATAGCTTTATGTGTATGTGTGCATACACCCATACTTAGTACAAGTGGTGTACTAACCCCCTACTATTTATTATTTTTATAGGTGCAGGTCAAAGGACAGGTTGACGACACTTGCAGCGGTTTGGACTTCAGCGTTTCTCCAAACCAATTGGTAGATCCTCATGATTTCGAGGATGCTACGATTTAGTCTAGACTTAGTTTCGGACATAGCTAGTGGATGTTGTCCCTAGAGTTTCTTTCTTACCTTTATTTCGAAGCTTTGTAATAAGGCCGTGTTTGGCAAACTATTTATGATATATTCATCTTCAGTTTCGAATTGATTCTTTATGTTAGATGGTTGTTCTCTTATGTTGAGCTTAGTATATGATGTATCTAGTTAATAATTATATGAAGTCTATGTATACTTCATACATATAAAAAGTTTTAAATTTTCCACAAATTTAACTAGATGAATGTGATGAATGCAAGATGAGGCTTGTCTGCGACCTCTCAGAGGTCAACGACGCCGGTTGAGATCCGGATTCCAGAATCCGGATCGTGACAAACTTGGTATCAGAGCATGAGGTTAAATTACCTAGGATCTAAAACTCAACACAACCACGTTACGTAGTTTCTATATTATGGTTGTGAAGCGCGCCACAATCATGACTTAGAGACTACGGGATGATAGGAAATATTCCCTTCTTCTACTCTTTATCGTGCTATCTAGAGCTTTGACACTTTGTGTCATTATAAGTATCTAACTTCCTTCTTGTGTGAACACGTAGAAGGATACACACAAGAATTAGGATGGCCAAGTGGTCTAAGGCGCCAGACTCAAGATCTGGCCTTCCCAAGAAGGGGCCATAATGGAAAGGCCCAGCGTGACCGAAAGACATGCAATAAGTGTGGTCGTTCGCATAGAGGTGAGTACATGGTAGATTCTAAATGCATGCCACGGGTGTTGATAAATAGTAAAAGGCTAAGTTGGCTGCATACTAACTCAAGAATATGGCTTAGACATGGATTTGCTTCATAAGTGTTATGCTATAATAGACTATAGAAATAGGGTAGTAAGGATTCAGTTTCCAAATAAGTTGGGTTAAAATGAGAAGGGTGTGGTTCAAATCTTAAGGCCAACAAGATGTTATCTAAGAGGTTAGATATACTCTTACTAAGTCTGGTTTATGTTTAAGAAACTCTAAGTTTAAGTGCTTTAGTTAATTTGGTGTTATAAGTCACTAATCGTATGTCTTATAATAGCACTATGTGAGTTAAAACGAAGTTATGTTGAATTTTATGTTGCTGTTTTTGTGTAGCATAGGCATGTTTTCTGTGTTGCATGATTTGTGATGTGCATTAAGTTAAGTGTGATTGAGAAGGAAATTCCTCAATCTTAAATATGAAGCTTCAGATAAGCTTGAATGATATGCATCATCCAAATATGTGTGAATCATATATTCACAAAAGAGAAAAGTTTAAGCATGATAAAGTAACTTTTGAAAATCACCCTCTTTGTTTAAATGATGTGTAAGTGTCATTCGAGGACGAATGTTCCTAAGGGGGGGATAATGTAACGTTCCGGAAAATCATATGTCTAATGAAGAGCCCAGTATGCCCTTAGGATAGCCTATTAGGGGTACATAGGCACCCCAATGCCCAATATTGAGAAATATTGGGCATAGTATAGAAAAATTGGCTAAGGGATATTAGCCAATTTTCTATATACGAATAAGAAATATACTTTTTGGGTTGTCATACCCCAATCCAAGATTGATGTTCAATAAATGTACCTGCAATGAAGACCCTAAGCTAAATTGAATGACATCTCAACAAAACATATGAAGTACTAGGCATCCAAGTGTCAAGCCTAGCACCATAGCACATGACCATTTAAAATGATCATGTAAATTAAGCAGTGCCCAAGGACATGGTGAGGGTCCTTGGGACAATAAGTAAACATTCCCAAATGAACCATAAATAATAGTTAGTTAGGAAAGTACAACCAACCCATGTGCAAGCACATGTGCAAGACATGTGAAGAAGTGGCCAAAGGAGGGGACCACCCTAACCGAATTCGGTTAGGGTAGTTAGGAGGGAAAACGTGCACAAGGGACCCTTCCATGTGGGTCCTAACTTCCTAACTAATTCTAGACTCTAACCTACTGCCCTAAATAGCTAACTAACCTAGGACCAAACGAAATGGACCCATTAGTGCACCCGACAATTGAATACCAATTCAAGAAAATGGGTTATGGGTCGGTCTAAATTGCATGTCAACGTCATTTTATGTTAATCGTTTTTCAATTGACTCAAATTTAATCCAATCCGTCCATTTTGAAACCTAAATAAATCCTACATGACTCTGTTAATAGATTAGCCCTCCCAAGCAATACGGTTTCTCCCCTTGAATAAAAGTTTTTATTTGATTCCATGATGTAGGGTAAATTGCATGTAGACTTGCACAAATTGCTCAGCTCAATCAAACTCAAGATTTTGAGAGTCCCTAAAATGATCTTTTTGGATAATAAAAAATGGCAGCCAACTTGTCAACTTGGCATATTATGTACGTATGCTCTCATGTTTAAGGGTCCTACTCCACCACACACACTGACATGATTTATGCAAAAGTTTTAGTTTCTTATTTCTTCCACTTGTGGGCTCAATACATTTGAAAAATGCAGCACGGCTTTTAATAATTTAAGAATAAGTTTGTTGGGAAATAATTATTTCGGAATAAGTCATTCTAAAATAGTTATATATATAAATATATATATGATATAAATTATCTCATTATTAAGATATTGATGGTGGGATAAATAATCTCATGATTGTCTAATACTTCCAACCAAATATGGGATAAATAGTCTGGCATTCTATCCCTAATATTATTATAGGTTATGACGTAATAACTTAGCAATAGAAATATAAGAATTTTTTACTTTAGTTAATGTGGAGATTGTTGTAATAATTGAAAAATAAAATAGTTCTTAGGTGATTGTAATATATCTTATATAACTATCTATTTTGTTGTCTCATTTATATCTTGACGAATAGCATGAATCTACATTATTATTTCATTATTTACGTTTTTTAATTCCTTTTTCACTATTCTTGTTCTCTTGTTATTGAATATTCTTGAGTCTCCCAAATGATCAAACTCTCTATTATGTAAAATTTATTGTTTTCTGTTTACAAAAAGATCAAATTTACTTTTTGGTGTCTTTTACATATTTCAAGCACCGCAAAAAGGCAATACTATTTCAATATCATTATATCCAACTTATCAAATTCAGTGTAACATTATTTTAATATCATTAGATCAACTTCTCAAATCTTGAACCAAATTTTATTATTTTTAGAGCCAAATTTACGTACATCCTATCCTATCTCGACTAGGATAACATTAAGTGTATTATTATTAAATGTGTTTATATAAATTTAGATTTAGGTCTCCAAATCTTATTGAAAGGCTTTGTTTGTTGTCCTTTATATTGTGGCGTGACACTCTTGTTCATTTAGGGATGGCGAAAGAGGAAGCAACATAGGCAAACTTTTAACGTGGGACCCACTTGCCTTGTATTTTTGACTTGACCTAGTCACAATTATATTTCAATGGAGCCTTTTGGCTCTACTTCAAGTGGACCATAACCATGTGCCCAATCATATAACTTGTGAAATGGGTACAAGGGTATGGTCAAACAACTTCTACTTGTCAATTCTTCTTTTTTTCACTTTTTCCCGCCATACCCAACGTTCATGAATCATGACCATGTGTGCCACCAATAATAATAATAATTCCTTACTTCATTCTGCGAGCAAAAATACCTAATTCTATCCCCCCACAGGAAACAATGAAATAAAGAGAAGCAACCAGTGTAGGAAAAAAAATAAAAAGATATATGAATAAGCAAGCTATAGAAAAAGCTGAAAGAATTACATCCAACATACTCAATCTTGCTCTATGTAATCCTTGAGTAGAAGAGTTACATATCTTAGGCTTTCAATAGTTCAGGCTGCTAACCTACAATTTTCGAATCAATTAGAAATCATTTCTCCTTTAATAGCTGCATTAGGGACTAAACATTTCAAACTATCCAAGTAAGATATCACGTAGTCAAATTGTGGTTCTAGAGATAGATGTAAGAAGTGAAAAACAATTATTGAAACCAGAGGTGGTAGGTTAGCTCAGCTGATTGTCGCCATTTACTCTATCAGTGCAAGGATTGGTCACAAATAGATTTAGTCCTCGTGTCCGTCCTGGGGCCCCTCCTTTGACCAAAGACAAGTCCAGAACATACCTGCACCAAAGGTTGATATCAGCTGCCAGAATTCTAATATGGATTGTGTACACAAAAAGAAATGGATTAGGCAAATCACATACATGCTATCCGATGCCTTTTGATATTCACAGTTAATTAAAATCTTCTGATCAATCTTCGAGACTAAATGTTCATCAGGCAAGTCGACTAATTCTGGATCTGCATTTAAGACAAGTTCATCAAATCATTATAGCATACAATTGCCTGATAGAATCAAGGTAACAACAGTGGGACAAGCTATGCCGTCTTAGCTTACATGTTTTATGAGCAGTCTTCACACCTTCAGTGAGACCTAAGATGTTCTACATAAATAGAAAGTTACATCATGAAATGCATTACTTGATCATTGGACATATAGATAAACAAGAAATATTATAACTAGAACCTTACAACTCTAAGAGATATAGCACAATGAGAGGAGCAAAGCTTACCTTAAGATTCTCATAACAACTTTCAAGGTCATCATTCACCAAAATATGATCAAAGAGACCTGATGATTTTCCTTGTTCAAGTTCCGCACTAGCATTTCGGAGACGCTTTTGGATTTGCTCTTCAGTCTCAGTTGCTCTGTTCAACAGATTGACAACAATTTAATAACCTATTGAACTGGGCAATATGAAAATACTTAACATTCTCAATTAGCCTACCTTGCACGAAGGCGCTTCTCAAGTTCTTCAAATGATGGTGGAGATATAAAAATGAAAATAGCATCAAGAGAGCTAGCTCTTACAGACCTTGCACCTTGAACATCAATATCAAGGATGCATCTCTGCACAATCACACAAAAATAAAAGGCTTGACAATGTTGTAATAGAAGGATCCATCAATATGCTAATGCACAATTTGGCCCATTTGTGATGCCATTAACAAGTCAATGTAAGACCCAGTAGTCAGTTCAAACTTATTACAACTACATCCAGATCTTCATTTTTTTGCAAGTTTTACTTATTTTATCTTTTGATTGGGGTGAAAAAAGGGGAATTTAGAAGGCAGGCTGGAGGTAGAAGACACACAAAGAAACTAAAGGTTCTACCAAACCAGCAACAAATTTCTTCATTGAGTTGAGCGAAGCTAGATTTTAAAGAGTAATAAGACTCACTAGTGTTTCAAACCTTGGACAAGAAAGATAGACTTACCTCTATGCAAGGTTGAGGAACTTAACTTGTAATGGGGAATCTATAGTGAGGGTTCTAGAATCATAGTGCAGAAGCCAGACTGGTGTGGTCTATGTAAAAAGTATCTCCTCAGGTTCTCCACATAATATCTCATAATTTAGGTTTTATAAATCTATTTTTAGATATTTTAATTATTTTAAGGTGAATTCCCGAACACGTATCCATACATGGACCCATATCCCTGAATCTTAAAAATCAGATCACGAAGGATTCAACCTCTAGACCTGCACATGTATCAGACACCCGCACCCGAGTCCAAGCAACTTAGGTAGTCTCTTTATATGGTCTTTCAGTTTTCATTTAATGAACTAGTTTTGGGACGACTTAGGTGCAAAGTTCTTTTTTATTTTATTTTTTGAAACTGGTAACTTGCAAAGTTCATTTTTTTTACAATGTCACAGTAACGATTTCATCAGAACATAACAAAGAGATAGTGAGCCATTCTCCCAAAGAATGTAACGAAATTGAAACTTGCATATATTCTCATGGCAACCACCAAAGAGAAAAATTATTTCTTTTTCATCTTTGATGATTAAAAAATGTTTTCAAATGCCTTTCCCACCGAGTCTAAAGGATAGCGTTCAGAGTACAACAGTCTATGCTTCTATTTTTGTGGTGAATGTCTGATATTTGATGAAACTACATGAAGAGAAGTTTAATCTCATTTTTGTATACTTCCAAATACTATTTTGAAAAATTGGAATCAAAGAAAATGTTTGAACTGCAAAAATAATAGTGTTTTCTTTTTGGAAGAGGAGTATAAAACTTCTTAAAGATGATGACTTGGGTGCAAACAAAAACAACAATTTCAGTCACGTACCAATGGTCCAATATGTTGGAAATAACAATACCAATATTTTGAATTTAGAATTGAAAGCATGAAGCGATCATACCTTGCCAGCATCAGCAACCACCTCAACTGCTTCGACACTGGTTCCATAAAGATTACCATGAACAGAAGCAAACTCCAGGAATTTCCCATCCTTTATCTCTCTCTCCATTACACTGCGGTCACTGAAATGGTAATGAAATCCATTCTGCTCTTTTTCTCTTGGTGCCCGGGTTGTGTGGCTCACAGAAAATCCAAACGTAGATGGGAACTCTTTCATTAGTTCAGATATCAAGGTACCCTTCCCCACTCCAGAAGGGCCACTAATGACAATAGGCTTCTCCACATTACCTAAAACTCCTTTACTCCAGGCAACCACCTCATTTCCATGTGTCTTTTCCTGTTCTCTTATAAATGGGGTGCCCAGCTACAAAAAGTATGTAACAATTTTTAGCATAACTTGGCAAAAGTGAGTGCCAGCAAATTAACTCATTCAAGGGTACCAAATAATATTCAAACAGTTAATTGTCTCTCAATAATCACATTTTTTACTTTTTTTCTTAATACAAACAGGGAACTCCACTGGATCCCCCCCACCGGCATCTCCAATTAAACATTTGGAGGAATGCTGATCCGAGCAATCAACACAGATTCAGCATGAAATCCTGACTTCCAAGTTTAACAGACATAATAAGAACGTTTAATTATCTAAAGGGCATAAATTAACCAACCTCAAGAAACCAAAAGCATCCATCAGACTTGGAATTTCCTTTAATAACCAATATACGATCACCATTTAAAAGCACAGCTGAGTGGCCATTTGACACCTTGGGTTTAGTACCCAGCACAGTGGGGTTTATCCTGCAATTTAATTCAGTTTTTGTTCATCTTGTCTAAAAGCTACATAATAACCACAATGTATCCAAAACGTGCTAGATATAAAGAAACTCACCATTCCCCACTAGATTTCTCAAAGATTTGAACTCCAATGACCGCTGTCGATTCATGATCAGCCCCGCCAATCACATACTGGTGAAAATAGGGACGCAAGAACATTCATTCATTGAATACAGTCATTTTGGTATATAAAATTGGAAAGAATGCACATCACAGTAGAATATCAAATCAGTATGTTGAATCATCATACAATTTTAGAGCCGATACAAATAGCTGTTTTGTGGCCTTTCGATTTCAAATCGACCCCATTTGGAAAATCTCCCAAGAGACTATCAGCAAAGAAAGCTGGTGCTTCTCCCTGAACACAGGAAAGATCATCACAATAGAAACCATATTTATACTTTAAACTGAAGTGTAGATCAAGACTAATGCACTCACCATAGATGTAAGTAAGTATTCCTTGTATAAAAGATTCAACCTGACCAAGAAAAAATCACAAATCAGACAAAAAATCCACATGAAAAAATTAAGCATTCCCTGAAACATCATGATAAAAAAAAAACAGATCAAATGATTTCACCTCAGAAGTGGATCATGGAGTAACCAAATTAGGGATGAAACAGAAATGCATAGATCCCAATGGATAACTAAGAAACCAAAATAAAACTAGAGAAAACAGAGACCATGCTGCCTTGAGCAAAAAAATACAATAAATACATCAAAAAAATGCACACATCAAGAGTGATACACACGTAAAGCTACAAATGTCTCCCTCTACATAAGCTATCGAGCTGTAAAGATTCAAAAATAACAAAAAAAAGGAAGGAAAATAAAAAATCAAATTTTAATTGGAAACCCCATAAAAAAGTTACCTGATAAACTAAGATTTACGGTTAGGCAGAAACAATATTATTAATCTTGTATTTTGGTATTGTATTTTGTGTGTATTGAATGAAGAAGATAGAGATCTGTATTATAAATGTCAAAGAATAAAGTTAGAAAAGTCAGCAAGTTTGAAGGAGGAAGAGGAAGAGGAAGAGGAAGATGAATATGAGAGGAAGAAGAAGGTAGAAGAAATCTTAGGAAGGTTTGCCATATTTGTAGGCGCAACTTTTCACAAGGAATGTGGAAGAGAAGAGAAGAAGAGGGGACCAAAGAGCTGCTTTTTTGGTCGCATTCACTTCATCAAATCACTACCAGCCCCAGCCCCAGCCCCAGGTCGGCTTTCCCTTTTCTTTCTTATAATAATCATAAATTTTGGTATGTTATAAACCTATTTGTATTATATTGAAGCTCTATTACGAGGACTAAGTTAGATTTTTCATTCTTTTTTCATTGTAAATCAAATTTGTAATATTCTTTGAGAGGAATAACAAGTCTTCTCTCTTCTACCTACTTTATTTTTGTTCTTATTTAATTTAGTTTCATAACACATTATTTACACGTCTCTAATTTTATAATTAAGTTCTGATTATTAGTGCACTATCCTTTTGTGGTCAGATTGACAGAACCAATGTTGTTGAAGGTATGTATTGCTTTGGTAATTAAGATGGTTGTAGTGGAAACAAATTGATGATTCTTGCCTGCACGTAATGTAATTCAGTCACGTGTATGTTTATACTTTATACCTATGTTTAAAATTCTTTATGAGGTTTGTGGAAATAGAGGTATAGTAGTACGAATTTTTTGCTAGTATTCTTGACTTCTTAGGGAGTATAATATTTGTATTTTAACTTGAATACATAGTCTGAACAAACTTACTGATTCATTTTCTAAAGTGAATGTGGTAGCAATTCATAATGAGGTACTAAAACTATTATAACTTGACATGCTTAGGTGATGTGTTCCATTCATAAAGAATGAGAACTTTCAATGGATGATACAGATACAGATCCATTCCTTCAAGTGAATGTGGTGGCATTCCATAATATGTCTAAAAGAAGAAAAGTGATTGAATGATGCACATAGATATGGAATAGGGTACTAATTAAACCTATCATAAGATGATATGCTCAGATGATTGTGTTTCATTCATAAAGAATGAGAACTTTTGATGAATGTTAAAAATACATACAAATTCATTCTCTCTAAGGTGAATGAGGTATATGATCACTATGCTAGGCGTGGAAAAAGTCCCGACCCTTGGTAGTGGACGTGGTATCAACAAAAACATCTCTCGGGAGACATGTTCCATTGAATAATTCTCATACTTTATCTTTTGACTTGTATTGAACAAGAATTAGTGCACTTAGACACATTTTATAGTAAACAAGAAGTTTACTAATTTCAGTACTTTCGTACTTTTGCATGATGTTTGGGACATCATGCATGAGTTTATAATAATTAAACGAATTATAGAAAATTAAAATGGACATCTATTAAAGAACCTAAAGAATCTTTTAAATGGTGAAGTGTTGCACTGCTTGTAATCAAGGCAAGTTAATTGTGAGACCACCATCAACGAAAGTTAAGATTGAGTCCCCAATATCCTTGCAACATATGTATGGGGATATTTGTGGACATATTCACTCACCTAGTGGATTGTTTAGATATTTCATGGTCCTATTCTAGATAGTCACATGTATGTCTATTGTTATTTCGCAGCTTGACGTTTGCAAATTTGATAGCACATATAATACGATTACAGGCACAACTTCCTAATAATAATATTAAGTCCATTCACCTTCACAACGCTGTAAAATTTTCATCCAAAACATTTAATGATTAATGTCTACTAATTGAGATTGAATAGACTCAATACAAAAATGAATGTGATAGTGCAAAGTAAAGCTTACTCATATGGTTGTGCACTTTATCGTGATAGGATCACGACTCACCTTCAGAAGAGGTAAAGTAATTGACAAGAAATATTTTAAAATTTACTCCTGTGGTACTAAATTTTGAAATTTGCTCATATAATAGTAAAAGCACATTTTATAGTTAACTTGTAGTTTACTAGCACTAAAAAAAAATTAGTTGACATGAATGATTCGTCTATCTCAAAAATGTGCATAGATAGTAATAGACATATATTGAAGAACTAGAAGATTCTTCAAAAAAAATATTTAGGTTGCTTGTTTCATGATGAGTTGATTGGATCAACTAATATTGAAACAAATTTCTAAATTTTGAAAAGTGTAAAAGGTGAATATGGGTCCATTCACCTGTCATGTGAGTTATTGTATTAGATGCATCAGTAAGATGATTACATGTACATTTATCGTCAACCTCCAGTTTGACATTCGCGAAACTGTTTGTGTAAAATAATTGAATTAAGAGCGCAACTTTCAAAATATGTAATCAAGACAGTTTATCTTGATAATATTAATAATTATTCAAGCTAATGTGACATTAAATGCTTCAGATGAATAATCAATCATTGCTTATGAAAATAAAGGTTCGTGATCTGAAATATAATATATTGCATACTAAAGTAATTGTATGTACTAGACCAATAAATTAATATTTATTTTTTCTCTCAATTGATTTGGTCAGGGACCAAATATTTTCCTTTTAATAATTTTGATCTGCGGTATATGGTCAACGACAACGAATATATCATGATACACAAATATATATTCTCCAAAGTAGATGGAAATGTAGGTCAGTTTGTCTAACATAAGGAGGAGATGTGAAGCAATCCAGGGTTGCAAATGCTCCTATTGAATGTCTTTAAAGGATAGAGTCTACGACAGAGTTTTAAAAGGCGGGGGCGTGAGGCAAGGCATTTTATACAGTACAAGGCAAGGCGTAAGCCCCAAGACATGGGGCGTAATGTATATTCCATTTTATAGTTTTATTACTACTAAAATAAGCAAAAGTAAATCTTTCAATGATTTATTATTTCTATTTGAGATAAGTATTAATATTCAATATTGAAGAACAAAAGTATTATAATTACTATTTGAGAAAACAAAGAAAGTTCTTTTAAAAAAATTAAAAATGTTTGGGCATACGTTTTTACGTCTAGGACTTACGTTTTTATGTTTGGGGCTTACACCTCAAATTTTAGGACTTACGTCTTATGGATCTACGTCTTTAGTTTACGATCCGGAGCGTTTTTTGTACTCCCGCTCCGAGACTCTCCCTGAAACTCGCTCCAAAAACCTTTTTAAAAATACTAGTCTACGACATGCATGAAGCATGACAAATCAATTAATTCTAAACAAAAATAATTCTTAAAACATGAGATATCAAAGTTTCAACATAATCATAATAAAGAGGTAATATGCTCTTAAAGAGCCTACGACATACCTCTTCATGAAACCTCATGAGAGGGATAGCTACACGAATATAATGAAGTCATGAGATCTCAATAAGTTATGTCATATTGTGAATCGATATAAAATGTTATATCGTTGACGATAGCTTTGATATAATAATGCGTATTATTGTAAAAGAATATGAGGATACAAATTCTACGTCTATTAAAGCATGATGGCGCACAAATAATTATCTAGTGAAAAGTGAAATGATGCATCTTGATAAGCGTAAAACTTATTTGACTTGTAGTCTAGACACTAGAAGATGTCATACATTTAATATTGAATGTTGTAATTTGACACAATTGATATGAAAATATCCGATGGATTCAAAATCTAAAGCATATAGAAATTTTTGAAGAACTTTTTTTAATCCTCATACATAGATTAAAGCACAAGAATCTTTTGTATTGTTATGCAAGTTGATGACTTAAATTAAAACTCTTGAAGAGTTTTCAAAAGGCAATAGATTATTTGCTTAAAGAAGTTGAAGTAGGGAACTTACAGAATTCTTTGATCCTTTAGGTATGATTCATAAAAGGAGATAGATTGAAGCATATTTTCTCAAAGCTTTTCTACACACATGAGCTCCCAAAAATTGTGATGTCAACATGCAACAGGTTTGTTCAAGTAATACTATAGTTGATTTATTAACCAAGTCTCTACCAACTACAACTTACAAGAAGATGGTGTACAAGCTTGAAAAACGAATATTCAAGTCTCTGAATTGATGTTGTCATTAAGGGGGAGTTGATACGTAATGTACTCTTTTTCTCTCGCAAGGTTTTGTTCCATTAAATTTTCCTTGTAAGGTTTTTAATGAGGCATATCCATAATACATATTATTAGATATGTATACTCTGTTTTCTTCACTATAATTTTTTCGCATATAGTTTAATCTAGTAAGAGACACATAATCTATCGATATTATTTGTATTATAATGAATGTATATTTTGTGGAGTCCCTTTAGGGAATGGTTAGGAATCCTACAAGAGGACCAAGTTAGATTTTTCCTATAAATAAAGAGATTTTTCTTCATTGTAAATCAGATTTGTGAATCCCTAAATATCTCTCGAAATGAGAAGTCCATTTGTTCACTTTCTTTCTTTCTTTATGCTCTCTACCTCTATATTCACATTTATTTATAAAATTTTCAAAAAAAAAAATTATTTATGATTTTTAAACACAATACAAATGGTAAAACTAATTCATCTTAAAATATTAATCAAAATAAAAAATTAACTAAAATAAAATAGAAGTATCCATCTCAAAAGACTAATTAGACTTATTTTTTAAAAAAATATTGAGTTTAAATTTATAAAATAAATTTTTAAAAAAGAAATCTATAAAGCATCAAACTATAGCAAATGAAGAAAGATGAAGTGTTTTTTAGGCTTACAAATTGATCATTTTCTCCCTTTACCCATTAAAAGGCAAAGAGAAAAACAATTTAAATCGGCTGACAATAAAAAGTGTTATTAAAAATTAAGCTTTTTTAAATTTATAAAATTCTTTTTAAATACTTGTTTAGGTATTTTAATCTTAATCAGGAGAAATTTTATAAATTTATGCCCAAAATACAATTTCATTCAATATCTAAGCATACGTCTTGGTTGATAGAGTTTATGCCCCATAATATTTTCGTCCCCACATTTCGCTTAATACATAATGTAATTACAAGGTTATTTTTAAAAAATATCTTTAATTTTACTTTTAAAATTCATTTTCTAAAATATATTATTATATTTTATTTGTTTATTTGTTAATTTTTTTTACCTTTACTTCATGTGCTTCTGTATAATTATTCATAATGTTAGTTTTTCTAAAAAATTCTTTCATTTTTAAAGTATAATATTATTCTAATATTTTAAAACTACACCTTTTAAACATAAAAAAGATTGAGTCATCCATAAATTTATCTATGATAAGTGATGTTATTAATTTTGAATTTCTTGATTGAATGATCCTATAGATATATTTAACTTAGATTGAATGTTGTCAGAGTTGAAGATTACTTTTTATTAAATATTTAAATAATATTATAAAATCATAAATATTTAATATTATTATTTTTCAATATGCCGTCTATGATATTCTTATAGAATATGTGCTTATTAGGATTTTATTAATTTATTAACTAAGATGTTAGTATTTATTTTTAAATTCTTTATCAATTACAGTTTACAATATTAAATACAAATATATAATTATTTAATACTATATTTTCAAATAATAATATGTGTCTTGAAAACTTAATAAAATATAAAATTTAATAATAATTCTTATATAGATATATTTATCAAACATTAACGTTTAATTGATGATTATTAATTTTAATTTTTAAATCTAATTAAAACCTAAGAAGGAATGAAGTACTTACTCCGTGAGAAATTTTTTATAAATAAGATTTGAACTCCATATCTCTAATTATGAGTAGATCATATATAATTTCTGCATATTACATTCGTTAGTAACTTTCATAAATCAATTCATTCATGGTGTTAGAATTCACTTCAGTGATGTTTCCTTCCGTATATATAAAATTTGTTTCCTCTTTTGTCAAACTAAATATTCATTAAGATTTATGCTTTCTTCAGAGACTATGTTTTTTTTTCCAAATTATTAGACCAATTTAATTCTTCAGATTCTCATTTATATGTAACCGTAATAATTTTTAATTTTTGGTCTCACACAAAGTAATGATGTTAAATTATTTGGTGAGTTCGTTAAAAATTAAAAAAAGTTACAATTTTCTATGAATGATTTTGATTCAACATTCAATTCATAATGAACTAAAATCGTTCAAATTCGACGCAATTTTCTTTTAAATCACTTGACTATGAAATTCACCTTTATATATATATATTAAAATTACTAAATATGTGGTCAATATCTATTTACATGTTTTGTGCTACTAACCTTATGAGATATGGAGAGTGGAGGAGAAAAACATGTTGTTTGTGGACTGAATCAAAATTTATTTAACCCTCTTCTTTGATCTTTCTAGAAAGATTTTAACCATTGTTTTATAGTGCTTTTTATTCGTCAAATAGAGTTTTAAACGCATGTTATCATGGTGAGATTAAGTAATTTTAGGCTTATTATGATGGTCCATAGATAATAAGTCCAACAAGAGAAAAAAAAAAGTTGATGGACATTAATTTGAATTTTCTATAAAAATCAATTATAATATTTAGATCTTAGTTTGCTGAGTTGGCGCAAACTCAAATTATCATTGAGAAATACTGGAGCTAACATTGCTGGAGCGGATCCCAACCCTCGTTGTTAGTAGGGGCATATTTATGTGTGGATCTCCATTTAATTTTTAACTCTCATGCATATTTTAACTGATTGATCGTAAAATTAATAATTGCGTTGATTTATTATTATTGGATAGGATCCTTTTGACGTTACACAAAAGTTATTACTTTACATTTAACTATCACTAAAAAAAAAATTCTTAGTAGAAATGGTAGGATTATTCCGAGTATTTCAGCTGAAACAACTATCCATATTTATTTTTTCTATTTACTCATGATCCGGCGTGGTCAACCCAATCATACACTATTGAAGGAGGGACCTTTTCAAAAAAAAAATAAAAATTCTTGCAACTATGAAAACCACAACGCAAGCACTCATTTTCCATTCAGAAAAATTTAACATAGACCATAACCCTCTTCCCCTTTGTTTTCATTTCTTTATTTATATGAAACCAATTGGACGAGTCTTTGTTATTGGTAACTTATAACTAAAAATAGATTTCTACCATAATAATCTTGTAATCAAACATTTTTATGTTTAAATCAATCATAATCATGATATTTAAATATGTAAAAAATAAGATAAATTGCAAAAAACAACATATAATAGAATAAAGTTGGAAAAGAAGAACAAGAGCAAAAATAATTTACTAGAAAATAACCTAAATGACAGATCAGAGGAAGAAGAACGACTGAAAAAAGAGTGAAAATCAGGAATAAAATTAAGTTGATTTTAGGTTTATTAATAAAAAATAAAAAACACGGCAAATGAATAATCATATGCATCACTCAAAGGGAAAAAAAAGGAACTAGCAAAATAAACAAATAAAAAAAAAGTAAGAAAAAAATAGCTACTCACCATAAAGAAAAAGCCAAAAACGACAGAATTATACGAATGAAATTGAAAAATAATTTTTTATTATAGAAGAAAAGAAGTCAAAAGTATGATTATGATGTAAAATCGATAAACTGTTCTTGAAGTAAAGAATAAAAAAATGGAATGAGAAATTTCATAATTGCTCTTGATTGTCTAAGACACTTGAACTTATTAAATAGTTAATATTGATGCTAATGCACAAACCACTTGTAATCATTTATATTTATTGGATATAGATTCATAAAAAAATTCCGATTACATTGAATTTGAGATATATTAATTGAAGTAAATATTATCATGCGATATGCACCAAAGAGAAACTTCTTTCTCTATTCTATTTGATTATTAAAAATGTTTTCAAATCACTCCCTGCTAATTTAAAGGATTGATTTCAGTGTATAATAGTCCACACTTTTAATTTTTGTCCTGAATTTCTAATATATAATGAAACTAAATGAAGACAAGTTTAATCTCATTCTTTATACTTTAAAATGATTTTTAAAATTGAAGTAAAAAAATTATTAATCCTACAACTAATAATTGAATTGATTTATGAATACCACTTATTACTTAATATTTGTAAGAATTTTCGAATAGGGTTCATAATAATTTTGTAACCAATTCTTTTTATTCTTTGATAAAATCATAATCATTTAATTATGTAAATTAATTAGAAAATTACAGAAAGTAACATATAATAGAATAAAATTAGCAAGAAGAACAAAAAGGGAAAGAATTCACTAAAAAATAACTTAAAGAGATTGATCCGTAGAAGAAGAAGAACTGAAAAATAGTAAAAATTAAAGAAATAAACTTAAATTGCTTTTAAATTTACTAATAAGAATGCAAAATCATGACAAATGGATAGTCCATAATTGAAAAAAATTGAAACAGACAAAATAAACAAAACTTAAAGATAAAGAAAAAACTACTCACTAGAAAAAGAAAGTAAAATGAAAGAATTATACAAACGAAATTGAAAATTAAATTTTGAATTATAGAAAAAGAGAAGTCAAAAGGATGACAATACAATGACACATGTCGCTCAAATGGAGACTTACGTGATCGCTAAAACAATATAGCTTTAGGGGTGAGAAATTTCAAAATCACTTTTGATTATTCAAGAATCTAACACATATTTTTTATTTTTAATTATTTCTTGTTTTTAACTTTTAAAATTATTTTGTTAGGAAAATAATATTATTATATCTACATAATTGTAATTCTTTTGTTTGCTTTTCATTTTACATTTTTAACGTAATGTTATTTTTTTTCTTATTTATTTTTATCTATCTTCAGTTGTTTAGCTATAATATTACCTTAATATTTTAAAATAACAATTTTTAATCATAAAAGAGACTAGTCACCTACAAATTTCTCTACGATGAGTGGTATTATTAATCATGAATATTTTGTTGTTGAATGCACCTATAGATAAATTTAACTTATATTAAATAAGTACAATATTTTCTTTTTATCATAACACAAACTAATCACCTACAAATTTTACTATGATGAGTGACGTATTAATCATGAATATTTTATTATTGAATGCACCTATAGATAAATTTAACTTATATTGAATGTTGTCAGTACTTTTATCAAATACTTAAATAATTTTAAAGAAATTATAGCTATAAATATTGTTATTTTGTCAATATATCGTCTATGATGTTCTTATAAAATGTGTGCTTGTTAAAATGTTGTTTATTTATCTAAGTTGTTATTTAATTTAAAATTGTGTATCAATTATATTTTACAATATTAATTACAAATTATAATTTATTAATATTTTATTTTCAAATAATAATAGATATCTTGAATATTTAATAATGAGTAAAATTCAGTACTATTTCTTATATAGATACATTTGTCAAGCATTATCATTTACTTAATGAAAATGGATTTCAATTTTTAAAAGGTAAAAGATGTACTAGTGTAATTACGTTTGTACAATTGTACATAATATTAGAAAATAGAATATAATTATGTTTTGGCAAAGATAAATATATTTTTAGAATTACTAGATTGTGTAATTATTAAGATAACAATTATACGAAATTATAACGGCCCTTTGAGTCGTTTTGTGTATATATATTATTATTTATATATGTGAGTGACTTTCTTCAAGGGTAGGATTTTTATGTTAGTTGTACAGAAAGCTAATAGGCTTTATTAAGATAAGTTTGAAAAAAAAGTAACTGATAACGAAGGAATTTGAGAATTTGGGTAAAAATTAGAATGACTCTCATGCCAATCATTGGACAATGATTGCCTTATCATTGGACAATGATTTAGGCTATACAAATGAAGTATTGGAATATGTTAGTTCGTCAATTATTCGCAGTATAACACTGATGTTCGTCCTTAGGTGATTATTTAGTTATCACATTATAATTAAGTTTTAATTTACGGAAATATGTAATTAAGTATTAGGTGTATCGAATTATTTAAATTTCATTTAATTTATGCTAATTGGAGGAATCTAGACTTATCCTTGAGTTTGAACTTTAGAAAATTAATTATAGAATTAGGTGAGTTTCTGAGTCTAGGCTAAACATAGAATAAAATTGAGTGTTTATAAACTCATTAACTTACAAGTTATGCATATATATACTTGGTAGATTGGAAAGGTTCGGAGGTATTGAGGAAAGAAAAAGTATTGGAGAAGTAGCTTGCTTGACTTCGGTTCTTCGGTGGAGGTAGGTTATGGTTATTTTGATAGATAGACTCTCAATAGCGATTGATATGTATTGAGTGATATTGTGAAGTTTTCTATGTACTTGATTTTGTGGTTGTATAGCTTGGTCATGTGGTTTGTGATTGGTCTAAGATCTTGACATCGTGAAATTTATAATTTTGAACACTCTCTATCGAAGTGATTCCTTGAATAAAGAAGACTTGATGAAATAAATTAATGAGATAATTGGATCAGAGTGTCACGTTCCGACACAGTATTATTGGATCGGAGTATCACATTCTAACAGGATATAATTGGATTGGAGTATCACGTTCCGACACGATAACATTAAAGAAAATAAATTTTGAATTAATTTAATGTACTCAATCTCAAAGAACCCATTTTCCAAATGAGTATGGTGTGGAGGCATGAGTTCTCATATGTTTTCTTGATATTGTGATTGTTGTGTACCTATTATGATGTTGTTGTAACTGGTTCAGGTTGTTTGTTGCTTGCCACCTGTCAAGTATCATTGTTGATTTTATACTATAATTCAATATATATTAGTTTCTATTTGGGTTGGCCGATGAAACTTACTCAGTACGTGTTCCTTGGACTGACCCTACTTGTGTTTTCTTCATTTTCTTTTGTGGAGTGCAACAAGTGTACCATCGACTTCGACCCGCCCTCAGCTCTAGCCAGTCTCCAGCACCTCAGATTTCAGGGTAAGCTATTCCTTCTAGCTCGTGCTGGATTATCTCAGTCAGGGTATGATGTCCTTAAATTATGGACATGAACCCTTTTATTTACTTATTTTGATGTCATTAATACTTTTTGACTGAGTATTTTAAGAATAAATGTCCTTGATGTGATGACTTTTAGATTTTGGAGATAATAAGTGTTAAACTTTAGATGTTTATTTGATTGGTTACTTTAATAAGTTTTAAACTTCGCATTTTATTGGTATTCGTAGTTGAATTATTGATATAAGTTCGGGTTAAGATTTAATGGTTCGCCAACTTAGGAGGTGAAGTGTGGGTGCCACTTACGACTCGTTTTGGGCCGTGATAGAATTCAATTACAAAATGACTTTTCAAACAAATTCCAGATTTCCAAAAATGAATGAAGTTTTTCCTAGTAGAAAAATTCTTACTGACAAATTAGAAATTCATATATTTAATTATAGGTAGATCGTAATTCATGAATAAAACACCTTAATTAGTAATAGTCATACATCAATTCATATTATTAGTATAATCATATTTATATGTAGATATTCATTTAATTTAAGCTCTCATACATATTTTATCATACATATTTTATTATATATGTGTCTTATTAATCGTACTTTACTCATTAAAACAAATGTGATAATATTCACTAAAACTTATGAATTATAAATTATGATGATGATAGAAATGATCATTGTTGACATATTCTTAAAATTGTAGCAAAATTAATTGATATTAAAACTAGACGAAATGACTTGGGAGACCCTTGTACTTGATTTCATTTGTCAGTTGAACCATTATACTCACGACTTTGCCAAATGAGCACTTAAACTTACTAAAATATAATATTTTAAACACATTTAACAATTCACCGAACTTATGTGACACTAATATCACTGAGATGAAAAAATACTTGACTGCACGCGCCTTAAAGCGAGTGAATATATATTTTTTTTTATATTAAATATCATTAAAAATAATTTAAATTAAAAAGAGAAAAAAATCAACCCATCAACCCCCTATCCCACCCCACTCCTTCGCATGCAACTTTCTTCTTCCTTCAGCCCCCACCCCCACCCTCTCCTTCTTCCTTAAAACCACCCACTACCCCACCCTACCCCACCCCCTTCTTCTTCTTCTTCTTAACACCCGCCCCCACCCTCGCCCCACCTAACCAAATCTCTTAACTCAACCATTTTAATTTCTTTAATTTTAAAATTCAAAATTCTTCTCTATGAATCTTGGTCGATGTACACACTTCTTAAATCTGGGTTTTCAAATCTTCTTTGTGAGATTGAAGTTTTGATAATTTTGAAATCTTGAAGAGTAATGATGTATACTAAAAAGGAAAAACTTCAAGAAGAAGTTTGAAGAATAACAAATGAATTTTTTGAATTTATGAAAATTAAAAAAATTATGATGGAAAATTACTGGGTTTGTTTTGGTAAGCTTTTAGTGTAAAAAAATGCATGTCAAATAGAAAAAATTAAACCAATTTGACATGAATTTAGTGCTCAATTATGAGCAAATATGAAGAACATGATACTGAAAATTTTAATGTGCAAACTTATTTTATTATTTTTTTTAGCTTTTAATTTCTTATATGACATGGAATTCTATAAAATGACCTGAAATTCCATGTGTAAGCGGTTGTGCTACACTCACACACATATAATAAGAAAGGGGTTTAAAATATTGCGTTTTAGTGAGTTAAAGGGTTCAATTGACAAAGTCGTGAGTATAAAGGTCCAACTGACAAACGGAGCCAAGTGTAAGAGTCTCACATGTCATTATACCTTAAAACTAATCACTGAATTTGATTATTATTACTAAAATTTACAAAATTTTCCTACCACAGGGCCCATAATAATTTTGTAACCAAAATCTCTATGTTTATATCAATCATAATCATAAGTTTAATTATGTAAAGAGATAATTTTTTTAAGAAAGTAACATACTATGTAATTAAATTAGAAAAGAAAGAAATTATTTTTTTTAATACAGAAAGTAACATACCATGTAATGAAATTAGAAAAGAAAAACAAGTAGGGAAGAAACTCACTAGAAAATAATTCAAGCGATATATCAGAGAAAGAGAAAAAAGAAAGACTAAAAAAGAGTGAAACTTAAGTAAATGAATCTAAGCTACTTTTAGATGTACTAATAAGAAATTCAAAAACTGACAAATGGATAATCGTAGATATCACTCAAAAATTAGAAAGAAAATCAACAAATTAAAATAAAAAAAATGAGCAAAATAAAAGATGAAAGGTACTCACTAGAAAGAGAAAGCAGAATGAAACAATTATATGAATGAAATTGGAAATTGATTTATAATTAAAGAAGAAGAGATGCCAAAGTATGACAATGACATCTGTCATTCAAAAGGTAGACTCACATGGTGTAAAATTGATAAACATACTTGAAGTAAAGCGTCAGAAAAAATGGATGAAAAATTTCAGAACCGTCGTTGATTGTACCACTCACACTTATTAAATAGTTAATATCGATTGCTAATCCACAAGCCACTTGTAGTTATTTAAGTTTATTAGATATAAATTCATTTAAAAATTCAGATTATATTAAATTTGAGATACATTAATCCAAATAAATATTCACACGGGACATGGACAAAAGAGGAAAATTCTTTATTTTTTTATTAGGCGATTAAAAATATTTTCAGATATCACTCTCTCCTAATCTAAGGGATTGGGTTCAGAGTATAACAATTCACATTTCTAATTTTTATGGTTAATTTTTGATGTATAATGAAACTAAATGAAGAGAAATTTAATCTCATATTTTATACTTTAAAATAAATTTTAAAATTAGAATAAAGAAATTGATTGATATCAAAACTAATAATTGAATTGATTTGTGAATATCGTTTAATATTAAAATTGATAATAATTTTCCAGCACATGCTCATAATAATTTTGTAACCAAATTTTATGTTTAAATCAATCATAACCATTTAACTAATGTAAAGTAATTAGAGCACTGCACAAAGTAACGTACAATAGAATAAAATTAGAAAAGAAGAGCAAAAACAAAAATAACTTACTAGAAAATAGCCCAAGTGATTGATCGAAAGAAGAACGACTGAAAAATAGTGAAAATTAAAGAACTAAATTAAGTTACTTTTAAATATACTAATAAGAACCCAAAAAATGACAAATAGATAATCATATGTATCACTAAAAGATAAAAAGAGAACTAGCAAATTGAAATAGAAAGAATGAACAAAAAGGAAAGATGAAGAAAAAACTACTCACCAGAAAGAGAAAGAAAAATGAGAGAATTATATTAACGTCAATGAAAATTGATTTTGGAGTATAGAAGAACATAAGTCAAACGGATGACAATGACACCTATCGTTATAGTGACATCTGTTGCTCAAAGGCAGACTAACATACAATCGCTAGGTTGTTCTAGAAGTAAAATAAAATGAGATGGGAAATGTCAGAATCACCCTTGATTGTCCAAGAATCTCACACTTACTTATTAATTTTTAATGATTTGTTTGATTATTTATTGTTTACTTTTAATTTTTTTTGTAAAAAGTCATATTATTATTGTGTTGTTGTATTTTATTTATTTATATTTCATATTTCATACCTTTACTTAACGTGCTTCCATGTTGTCATGACCCAAAAATGGATGTGATGACACTCGTCTTATCCTACAAAGACAAGTCAGCCTAAATCCTAATATAATGATGATATGCAGAAGGACAAATAAAGATGAAAGTTTAACACTAATACTAAAGCAAAATACAAAGTCAACTTAATTAAATCCAAAATGGTTGTCACATGTACACGCCTCTTATGTATTTCAATAGATTTGAAAGAAATAAACAAGTCTCAAATGATGTTGTCTCTAAATTTGGATAAAATCATAAATAGGAGTGAAAAAGTCTACAAAGATGACAATCAACTACCTCACAAATCTCCACGGGAAGCCTCAGATAAGAAGAAAGAGTATCACAAAGATGGGCTCATAGCCTACACAAAATGTAGAAGAAAGGGGTAAGTACCAACCACATGGTTAGAATATAGAATACGAGTACTCCTAACACCCCAACCGAACCTTCACAACTACAACATGCATAAAACTAGCCCAACCTAACAATTCATAATCTACATAGTATATAGATCATTAACAAGACTACAACAATAACAGATCGACAACACACAAGATAAAGTTCATGAATCACAAGTTCCACAAAAGACACTCACAAGTTCACATATGATATAGATATGCAATGCAATGAAATGTAATGTCAAGTCTAGTGATGCATGTATGACCTAACAATACACACCCGTTGTCTCTCAGTCCGAAACCCATGAGGGACATATCTATCCATGCATTTATCATGTCGTGCGACACGATCCTTGATAAAAAATCCATCACGGGGTGCAACACTTCTCTCGAAAATAGAATCCATCACAGCGTGCGAAACTTCCCTCAATTCATAATATTCGTCGCGGTGCACGACACATCCCTCGAAATGGTACATCCTTTTTAATTTCTTATTCTTCCTCAATTCACATAACACTTGTCACAACCATGTCTCAAATACAATGCAAATTACATGTTCACACAAATAATGAGGAGATGGTCATTTCTATAACAATGCACAATTCATAATTCACAATAATACAATTGTGATAAAACATAAAAAATGAATCAATTAACCTTTCAAACCATTCTCAAAACATCACGCACCAATAATTAATCACATTTCCTTTTATTACCAATTTTTCATCATTAGAATTATTCAATATGGCCAAGTCAACTCATCACCAAGTCGCATTACTTTCTAACACATACCACAAGGAAATACACGATTCTATACACTTAACAAGGGTTGAGAAATTTACTTGCCTCAAATAATCAAATAATTACTCCGAGACTTGAGCTTCCCCTTCGTTGGACTTCCAAATCAATGCAATCTATTCACATTAATAATCAAAATAATATTTTTAAACTAACAACACTCATATTACTATATGTCTAGCCTAGATCCAAATGTGAGACTATGTAGATCTTTCACATAATATGTGTAACATTACATGACTGTATGAGGTTTATAGAACTTGTTGTATCACGTCGGGAGAAGAAGGCTGCAAAGGGGTGGTGATATCAAAGAATTATACTAACGTTATAGGTCAAGGATGCCCTTAAACAAGTTTGAGTTAAAAATGTCTCTTCTAACACCCTGCCCGTTCGAAAGGTTTAAGTTAACCAGTACTTTTGGGGTAAGACTAAGAGTGTCTTATATGTCAAGAAGGATGTTTTATAAGGTGATATAGTCGCCCAGTGATCGTAAGTTAAGTTTTGAAGTCAAGCAAGTTTAGAAATAAAAGTCGACGAAAGTTAGAGTAAGTTCTTTGATAAACTTTTTGAAATGTGGGTTAAATGTCTCAGAGCTTTTCTCCCAATATATAAAGCTTTAGAAGAATCAAGATATACCAAATCTAAGGTCTACAAGTCTAATTTCCAACGTACTAAACTATTTTTCTATATGACTTTAGAACTGAGATATATTCAGATTTTAGTCAGACTGTACAAACAAACACGTGAAGGTGGATCGCTAGATCCTATGTCGATTTAACTTTATAAGATTTTGATTTCCCTTCATTGTATCGTATTATTTTTGACTAAATAAGAACAAAACAATTCTAATCCGCTCTAAAGGTCCCCCTATCATCCAATCCAAGATCTATTGAATTCAAGGTGGTTTCACCTTCATAATGTTCATAGAGATTGTGTTACTTCATTCCTCCTCGTTGGTTGTAATTTGAAGGATTCTTCATGGTGAAGGAGTCTCATTTTTAGGTGGTGTTGCTGTTGTTTGGAGGTAATAATTCTCACCCTTCATTTTATTGAGTGAGTCCAAGTTATAGCTATTCTATATAAGCAAAAACATGAGACGTCCGGAAAATAGTATTTTGATAGTTTTGTGATGTTAAACTGTTTTGAAGTATTTTATGATGTTGTTGTTGTTGGAACTTTTGGAAATGATTTGTTTGTGTGTGGTTGTTATTGATATGAGTCTGGAAGAGAAGAAGAAGTATAGATGAATATTTAATTGTAAGATAAATAAGTGTAACATTGATTTTATTATTATATTGCGATTTTCAAATGGTTTCTTCTTTGTTCAACGTCTTGTGTTTGAGGAGATTGTTTTTCTTATTGAGGATACATGCTAAAAGACTATGAGCTCAATTAAGTTTAAGTTAATGTTCTTCACTTATAATATTTTATTGCTTATGAAGAGATATAAAATTTCTAACGTAATTATTGGACAAACTCACTGGATGATGATCAGAAGTCGTGAGTTTGAGTTATTATGGTTATATTAAACAATTATAGGAATGTATTACATATATTTTTTCTAGCTTTAATGTTTTGAAGACTAATGGTTGTAATTTTGGTTGTGGTTATTTTTGAATTGGAAAGGAGGGGTGTGGCGATACGCCGAGTTTTTATTGTTGTGCATGCATATTCTATTTGGTTGTTATTGACTATTGCATATGCCTCCACTTGTTAATAGATGCTGCAAAAATGTATGTTATGTCATTCATTTAAGGTTATAATTTGGAGAAGAAAATTTAAAGAAGTATACATTTATAAAGGGTATGGCGAGCTAATCACTCTGCTAGTAATTTCTAAATTGATATTTTGACCCTAACATGTTAATATTCTATATGTAATGGTTGTGTGACATGAAAAGAAGGGGTACATTACATATTAATACCGCAAGACCCATAATTGAGGTATGTTAAGGCTACGCGTTACTTCATTTGAGCATGAATTTTAGAATCCTAAATCGTCAAAAGTTGTTTTACTATTTTATTGCTATTAAGACCTTCTGTGAAAGGCATTTGGATAGCAACTGACGTATTTTTGTGAATCTATTATGTTTATATTGCACTCGTTCGATTTTATAGGGTACTCGACGTCTATATGTCATTTTGTTGATCCCCTTGGCTATTGGTCCATGTGTATATATTCTTATTCTTCTTTAAGTGGTATAACTTAGAAAGATTAGGGAGGAACATTAAGAATTTGAAATCAGTCCTCCTTCCTCAGTAATTTTCTTTTGAAAAACTTAAAAATAATATGTCAATTTCCAGTACTTCTAAATGCAACTCGAATGTTTAAACTACTATAGGACATGCTTTTTTTGAAAATACAGTCTTTTACAAATTACTGAGAAAACATATATAAAAACTAAGTGAAGCACCTTAAGCTCTTTATCAACATCTTGAAGTGTAAGTCTTTCTTAATTTGATTTAAGTGTTCTAGTTGAATATACAAACATACAAGGTTCTACGAGACATTTACATGTAATGCGAAAGTTATTACGAGATTATGAGGACAACAGTACCAACCGGCCAAGATTCACGCCATGATTAAGGTAGCATAAATGCATTACGAATCCATGACATGACATAGTATGCATTCTACTCCCGAGCTATAATTGGAAGGTATGGGACTATAGCCTATATTTATACATATGATACACAAATGACCACCAATATATATATATATATATATATATATATATATATATATATATATATATATATATATATATATATATATATATATATATATATATATATATATATATATATATATATATATATATATATATATGCACACACACTCACGACATATGATTCTGAGCATACCATGCATACTTATTTTGTATATGGCCGGATGTTAGTCATGGAGGCTATCAGATTTTCTTTTTCAGGAGGTATATATATTACCCTTTTTATAGCAACTATTTACGATTCGGATACCAATGTATTTTTATTCGTACTAACGTCCCATTGCCTTGGGATGCTGTATTTTTGTTTCGTGCGTGCAGGTCTAGGTAGGGATTTTGATTGACCCCTCCACTAGGATTCGGGGTTCAGTCGTGGGTTGGTAACCTCCATCTTTTACTGGAGCTTTCATATGATGTTTAATTTTATTGTATAGTTTGGGTATAGTCGGGGCCTTATTTAGATTGGTGCTTATATAAATTTTTAGAGGCTATTATAGACACAATATTCTGGGTTTGTTTTTGCAGCTTCTGACTCCGACGACATAAGCGTATAAATATTTATGTATGTGTGTATTTCCTCAATTTCACCCCGTCGTCCCGGTAGTACTTTATTATTTTTGGCTTGTCTACCTTTGTCTATATGAGTTGTTGTTATTCAGGTTATGACTCTTGTAAGATCCCGAAAATGACTTAGGTAAACTAGAGACTAACATGGTTTTCATGAGGGTATAAGGTCCTAAAATGGTTTATAATATGGTGATGAGGTAGTGTCTAAAGTATTAGGTGAATCGGAAGTCAAACGTCAAGGGATGACTAAGACGTTCGACGACTAAACCTTATATGTGTTTTACATGTTTATGTGTGATTCATGAGCTTATGAGGTACTTAGATGAGTTATTATAGTGGATATAGGCAGTGTGTCAAGTTTTGTGAAGTTTGGAGGTCAAACGTTCAAGAACGTCCATGACGTTCGAAAGGTTTGCCTTGAAACGACCTTGTGTGTCTAAGCATGTTTCGTCGAGTTTTACGTGTTATTTTTGGATGAAATTTACGTGAGCGGTCCTAAACTCGTACACAAACATATTTGGGTTGGAAACGTCCGGGCAAAAGTCCCCAAGGACCAACCAAGAGTCCTTGAGGAAGGACCCTTTACAAGTGCCCAAGCTGTCAAAACCAGCCCAACCTACGGATGGCAATCGACGACCAGTAGGTCAGTCGGCGCTCAGTAGGTGAGGGGAGTAGGTTGAAACTTAGGCGTGGGAGGAGGCCCTGACAAAGACAAGCCTCAGTCCCAAACCACAAACCAGCAGGATGGTCCGTTGGTTGGGAAACGGGCCGTCGATGGCCAGTTGTGGGTGGACTGTGTCACCTGCACAACTCACTGTAAACTCTAGGGGTGAATTGGTAAATTCACCCCACGTCCAAATAAGACTTTGGGCGGTTATTCAAGGGTATTTTGGGTATTTTAAACATCTATATAAGTCCTAAATACCTAGATGAATTCATTCTTCAAAATCAAAACCCAAATTCTCTTAGAAATTCTCTAGGACTCCATTGAAGCCAAAACTCAAGGAAGAGCTTGGATTGGAGATTTGAGTGGTGATTCTTCATCAATTTTGTGGATTAACATCATTGAGGTATGTTTTTTGATCCTTGAAACTCTATTCATCAAGGAGCCCAAAATTCAAAGAGATTTCTAAAGTTTTCTAAAGATGAACTTGTCCAATTTTATGATCTATCCATGGGTTCTTGCATTAAAGGTTTTAAAGCATTATATATTGATTGAATTGTTGTTAATTAGATTATTTCAACACAATTAACCTATGAACCCATGTAATTGATGAACCCTAACTTTTGACTACTTTGAGGTTGACTTGATATTGTCTTAATGCTTATGAATTCTAGTGTAGTTTTCTATGTGCTATGGAATGATGTAAGAATTGTATTGAATTGTTGTCTAGGTTGTCTTAGATTGGTAAATCTATATTGAATTTACGTAGTTTCATTGAGTATTATGGTTTTTGTATTGAATTGATGATTATGGCCATGGGTAAGGGCCTATTGGTATCGAATTGGATAGTTTAGCTAAGGATTGAAGTGGAGAGAATGGATTGGTGGTACGCTGACCTATTTCTCTTTATTTTATATAATGTAGCTCTTGAAATATGTTGTGATTGGTATGGTCCACTTATGGTGGCGGTGCTATGTGCTTTACTTGTAAATAATGTGTCCTCGTCGGCGTTACCTTATGTATTATGATGATAATGGCCTTGTTGACAAACTACTTGAAGT
Source organism: Solanum sitiens (assembly GCA_016801875.1). Lineage (NCBI taxonomy): Eukaryota > Viridiplantae > Streptophyta > Magnoliopsida > Solanales > Solanaceae > Solanum > Solanum sitiens. The sequence continues at coordinate 1,525,800 of JABWTJ010000112.1, forward strand.
ATTATGATGATTTGTGTAGTTGATTATGTGAAGTCTGATCATATATACCTACATATTAACTAATGTGAAAGTATGTGGTTTCTTCTATTGATATTAGGTGATCATGTTAGACTATGACTATGTCCTTATGTGTGTAGTCTTAGAGTTGATGTATAATTATTCCTACTTGACTATATGAGTCTATGATGGTTATATTGATTATGACAACCGAGTTCTAGACCCTAGCCAAAACCGGCGTCGTTGACCTCTCAGAGGTCGCAGACAAACCTACTTACGTCGTCATTACATTCGTTAGGTTAATTTTAGCGGAAAATTTGAAAATTTTTGTTTTGTTTGAAGTGTACATAGAATTCATAGTTATAACATGCATATGCGTATAAAGAAGTTCATTGCTCATGTGTATCAACCATCTAATAATGAATCATTCAATCTGGAAATAAATAGTCTTATAGCATAAGTAACAATTGCCAAAATGGCACCATTACATAAGTCTGAACAAAATAGGAAAGAAATACTAGTGGAACATACTCCACTAGACTAAACCTATTACTAAGCTAGAAATATAACGACAGGCATCCTCGAATGCATGAGAACCTACCAAGTCTGGATGAAAAGCTCTGATGTCCGAACAGCTGCAATGAATGTCTTTAACACCCTCCTGAACCTGCACCTAAAATAGTATAATGTATGGGATTAGTACACACTTGTACTAAGTATGGGTGTATGCAAGTACACACCAAGGACATTCATGAATAAGAAGATCTCTCTCCTAACGATATGAATTAGGGAAAGCCAAGTCAGTTGGACTTGCCAAATCATATTAGAAAAGTCATGCTAGGAGAGTAACATGCATCATCATTCTTTTCATATTGCACACAACACATAACATATTTCATATAGCACATACATATATTACATATCATTCGTTCATATGCCGTGAGACCTTGGAATCACGGACTTAACATTAGGACTTCCCAAAATGAGGGCTCAACATATGGGACCTCAACTAGGGAGCCTTCTTTAGCAAACAAAGAGTTTGCTTCATTCATTCATACTTACTTCATTTTCATTCGTTTGTAGGCTGGTGTGAACACCAGCTATACCTAGGATGTTGTTTAAGACTCTCATCGAGTTCACTGTGCAATGACCAAGAATGACCTAGTGTCATTACTTGAGTCTAGTTCACCTCTTGATTATCCTATCCAAACACCTTTGGTATCATTCATTTCATTATCATTCATACTTTGAGGAACTTCAACTTTAACCGACATAGATCATGTGAGCATCATGAAATCCGGTGTCTTCACCACACCGAAAAGCGGTGGAGTCACTGGCAAGGTGAAACCAAAACATCCCTAGCTCGCTTATGTGGAAAACCACTGGCTAGTTCCCTATGTTGGGAGCATAGTTCAAAGAGTAGGAGATTTAGGGAGACCCATACCCACCTTGGTGGACAGTCTCATCTCATGAGAATTACGTGAACCTCCGCCCTTCCCGAAAGAAGGCATCATCACTCATAGCTAGCCTATCGGTGCTCCGTTTAAAGTTTCTATTTACATTCAACTCATACATCGTCGAATCTTGATTCTAGCATGAGGTATTCATAGCTCATTAGATAATTTATCATCTCTTCTTTACGTATTAAGTGTGAATTGTCCTTACACTTACATATAGAGTGTGATTGAGATTTGTCTCTTAATATTCAACACTCTCTTAGGTGAGTACTTTTGGTGATCTTATATTGGCGTAGGTACAACTTGTCTCACTTGCACTAGCCTCATATTGTGATGCCACCCTATTCTTTCTTAACATCTTTTCATTTCATCTTTACTCACCTTTCATTATTTGTTCATCGTATAACATACATATGCTCTCTTGGAATTTACATTGAGGGACATTGATTCTAGGCGTAGATACAACTTGTCTCACTTGTAGTAGCCTATCCTCATGTAGCCACTCTTTCTTGATTTATTCATCGTCTAGCATAAATATACTCTCTTAGAAATTTCATTTAGTGACATTGATTTTTAGGCGTAGATGCAGCTTGTCTCACTTGCACTAGCCTCTTATCATGTTGTCACTATTTTCATTAACATCATAGTATAACATAATTACTCACCTTGTTACGTGAATGTTCATTTGGTCATATGCCAATGCACTTGGCCTTTTAGTGTGTTTCATATTCTACGTACAAGCCATGAGGCTTCGTTCATAGTTCGTCTAAGTGACTCATACTTACCCAAGATATGTGGTACAAGACTTATGCATCTTGTAAGTATGCCAAGGTCTCGATTTCGATTCCTATAGGCAGCTTTCATTAAGTATTTATTCACGTAAGACTTATGCATCAACACAGAATTGGGCAAGGGAACCCGATTTCAAATCCCTTGAGCAACACTTAGTCTTATATTAAATTTTGATTTAAAATTTCAGCTTGGGGACCCAAGTTCGAATCCCAACGCCTACATTTCTTTTCTTACTTTTCTCTCCTTGACTTTTCTATTTTAGGCCGAGAGGATGTGAGATCGATCCCCCACAACCTCATTTTATTTTCCTTTAGTTTTCTCATAATTTCCTCACCTATCCGAGAGGTTGTGGGTTCGATCCCCACACCACTCATTTTATTTTTCTTTCATTTTTCTCCTAACTCTTCACTTGAGCCTTACCCCATTTCGAATCCCCCTTACCTCATTTTATTTATTGAATTTCTTTATAGCTTGCATATGGTGAGGTCTTGGGTTCAATCCCTAATGAACTCACACCTTAATTTTTTCTGAAATCAGCATCCTTAGCCGAGACCAAATTTCCAGAAATCTGGAAATTTGGTCACGTTTTTGGTCCATTTTTCTCAACATTTGTACGTTAGATTCTTAAGCAATTCGCTGAATATTTCATACGTTATTATGTGTATTTTTTGTGGTTACATTTGGCCAAGAGTTTTCACTCAATTCATCAACAACACACCTCATATGAACATCACAATTTCTACAAATAATTGCATACAAAACGCAAGAATTTAACATGCCATTTTCACATAGTTTCGGAAAACATAATTAATAACCACATAAATCCGAACATACATACAAAACATAATCATCACGAAAACACATTATATCCCTAGATTCTACCAGCAAACATACCCAACCTACAACAATCGATGGGAGCTATTGACAGGGACATGCAACGGGGAACATTCCTAGTTTTTGGATTAGAATTCGACTGAAACTTAGGGGTCTCTTGGGAAAGCGACCAAGAGGAAGAAAACCCATGCCTTTTCTCGTCATTTAACACCTTTCAAATCTGATCTCAAGTGCTGCCAATTCCCACGAAAAACAAATGCTTCTCCAACAAAACACACGCGCAAACCGTTTGAAAGATGCTTTCGCTTTTCGTTTTTAGTTTAGTTTTTCTTTTGAATTTTTGTGTGCAAGTTATTCAAGTGATGAACTTTGATATTTTTGTTCTTTTTGCTGATAAATAACGTGAGAAGAGAGTGGAGAAAGTCGTGAGAATGAGAGTGGAGAGAGATGAGAGTAAGTGTAGGAGTTTTATTTGAAGACTTAGTCAAACTAGGACTCCTTGTTATTTATTAATTAAAAATCTGATTTTTTAAGGTTTAGGTGAAATTACTCATCATGCCCTTACTTAAATCAGATAATTAATATTAATTAATTCAATTTAACATTGCTTCCACCAAGGATCGAACCCGGGTGAAGCTCCACTCGCGAAAAGGGTCAAATTTGGGTCAACCCTACCCGAATTGTCCATTATTCACATTAATTAATTAATTAATTAAATATTTAGGGTAATTACAATACTACCCTTAGCCTGGAAAAGACCATTTTACCCCTAGACCCTCCAAACCTAAGATTACCCTTTTCAAGTCCGGTTAAGACTCATCCGGGTGAATCTTAATATTCGGGTGCCCTACATGGCTGGACCCAACCTTGCCTAGATCAACTAACTCACCAAGTTGGTTGGCTTGGATTGTACATGGGTTCTGAGGTCTGGTTCCACGCGCATCAAGCCGTGTGAACCCGGTCTAATCTAGGCATTCTAGGTACGTTTAGGCATTACTTTACATAGTTATTTTCGGGTTGTTACATTGATGATGTTATAGTAGTGTATAGGATGACTTAAAGATGATAATTGTTATTCCTATGTGCTTCTAGTATGATATGCTATATGTGATAAAGTGAAGTCTTAGTGTGTCTTGTGTGGTAGACTTGTGTCCCTTACTTGATGCATGTATGAATGTGAATATGAGATGTCCTGACTTAGGATGCTAAAGCCTCTTAGTCTTGTATGTATGAATGGCATGAGACATTGAATGTTTCTAAGAGGGTCCTTTATGTGAAACCTTGAACCTAGTGGTAAGGTTATGAACCTTGAAGTCGAAAGCCGTAATGGTATCCTTCTTGTAATGAATGATGGACTTAAGGTTGGTTGGCTGAAAGGACATCATATCATCCTTAGGAAAGTGATTAAGCTATCTTCGTCGCCATTGTAAGGCAGCCCTAGGGGACCTCTTTGGTAGGGTAAATGTTATTGGGTTATGAACTAGATATGGAACCCCTTCGTATGATCCTTTAATGTGAATTACTCTATGAGAACAAAGGCTAGCACCGAGTGAGTATGGTAAGGGAAGTAGCTCTAGTGAAGAACGAGACTAGAGTACAAAGTAAGCCCTTCATATTCCTTAACCATGTGCCTACATGGGATGTGTCCAAGTTCTACCATTGGCAAGTAGAACACCCTCCATCGGAGTAGGTTACAACTCTGGATTCTATGCTTTGCTACCATGGCCTATGTCGATTATTGCCTATTCTCATCTTATGGGATACCTATTAGTAGTTGAGAAGTCTATGAAGTTTAGGTGGTGGTATGGGACACTACCTAGACATTGCTCCCTTAGGCTTTGAAGATGTTAGTGAAAGTCCCTAGATCTTCTCCAAGACCATTACTTGAATGTCCTCTATGTGATGAATGTCTCTTAATGAACTAATAAAATAATGACTTATGTTAGAAAGCATGTAAATGAATGAGTACCTAATCTAGAGTGACTTTAAGGATTTCCTAGTAAGTGTGAAGATGGCATAAGGGATGATCTCTTCATGTCTTATCTAGGGAAGTCTTGAGAATGACTCTAGTTAGGGAAGCTGGTTGATACTTTGGGCATGATATAAACTTAGGAAGTCTTAAGGATTATTTAGGTAACCCTGAAGAGGGTGTATGGGCGTTCTCTTCTAGGAGTACTTAAGTAAGTCTTTTGATAGCCTTGGTAAGGAGAATATCATATTATACATGTTATGTGTTTTGGTGTCTTGTAAATGTATGTGTCTCATTATAAGTAGTCTTGAGGATCATTTAGGCATGCTTAGAGAGGGTGTATGGACGGTCTCTCATTGCATTAATTAAGTGAGTCTTAGGATAACTTTTAGTGGGGAAATTACATGCTAGAAGGTGCCTAAGGTTAAGTTGAGAAACTTCACTATAACAGTGAATTAGTTCACTGTAAGGTTTCTCCAAAATTATGATAAATTGTCTATGTGATTTATTATGTATTTCCAAGGTGTTAAATGATGTTCTTATGTTTATACTATTATGTTTTAATCAAAAGAGCATATTTCCATTAAATGTCTATCATGGTTTTTATGTATTATGCCATACTTAGTACATGTGTTTGTACTAATTCCATATATATTTCTATCTCTATAGTGGTTGGTAGGTGAAGAGAATTGGGAAGAAAGGCTTGGATTATAGCATCATTCAAGTGAAGTTGAAGTATGTCCTCTCTTGATTCGAGGGCATAGTTATCTTAGGTTTCTTTTATATTGAAGTATTGTAATAGACTAAGTATTTCTATATTTTGATGTATGGGCCGTGTCCCAAGTATGTTCATGTCTAAGCTTTGATGAGATTGAGACTTAGTATTTTCAATGATTTCTAATTAAAGATGTTATTAAAGATATTCTAATGTTTTGTGAAAAGTTTTAATTCCGCACTACTTTGACGATACAAAAGGGCTTGTACAAGACCTCCAAAAGGTCAAGTACGCCGGTTGCGACCTATGAATACCCAAACTTCTAGGGTATAGGTGCGGGTCGTGACAACTCTAATGGTCCAGGCTTAGTATTTTAGGTGTTGTGCTGCCCCACCTTCTAGTTCCACAGTTTGGTCAGTTAGTATATTTTAGTGGCAAGATTGACTAAAGTATCGAGTTCCAGTCACGTCTACGCTAGTTTGGGTCGTGACAAACTTGGTATTAGAGTGGGTCGTGTCCCATGGAGTCCACAAGTTGTGTCTTGTAGATTCTTGTTTATGGGTGTGTTGTGCACCACACTTATAATCAAGAGGCTATAAGAATTTAGGATTGGTTACATTTATTTCAATTTAAAAATCGTGCTATAGAGATAGAGTTATAAGTACATATGGAATCCAAATCATGCTTTGTGTTTCAAATATGCTCAAGAGGATTTATTGAGGCTTTACAGTAGATTGTTGTTCATCAGAAATTTCTAGACTTGATAGAGCTAGAGATGCTCGAATTTTTTACTGATATGAGGATAGATTGGTTGAAACCTTATTAAGACAATGTCGACTACCGAGAGAAGACTGTTAGATTTTAGTTCCCAGGGGAAGTAGTATGAGAATGGTAGGATAATGCTGTAATACCAAAGGGCAAGTTTATTTGCAATCTTCAAGCAAAGAAATGTTTGCCAAAGGCTGTACTTATCATATTTTCCGAGCGAGTTTAGGATATTGATGCTAAGTCCTCGACTCTTCAGTTATTCTAGTGGGCAATGAGTTTCTAGATGTATTTCCAGATGAGCTTCTTGCTATTTCCCTAGAATAGGAGATTTTTTTTATTGGTACATTACCAGATTCTCTGCCGATATCAATTCCCCCATTTAGAATTGCACAAGAAAAATTGAAGGAATTGTAAAAAAACAATTAAATGATATGTTAGATAAGTGCTTCATCAGGACTAGTGCATCACCAAGCAGTGCACCAATGTTATTTGTGCAGAAGAAAGATGACTTATTACAAAAGTGTATAAAATACCAAAAACTGAATAAGGTGACTATAAAAATTAAATAAATCCGCTACAAAAGAATGATGGGTTTTTCGACTAACTATATGATGTCGGATGCTTTCCAAAGATTGATTTACATTTAGGGTACCACTAGGTACTTGTTTGAGAGGGTAATTTCCAAAGATAACCTTCAGAATTAGACATGGACATTTTGAGTTTCTTGTAATGTCTTTCAGATTGGCGAATGAGGTGGGACTTACTCGGCAGTTCGGCTAACCACCTTGGCTAGCTTTGACAAGCCTGCTAAACAGGTAGTGTTCATCTAGTGCCTATTTCCATAACTTAAACCAACATATGCAACAATACCTAGTTCCCATAAATTTAACAATCTAACCATATGCTTTTCTACCAATGGGTACTCAGATTTCCCCCCAAAATCACTAAACATTGCTCAAATTGACGATTTTTCCTGAAGAAAGTCGTCACTCCATCTATCATTGGGAAAATACATGCAATCGGGTCAACACAAGGCTAATATACTTCACCCATGTAGAATTCAAGTCAGACCAACAATATTTAATTTGATTTCAAATTTTAACCAACACAACCAATTTTTAAAATTCTACGCACATGTTCATACAATTAACTCATGGGCATAGTTCAATAACAACAATGCATCACGATCCGATGAAATTAACTATGAACATGCATCATATGTCCTAAATATCATACACAAAACACAACCTATAGCTCAAATAACAAGATATAAGTCGAATACCAACCTCAACCAGAAGTATATACGAGCAAATAAAGAGAATTAGGGTTTGGGACAACCTATCAAGCAAGAACACGCTCTCCAAGCACTAGAAATTCATACAAGGACACTCACACACTAAAATATTCTTTTGGAAGTGAAAGGAAGAAAATAATCTCATAGATAACAAAGGGTTTTCTTTTTGAAAATGAAAATAGCCTTGGCCTTTTATACAACACACGTCCAGTGGACATGGATAATGTTGTCGAGTGGGTTTGATGAATTTCTAATTGAAGCCGAAGCTTGTCGAAGAGGCTTGAATGGATACCAAACTTGAATCCTGATTCGGTGAACATAATGGAGTTTGTATAGTGTAGTTTGGTGGATCACCTTTGGAGCTCAGATCGACTAAGTTGACATCACATTTTTTCACATTTTCCACCACAAAAAACAGACAAGAGTTAGTTTGCACAATGACTTTGGCGGATCACCGTTATGGTTATGTCATCACCTATTATGTCCCTCACAATACTTTGACTTGTTTTCAACATGTTCTCACAATACACATTCTGAAAGCAATAAAAAAGTAAGAGTTGAATTGCCTCGCAAGAAGCGCCTTATTTAAAATTGTGGCACGACATAGTTCCCAATTTCTCAACAATAATTTTAGGAATTTGGGGCAGTGTCACTTGGAGCTGTTTCTTTTTGCGTTGGATTGAGATGAGTGGAGATTTTTTATATTTGGTTCTCTAGTTGCTTGATCGACACCTAATGAGATGTTACCATTTGAGATAAAGTTGAGAAGTCATTTTTCAATTCCTCAACACTCTGTTAGATGCTTCGACCTTGTTGAATATCCTTGAGAGCATATCCTCGATTCGGTTCCCTTCTAGACTAGCTGGGTCCATTTTCCATTTACAATCATGGGGAGGAATATATCTATCTTTGTTAGCCTTCTTATCTCTTCAATTTCCACCTTGCCAATCCTTTCAACCATCATCGCTTTCTTTGTTCAAACCTTGATTCCTACCTTGTGTTTGGTAGTTCGGGTGAGAACGCCTCATTTGTTTGCCCAAATATAGGAGTTCCTCATTGTATAATGCCTCGAATTGACATCATTTGGGCACTTCCCACTACTATGTCCAACCTCATTTATTGGTTTCACTCCACCTCACATGACATGCTAGGATAATAAATTGAGTTGAGTCATTATTTTGTCCATGTTCTCATCTCGCTCATGCTCTGCTCAATTTATTCTTTAATCATGATTAGATGCAGATATTGCACTTGGTCTTGTCATTATCGGTTTACCTTAGTCATTTCATCAAGCAACAATGATTCCACTTCATATGGTTGTCGCATTAGCCCTCCTTGGACAAGTTGATCAGCTACACATTTGTTGATTGAATTAAGCTACAATAGAAGTATTGCCGCAAAAAATGGTCTAGTACACATTGGGAGAGTAATATCCTGAATCCCAACCATGCTTCATCTAAATGTTCATCTTCAATTCTCTTGAAATTTTGGATTTGGTCCCTAAGCTTGACCATCTTTGAAGAGGAAAACAATCTATCCAAAGGCTTCAATAAACTCCTCCCAAGAAGTGATCAAGTCATTTGGAAACTTCGCCAATCATCTAGTTATTTCATCTGTCAAAGAGAACACAAATAACCTCAACCTAATCGACTCTTGTGAGATATTTTCAAACATGAATTGCACACACCCACCCACAAAATTCCAAATGTGTCAATGGGGTCTTCGTGAGCTAAACTCCCGAGCATGACTCTTAATTGGAGCAATTATAGCATTGTTCTGGTCACATAAACGTCTGCCCTCCCATATATTGGAGGTAAGTGGATAGCTCGTGTAGTTTGAATGATGTTCACGGGTATGTCGTTAAAATTACCCATGTTTTCATTTTGACCTTATTTAATATCATTAAAACTAGCTTGGTCACTCATTGTTTTAGACTTGCAAATCAACAAACAATAACATAGAGCCACAGTCTACTAAAACAAAGATAATTTACAAACTAATTTCTCATATGAAATTTTCAGCCATCATTCCTCGGCTGCGGCACCATTTTTTATAATGCTCAATCTACTCTTCAAAACCAATTAAAAGAGTAAGCGTTCGTGATCAATAAAAATACCCAACAAAGAATCGGAGTTGAATTCCCATAGAGAATGATATTGCGTAAAAAATTTGGTCAAGAAATTAGGATTGTTAAGTTATTCATTTGTAATAGTAAAAACAAGTGGGGGATGATTCCACCAAATTTATGAAAAGGATTTGTTATCAGTAGTCATAATTAAGAAGAATTTCAGAAAATCAAATAAGTTACAAGTAATGTAGAGGTGCGATAATGGAAATCGATATCACATGGGGGTAATCGTGTTGCTCTATAGAGATGAAAATTCATGAATTGATTGGTCATCTTGAATGACACTAAGGTTCTTTAGATATCGTAGAATTAGTTCATAGAATCTCCTTTAGGTATCATTTGCGTAATACTAAACAACCCAATACCTTACTCTATTCTCTCTTTCGATGCAAAAATAGGGAAAATAGCCCGACCCATAACCTCTATTTTCAAGCAAGTTATAGACATCAAATCTTAATAGCTATAATTGAACTAATTACCCACTCCAATTTATCTATTTTGAGCATCAATTAGAGATCAGAAGTAGGAATTAAGTTTAGAACCTTAACGCATAAATTAACCACATGCTAATTAGCCCAAATCATTGCGTGAACAACAACAAAATAGAGCATAACACAATACCCACTACATTAAATCAACACCTAACACCCTTAGCCGCCCATTAAAAAATGTAAAAGAACTATACCTTGCATGAGATCAGCCATGGGTAACATGAAATTGATAAATTACAAGCTAACCCACTTTGAATTCAACTTCAATTGATCAATTTTAAGAAATTTTTATTTGAAGACCTCAAAAACTAGAAGTTTTCTTCACTAAGGAAATTTTTTCCTTTTTTAAAAATATATGTTCATAACTTTCTCCCCCAAATTGGAAATTTTTCGAACTCCTTTTTTCTCGCTCTTTTAGGATATTTATAATTTTCTAAAATTTGGCCCAAAACTCAATGCATGAACCATTAGGTGACGTTAGTCAGGCTCACTGATCCATTAAGAGACTCACCAACTTCTCATTAGATCACTTATCTCTTGCTTTAGGCTTTAGGTGTTTGAACCTCAGCCTGTGAGCTCGTTCGAGTTTGTCTTTCACATTTGGTGTATTGCCAATCACAACCTTCATTCGCCTTTTAATCTGTTAGTATTCACAAACTACTGTTCATCGACAATGGTCACCTTGCTCTCTCTTTTTATTTGTCGCATCACCATTACTCCTAGAGTTCACCGACCTGCCTCAAGTAATTTAGCTATTGTGTACCGTCAACTTGGGAGAGCTTGTACCCATTAGGAGATTGCTCTTCATGTTAGGCGATCACCAATGGAAATTTATTTTTCTTTTTATGTTTTTAGCCATTCTTTCAAGCATTCATTCCTACCTTTTCATTTAGCCTTCATAGTGCAAATCATCAAAATACCATTAGAATTAAATATAATTAGGCATTGAGGACACTAATTGCTGAACTAAATTACCTTCAAATGAGTGCAAAACTACCACTCATCAGGGTCTTCATTTTGTTGCCATACAATCCTTGTGTTATCAATTACTATTTGTGTTATGCAAAATAATAATAATAATAATAATAATAATAATAATAATAATAATAATAATAATAATAATAATAATAATAATAATAATTAAAAAAAATCTCTTTTACTGTAATTCAGTTTTACCCATGGAATAAGTAACATGTGGTATTAAATAAATTATGGACTAGGGACCATTAATCATCAATTAAGAAGATTAATTAATTAATTATTTACTAAATACCCATTTAAGTAACTGTAGAAACTAAATAGTTCAAAAATTTTAGTCCATGGAAAGAGTCAAAATAGTCCTAATTTTCAAAAACGATTAAACGGATCGTTACATTATTTACCACTAAAACAAACATCGTCTTTGAATGATAAGAGAGCATAAAGTAATTGAACACTTAAACAAATAGGGATATCTGATCCACATGTCTAACTGAGCCTCCCAAGCAGCCTCTTTAACCTTTCCATTAAACTCGTCCTGAAATAATTTTTTTCCACATAAACTTTTAAATCTGCCTATCCAATATGGTTACGGACTCCTCCTCAAAGTAAAATTCTGATAAAGTAAAAATGGATCCCATGAACCACATGAACACTATATTAATGATACTTCTTTATTATCAAAATATGAAAAACAGGGTGAAAACCTGATAAGTCGGTTGGCAACGCAAACTCATAAGCCACCTTACCTATACGATGAACAATCTTCGGCTCAACTTGTGCTTCTTTCTCATGACACTCTTCATGGGTAAACCCTTCAATAAAACACTCTCCAACCATGAACTTCAAATCACGAGCCTTTCGATATCCATATATCTTTTGCCTACTCTGATTTTGAGCCATTAGAAACCTATCCTGAATCAACTTGACCTTCTCCAAGGACTTCCTCTACAAGTCTGTATCCCATGACATACTCATAAGTGCATCAATACTGTAACAACCCTCAAAGTGAAATAAGGTGAACTAGAGACTCACATGGATTTTGTAAGTTAATAAATTGTTAAAATAATGATGAATAGATTTAGAAGTCAATTTTAAAGAGTTTTTAAGTCACACGTCAAGGGACGATCAAGACGTTCAAAAACTAGTCTTTTGTGTGCTAGTGTGTCCTAGTATGTTGTGCATGATTTTATGTGTTGTTTGGAGTCTAATATTAGTGGGGTTAGCCCTAAAATCTAGAGGAACATGTTTAGGGTCAAAACGTCCGATTAGGATTCCCCAAGGACCAGCCTAAGGGTCCTTGAGGAGGACCCAAGCCCTGGCCAAGATGTTGCTAAGGCAGCTTTCGACTAGTAGCATTACGGGAGCTACTCCGCGTTGTGGAATTGCTCCATCCATGAGAAACAATTTCCTCCGCATCGCGGAGACATCACCCCCCCTACTGTCCCAAAAATTATATACCAAAATCTTTAGGGAACATCCCCACGATGCGGACTTATTCCCTGATGATAATTCAAAAAATTAAAGTTGAGTTTGACTTATTTAAAAGGGTCCAATTGATGTAGGGGTGTTTTGGGTATTTTGGGGGTGTATTATATACTGATTTTAGGTCATTATACATTCATTCCCCTATCAAAAAACCTAAACCCTGAATTAGAATAAAAAATTCCAAAACCCTCAAAAGTTCTTCTCTTCCAACATTCTCTCAAAACACTATTGGAGGTCAAGGTCTTGGAGCTTGCTAGGAAGGATGGGTTCAACTGATTTCTTCTCAATTTTCTTTGGTTTCTTGAGAATAAGATATGGGAGTTCGTTATCTAAGGCTATCTATCACCTTAGAAGCCAATTTCAAAGTGGTTTCAAAGATTTCAAAGTTTATGGAAAAGTCCAATTTTTACTCTAACTCAAGGGTTCTTGCATGAAACTATTTCAAATCATTAGATATGATATTATTGATGTTAAATTGATGTTTTCCAATGGAAAACTCCATGAACCCTCGATCTTCTCAAAACCCTAAATTTGGCTTATGAGGTGGGTCTATTGCTTATGATTTAATGTTGATGGAATTGTTATTATAATGTGTTCTATAGTTGATTTCTATTGTTAATTATGAAATTATATTGTGAATTGTTGGAGATGTTAAGGAATGGTGATCTTGGCTATGGGAAGCGGGTAAGTTGACCTATTTCCCTTACTAATGTAGAAATGCTGTAGAATTGCTCTTGTGTGGTATGATCCACTTATAGTGACGGTGTTTACTTCTTGTTCTTATTGTGATCATAGACTTGTCGGCATTATTATGTTAATTGTAGTAGTATCATGTGACATATGCTTGTGGTAGTAGCTCTACTTGAAGTATGAGACTAGAGTGCAAAGAAGCCCTTCATATCCCTTAACCATGTGCCTACATGAGATGTGTCCTAGATAGTATGGTCTATGTCACCGGATTCCATACCTAGATAGTATGGTCTATGTCGGTTAATGCCTATTCTCATTATGTGGGATGTGGACTCTAGTTATTGGATAGGTTCTACAACGTGTGGGTAGTGGAATGGGATGCTATCTACACATGGCACGAGCAAGCTTTGAAGATACTAAAGTGAGTTCCCTAGGTCTTCCAAGACCATTATGTGAAGTCCCATAATTATATGATTGACTTTTAAATGACTTATGTAATGTATGTTCTCCTATTGATAGTATGTTTAAGTAAAAAAGTTCTTATCTAGGGTAGCTTTGGGAACACTTAGGTGTGCTTGAAGAGGGTGTATGGGCGGTCTCTTCATGTCTTACTTAGGTGGGTCTTAGAGTAGCCTTAGGTAGAGAGTCTAAATGATGAAAGGTTATTTGTTGAATATGGCTATGTCTTGTGTTATATGTAGATGTTACTTGAAATGGCTTTGTATGTGAATATGGACTTGTGTTATGTCTCTTAAAACTCTTATGATGAAGGTTCTTATCAAAATGTCATGAAAGCATGTTTCTATGCTAAATGTTACTTTTTGCATGGTTTTTACATGACTTCCATACTTAGTGCTTAAATGTGCTAACTCCTTCTTTTTCCCTTTTTGACTAAAGTGTAGGCATTGGAGGTTTGGTATGTTATGGAGGATGGATAGGTTTCTAAGGGTTAAAGATGAAGTTTTGGTGAGTCCTCATAGATTCGGGGACAAGACCCACATGTTCCTTTTATGTCTTTTTAATCTTTATTTCAAGTCTTGTATGGGCTTAGTCCCAAATGTTGTACTCTAAAGTATTAGATGGTTTATGAGACACACATGTTGTAAAGTTAGATGTTTTAAAAGTCTTCCGCTTGCTTATTAATGAAAGTATTCTTCGTGTGTGAAGAAAGTTTTAAATTCTTATTTATTTTTTAATATCCTATGCAATGAAAGATCCACGTGGCTTGTATGAGACCTCCGAGAGGTCGAATACGCTGATTACGACTAGGGGGTACTCCCGAGTCATTATAAATACAATCATTTGGAAATCAACATTTCTACCATACAAAACCTCAAAAGTGGTGTTATCTCAATATTGAAATGATAATTGTTATTGTATGCAACCTCTGGTAAAGGTAAAAAATGATCACAATAACCACCAAAGTTGATTCCACACTCCACAATATGTCCTCAAGAACCTGAATAGTCTTTTTAGACTGACCTTTAGTTTGAGGATGAAAGAATGTACTAAGGTTCACTCAATTACCCAACCTCTTATTCATAGACCACCAAAAATGAGACGAAAAATCTAAAGTATTGAAATGGGAACCTCATGTAAGAAAACTTTCCCAAATATAGATCTTGGCTAAATTCTCTTAATTATAAGTAGTTTGAACCATTATGAAATGTGCAATCATGGTCAATCAATCCACGGTGAACCATATAGCATAAAACCTACCCAAGGTACGCGGTAACCCCATCATAAGGTCTAGAACAATTGTTTTCCACTTCCATTCTAGTATGGGTTCCTTTGAGTAACCCCTGAAGGCTTTTGGTGTTCATACTTCATTTGTTGATAAATCATACATCTTAGTAGACCTCAGATATATAGAATACCTCAACTATATTCCTCTAAATATAATCTTATATCTTCAAAACTCCCTCATTATCAATAATATCCTCCTTGGATTCTCTTAGTAACACCTTGTCTCAAATCTTAGATAAATTTCTATCATCAAATTATCCAACCCAAACCTGCTCCAATAAGGATTATCTTACCTCCATATTAGTCAAAACTCTACAAGATTTCAAAGTGTCAAGTCTCACAAAGCTATTGTCTAAGAGATGAACATCTATAGCCAAAGGGTGCTCTACAACATGTAACAAAGATAGACTATCCATACTCACCACCCTTCAACCTAAGGCCTCTACTATCACATTCGTGTTACCCAAATGATAAACGATAGTCATTCCAATGTCCTCGAGCAACTCTAACCATCTCTTTTTTCTCAAATTTAGATTCCTTTTATTGAATAATATTAAAAAACCTCACCACCATGAATATTGACTCCAAAACAATAATTCAAACACCACAACTCCCAGGTCCAAGTCATAAAAATAATAGTTCTGCCTCAAAGCATAATTTATCACCTTTCTCTTATATATCAATACACAACTAAGACCAATCCAGGAAGCATCATAATGTACGGTTAAATCATCTCCATCCATGGGTAAACTCAAAATTCTAGTAGTAAATAAAGTCTTGAGCTTTAGAAAGCTCACCTCACAGAGACCAGTGAAAAGCCACATAATTCTAGGTCAATATAGTCAATGCAGATAAAAATAACCCCTTTGAGTTTATTCAACTAACTACTATTCACAAATTTGAATTTTGACTCATCCTCCATTAATTAATTGAGAGAACAAGGCCTATTGAAAGGCACTAAGCGCAAATTCCAAGCAAGCACGGGTAATAAAACACTAGAGAAGTGTAAGACCAACCCAGTTAGTCCCACCAAGGACCGCTAAAAATTACTTACTAACAGAATATACCCCCAAACTAGAATTACTATTGTCCCCAATACTTTTACACTCAGTAAGAGAGGTGAAGAAACACTGCTCATATGCCTCCGTGCATGTTGAATCTATTCCACCTTCCAGAAATCGATACTCACTTTGATCTACTTCAACACCACTTTGATATCTGGTTCATATTCGATTGTTTTTTTCACCCTCTTCTTTGTCACCACAGTCTGCAAGGTAGTGACTTTGTCCTCTAGGACCTCAACTCTAGTGCTTAATTATTGTTATACATCAGAAATCCAATAACCTAGTCTAGAGCCTCACCCATTAAATAATGTTAAAATGATGTTTCCAGACATTGAATAGTGTAATAAACTTGATTTAAAAATATTAGAGCCTAAACATCAAGGGACGACCATAACGTTCAGAAACTAGTGAAATTGAACTAGTAGACGTCCTTAGATCTTGTGAAGGTTTGAGAGTGTAGTATGAATTCTAAAACATTTAAAACTCGTTTAAATAGGTAATATAATGTTTATAGGGTCAAAATATCCTGGTACGACCCACCAAGGACCACCGTAGGGTCCTTGATGCGGACCAAACTATTGGCCAACAAGCTGCCCAAGGTAGCAGGCAATTACACATGCATGAAACCAGTCCACGTAGTGGACACATCACAGACTCTACTGTCTAAAAAATTAATTTATTAAATCTTGTGGGAACAGCTCCGCGATGCAGACTTGTTCCCCGACGGAAAATCTAAAATTTGAAGTCAAGTTTGACTTTACAAAAAGGTCTAATTAAGTGAGGGTTCTTATGAGTATTTTAGGGGAGGGGTATATATTGTTTTTAAGTCAGTTTTAAACCACATTTAACAACCCAAATTAAATTCCCAAATTGAAATCCAAATCACTCTCACTTCTCTCTAAAATTCTCTCTCTACCCAACCTCCATTGAAGACCATTGCAGCTCGAAGAAGAAGACCAATTCTCCATGTTTACTACTCATATTCGTGGAAAAAATCTTCATCAAGGTATGGATTCTTTCACTCTTGGGATTCCTTTCCCCAAGAGGTCCATTCAAAGATGATTTTAAATCCCCCCAAAATCAAGGGTTTTCTCTACACTTGGGTCTTCCTCTAAAACCTAAATTGTGGATCAATTGTGAAGAATTATGATTACTTAGGGTTAATTAAGTGTATAATGATGGGTAATTGATGTTGTTTAATTGAGATTTTGTTGGAACCGTGTTCTTCCCTAAATTCCATAAATCTTGGATCCTATTTGGTAAATTGCTTGAAGATGGTGAGTTTATACATTGATATATTGGTGTTAATTGTATTGTTACTTCATTGAATGCCTTATATAATATTTTGATTAGGTTTTGATCTAGTTATTTAAGAACACATGAATGTCCCTTTTCTCCTAACCCTAACTCTTGATTATGTTGATTAATCACTAGAGGTGATGTAATTGGGTATGTTCTCGTATAATTGACTATCCTATGATGATGATAATTGATTTGATTGATATATGTCATTAGTTTGAGATTAAGTCTTGAATGGGTTTCATGGAGTCCATTGGTAAGATCTTCAAATCATAACTATGTTGTTGTGGTATTGTTGGTCTATCTTTGGTACTGTTGGTTAATTGAAGTATGAATGATGAAGTTATGAATGTATGAACATGCTATGAATATGATGGTTGTGAGATGATGATAGGTGTACTATGATGAGGAATTGAAGGTAATTCCTATGTATATCTTATGATTATGCTATGATGTAATGTTCTCACATGATGTTGGGTTTGTGATGAAAGGACTCTCTCATCCTATGACCTATGAGCTATGAACATGATATATGAGGGGTTAAACTCCTAAGACCTATGTTATGAATTGATAATTAATAAAGAATTAATGATACTTCAAAAATGGAATTAAGCTTAGCACCAAGTGAACTTGACAATAAGAGGTGTCTCTTCACGAAAAATCTTCCCCCGATGTTCTCGAGGTGCAAACTACAATGCGAATTAACATAAAGAGGATTTCTAGTAACAACCTCCTAGTTCCTTAACTAGGTGCCCCCATAGGATACCTAGCTAGTGCATCCACCTAGATGCTATGATGATGTTGATGTACTACCTTGGCAAGTAGGATGCCCTCCTTTCGGTGTGAGGGGTTGACACCGGATTCCATGTTTAGCTCACATGGTCTAATGTCAGTTATGGCAAAGTTTCCTGAAAGTAAAATGAATGAATGAAAGTAAGAAGATGAGCACTAACTAGGACTACTTAAGAGGTATTACTTAGTGTAGGTAAGAGTATGGGACTTTACCTATACATTGCACAAGTGGACCTTGAGGGGAGTTCCAGGGTGTTTTTTTTTATGTATGAATGATATATATGATGTTGGTTTCACTTGATATGCATGATGTTGGTCTAAATTGTTATGTATGACGTTGATCACACTTGTTATGATGTTATATGATGTAAAGGTAATGCTTATGGTCTCTTTGCTAGTTTACTTGGTTTATGTGGGGTTATGGGGCTTCACATACACATTGCACTAGTGTACTTGGATTGGGGTCATGAGTAAGATCTTGTGATGTATTGATGAAATAGACTCTAAAACATGAAATATTGATTGTGGCTTTGTTATGATGTCACTTTTGAACATGAACATGAATATGTACTCCCCGACACCAGAATTTAAAGAATGTCACATGTGTGACAACAACTTCCTTTCCTCTCACTATAACTGATGTTACACTTATATGAGAGGTGGGGTTATCTTGGTATGCTTGTTGATCCATTCTTGCTTGATATTAGGCTTAAAATTCCTACACTATTTTAGGAAAATAAGAATCGAGAGGGTTGAAAACATTGAATCTAGAGTGCTCTCCTTCTAAGCAAATATATTGGGGAAATCCTTCTTAAATGATTTAACATCTAAAAACAACTTCATTTTTGTTCTTATGCTTGTTCAAAAGTGATGATAATGGGTTTCCATGCCAGGTATCCCATAGCGCAACTAATTTGTAGGTTGTCGACTTATAAAGCGAGCCTTCTACTAGCTGTTTATGCTGCAAGACAAATCTCAGCCAAATTAGGGAAAATATGTCTCTTTGATAATTTCAATAATGAAAAAGAAGACTAAGCCACCAAAAGTTACGAAAGAAAAGGCATAAGAGTGTAAAAAGAATTCAACAAGTAGTGCTCACAGTGAGACAACCATTTGGCCGGTGGCATGCAAATGCGAGTTTGTAAGCTACCAGCTCAAGCGAATCCTTCAACCAGAAAATTTGCGACCATTTAGGTAGACCGACATTACACTGCATATCTCCAATGGGCACGTGTAACTCAAAAATGAAATGCAGGTATATGGTTAAGGAACAGTGAAGTCCCTCAGCTAACCAACACTGCACCCAGGATACACAAGGCAATAGTTGTGAAGTGCAAGTGTTTCACGGTCAGCACCATGACCAAAATTTGTCCAAATTCAACCCAAAAATTCATATATCAATTTCAATGGGTACTCAAACTTCCCCAAAGGATTCACAAGTCAATTTCATAAAAATATTGATGATTTCCCTCAAGATGGACATCAACTCGTCTATCATTGTGAACTATCAAACATAAATTAGGAAATTTAACAACTCTCATTTGCAATTTCATCCTCACCACAGACCAACAACACATATCAATGCTATTCATTTACAAATTTCAGCCTAAAAACTTTAAAATTCACATAATTATAAATTTACCCTTGGGAATGACACCACTTATTCCATCATAGAGCAATTTTTAATGCACAAGTAAACACAATGGGCTACTTATACTTCACCCCAAACTAAAATTTAGAGGTATCTAATGCAGATTTCAGATCTAAACACCATTATCAAGCATATTTACTTTATAACTAGTACTTTTAAGCACTTAAACCCCTTTTCAAAACACAATTTTCAATTACAAGCAACTGAGTTTAGAAGCAAAACTATAATAAAGCATGAACTATTTACCACCTTATCACATTACAAAGCTTAAAATCAAGAATATAGAGTAACATACCAGATAGTTTCAAATGAGTGGTAGGAAAAACAATGAACTTCAATAGTGGTTCTTCAACTGACTCAAGAACTTGACCAAAATAGGGTTTTTAATTTTTTGAAGAGAGAGAGAGAGTTTGAATGAGGTGAGGAAAAGTGTCACGACTGGAATCTAGACCCCAGACGAGACCGGCGTCGTTGGCCTCTCAGAGGTCACAGACAAGCCTACTTACGTCATCCTTACTTTACATAGGTTAATTTTAGCGGAAAATTTGAAACTTTTTGTTTCCTAACATACTTATAAAAACATTCTCATTAATACGTAATTGTTCACTATCAACCATCTAACATTAAGAGATAAGCAACTGAAAGAAATAGTTCAATTCATATCAAGTGTATAATTGCCAAAATGGCACCAATACATAGTCTGAATAAAAACAGGAAAGAAACGCTAGTGGTACATGCTCCACTAGCTCAACTCTAAAACTAAGCTAGAATATAAAATAGTAGTATCCTCGAAAGCATGAGGACCTACCAAAACCGAATGAATGCTGGACGTCCGGATAACTGCAGCGATGATCCTGTAGCTCTATCGTCCACCTGTGCCTGCACCTAAAATAGTAGAGTTTGTATAGGGTTAGTACACACTTGTACTAAGTGTGGGTATATGCAAGCACACACCAAGGACATGCATGAGAAAGAATAGCTCTTTCCTAACAACGTGATTTTTGGAAAGTCAAGTCAGTGGACTTGCCAAATTGAGATTAGGAAAGTTTCCAAATTTGGATTAGCAAAGTAAATGAGCTTTCCAAATTTGGATTTAGAAAGTGATTCCATGAAAATAACATACATCATCATACTGCTCACATTTGCACACAGCACATGACATTTGCACATAGCACATATCATATAGCATACAGTACATTTTGCATGTAGCACATAACTTCTTTCATATCATTCATTCATATGCAATGAGACCTTGAAATCATGGACTTGATATTAAGACTTCCCAAAAATGAGGGCTCAACAGATGGGACCTCAACTCGGGAATCTTCATTAGCAAACACAGAGTCTGCTTCATTCATTCATACGTACTTCATTTTATTTCATTCATAGGCCAGTGTAGTCACCAACTATACCTAGGATGTAGTTTAAGACTTTCATTAGGTTCGTTGTGCAATGACCAAGAATGACCTAATGTCATTACTTGAATCTAACTCACCTTTGATTATCCTATCCTAACACCTTTGGTATCATTCATTTTATTATGTGTATCATTTGAGCGCTGGCCTCATTCATTCATTGGGAACTTTAACTTTAACCGACATAGATCATGTGAGCATCATGAAATTAGTGTCTCCCCCACACCGAAAAGAGGTGGAATCACCGGCCAAGGTGACCCAAAAATATGCTAGCGTACATGGGAATTTAACCCCGCCAGATCCCTATATTGGCAGTATAGGTTCGAAGACTAGGAGATATAAGGAGATCCATACCCGGCATGCTGGACAGTCTCATCTCATGAGAGTTACGTGAACCTCCGTCCTTCCCGAAAGAAGGCATCACCGCTCATAGCTAGTCTATCGGTGCTCAATATAAAGTTCCATTTCATTCATCTCATACGTCATGGAAGCTGGCTTCTAGTATGAGGACATCATAGCTCATTAGATGATTTCTCATCTCATCATTAGTATTAAGTGTGTTAAGCTAAATACCTTCATTAGAGTGTTCATAGAGACTGGTCTCTTCATTATCTTACACTCTCATAGGTGAGTACGTATTGGTAACATTTACTTAGGCTCATTTGAGATTGCCCTCATCATTTACATTAGCCTCATATCATGTTGTCACCACATTCATTATCATTAGCACCTTTGCTTTTCATAGTTACTCACCTCTTATTATGTGAATGTTCATTTCATCATATGCCAATGCACTTGGCCATTTAGTGTATCTTACACTCATACTTAACCCTTCCAGGGTTCATCATTTCATTACATACCTCTTAGGTTCACTTACTTTTGAACGTATGTTAGACTTATGTGTCTATACATATAAGCCATGAGGCTTCATTCATATTTCATCTAAGTGATTCATATCTTTCTAAGATTATGTGATACAAGACTTATGCATCTTGTATGTATGCCAAGATCTTGATTTTGATCTAAGTATGTGGCATTGTTCTTGGATATTTTGTTCATGTATGACTTATGTATCAATACTGAAGTTTGGGCAAGGAAACCCAAGTCTTGAATCAATTGGATATCATTTATAGTTTTCATTGATTTTATTTCTAATATTCATAATATTATGACTCTAAATTAAATCTCAATATTAATATCGAATGATTAATTTTTTATTTAATATTACTCCTAAGTTGGTCGAAGGGTTGTGGGTTCGAACCCCCACAACCCCTTTTTATTTTTATTAACATCATCTTGTCCATTCTCGCCTAAACCAAGAGGTTGTGGGATCAAACCCCCACAACCTCTTTTATTTTTTTGTCATTTAATTCGCAGAAATAGGGAGGTTATGGGTTCGAACACCCTCCTTATTTTAATTCAATTTCGCTAGGGGCTGTGAGGTGGTGGGTTCGAACCCCCACAACCTCCTAATTTTTATTTCATTTTCGCTATGCTAAGGGTCTTTGACAATGAGGTCGTGGGATCGAACCCCCACAACCTCACTTGCTTTATTAATCATTTTCGCCCCTCTCCATTTCCAGCCTTGAGGTCGTGGGTTCGATTCCCACGCCTCACATTTTTTTCTCTTTATTTTTCCTCTTCTTTCTTTCCCCAGCATTGCGTGTTCGATTCCCCCCAGCCCCATTCTCCCTTTTTATTTTTTTCGCGTCAACAGCGGCTAAGGGGTTCGATTCCCCTTAGCCCCCTTACATTTTGTTTTAAATTTTTCAGCCCCTTGGTCATGTGAGGTCTTGGGTTCAATTCCCATTGACCTCACCTATTTTTTTTCCTCTTAAAAACTCAGATTTAATCCTCATTTTTGAGTACACAAATCTGGAATTTTTTTTATAATTCTCACCTTCCTTAACTCAACTTTTCATGCTAGTTTCTTAGGGCATTTCATCAACTACTTAGTACGTTATTTAGGTGTGGTTTATGGAGTATATTTAACACAACATTTACACTCAAAACTTGCCATTTCACACACCATATGAACAGCATATTAAGCATAAGTTTAGCACAAAAAATACAAGCAATAACGTGCCTCTTTACCTCTCCAAAACAGTGACTAAAACGCCACTGCCCAACGTGTGCTCACTTGCAAATTTTTTTTGATTACACCTTAGTCATCATTTTCATGATCTCATGCACATACATATTTACATTCAACATAAAAATATCATACATGCCTAAATCTACCAGCACAAAATACCCAACCTACAAAGTCATTTGGGAGCTAGGGACAAGGACATGCAATGGGAAACAACTTAGTTTCGGATTGATTATCTTGAATAATGAGGGGCCTCTTGGGAAAGGGACCAAGAGAGAAGAAAACCCATACCTGAAGTTCTTTCAAAAGATGATTAAACCATGCTTCCTATTCCCCACAAATCCAAAGTTTCACCACCGGAAGAACAAGCAAAATCCATCGAGATATTGATTTTTACCTTTCGTTTTTAAGACTATTCTGCTTTTGAGTTTTTAGCTTTAAAGTTCTTGATGAACTTTAGCATTCACGTTTGTTCTTATTTTCTTTTGGTTGAGGCAGATCGTGAATAAGAGTAAAGAGAGTGAGAAACGTGTGGGAGAGTTGGCTTAGGATTAGGAGATGAGGGAGAGACTTAGTCAAATTAGGATTAAATAATAATTAATAAATAAAAATCTGACTTTTCCTCTTTCTTAAATCAGCAATTAAATATTAATTAATTAAATTAATTCACCAATTAAAATAAATCAAGTTAAATCATTGCTCCCACCTAGGTTCGAACCCGGGGGGAGCAAGATTTCACCCAAAGGGCCAATTTCGGCCCTTTCTACCCAAATTGCCCCTCCACCATATTAGATAATTAACTATTTATATATTTAGGGTAATTACGATATTACCCTTAGCCTGGTAAAGGAACATTTTACCCCTAGACCCTCAAAACTTAAAATTTCTTCTTTTTAAGTTCGGTAAAGACTCCTTCGATTAAATCTTCATTTTCGAGAGTCTTACTTGGTTGGTTCCAACCTTTTCAAGCTTAACTAACTCCCCAAGTTAGTTGGCTTGGTCGTAGTAAGGGTTCTGAGGTCTGGTTCTACGCGTATCAGTCTGTGTGAACCTTGGTCTAATCGCAAGCATTCTTGACAACCTAAGTCTTGCTCCTATTCATTTTTAGGGTTGTTACATTATCCCCCCCTTAGGAACATTCATCCCCGAATGACACTACTACTTCACGTCGTAATGCCAGTCAGATCATAATAAAATCACTGTACACAGTCAATCAATAGCACCAAAATACGGGGCAATAAGGAAACATAGGTTTAAGAGTATGAAGTCTAACCTCAAGAGCTGAACATTTGAGGGTAGCGGACCCTCATGTCGGCCTCAGCTTCCCACGTAGCACCCTCAACAAGATGATTTCTCCACAATACCTTCACTTTGGCAATCTCCTTGTTCCTCAGCCGCTTGACCTGTCTGTCTAAGATCTCAACAGGTACCTCTTCATAAGATAAGTCTTTACCAACCCCCAAACCTTTAACAGGTAAGATTGATGCTGGATCACCTAGGCACTTCTTCAACATAGAGACATAAAAGACTGGATGAATAGAAGCTAGTTCTGTAGGCAATGCTAACTCATAGGACACCTCGCCCACACGCTGTAGGATCTCATATGGCCCAACATACCTCGGACTCAGCTTCCCTTTTCTACCAAATCTCATCACCCCTTTCATAGGCGATATTTTCAAGTAAACCTGGTCACCAACATCAAACTCTAAGGGCCGCTTTTTGTTATCAGCATATGACTTCTACCGACTATAACTAGTAGTCAACCTGTCCCTAATCATTCTGACCTTCTCTAAGGCCTCATGAATGATCTCCAGACCCAAAATGGATGACTCTCCAACCTCGAACCACCCGACTGGAGATCTACACCTCCTACCATACAGTGCCTCAAACGGTGCCATCCCAATGCTGGAGTGATAGCTATTATTATACGAGAACTCTATCAAAGGCAGATGGTCATCCCAGTTACCTCTGAAGTCAATCACACACGCTCTCAACATATCCTCCAATGTCTGTATGGTGCGCTCTGCCTGCCCATCTGCCTGAGGGTGAAAGGCAGTGCTAAGCTTCACCTGCGTGCCCAAGCTCTTCTGGAAAGATCTCCAGAAATGAGAAGTAAACTGAGCTTCTCTGTATGAAATAATAGACAAGGGAATCCCATGCCATCTCATAATCTCATCAATGTAGAGTCTCGCATAATCCTCGGCTCTGTAAGTAGACTTCACAGGGATAAAGTGGGCAGACTTAGTCAATCTGTCCACAATAACCCATATAGAGTCATGCTGCCTCCTAGTCCTTGGAAGCCCAATCACGAAGTCCATATTAATGGCCTCCCATTTCCATGTCGGAACCTCAATAATCTGAGTCAGACCACCAGGCTTAAGATGCTCTGCCTTAACCTGCTGACAATTAGGACACTTGGCCACATATTCTGCAATGTCCTTCTTCATGCCATCCCACCAATAAATCTGCTTGAGATCATGATACATCTTGATGGAACCTGGATGTATAGAATATCTGGAACCATGGGCCTCTACAATAATCCTGGTCCGCAAATCATCCACATCTGGCACACACAGCCTGTCCTGATACCTAAGTATGCCATCACCTCCCAAACCGAAAGACTCATTCATCTTCATCAGCACTGAGTCCTTCAGCTCCATCAACACGGGATCTAGATGCTGACCCTGCTTGACTTCAACTACCAAGGATGATTCAGAACTATGATGAACTAAAACATCCCCACTAGTAGAGTCAACCAAATGCACACCCAGTCTGGCCAGTCTGTGTACATGTTTCACCAGCTCCTTCTTCTCATTCTCAACATGAGCTGTACTTCCCATGCTCATCCTGCTCAAAGCATCAGCTACAACATTAGCCTTACCTGGATGGTAGTGTACATTCATGTCATAATCCTTCAACAGCTCCAACCATCTCCGCTGATGTAGATTCAACTCCCTCTGTGTGAACATGTACTGGAGACTCTTATGGTCTGTGAACACATCTACATGCACTCCATACAGATAATGCCTCCACAGCTTCAGTGCAAAAGCTGCCAACTCCAGGTCATGAGTGGGATAATTCTTCTCATGAACCTTGAGCTGTCTGGATGCATAGGTTATGACCTTACCAACCTGCATAAGAACACAACCCAAACCAACCCTAGATGCATCACAATAAATAGTGTAATTCTCACCACACTTAGGCAAAGTAAGCACCGGGGCTGAAGTGAGTCTTTCCTTGAGCTCCTGGAAACTCTTCTCACAAGTCTCCGTCCATTCAAACTTGGCTTTCTTCTTATTCAAAGCTGTCAATGGGGCAGCAATGGAAGAAAAGCCCTCCACAAACCTGCGGTAGTAACCAGCCAATCCCAAAAAGCTATGGATGTCAGTAGGAGTAAGAGGCTTTGGACAGTTCTTCACAGCCTCAGTCTTCTTGGGATCCACCTCCACGCCCTGATCGGACACAACATGACCCAGAAAGGTCACTGATCTCAGCCAGAATTCACATTTGCTGAATTTGGCATACAACTGATGCTGTCTAAGTACCTGCAAGGTTAGTCTCAAAAGCTGTTCATGCTCTTACTTGGTCTTAGAGTAGATGAGAATGTCATCAATGAATACTATGACGAAAGAGTCAAGGTATTCACGGAAGACCCTGTTCATGAGATCCATAAATGCAGCAGGTGCATTCGTGAGACCAAATGACATGACTAAAAACTCATAGTGACCATAGCGGGTACGAAAGGCTGTCTTTGGGATATGTCCATACCTAACCCTAAGCTGATGATACCCTGAACGAAGATCAATCTTAGAGAAGAAACTAGACCCTTGGAGTTGATCGAACAAATCATCTATTCTGGGGAGTGGATACTTATTCTTTATAGTGACTTTGTTGAGCT